>CM057727.1:7500-629369 GCA_030064385.1 Melaleuca quinquenervia
AAACCCTAAACCCTAAACCCTAAACCCTAAACCCTAAACCCTAAACCCTAAACCCTAAACCCTAAACCCTAAACCCTAAACCCTAAACCCTAAACCCTAAACCCTAAACCCTAAACCCTAAACCCTAAACCCTAAACCCTAAACCCTAAACCCTAAACCCTAAACCCTAAACCCTAAACCCTAAACCCTAAACCCTAAACCCTAAACCCTAAACCCTAAACCCTAAACCCTAAACCCTAAACCCTAAACCCTAAACCCTAAACCCTAAACCCTAAACCCTAAACCCTAAACCCTAAACCCTAAACCCTAAACCCTAAACCCTAAACCCTAAACCCTAAACCCTAAACCCTAAACCCTAAACCCTAAACCCTAAACCCTAAACCCTAAACCCTAAACCCTAAACCCTAAACCCTAAACCCTAAACCCTAAACCCTAAACCCTAAACCCTAAACCCTAAACCCTAAACCCTAAACCCTAAACCCTAAACCCTAAACCCTAAACCCTAAACCCTAAACCCTAAACCCTAAACCCTAAACCCTAAACCCTAAACCCTAAACCCTAAACCCTAAACCCTAAACCCTAAACCCTAAACCCTAAACCCTAAACCCTAAACCCTAAACCCTAAACCCTAAACCCTAAACCCTAAACCCTAAACCCTAAACCCTAAACCCTAAACCCTAAACCCTAAACCCTAAACCCTAAACCCTAAACCCTAAACCCTAAACCCTAAACCCTAAACCCTAAACCCTAAACCCTAAACCCTAAACCCTAAACCCTAAACCCTAAACCCTAAACCCTAAACCCTAAACCCTAAACCCTAAACCCTAAACCCTAAACCCTAAACCCTAAACCCTAAACCCTAAACCCTAAACCCTAAACCCTAAACCCTAAACCCTAAACCCTAAACCCTAAACCCTAAACCCTAAACCCTAAACCCTAAACCCTAAACCCTAAACCCTAAACCCTAAACCCTAAACCCTAAACCCTAAACCCTAAACCCTAAACCCTAAACCCTAAACCCTAAACCCTAAACCCTAAACCCTAAACCCTAAACCCTAAACCCTAAACCCTAAACCCTAAACCCTAAACCCTAAACCCTAAACCCTAAACCCTAAACCCTAAACCCTAAACCCTAAACCCTAAACCCTAAACCCTAAACCCTAAACCCTAAACCCTAAACCCTAAACCCTAAACCCTAAACCCTAAACCCTAAACCCTAAACCCTAAACCCTAAACCCTAAACCCTAAACCCTAAACCCTAAACCCTAAACCCTAAACCCTAAACCCTAAACCCTAAACCCTAAACCCTAAACCCTAAACCCTAAACCCTAAACCCTAAACCCTAAACCCTAAACCCTAAACCCTAAACCCTAAACCCTAAACCCTAAACCCTAAACCCTAAACCCTAAACCCTAAACCCTAAACCCTAAACCCTAAACCCTAAACCCTAAACCCTAAACCCTAAACCCTAAACCCTAAACCCTAAACCCTAAACCCTAAACCCTAAACCCTAAACCCTAAACCCTAAACCCTAAACCCTAAACCCTAAACCCTAAACCCTAAACCCTAAACCCTAAACCCTAAACCCTAAACCCTAAACCCTAAACCCTAAACCCTAAACCCTAAACCCTAAACCCTAAACCCTAAACCCTAAACCCTAAACCCTAAACCCTAAACCCTAAACCCTAAACCCTAAACCCTAAACCCTAAACCCTAAACCCTAAACCCTAAACCCTAAACCCTAAACCCTAAACCCTAAACCCTAAACCCTAAACCCTAAACCCTAAACCCTAAACCCTAAACCCTAAACCCTAAACCCTAAACCCTAAACCCTAAACCCTAAACCCTAAACCCTAAACCCTAAACCCTAAACCCTAAACCCTAAACCCTAAACCCTAAACCCTAAACCCTAAACCCTAAACCCTAAACCCTAAACCCTAAACCCTAAACCCTAAACCCTAAACCCTAAACCCTAAACCCTAAACCCTAAACCCTAAACCCTAAACCCTAAACCCTAAACCCTAAACCCTAAACCCTAAACCCTAAACCCTAAACCCTAAACCCTAAACCCTAAACCCTAAACCCTAAACCCTAAACCCTAAACCCTAAACCCTAAACCCTAAACCCTAAACCCTAAACCCTAAACCCTAAACCCTAAACCCTAAACCCTAAACCCTAAACCCTAAACCCTAAACCCTAAACCCTAAACCCTAAACCCTAAACCCTAAACCCTAAACCCTAAACCCTAAACCCTAAACCCTAAACCCTAAACCCTAAACCCTAAACCCTAAACCCTAAACCCTAAACCCTAAACCCTAAACCCTAAACCCTAAACCCTAAACCCTAAACCCTAAACCCTAAACCCTAAACCCTAAACCCTAAACCCTAAACCCTAAACCCTAAACCCTAAACCCTAAACCCTAAACCCTAAACCCTAAACCCTAAACCCTAAACCCTAAACCCTAAACCCTAAACCCTAAACCCTAAACCCTAAACCCTAAACCCTAAACCCTAAACCCTAAACCCTAAACCCTAAACCCTAAACCCTAAACCCTAAACCCTAAACCCTAAACCCTAAACCCTAAACCCTAAACCCTAAACCCTAAACCCTAAACCCTAAACCCTAAACCCTAAACCCTAAACCCTAAACCCTAAACCCTAAACCCTAAACCCTAAACCCTAAACCCTAAACCCTAAACCCTAAACCCTAAACCCTAAACCCTAAACCCTAAACCCTAAACCCTAAACCCTAAACCCTAAACCCTAAACCCTAAACCCTAAACCCTAAACCCTAAACCCTAAACCCTAAACCCTAAACCCTAAACCCTAAACCCTAAACCCTAAACCCTAAACCCTAAACCCTAAACCCTAAACCCTAAACCCTAAACCCTAAACCCTAAACCCTAAACCCTAAACCCTAAACCCTAAACCCTAAACCCTAAACCCTAAACCCTAAACCCTAAACCCTAAACCCTAAACCCTAAACCCTAAACCCTAAACCCTAAACCCTAAACCCTAAACCCTAAACCCTAAACCCTAAACCCTAAACCCTAAACCCTAAACCCTAAACCCTAAACCCTAAACCCTAAACCCTAAACCCTAAACCCTAAACCCTAAACCCTAAACCCTAAACCCTAAACCCTAAACCCTAAACCCTAAACCCTAAACCCTAAACCCTAAACCCTAAACCCTAAACCCTAAACCCTAAACCCTAAACCCTAAACCCTAAACCCTAAACCCTAAACCCTAAACCCTAAACCCTAAACCCTAAACCCTAAACCCTAAACCCTAAACCCTAAACCCTAAACCCTAAACCCTAAACCCTAAACCCTAAACCCTAAACCCTAAACCCTAAACCCTAAACCCTAAACCCTAAACCCTAAACCCTAAACCCTAAACCCTAAACCCTAAACCCTAAACCCTAAACCCTAAACCCTAAACCCTAAACCCTAAACCCTAAACCCTAAACCCTAAACCCTAAACCCTAAACCCTAAACCCTAAACCCTAAACCCTAAACCCTAAACCCTAAACCCTAAACCCTAAACCCTAAACCCTAAACCCTAAACCCTAAACCCTAAACCCTAAACCCTAAACCCTAAACCCTAAACCCTAAACCCTAAACCCTAAACCCTAAACCCTAAACCCTAAACCCTAAACCCTAAACCCTAAACCCTAAACCCTAAACCCTAAACCCTAAACCCTAAACCCTAAACCCTAAACCCTAAACCCTAAACCCTAAACCCTAAACCCTAAACCCTAAACCCTAAACCCTAAACCCTAAACCCTAAACCCTAAACCCTAAACCCTAAACCCTAAACCCTAAACCCTAAACCCTAAACCCTAAACCCTAAACCCTAAACCCTAAACCCTAAACCCTAAACCCTAAACCCTAAACCCTAAACCCTAAACCCTAAACCCTAAACCCTAAACCCTAAACCCTAAACCCTAAACCCTAAACCCTAAACCCTAAACCCTAAACCCTAAACCCTAAACCCTAAACCCTAAACCCTAAACCCTAAACCCTAAACCCTAAACCCTAAACCCTAAACCCTAAACCCTAAACCCTAAACCCTAAACCCTAAACCCTAAACCCTAAACCCTAAACCCTAAACCCTAAACCCTAAACCCTAAACCCTAAACCCTAAACCCTAAACCCTAAACCCTAAACCCTAAACCCTAAACCCTAAACCCTAAACCCTAAACCCTAAACCCTAAACCCTAAACCCTAAACCCTAAACCCTAAACCCTAAACCCTAAACCCTAAACCCTAAACCCTAAACCCTAAACCCTAAACCCTAAACCCTAAACCCTAAACCCTAAACCCTAAACCCTAAACCCTAAACCCTAAACCCTAAACCCTAAACCCTAAACCCTAAACCCTAAACCCTAAACCCTAAACCCTAAACCCTAAACCCTAAACCCTAAACCCTAAACCCTAAACCCTAAACCCTAAACCCTAAACCCTAAACCCTAAACCCTAAACCCTAAACCCTAAACCCTAAACCCTAAACCCTAAACCCTAAACCCTAAACCCTAAACCCTAAACCCTAAACCCTAAACCCTAAACCCTAAACCCTAAACCCTAAACCCTAAACCCTAAACCCTAAACCCTAAACCCTAAACCCTAAACCCTAAACCCTAAACCCTAAACCCTAAACCCTAAACCCTAAACCCTAAACCCTAAACCCTAAACCCTAAACCCTAAACCCTAAACCCTAAACCCTAAACCCTAAACCCTAAACCCTAAACCCTAAACCCTAAACCCTAAACCCTAAACCCTAAACCCTAAACCCTAAACCCTAAACCCTAAACCCTAAACCCTAAACCCTAAACCCTAAACCCTAAACCCTAAACCCTAAACCCTAAACCCTAAACCCTAAACCCTAAACCCTAAACCCTAAACCCTAAACCCTAAACCCTAAACCCTAAACCCTAAACCCTAAACCCTAAACCCTAAACCCTAAACCCTAAACCCTAAACCCTAAACCCTAAACCCTAAACCCTAAACCCTAAACCCTAAACCCTAAACCCTAAACCCTAAACCCTAAACCCTAAACCCTAAACCCTAAACCCTAAACCCTAAACCCTAAACCCTAAACCCTAAACCCTAAACCCTAAACCCTAAACCCTAAACCCTAAACCCTAAACCCTAAACCCTAAACCCTAAACCCTAAACCCTAAACCCTAAACCCTAAACCCTAAACCCTAAACCCTAAACCCTAAACCCTAAACCCTAAACCCTAAACCCTAAACCCTAAACCCTAAACCCTAAACCCTAAACCCTAAACCCTAAACCCTAAACCCTAAACCCTAAACCCTAAACCCTAAACCCTAAACCCTAAACCCTAAACCCTAAACCCTAAACCCTAAACCCTAAACCCTAAACCCTAAACCCTAAACCCTAAACCCTAAACCCTAAACCCTAAACCCTAAACCCTAAACCCTAAACCCTAAACCCTAAACCCTAAACCCTAAACCCTAAACCCTAAACCCTAAACCCTAAACCCTAAACCCTAAACCCTAAACCCTAAACCCTAAACCCTAAACCCTAAACCCTAAACCCTAAACCCTAAACCCTAAACCCTAAACCCTAAACCCTAAACCCTAAACCCTAAACCCTAAACCCTAAACCCTAAACCCTAAACCCTAAACCCTAAACCCTAAACCCTAAACCCTAAACCCTAAACCCTAAACCCTAAACCCTAAACCCTAAACCCTAAACCCTAAACCCTAAACCCTAAACCCTAAACCCTAAACCCTAAACCCTAAACCCTAAACCCTAAACCCTAAACCCTAAACCCTAAACCCTAAACCCTAAACCCTAAACCCTAAACCCTAAACCCTAAACCCTAAACCCTAAACCCTAAACCCTAAACCCTAAACCCTAAACCCTAAACCCTAAACCCTAAACCCTAAACCCTAAACCCTAAACCCTAAACCCTAAACCCTAAACCCTAAACCCTAAACCCTAAACCCTAAACCCTAAACCCTAAACCCTAAACCCTAAACCCTAAACCCTAAACCCTAAACCCTAAACCCTAAACCCTAAACCCTAAACCCTAAACCCTAAACCCTAAACCCTAAACCCTAAACCCTAAACCCTAAACCCTAAACCCTAAACCCTAAACCCTAAACCCTAAACCCTAAACCCTAAACCCTAAACCCTAAACCCTAAACCCTAAACCCTAAACCCTAAACCCTAAACCCTAAACCCTAAACCCTAAACCCTAAACCCTAAACCCTAAACCCTAAACCCTAAACCCTAAACCCTAAACCCTAAACCCTAAACCCTAAACCCTAAACCCTAAACCCTAAACCCTAAACCCTAAACCCTAAACCCTAAACCCTAAACCCTAAACCCTAAACCCTAAACCCTAAACCCTAAACCCTAAACCCTAAACCCTAAACCCTAAACCCTAAACCCTAAACCCTAAACCCTAAACCCTAAACCCTAAACCCTAAACCCTAAACCCTAAACCCTAAACCCTAAACCCTAAACCCTAAACCCTAAACCCTAAACCCTAAACCCTAAACCCTAAACCCTAAACCCTAAACCCTAAACCCTAAACCCTAAACCCTAAACCCTAAACCCTAAACCCTAAACCCTAAACCCTAAACCCTAAACCCTAAACCCTAAACCCTAAACCCTAAACCCTAAACCCTAAACCCTAAACCCTAAACCCTAAACCCTAAACCCTAAACCCTAAACCCTAAACCCTAAACCCTAAACCCTAAACCCTAAACCCTAAACCCTAAACCCTAAACCCTAAACCCTAAACCCTAAACCCTAAACCCTAAACCCTAAACCCTAAACCCTAAACCCTAAACCCTAAACCCTAAACCCTAAACCCTAAACCCTAAACCCTAAACCCTAAACCCTAAACCCTAAACCCTAAACCCTAAACCCTAAACCCTAAACCCTAAACCCTAAACCCTAAACCCTAAACCCTAAACCCTAAACCCTAAACCCTAAACCCTAAACCCTAAACCCTAAACCCTAAACCCTAAACCCTAAACCCTAAACCCTAAACCCTAAACCCTAAACCCTAAACCCTAAACCCTAAACCCTAAACCCTAAACCCTAAACCCTAAACCCTAAACCCTAAACCCTAAACCCTAAACCCTAAACCCTAAACCCTAAACCCTAAACCCTAAACCCTAAACCCTAAACCCTAAACCCTAAACCCTAAACCCTAAACCCTAAACCCTAAACCCTAAACCCTAAACCCTAAACCCTAAACCCTAAACCCTAAACCCTAAACCCTAAACCCTAAACCCTAAACCCTAAACCCTAAACCCTAAACCCTAAACCCTAAACCCTAAACCCTAAACCCTAAACCCTAAACCCTAAACCCTAAACCCTAAACCCTAAACCCTAAACCCTAAACCCTAAACCCTAAACCCTAAACCCTAAACCCTAAACCCTAAACCCTAAACCCTAAACCCTAAACCCTAAACCCTAAACCCTAAACCCTAAACCCTAAACCCTAAACCCTAAACCCTAAACCCTAAACCCTAAACCCTAAACCCTAAACCCTAAACCCTAAACCCTAAACCCTAAACCCTAAACCCTAAACCCTAAACCCTAAACCCTAAACCCTAAACCCTAAACCCTAAACCCTAAACCCTAAACCCTAAACCCTAAACCCTAAACCCTAAACCCTAAACCCTAAACCCTAAACCCTAAACCCTAAACCCTAAACCCTAAACCCTAAACCCTAAACCCTAAACCCTAAACCCTAAACCCTAAACCCTAAACCCTAAACCCTAAACCCTAAACCCTAAACCCTAAACCCTAAACCCTAAACCCTAAACCCTAAACCCTAAACCCTAAACCCTAAACCCTAAACCCTAAACCCTAAACCCTAAACCCTAAACCCTAAACCCTAAACCCTAAACCCTAAACCCTAAACCCTAAACCCTAAACCCTAAACCCTAAACCCTAAACCCTAAACCCTAAACCCTAAACCCTAAACCCTAAACCCTAAACCCTAAACCCTAAACCCTAAACCCTAAACCCTAAACCCTAAACCCTAAACCCTAAACCCTAAACCCTAAACCCTAAACCCTAAACCCTAAACCCTAAACCCTAAACCCTAAACCCTAAACCCTAAACCCTAAACCCTAAACCCTAAACCCTAAACCCTAAACCCTAAACCCTAAACCCTAAACCCTAAACCCTAAACCCTAAACCCTAAACCCTAAACCCTAAACCCTAAACCCTAAACCCTAAACCCTAAACCCTAAACCCTAAACCCTAAACCCTAAACCCTAAACCCTAAACCCTAAACCCTAAACCCTAAACCCTAAACCCTAAACCCTAAACCCTAAACCCTAAACCCTAAACCCTAAACCCTAAACCCTAAACCCTAAACCCTAAACCCTAAACCCTAAACCCTAAACCCTAAACCCTAAACCCTAAACCCTAAACCCTAAACCCTAAACCCTAAACCCTAAACCCTAAACCCTAAACCCTAAACCCTAAACCCTAAACCCTAAACCCTAAACCCTAAACCCTAAACCCTAAACCCTAAACCCTAAACCCTAAACCCTAAACTCTAAACCCTAAAACCCTAAACCCTAAACCCTAAACCCTAAACCCTAAACCCTAAACCCTAAACCCTAAACCCTAAACCCTAAACCCTAAACCCTAAACCCTAAACCCTAAACCCTAAACCCTAAACCCTAAACCCTATCCCCTAAACCGTAAACCCTAAACCCTAAACCCGAAACCCTATGCCCTAAACCGTAAACCCTAAACCCTAAACCCTAACCCCTATGCCCTAAACCCTAACCCCTAAACCCTATGCCCTATGCCCTAAACCCTAACCCCTATGCCCTATGCCCTATGCCCTAAGCCCTATGCCCTAAACCTATGCCCCTAACCCTAAACCCTAACCCTATGCCCTAACCCTATGCCGTATGCCCTAAACCCTATGACCTATGCGCTATGCCCTAAGCCCTAAACCCTATGCCCTATGCCCTGTGCCCTATGCCCTATGCCCTATGCCCTTTTCCCTATGCCCTAACCCTATGCCCTAAACCCTATGCCCTATGCCCTATGCCCTATGCCCTATGCCCTATGCCCTATGCCCTGAACCCTAAAACCTATGCCGTCGACCCTAAACCCTATGCCCTATGCCCTATGCCCTATGCCCAATTCCCTATGCCATGTGCCCTATGCCCTATGCCCTATGCCCTATGCCCAATTCCCTATGCCCTAAACCCTATGCCCTAAACCCTAACCCTTAAACCCTATGCCCTATGCCCTAAACCCTATTACCTATTCCCATGCCCTATTCTCTATGCTCTATGCCCTATCCCCATGCCCTATGCCCTATGCCCTATTCCCTATGCCCTATGCCCTGTGCCCTATGCCCTATGCCCTATACCCTGTGCCCTATGCCCTATGCCCTAAAACTTTATACCCTAAAACCCTATACCCTTTACCCTAAAACCCTATACCCCAAACCCTATACCCTAAAACCCTATACCCTATACCCCCAAACCCCTAAAACCCTATACCTTATACCCTAAAACCTCTACCCTGTACCCTATCCCCAATACCCTATACCCTTAAACCCTATACCCTAAATCCTAAAGCCTAAAACCCCATACCCTATACCCTAAACCCCAAACCCCCAAACTCCTTAACCTAAACCGTGAAGCCTAAACCCTAATGCCTAAACCTTTAATCCCTAAATCCTTAAAACTGAAAATGTAAACCCCAAACCTCAGACCCTAAACCCTAAATCCGAACTAAACCAGTACTTTAACTGAATTAATTGCCTTTGTTTTCGTGAATCTAATGTTGGTCGATAATGGCATCTTCATTGTTTCCTAAATTCGATATTCATTAATTGAACTCTGTTGATTCTAATTCTGAAATTGACTTTTTAGGCAAGGCTAGCTCTTAATTTTCAAACTTTGTAATTGAATTTTTAATTATTTTTATTTTTAATAAGTGTTCGAAAACTTGTTATTATTTTAAAAAATTAAAATGGATTTGTGATCCGGTCCACATTGGGATTATCTTGAGTCTGTAGCTTGGCTTCATTTGACAAATAAGCCCTGTCCGATCAGTCCAGAAACTCCGAAAAAATAAAGCTGAAACAATTCAAATCTAACCTAAAGCAGCTTGGCCCAACTTCCTGTACGTTCTTCTTCTACTAGACCTATGCCCACGTCACTATTCGGCAGCCTACAATTGGCTACAAACTTGTGCCTGAGTCTGGCTTCTTCCTGCGCTGAACTGATCCGATTTCGTCCAGGTGACCGCCATTGCCCATCGCTGTCAAAGCGCCAAGACTCAGGTGGCCCTTCCCCCTCTCGACGACTGATTCTAGATGCAATCCATCATTGGATAGCCGGTCACTGGCCATTACTTCTGACCGATATCAAGCACACACATAATCGGAGTGAGGAACACAAAGTTTTGAGATATAAAGTAACGACGGCAATGGGAGTCAACAGAAATGTGCTTAAAGAACAACACATACCCAAAATCAACCTAGAATCAAAAAAAGCTTGTATAGATCCGGTTCACATATTTCATTGAATAAGTGGTGTGCGTAGTAACACCCAAATTCTAGTGAGTTATTTAGGTTTAAATTGCATAAATAATTACGAATTGATTATTTAATTTCTAAATAAAATATTTAATTTAACATGACATAGTATATAGTTTTAAGAATTTATAGTAGTATCTACATAAAATTTAGCATCCAATTGGCGATAGTGTGGACCTGAATCAAATGCACGGAATTGGCCTGTACTCCAAGGAAATTCGGCTAGCACTAGGGGGAAGCATCGTAAATACTATTTCCAAATTTTTTGTAACTTGAACTCTAATTGAACAAAATTTAACCTATTAAATTATTAGACCTTGAAATTAACTAGAATAAATCCTAGAATAGGTTAAAGTCTGTGAACTTTAAGCCCACAAGACATGGACTTTCCGCTATCCCTTTGTGGAAGAGGGCTTGGCCGAAATTCAGTCTTAATTTGGAGATAAATTGTGCAATTTGACCCTTCGAGAACTTAATTGAAAGAATTATCACAATTTAGGGTCAATTCTAAAAATAATAAAAACCAAGGTCATTAGCGGCAATTGTTAGCACCTGTACATATACGCATTCTACATGAAATTATTCTCGAAAATAATATCTAGTCGGACTAAAGTTGTCTAAGTACACATTCTGCATGGATGTCTAGAATATGTAGGATGCATAGTCTTCTAGAATTTGGTGGATGCACGAGTGTTCGGAAATCCGCAGGGCGCATGGGGCCCTACATCCCCCCTTCAACAAGCATCCAGTGATGTCAAGTCCAAGTAAATCTGCTTGTCAAATCAAAGTTGAGGATTTGGATGCTGATGCTAACTCAATGAAAATCCCCCACCCAAAAGAACAAAAAAAACCCAACAAGCACCCGGGGGGGCGAAGAGCCACTTTAGCAGCCAAATGCTGGCTCCTCATATATTCAAATGCATCTGAAGCAGATACTACTTCATACGCCATTTTCTTGTTGTCCAGAATGTTAAATACCAAATTTTCGAAATTATGACGAGGCATCCATACATAAATCAAGAAAAATTGTGGCCAAACATCTTCATTTACTGCGCTGCATAAATGAAGCATGGCTAGCTGATGATTCTACTAAAATCTCTAGCCTTTAATCGGGCAGAAGAACAGAGAAACTAGTGGAGACTGCAAATCATTGCCGAGTCACCTTCATTACTCATAATGACCTTGTATGTATGTACAGCAAGATAATAGTAACCCACGATTATTTAACATCAAATTTGTGCTTTTGAAAGTGTTGGAGTCAACTTCAATGATACATCACCATAAGCTTCATCTTGTTGCACATCAATGAGTCCAAAACTCTTCAAAACCTGTCCACGTCATATGAGAAGTAATCAACTGAAAAAAACGATCCAGAAAATCAAGAGCGCTTTGATATGGCTTCACTTCAGTACATCTAAAGGCGTAAAATTTGTCTGACATACTTGAATCCCAAAAGCTTGCCAGAAAGGAAATTGTATGAAACAAACGTCTTTACATGCAAGATAATGACCAAATAGTAGCTTAGTATGAAGAATGATATATCAAGGAAAAGTGTCAATCATTAGTTAGCTATATTTACAGCAGTGGCATCCACTTTGCTGACAGAAGTAGGACAAGATTCTTCACATTTATACAGAATATTATATCTTTTAAATTTCCAGGAAGCCAATCACTGACACAAATTTCATGCAACATGCAAATTTGCAAAATCAATGCTTGAAATGTGCAAAACAGGTAGTGGCCTAGGTGATTAGCAAAGCATCAGTATGAATTCCCCTCTATGCCATGATTTTGTTGTAAATGGCATCTGAAACAGATATGCTCTGTTCCCTTATAAGGCATATAGTACAATTTACGACCAACAGATGAATCAGTTATTACAGGGACTAAAACATATAATCTTCATTCGTTGAACTTTGATTCTTGTCAAACATTTCTGCTACCATTATTTCACGAGAGTCAACATCAGCAAGAACTATGGGCAGTACTGATCGAGACCACAGATGTTGAGGTAACGAATTATGTATACAGTTCTAGAAGGAAGTGCAAACATTGATACTCTTTTATGGGGACTGTTGTTGGGTTTTATGGAGTGGATGAAAGAAATTAGATTCTTATGCAATATATCTACCACACAAATTCCATCTTCCATAGAGATTCTGAAGAACGTACTAGTGTCTCAAAAAACATTCTTGCGCATAGTCTTCTATTCTTTCCTTCTAAAATGTCAGTCAGGCTGAGACTTGACTCTTGTTCTTGTCCTGGGGGAGAATGTCTTTGTAAGAACTGAGCGACTGCCCTGCAATTGTCCCAGGCGGTAAATCAGAGTATGCACACGTGAGCCACTTACACTCCAAGGGTTAAACCTAACTATTATGCATTTAAAAGGCATTCTGTTTAAAATAAGGACACAAGGTCAAACCTTGTTCTGATAGACAAAGAGTCAGTTTCTTGTGATCTGCAAGATCCTGCTGTCAACCATTGTTGGTCAGCTATAGATGTCTCACCCATTAAGCCTTACAAAACACAGCTAAAAGTAGTAGCACAAATTATGTATCACATCATACCCGCCAGTGAAGTATCCTCTGCCTCCAGAAAATATAGTTCCTGCATATACATTGGCAACAGAATAAAAAACTTGTGTCAAAGCCATCCACTACACAAACTTACTAGCAAAAATAATTAATCATATATGTGTGCTTCTATTGATCTCATTAAACAACGAGGAAGCATTCTCTTGATCTTATTGAATAACAAGGAAGCACTATGCACAAGGCAATCCATCAAAGACTCCAAGGTAGTAATGCCAGGTAGACAAGACCAAATAAAGTATACTTCGAGGAGAGAAACTCTAAGTCAAGGATAAGGAATTGTGATTGGCAAAGCAAAATACGATCAAGAATGTGACAAAATGAACTACTTATGCATGAGCAAGAGCAACTCCCAGTAGTGGAAATTGTATGCAAATCATAATTCAAAATTAGGGTCGGGAAATCACATTACTCTCGGTATTTAGAATGTGAAACCATAAGTGCAAGTGTTGGCCTTTCGTCACAGTGAAATCAGTCATAACAGAGTTTAAATAAGGACCAAGTGAAAGAAGATCAATTCGAATTACACATTCACAAGAAATGCCAGTAATCAAATAATTAATGAGACATTCTATCAAAGTAATTGGCCAGTTGGCAAAGGAATTAAAATGAAATTGAAGAATACACAGAAAAGCAAGTGAAGACTTACTTCTGCTGCACTCATCTCTGGAATATCTGAAAGGCAAGTGTTCTCTTCGACTTGATTTTCCTCTATAAATGTCAGTGGTGTTTCCATGTCAGACCTAAAAGGACCAGTGGACATGGCAGCATCAGGTGTTGGGAGAACTCCAGTTCCAACAGTACTCCCCTCAGGAAGCTCCGGTGCCGATCCCAAACTAACTGATATAGGGGTAAAGGTATCTCTTCCGATAGAGGAGTCAATGCCTGCTATCGGAAGTGAAACAAAATCCATGAAGTTGCCGCTAGTCTGGTCTTTGTCATGCCGAAGATGTTCAATTTCCATGTCAAAAGCAGTAGCATTATCAGGAGATCGAGAAATCCCAAGACCAGGCAAAACTTCAGTTGTTAAACTTGGAGTCTCTGAATCCACAGGCTGGGGAACATTAACTTGGCCAAAAATATGTGCTTTTATTGATAAGTAATCCTTCTTAAATACATTCTGAAGATCAGTGCACATGCCTGCAGCAATGCATATAGTGTCATCCCCTAGCGAAGATCTCTCCACCTAGCATACGCAAAAAGCAGTAAAAATGTTTTAGAGAGACAAATACCATTGAAGAGGGGTTCCTGAAAACCGCACTCCTTACTGAGGTGTTTATTTAACTTCCATAAACCAAAAGCAGAGCTAGGAATATTCCTCCTTTTGCGCAGTATATCGCTGGGATCGTCAAGAGCCCTTTTCATAAGGCTGCACATAAACATTTTCAAGTTACTAAAAGGCAACAATAGCAGATGAGTCTGCCCTTGTGTCTTGACTAATAAGATTACCTATTTTTCAACACCACACATTCATCAAACAATTGCTTTCTCTTCCTTTTCCTTGCTATTGGCTGCTGGACAGGTGGGCTTGATCGAATCACCAATTCAGGTGATGCATGCTCTGAGATATAGAAAAACACATGTAAAGGACGCCAGCTATGGCATAACTGAAAAGGCGTAAACTCAGTGCATGAACATAACAAAACTTTTGGCAAAAGTGGTAGAAGGTCACACCAAACAACACATGCTCATCTGGGAACATGGCAGCATTCTGCAGATCTGCTGAAGCGGCTGTTTCTGAATGCTGTTGATAAGGTAGTGATGACCCTCCAGAAGCCAAGGCATCTGGCACAGGAGGGGTGACAGTTCCCTTCTCCGTCATGATTTGCTCAGATCTTGTGGGAGAGTTTCTATCCTCTAGATGATCTGTCAGGGGAGGAAAGTTCTCAAAGCCGACATCATGAATTGTATCACGCAGAACTTCTATTTCCGGCAAATCTGGCATAGGAATGTCATGATCAGTCTTTCCCCTTGATCTAGCAGGAGAATCATGGAAGCTCTCCCCCTGTACTTCTGGGTGACTATGACTAGGACCTTCAGAATGCCTACCACTGTTTAGACACACATAGAAATCACTTTATCATTGTACGATCAAAAGGCTACTTATTTTTCTGTAGACTGCATAACATAGAGGGGAAAAATACGTCTTTTAAATACACTTACTCCTCCTCCATTAAACTGACCACAGAAACAGATCGGAGTGCATGTTGTGACGATTCCAGAATATCCTAAAACATGAGCCATTCTTGTCAGGTATTAGAGGAATTTCTAGATGTTAAAGGACAAAGCAATGATAAGTCACCCAAAGGAAAAGATGATCAAGTGAGAGATTATAACCTCATCAAAAGATATAACAATATAAGGATCTCTACCAGTTGGGATTTGCTCTGAGAACCAAAGCAAAAAAGTGAGCAAATTCATGTGTTAAGTATGCAAACTTCAAACCAAATGATTTGAAAGAATCATATTAGTTGAATTAAAATAAGTCACCTATCAAAGTAATCTCCTCACGGCTCCGTAGATGATCATCCTGGATCCTGAAACAAGATCCACTAGTCATGACATTTCAAAAGGTGGAACCACAGAAAACCAACAGTTAATCACAATCATACCCCTCTTCATACGTGTCATCCAAATCCATGGCATCAAGTTCAAATGTGTTGGGCAAAGTGATAGATTGTACCGGTGCCTGTCTCGCATCCTCTGGTAAATTAAGCTCTACTGGAGCAAAAACTTTGCTCAATCCAGTGAGTATAATATTACACTCGTGGAAAAGATAATCCACTTTTTTTGAATATATGCGAACAACGCCCAAAAGTAGATGGCCAGACATCCTCAGAGCAATTGGCACTTCAGGAAACATAATATAATCTACAGAACACCAAAAAGAATTATCCAAATTTGACAATTTTTGTGAGTTACATATCCAAACAATTACAGAATACCAGACACTAAGAGTATGGATATGCACTTGAAAGAAAAACAGATAAATTAGCGTCAAGGATCAGAGGAAACTTCCGCTCTAAGTTATTAATTGGACTGCACAAGAGGTATCTTCCTTCAATTTTCAAATTGATCCCTCTGGAAAAACTTAATGACAATCACTCTCCCTTCTTACCACAATACCACCATTTGGTTTAACAAACGTAAGGGCCTTATCGTGACTGAATAACATAAGAGCCATATCACTGCTTTGTGCAGCAGCTGCACAAGCACCTTCACCCACACTAGCATGTATATGTGCGTCTGAACAGAAAACTGGGAGGATTTTGGAGACAAGTGATTAAAAAGGGACTAGTGGAGTTCACTGAGTCAGGGCAATCAGAGAAATGAACACACAAAGTTCAGCCGAATCACCAACTGAGCGGTCACTGGGTAAAAGTAAATGCGACTGGCGTCAGAGTATGTTTCTGCCACCAGAAGCGGAAATTAAATGGACTCAGGAATGATAATTTCCGAGCTAAAAATCCTGAGTCCTACGGACAAAATGGTTGACAAAATGATGAATCATAGCGAGTATTTCCCTTCTAAGATCCTTCCGTTTCGAAGAACCCATTAATTAACTCGTAGATAGTTCGAATGCAATCGCAAAGGCAAACTGTTTCGGCCCCAAAATGAAGATGATGGGAGAAAAAGAAGAATCTTCCTGCGTCAAAGCGCAGAAAGGAAGGAATTTTTGGGCTATTTCACATGCGGCATTCGTCGTTCAGAGCCAGACTGAAGCATCAATTATCGTCCTTTGGACGGGCGAACCGAACAAGGCAGCTCCGGGGAATCGAAAGAAGAAAACCTTGAGATCGAAGCACCACAAGAGGAAGGAGATTACAAACCAACGGTCTTCAGGATATCGGTGGAGGTGTAATGAGATTTCTTGAGGCGGTGCTGCAGATGAGCGGCGCACCAGACGGTGCCGAGGGGACCTTTCCGACCCAGGAATGTCTGGGAGTAGAACATGGCGGCGGAGATAACAACTGCAAGAACCCACCCACCCGTGCGGTCGGTTCATGGAAGAGAGGAAATGGAAGATTCTGGGGGGGTTGATGTGATGAGAATGTGAAATTTGGGGAGGCGAGTGTGCGCGGGAAACCGGCGAGTGGCGCCAGTTTTCGTGTTTCTCCCCCATTTTACCCTCTCTTGCTCGCTCGCGCCACGACCGAGCAGGGACGCTGCTGTATACTATACTATACTATACTATACTATTGGCACTAAACTAAAAGAAAACAAATGCACAGCGATCGCTCCACGCGTAAGCTGTGCTTTCTGTGTATGTTACTCTCAAAAATAACATAAAGTAAAGGGTGACGGACTTTGCCTAAACAAATTTAAGTCTCATTCATATGCAAAGTATTGATATTTTGAAATGGGAAACTCGTCTTTCCAAGTTAATTAATGCCACAAAAGATATAATAAGGATAGTTTATAATTTTCTACAACACCATGGCAAATGTTTTTTGGTAATATTAATCCGAATCGTGAATGTTTCTCTTTTAATAACTAGAAATGAATTCCATGCAGTATTGCTTTCGACTTTAAGTGTAAAATCTTTGTGATAATCAACACATGTTTACTTGCATTGATCGGTCATTAAATGTCAAATAACTTGAAAAACTTAAACTGCCTCAAGTTAAAACATTAATTTCGCTAATTTTGCAAATTCAAAAGAAAAAAAAATTCCTTCCAAACAAAAGCTACTTTAGCCTCTTTTTCAAAAGCCTCTAAATGCAAGTCCTGAAGTACCTTAGAAAGCTACATTTTCGAAATGCTAAGTACAATTTTTTTTGTTCACTCTAATCTTATCCTCGATTGAATTTCACAATTCCAAATTTGTCATCAAAAATCCAATTTTGCCGACAAAGAACACAGCCTTTGTCGAACGGCCAACGAACCATCACTCGCCTTGCTTGAGGTCAAGAGACCCGAAGCAAGGTTGCCGGTGCTAGATCTAGCATTGGCGGAATCTCATCAAAGGCTATTTTCAGTTTATTTATTTATTTATAAAATAAAAATAAAAGCAAAAGAGTTTTGCAAAGTGTGACTTTTCCATGTTTTCCAAATACGGTTACCAAACACTAGTTGCATTTCGAAAAACTCTTTTACCCCAAAAATCTTTGCATTTTCCCCAAAGCATTCCACAAAAATCAAGCCAAATGCGTCCATCGCTCACCCACCATCTCCATTAACCCTCAGTTTCAACCCATGACTCACTTCCCCTCCTCTCCTCTTCCCCGTGAAGGCCACAAGCTGGCATAACATTCTCATTATCAATGCCTCATTTCCGTTTCGCAGCATGGAGTGAATCGAAAATGCCGACATACTCCGTGCGATCACGTGCATTATACAGTTCACCATTGTAAATTGGAACATGTTCTTTCAAGTTTGAATGTGTCAACAAAATGTTCGTTCCCCAAGCAACGGATTAAGCATCTTTTCCCTATATAAATCTTCCAGAGGTATTAGGTTGCGTTTTGTAAGCTTTTCTCCTTCTGGAAAGACCTGGCCGGCTGGTTCCTTAGCCCTAAGTAAACCTCCCAAATCAAAGCAGACATGAGAGTATCGTTTCAGTCTTGGCATCATCGCTAAAGCAGCATGATCGATCTCAATATGAAACGTACAATATGCAACGGAGCTTCAAAACCATCTCCCTTATACCCTACCCTTTTCAGGTACATCAATAGAACCAGAACACTCCCAAAAGTGCAAAAAGCTGATATTTCCACAGGTTACATAAATGATGTACATATCTCAAAAGCCAAAGCTCTTCCTTACTGCTACGCCTTGTTTACACGAATCCGCTGTCCTTCTAATAGCTGCAAAGCAAGATACAGAACAGTCAATGAGCTCGAAAACCATAAGCACTGACCCAGACAGTGAGAGAAATTTCTAACGGTTACTACACACCTATGTTTTCTATCAAGAAGACAAGAAAAAAGTAAGCAGCAGCACCTCTTAAAAGCAAAAATTGAACAAAGTTACACAAATACAGTTTTACGCTAAAGATAAATCAACAGATAAGCTAGCAACTCGGGCAGTAGCAGCAAACGTCACAACCTGATGTATGTATACCCTTATGAAGCTTATGGCAATAAGGCCACCTAATTGCACAGACTATCGATGGTGATCAATCCACTTACAGCGTTGTTAAAAGATGTAATAGCGGCTTCCACATCCTCATCTGAGGAAAAGGTTACAAAACCAAACCCACTGGATTTTGATGTTCCTGGAACCCGTGACACCTTTGCACTAAGTACCTCCCCCTTCTCAGAGAAAAATTGCTTCAGCGTGTCTGTAGTTACCGACTTAGAAAGATTTCCCACATATACTTTGTGTGGGCTGTCAACAAACTGGGATTCCTCAGCTTGAGAAAAGGACGAATCCACCAAGGGCAAAGGTTTTTCAGTGATGTTTACTTTGATCTCCCGGCCTCCTATTTGCTGTCATGGAATAGAAAGAGCTAATGATTCCCGGTCTCTACTGTCTACAAATGGAACTCCCTTAGCATCATACATCAATCACTTACAGAGCCATTCAGTTTCTCTATTACAGCATTGGCATCCTCGACGGTCTTCATCGTAACAAATGCAAATCGGCGGCTTCTGCCAGAGTACTTATCGTACATCACCTAACAGGAGACAAAAAAAGAGAACAGCCTCAAGTTCAGACATTAATTCTTTTGTTTTTCTTAAAGAATCAAAACCCATTCATGGAGCCACTTATTTCGTAATTTAGACATATTTCTGGGTAATGGGCTTCAGTCAAAAGTCGAAAGTGAGATGCAATGTACATTCTGAACAGCATGATGCGAACCAAGCATAATCATTAACCTTAACAAGAGGTCTGGACCCGACAGACGAGATGAACAATGAAGAGAATCCCTGACCAGGATTGAAAGACGTGCCGATTGTAATGGCAATTGCATGACAAACTAGAATGGCCAACGCGATGATTGGATTGGGAGTACTACCTCAGCTGTTTCAACGGCGCCGTGTTCCTCAACGATTTGGGTGAGCTGGGCGTTGTCAACGTCTCTGGGGATGTTTCCGATGTAGATCCTCCTGGCGGCGGCGCCATCCGAAGAAGAAGAAGAAGAGGAAGCAACGGCGGCTTCTTCCGCAACCGCGTACACTGTCTTCAAGTGCAACCTACGCGGGGCGAAGGGGGAGGAGGCGATAAGTTTGAGAGGAAAAGGGAAGGCGAGGGGCTTGAGGTCGAAGATTGGGACAGAGATCCGCTGTGCATCGAACAACGATGAAAGGAAGGTGGGAGAGTGACGAGAGAGACAGCGAGGCGGCACAGAGTGCAGCAAAGATAACGTTGTCGACGCCATGGGAAGAGACGAGGCAGAGCAAAGCAGCAAATGGAGGAGGAGGATCCAAGGTATCGGGGCCCTATAGTCGCGTTTTATCTTCGCCCGCAAAGATAATCCATTTACTGGAACTTCAGGTGGGCCTCCTGATCTATGCGATGGGCTGAGCCCACTGGGCCCTTCTGTGACCCATCTGCTGATCCAAACTCGAGGCCCAACAGTCACTAGGGTTTTCCTTTATGCGAACGAGACAGCAGAAATAGATTTATATCCACTCTGCTCGCGCCGACCTGAGAGAGAGAGAGAGAGAGAGAGAGAGTCTTTTCATCTTCCGGGCACAGGGGAGAGCAGAGCAGATCGAACGATGGCGCCGAAGAGTGTGAAGGTGAGCAGAAACCCGGAGCTGATCCGAGGGATCGGCAAGTACTCGAGGTCTCGGATGTACCACAAGCGTGGTCTCTGGGCCATCAAGGCCAAGAACGGCGGTGCCTTCCCCCGCCACGACCCCGCCCCCAAGCCTTCCCCTCCCACCACCAAGGCCCCCAAGTTCTATCCGGCCGACGACGTCAAGAAGCCCCTCCTTAACAAGCGCAGCCCCAGACCCACCAAGCTCCGGCCATCCATCTCCCCCGGCACTGTCCTCATCATCCTCGCCGGCCGCTTCAAGGGTAAGCGGGTTGTCTTCCTCAAGCAGCTCCCCTCCGGTTTGCTCCTCATCACTGGTGAGTTCGTCTTTCTTCATATCTCTCAACATCCTTTATTCGCTAATTGGATTGCGTACGCCAGAGCCGGTGAAGTCTGAATTTTGATGGTGCAATTTTCTCATAACTTGCATCACCAGTCAATACAGATTGGGTTACCCATTGCTGAATTTTTGGGTGTGGGGAGAGAACTTTAGGTGAAAAAATCATATGCATGTATCCCGTACTTAAAGTTATGTACGTGGGCACCGATAGTTCGCTGTGGCATTTTTGTGATTGGCTTAGTATATTCGAATCTGATTTACTCCGTATGAATTCTATGCTTTATACTGTTCCTGTTCTTGTACTAATTGTTGTTGTGGAGTTATGATGTATTGCTGGTTAAGAGTGACTGTATGATACGACCTTTAGACCCCAAGTGTCGTAAAAACAACCCCCTGACTTCTTGTTGGGAGCTAAGCTTTAATTGCTTGAGCTTCCCCGTTTTTGACTTGTGATATCCTGCCGGGCATTCTGCTGGAGCACTTGTCACCTTTTAGAAGCAGAAATAACTTGGTAAAGGCGTCCAGATTTCTAATTTTCCATATTCCCATGTTTCAACGTCTGTAGATTGCAAATGTATGGTTCCTGAGGAGTAATCATTTCAGCGCTGTACCATAAGTCGCTTCTGCAATGTACTTCGTGCATTCAATTCACTAATCTATGTCCTGTGGCTTGAAAAATTGACTGACTAAAGTTACATTCTTTAATAACTAAGGGAGGGCTTAGCTACTTTTTTCCTGCTCAGTCATGTGGCTGTGGTGTATTGCTTTATGCCAGGCATGGCTTCTACAGAGGTCACAACGAATACAAGTCTGTAATTTTTTACCCCTTCAGCCACTCATGTATTGTTCATTAATCTGTTTTTATCCTTTATTTCAGGTCCATTCAAGATTAACGGTGTTCCTCTAAGAAGGGTTAATCAATCTTATTTGATTGCAACATCCACTAAGGTTGACATATCTGGTGTTAATGTTGAGAAATTTGATGACAAGTATTTTGCAAAGAAAGTCGATAAGAAGAAGAAGAAAGGAGAAGGCGAGTTCTTTGAGGCTGAGAAAGAGGTCAGTTACATAAAATGGTTTTGTCATCTTCTTAATTGAGAGTAGAATTCCTATTCCAGCATTGCGACATTAACTTCTAATGCTGTTTCTCTTTTCAAAATGTAGGAGAAGAACGTGCTTCCGCAGGAGAAAAAAGATGACCAGAAGTCAGTGGATACTCCATTGGTAAAATCCATTGAAGGTGTGCCGGATTTGAAGACCTATTTGGCTGCCAGGTTCTCTCTCAAGGCAGGCATGAAACCTCATGAACTTGTCTTCTAAAAGATGAAGTATAGTGCTAGGATTTCTCAGTTTTTGCTACTTGGAGCATTGTTATCTCGTCATGTGTACTTTTGTTCTAACATTGCTATAGGCATCTCAATGCTGTCGTTTTCAGAGGCAATACATACTCCACGAGGCTATTTTCTTATCAACAAATTTAGCAATACTGACGTTCTGTTAAACTTTTCGTATTTACAATTATGTTGTGGGATTGGTTCATTTTTTTTGTTTTCTGTGATGGTCGTGAAATGTTGATTAGCATAGTAAAGGGCTTTGCCTCTTTGATTGTCAGGCCGAGTCCCTGCCTGCATCTTTTGTCATGCTGCTTTGATGTTTTTCTCAAATGTAAAGGGCTTTTTCCTTTGAGTAATAGTCCATGCCTCTTCCATATGGTTAAGGTCTGAAATTTGACGGCACTTTCTGTCTTTATTGGGATATGTGGGTCCTGGTCATCTCCTGTCAATTTATCTGGGTTATACGTGAAAGGAGGGTTATTTGTGAAGGGACTTTATATTAATACATCCCGTGGCCTATATTCCATGACTGAACAAATCTTGTTTTTTTGTACATCCTGTGGTACTTGTTCTGAGCCGTTGCCATCTAATGTGCATTTTATATCGATTAATGTAATCTTAAGGCAGAGCATTGTTGTCGATTCTGCATGGAATTAATCGGAACCTTATCTTTTGGGAGCCAATTCTGCCTTGCAATCGGTTTTGTTTTGCTATTCTCCCTTGCAGTTCTGAGAACGATTTGCCAGTGAAAGCTGTCCATCTAAGAGTGCTTGTTGTGCTTTTTACATGGTTTTAACGTGATTAGATGTCTAAATTGCTTCTTTTTGACTGAGAAACCGAAAAGATCAAAAGGACATGCATTGTGGATTTCTGTGGAGACGGGTACAATTATATTCAACGGTGAACATAATCATTGTGGTACCAGCTTAAGTTCATCGCCCAAATGGAATACACAATACCCTTATGTTATACAAAGCAGTTTGTTAGAACATAGATTGGATGCATCTCAAATGAAACATGGGCAAACCGGAAGTACGATGATCGTCTCATCACAGTAAACTGTCTGTGCGGGCAGGCAATCTCTTGAAAAAATTGCTCGGGACTGAAGGCAGTTTGCTCCGGAAACGAGGATGCCGCAAGTAATACAGACCTGCCACTAGGGCAACTACTTGGAAAGGAGTGACATAAAGTACCACGGCTGCAGAAAGACAAAACATAATGAAAAGGCCTGTGGCTCTCGGGTCTCTCCAAATGAGTAGGGATTGCAATCTCTCTCCTTGAGTTGCTATGTCACCCACGACAGTTTGAATCCTACCTGCCACGCTCCTAAGTCTGTCATACCTCATTCGGACGATATCTTGCGGCCGAGAAGTAGGGAAAGTATCAAATTCTTCATCCAGCTCATCTGGGTGCACAGCCTCAGCCCACGAAAGCTTTGGATCCATGTGAGGTGGGTGCCTTGAACGGAACCTGTAGTTCCATAGTCCGATGAGGAACATGTAGAGGAACATAGTTGGTAATATCAACTCTGGATACCATATTAGCATCAGAAACAAGATGTGAACCAACACTGTTGTCATGGGGTTCTTCCAGTTGCAGACATCTCCAAACCACCTGCCCATATTAATCGTTCCAGAAAGGAGTGACATTATGCGAAAGAAGTTGGCTTTGCTCCTCCTCATGCTCCATAAGTGTGAGTCCACATCTAGCATATACTCCACCACTTCCTTTCTGAGAGGAGGTTCAGCTCTCCCAAGCCTTACCGCCACAATATTCATTGCTTGGTATCTGAGATGGTCTACTTGATTAACAGTAAAAGGGTGCAAGTAATGCATTTTTGGTAGCAAAGGGTGTCCGTAAACATAGATCATGTTCGCGAGAGAGAGGGTAGTGAACCGAAATGCAAGTTGTAACTCACCCATTTTCTTTATACCTTGAGGTTGCAGAACCAGGAGTGGGTAAGAATGTGTATAAATACGGTGAGCTTCTAGTGTCGAGAGGCGAATTCGTACCTTGCCAATTTGTGAATCTCTTGATGCACTGCCGGTGGCTGATCTGTCACCTCCACCCAAATGGCAATTGTCGAAAACTCCTAATGTCATCACAGTGCAAGGATCATAGACCTCCCATGTATACTGTTCATTCCACTTAGGATTCAGTGTATCAAGAATCGTCCTAGTCCGAACCCATTTCTGGCCGTACTTTGCCACACAATATGCATCAGTGGTTCCTCGACCATCCTTCATCTTCATTGGGAGGAACCCTTGTGCACTTAGAATACCCACCTCCAATATGCCCACTGGCGGCTTCCAAAGCTGCCTTGATGTGGGCCGCTGATCACTTATGTACATGGTTGATTCATCCAACACATGGTATCCACCCTCGAGGCAGACTCTCAGGTGAATCCTGCTAGAAAACTTCAGCTCCTTTCTCCTGTCTGCTTCCAGCACTCCAAAGCCATACTTTTCAAGATTGAACCATCGAGAATGAACTGGCCTGTGGTCAAGCCGCTTCTCAAATGTGTCAAGCGGGAGAATTATTTTCCCTAGCATTTCCTCTTTCGAAGGGTGAACTCGATCTTCGACTGTGATGACCAGAAGCTCCTCAAAAGGCTCAGCTGCCACAAAAACTAGATCTTCATTCCAAAGCGGGTTGGTTGTGTGAGTTGGACATATCTTTGTCCTTAGTACTTGCCTGCCAACTTGAGCTTTGACAAACAAATCTGGCAATCGGCTTCTGTCATTGGGAAGCACATCTTGAGCTTCAATGACATTCACTCTGAGATACCAGAGCTTTGGTGACACATAAACCTTTGATCGAACATTAAATACACCTTCCCCGTAGACAGAGGAAGCATCAGAATGCCATGCCTCAGAGAACGCTTCATCAGCTTGAGTACCCATCCAAACTGCCAGCATTATCTCTCCCCTCACTTTCCCTCCTCCCCTCCTGTCCTCCAATCTATACCACTGTGGAGCCAATGGGCTGTCAGGAGGAACCCTAGTAGGAATTTCATTCAGGTCGAAAACCACTCTGCCAACATAATCATCTCTTCCCACCATTTCCTTATCCTTCACAAAAACCTCTAGTACTGACGATTGTAGTCTGTCCTTAGAGAAAGCAAAAACTTGCTTCCACTCTGGGTTCGATTTCTTCTCAAAATGCCTCGTTCTTCCTTTATAGTTCCCCAACTTGACCTCCACATAAGGGTCACAGCTCCCAGTTATGGAGCTTGGAGGAAGATCTTTTGCTTTTACAACTCGGACGTACAAATAGAACATCTGTTCTACAAGGTCATATGTGCTTGTGAATCTCTCACCGCTTATCCACCCTCCACCGCCATATGATCCACTGTTTAGCCACCGTTCACCTAGCTCAGGATTTGCATCTTTGACCTTATAATCATCTGAATCGGTTGCTTGGGCTTGGGAAGCAGCTAAATGCATGGTGAGTGGAACAGCTTGACTTGCAAGGTGGTTTACAAATAATGTGTGCTAGCTTAACAGCACTACTTGGTTCTGCAAGATGAGTTAGTCTCTCTTAATTGAGATTGTGACGAACGATCAGTGCAAACATATTCAGCATATTTAGATTTCAATATTACCTGATGTTTTAGCTCTAAAAGAATGTAGGCTGCGAGTTCAACCACCTCTGTCCTGAATCAGCCAAAGCAAGAGGGTATTTAGAGAAACATGGGAAGTGGTATAACTTCCTAAGCATGTTTGCTTGAAAACAGAGTAAATCATTGGGGACTATGGTAAGACAAATAATTTTGACCAATCTCACCGTTGCCAAATTGGAAGAACAACGTGAATTGTGACTCTCTGATATGATGCTTTAGCCTTCCTTGCAATATTCTAGCAAGGATTGCAGCCCTTCTAGAAGTCTAGGTTGAGAAAACTTGAATGGCTTGAAATGCCGCTTTTGGTTTCAGCAAAATTGGGGAGTTTCTTTTTCCAAATTGGATTGAGGTTGTCGTCAGTTGTTTTCTTGGAGTAGCTACAGGTGATATGTGGATCCTAGCTTCATGGTCCCTTTCATAATTATTCTTCAGATATAAGAGGATAGAGAAAGTGGGGTAGAAGCCCACCAGAAAGCTAGGACTCGATCTTGAAGCAAGGAAGTCCCAACAAAGAAGGCAGCTAACGAGCATGAGAAAGTGCAGATTCTTTCCTTTCAGAGCACAATGGCTAGAGGGCGAGTTTGTTTAAAAGAAGAAAGGAATGCTTTGATGAAGAAGCCTGCTGGGGAAGGAATAATGAAAGTTGCAGGGAAAGCGTTATATTGTGCTTGATATGGTTGGAGAATAGACCAGGACGAGGACAGAAATGGACCTTTTTTCGAACAACTGATTGTAGATTTGATCTAGCCAATTCCCCTTCTCATTTGAAAGTGAGAAACATCCCATGAAAACGTGACTGGTCATCCATTATGGAACAAGCGCAAATTTCCATGTTTTCTTTTTCAATACAAAGTAATTAGCTGTTGCTGCTACAATCATCTCTATTTCGGTTTCGGTCGCTTCATGGATTCATTTTCTTCTCATTGTTTTCTGTTCCAAAGCTTGGCATCTCACCTTGTAGCACGAATTCTATTTGTTTGAGTTGGCCTCCAGCTTATTCATTGATCGGAGATTAATTGAAGCTTTGTTAAAGGTATCATCAAGTGATCAAATCCCGCACTTTTCTACTGAATTAGATGATGAATTAAAGATCATATTGTGTTGTCTATGAAGTGAATAAACAAGGCAACACAGTAAGCTAATAGCACAAAATCGATGTATTATTTTCCTCTAAGAAAAATTATTTTCATGAATCAATTAGGTTTACAAGCTCTACATTTTTACTTTTACTGAATTTTGGATGGGTTCAAACAGTGTTAAAAAAAAAGTCTTAATCGCGTTTGGATCATATTCACCTACTCACATGAATCTGTGTGGGATGCATCTAATCCAAAGGCATGTGTGAGTTGGACTTGTTTTCATTGGAAGGAGGTAATACATGCTACTAAAGTTAAATTCTTTGAACATGTTTTATCATTCGTATTCATTGCAAATTTAAAAACGACAATCATTTCCATTTTCAATTATCAAATAGAGAACTTTGTTTTTCGAGATCAGAGGTGACTAAAATACACTTATATTCCACCAAAATCATGAAAGAGAGCTTTTCAAATAGTTTCTTGATGTCCCATTTTTTTAGTTTGATATGTAAAATAATGAAAACATCACAAAAATCCATTTTGATTTTATGACTTGAATTTTGAAAAGAATGGCCCTTGTTTCATTTGGAAAAAGATATTTTCACTTGCCACCAAATGGATTTTTTAACACTCATTCTCAAAATCGGAATGCAAATAAATCGATAAATTTCTCGTGAGCTAAATAGGGACTTAGCTGTTCCCCCTTTTCTTCTCATGTGATTGTGGTCTGAGAGTTGAATATACAGTGTATTTTTGACGAAGCACAAAATCATTACGAAGTACAGCCAATTTTATGCATGACGAATTAATGTGAAAGTGAAGTGACATGCATTTACAGGACTATTCTACTAATTCCATGAGATAAAATTCAGAACTCTGTGTTCAAATAGTAAACATGTGAAAAACATCAGTAATTATCGAAATCCATTGGAGATAAAAATTTGACTGGTAATTGATTCAGTTGATAAGACATTGCCAAGTTACCAACACTCACGATTGTACCGATATTTATTGGATTGTCTTGAGCTACCAACTATTTCAATCATTAATCAGTATTTATCCACGTACTAACATGCTAAAGTTACTAACTTTTTTTATAGAAAGTTATATACTCTTATTTGAGTCCATTTACCAACTTTTGATTGATTCAAAGCAACTGTTCGAAGAATTTACCAATAATCATTTGCTAGAGTTATCGTGCTAAAGTTATTAACTTTGATAGGAAATTACCAATCTCCACTAAGCCATACCGACTGGAATTTGGCCAAATTATTACATTTTCTCATGGACCCAACCTTTGGGTGGCTTCCCCCGTCGAGTTGTTCCTTTCTGCGGGAGTTTGCTCCTCCGTTGCTTCTCAGTGGAGAAATAAGAATAAAGTGCGTGTCCAGATTAACTAGCGCAGTCGATCATGTCAACACGAGAAAAAGTTCTTCCCTCCAGGAGCAAGGCAGTAACCGAAAGGTGACTAGCAAGGTACCAAAAAAGGAAAAAAAATCAAACAGTAAGGACAAGCGTCTAGTCCAGCAGAAGCAAGGTGCAGCCAATGAGTGAAGCTTAATCAACAAATGATTCGGATTCTTAGCTGAAGACACACTTCAGTGGCTTTACTCTCTGCGCAGTGGCCCAAAACCACTGAAAATTCAATCGTCTAGACACCAGATGAAACCCATTTGCTTTCGCGAGAGATCAGCGCCAACAAAAGGCAGCATGCAACGCATGGTTCACTCAAAAATCTATCAGGACTTCTAAAACTCGTTTACAAGTTGTCTCTACAATACATAATGCAAAAACTCCATTAAATGCCTTAACAACATCGGTAATACAATATGCCAACAAAATTTCGTAACAATGACAACAAAAAATAATGACAAGATTATTTTGCCTATAACTTTCTCCCAAACCGAATGCGTGCGAGCCAAATCTTGCATAGCGATAAAAATTGCCCATTTGAGAAGCATGAGCGTACTGATGGGTATTACCCGTAAAACTGCCAGGGTGCTTTGAATTTCCGAAAACATCATAGCACAGCTCTAGTCTGACTTTTAGAGAGAACTCCTTCGCTCAAATGGTCTATTCTCTGAATTTAATCGGCAACTTTCGACTTCGCCTTTTGCTTCTTTGTTTCAAGTGATCCCAGGCCTCGGCCCAGTCCAACTGGTGACTGAACTTCTGCAGACACTACTTGGTCTTTCTTATCTTCAGTGTCATTTTGAGACTGGCCATTGACTTCCTTCTTCGAACCATCAGTTTCCTCACTATTGACAACTTCAGGGGTCATTCCTGAATTGATGATATTGAGGAGCTGCGTAAGGGGTTGCAAAGCTTGGACAGGAACACCATGTGGACGTATCAAGAGACCCCTAGCTGCAGCCTTTTTCCTTGCTTCAGCTGCTGCTCGTGCTGCCCTTTCATCGACCCCTCTTCCTCGTGGAAGAGTTTCACCAATAATGGCAGCATTTATTGACTGATTGACAGACGTACTGGAACTTCCAGATCCACCAGATGCAGCAGCAGCTTGAAATGCATGTATCAAGTCTGGATGAGCCTATTAAGCAAAAAGAGAACCATTACACGCGCATAGATGGTTTATTGAATCATGAACTTCATAAGATAAGCCAAATATTGCAGGGAAGCAGAACATCATTTGTCCAAATGGGACCTCAACATCCTTTTAGCAAGACAGATGAACCTTTGCCTTTCAGCAAACCAGCATGCCTGATGCTTTATCTACAAAGCTCTGGAAGAGAGAATAAATAGCATAAATGTGACTTCTGGTGCATATGTTCGAAAGTTATTGCCTTCTCCAAATTCTTTATCCTTCATATGTTTGAGACTATGCTGCTACGATTAACATATCTCATAGCTGGAAACAATCTAGCCAAGCACAAACTGAAAAGTCATAGCAAAATTACCTTCAAAATATCGATAGCCTTTTGAGCAGAAGTTGCATTCACGGCTTGGCCTTTCTGCTTTTGCGCATTCATCTGCCCACACAGCATTGACAGAGAAAAGTGATGAAGTTCACTAGAACATAAAAATAAGAATGAACAACTGTCCACAAGCAAATATTATGTCAACCTACTATATCATCTGTTTACCTGAAGTTCACGCATTTTGAATGTCTTCATCCAGTTCTGGGAGTCACGGGTACGTGAATCCTCCTCACCAAGTTGCTTTACAAGTATGTCATAAGTTTTCTTCTCATGCTGGCATAACAAGGCAACATTAGTCATCTATCACAGCACATCATTGAAGGACTAGTTGCTTGAAGCTCATAGATACCTGATGAGAAAGCTTAAAGGCACCCATACAATTGAATGCAATTGCAAGTGCATGATAGCACACGGCAGTTTGAATATGCTCCTCCCCTAAAAGCCTCTCATTCTTTTTCAATGCCTCCTGCAGATAACGAAGAGCTGTATCCATCTTTCCCATATCCTGGTACATCATTGCAACATTTATGAATGTTGCAGCAACATCTGGATGATCAGGGCCTGATGACAAACTAAGTAAGAGTAATGCCCGTGCCATATGCTTTAGAGCAAGTTCTGTTTGATTAAGCCCATGGTAGAAAAGAGCCATATTTCCATAGCTGCAACCAGAAATTATTGCAAAGGATTATACCCACAATAACACCAGCAAGAGAACCAGAGGAGGAACGGTGGATTTTGAGAATAAGCATTAATCAAGTAAAAATAAAATGCATAAACTTTCAAACATCCAAAGAAACAAGATCTACATCCTACACTTGACAAGAAAAATTTTACTAATCATATCCAAGCCCCGATTATTTATGAAACAGAAGGAAGAGCCCAGGGAAGCAGGGAAAGAACAGTGCCTGTGCGCAGTGTCAGGGTGATCCAAACCCAGGCAACGTTCATTTATAATCAATTCCTTGTGCTGCTGCATTATGGCCCCTGCCATGTCTCCGGCATGATACAAAACCATCGCGAGGTACCTGGAAAGTTGAATTAATAAAGTTAACACGCATTCTTCATTGTATAAACAGAATATAGAGACAAAAACAAAGTCAGTGCACTCAAGAATTAAAGCTCCAGCTTATATCCAACATTACAGCACAAATTGTTAGCCCTTGGCTCATGGCAATAAACTAATCAAAATTATAACTGCAACTTCATGAGAGATTCAAGTTATGAAATGTACCTACAGCAATTAGCTACTTCTCGATGCATTGGACCTGTTACCTGCAATACATTAATTGAAAGATGTAACCACTGATCATGAACAACATCCACAGGGCAATGTTAATGGTCCAAAACAATACATACCTGCTGAAGCATTGAAAATGCCTCCGAAAACAATGTGTATGCTTCACTAAGCATTCCCTGAGACAGAAGAGAGAAAGCACTTAACAGAGTCTTAAAAGTATGGGAAGGAAAAATTGATCCAGGGATTTCACTTGTTTTCAAAAGTCGCCAAAGTGGAAAAAAAAAGTCAGCAAACCGATATAATTGGTTACACATACTTACAGATGAAAAAGGTATATGTTTCTGACTCTACCTGATTTCTTTCATTTATTATTAAGCATAAATTCACTATCCAATACCTCAAATTCTCTACAAAATAAAACCTACCAACGCATCACTTTTACAAGAAATTTTGAAACCCCAAATTCAAACCGATAGAAAATTGAATGAACAAATAAACAGCGATTACCTCTGCCAGTTGGACTTTCCCGAGTTCCACAAGATCCTTTGCTTCTGTACATACAGGAATTGAATGCTTCACTACAGGTTGGATATCCAAGATATCAGATTTCTGGAATGGTAATGCAGCACCGAAATCATACTTGCGAGCAGCAATAGATATGCCAACCTATTTTGAAGATAACCAAAAAAGTGTCATGATACATTAACCAAATTCACCTTGGCATCCCAAATTTATTTAATATCACCATAAGATGTATGAGAAATTTCCCTCTCTGACAACCTTCACAATCCAAAAAATATAACACGGATTCACTTCATGCAAACTCAAATAAATAAAACAAAATGTAAATTCAACTAAACCTTTTGGCAGAAGTTGCGCAAAACTGCAACTTTCTTCACACGTTGTCTAGCATCCTCTGGCAGCTCAAACTATAAAAAGAAGACACATGGTTGGACAAGTTGGTGGATAAGAGAACAAAAGTGAAGAACATGTAAAATTTCTTAAGCATATCATCACTAGGCCAATTCGCCGTCCCTTGGGGAAAATGCAAAATTATATGGGATAAGAGACAGATCTAAATTGTAAACCATGTTTCACTTAGGCTTGTTCAGGTCCTGAGGTTTCTAAACACTTTCAGGAGATCATCACGCAAATGGTTATTACCAGGCTAAAGCATTTTAGAGTTAACTATTATATTTCTATTTTTATTTTTTTGTATTTTTTTTTATGTAGCATGATACAGCCAAGATGAGATTTGCCAACGGGTGGTTTAGTCTTACAAATGCCAGCAGCTTTATGCACCTCACATCCACATTAATTCCTGAAGCTCTAACTTTGGGGGTTCACTCAAGGACGTCAAAGGCTTACCTGATATTTGAGCTTCGAGAATTCTTTAATGTCAGACCATAGGGTGTCTGAACTAATATTCATACATAAAGATTGAATCTTCTTCACAGATGCTTTGCTTTTCCATCTAGCTTGCCCTCTTGATGACTTGCCAGAAGATTGGTGGCCACCTTGGTCCTGATGTAAATCAACAGTATATATAGAATAACCTGATTTCCTCAAATGCTAAACTAAACTATTGCTTTAGAAGTGACTAGCTTAATCTACTCAAGCGAAAAGATGCAGTGATTTACTGTTAAGAAGACCTTCCCCTGTCCTAACATACTGCCACAGAAACACAGATAACTGCCTGCAATATCACCACTAATGAAAGAATGGCAAACATCGAGAATTATACTGTACCTTCTTTTGGATCCTGGACTGCATATTGTTACCCATCCCTTTCAGATTAACAGCTTGACTCTGTCCAAAGAAGCAATTGAAGAAATGTGATATTGCAGGACCAAGATCATGATCTTCCGTATCCCTCAAGATATCCTGAAAAATCAATAAAGAACAACAAGATTGATCTCCATAACCAAAGCTTATCATGTAAGGGCTCAAGAAACTAGAGGATCATTCTCAGCTTCATTGTATGAAATTATTTTTAAAAAAAAGGACATTTAAGATTCAATGTTATGAGTCTAAACCAAAGAAACCAGATGCTTCATCACTTACTTAGAAAAGCTTGCATGCATGCAAATAACTCAAAGTGTACTCATAGATATCAAGTTTTCACACCAAAGAAAACTAATAGAAAGCTATAAGCCTATTAGCAGCTCTAGCTTGAAGAGTTTAGGCCACAACATATGTCACCAGTACCTTATTATCCATGCATGGATCTGTCAACATTATCACATGCATTTAATTTGGGTGTCTGCTACTAGTACAAGATTTTCTAAAATGCGACGCATCATTTTCTCAATGTAAATGTCATTAACAGGAAAAAATTCTCATCTCAATGTAGGTAAAATTAACCCCCAAAGAAAAATACTTAAAGCAGCAATAAGCCAACAATTACAATATCCAATAGCAACAAACCAAAGCATTCTTGGTTATGTTCTTCACCAAGAATTTAAAACCAGCAAAGGTAACTTGATTATCCAGACTGACCTTCAGCAGGTGCTTCGCTGACCTAACCACAATTTCATTAGAACATAGATCCCAAAGATGTGGCAAATGTTTTGTCCCATCCGCCACCTGTCATTAAGATGCAGTTTGCACAATTCAATACGACACTCAACTTCTGGGATTTCCTAATTAAGTACAATTTTTTTTTTTGAAGTCTGACTTTAAAGCTTTAGATAAGCTTAATCTTCTATCTTATATAGTCACCTTTCCAATATAACGGACATTAATTCCGTGGGCATGGAGAGCTTCAGTTAATGTCTGGCCATCCATGGGAGAAACTTCAAGGGAGCAAAGATCTTGTATAAACTTTGGCAGCACAACTTCTTTTAGATAAAAACTGACTTTCTTCACATTTTCTTCATCTGCTGCTATCTCCTATAAAGACAGGCCATAATAAAGGCATAAGAAGTTTTGACTTGACTACATAAGAACAAAGTGCAAGATACCAAACTTGCCTCTTCAGTCCCAGCCAACTTAAATTCAGTTAAAACATTAGGGTTGAAAAGTATTTCATCATAAGATTCAGAGATTTCAGCAGATGCAGGAGCACATTGTTGCACAGCATCAGTCCCCTCTTCTCTGATGTCCTGCAAGAAGCAGCTATCAATTTAGTAGGAAGGTCAAACAGGGGCAAATTATTATGCGTACACAGCAGGAAAAATACAGTTTTCAGGTGATTCAGGAAAATTATGGCAACCACCTTAATTTCAGAAAATCCTCCAACACCAACACCAGCATCACCATTCCCAAGCCCATTATCTCTGGCAACTCTTAAAGAATCAGTTGGCGTGTCATGGACAGCATCAGCGCTTGAACTCTGTTTCGATCTCTCTGCAGCCCGGGCCTTCTCAATAGACAAATTTTAAGTAAGAAATCATGTAGAAGGCTGACCCACTTAACTACAACAATAGCATGAGCTACCTGGCAAAATGCTGTGACTAGTTCCTGTCTCAAAATACAAAATCGAGATCCAGGTCCAGTATAGTTTGCATCACGAGGAGTTACTCTCATCAAGTCAAGAAGATAGTGCCTAAATCAAAACAAAAGATTAAAATGAAAGAGGACCTTATAAGGAACGCCATCAATAGTATGCAGATGAAATGAAAAGAGATTTTCAACTGTCTCGTCTCAGTTCCCCCAACTACAGTATTTTACGCCATGAGAAAACATTTTTAACAAATGGGACTTTTAATCAAAAAAGCAACCGCATTTTAGCAAGATGCTGCAGCCAAAAATAAATTTTAGTAGTGGCTCAAAAATGGCAAAATGCATGCCCTACATAAGTTTAGATCCAGTCTTCACATCACCATCCAAGCACTATATGACTTAACACTTGTAGTGGAATCATCACCAAACATAAAACGTATGCACCTCAATTGTTTAAATTCTCAGTTAGTGAAATCTTGTCTTTTTTCAGTCATCATTATTTCATCTCACCATTAGAATTTTCTCTCTTCAGCAGAAAGACTCTGCACACTATACTGTTAAGCTGTTAAGCATACTTTAACAATAATGTGAAAGGGACCTTAAGAACTAGTGCAAACCAGAAGGAAAAAAATTAAGGAACAATTATTGTGGAGGAAAGCAACAAGATGATGACAATATCCAAAAAGGCATGAACAATGAAACAAAATAGTTCGAACAAATTATAAGTAAAAGGCGATGTTTTTAAAATGATCACAAATCAACCAGTAAACCAAGAAGAGGTGAGATAAGCTGCCCCAAGAGGATAACCTGTCATCGCTACCCACAATACCCTTGCATTCCACTGGTGCAGCTAATTTGAAAATGTTTCCAGTACCATCACATACAGCATGTTCCTTCAAATGAAGACGCTTTGCTGCCTCCAAGACCTAAAGACAAAATACTAGGTCATTTTATGGGAGAACCACAGAAAGCTAGATTGAGGAATTTGAAGTGCAAGCATGATTAATGAAATGCCTATCAGTACGTTCCCGGTTTTCCTCAACTCCGCTCAGATGGAAGGGCTATAAAGAAGGCATCATTGCAAGCGACAAATTTTGATGCTTTTAATTATGCCTCTGGGATCATTCCGTAGTTCATTTAGGGTTTGAAAACAGCATCGCAACTTATATAATTTCAGAATTAACACTTGGTCATTCATTACCATTTCCTTTGCAATATCAACTTACAATGAAGTGTCGTGAATCATTTCTCAAATATTGTATAAGAATAGGATGATGCTATATTAAGTGGGTCAGCCCCACCCCACCAGTTTAAAAATACAAATGCCATTTCAACTGGTAGTACAATCAATTAGCTGCATATATTGGATTCATTACGTGATTCTGATTTAGTCTCAACTTCTTAACTGACTAGCCAAATCCCGATTTGACAACCATCCATATAGAAGCAAGAAGATGATGACCAAATCTTTTTTTTTTTTTGTGAAAAACAAAAGTCACACAGCAGAAAGCACTTCATATGGTAGATTGAATAGTGTTTTAAGCAGCTAAATGCTCAGCTGGCATTCCACTATAAGAAAAATAACTAAGCTACATTTCTTGGAATATCAGGCTTTTAGACAGAAATGTTCACATTTATTCCCAAGAAGAACATTCTACTGCGGCAGTCGAGATGGAATAGCATAACTGTCATTACCAACCAGAAATAATGGTTCTTCACTTGCTAATTAAGGAATCTTCTGCATCTATTAATGTCTTGTGTGCATATAAGACCATTCACTCAGAAAGCAGATATGCCTTCTTTCATTTCATTTCCCTCTCTAGAAAGGAGCCAACATGGAGTGGCATTATGGAGCACTTGATGTATGACCTCCCCTCTTCATCTGCTAGAAGAACTTTCCACAAAGGCCAGGTTGATCGGTTGTGTTAAGACAAAAGTCGTACATGGTTTTTGTAAGAGTATGCACATATCTTGCACATAGGCTATATGGAATGTCCATAAAAGTAAATTATCCCTCACCTTGGAATGAAAATCTTCACTCCAGCATATCTTCTTGCCATTATCAACAGAACCATACAGAAGGGATTCAGATTTATCCCCTTGAAGGATGCCAGGCAACACACTCTACAATAAAAAGTGTAGAGAATGACTTCATAAAGCCAGAGAAAAATTGTGGACATAAGGAGAAAATCAGCATAGAGAAGAATACGAGAAAAATGTGAATCAGGAAACAGACAAAATCACTGAGATTTTTAACTTAGTTAACAACCATAGTGATTGGTTATCTATAAACAAAAAAATCCACCAAGGCTTGAGGCTAACATGATGAGGCAATCACACTGATCAGGAAGACTAACTCAAATGTGAAAGGAAAATAGAGAAGGGATTCGAATTTATCCCCTTGAAGGATGCCAGGCAACACGCTCTACAATAAAAAGTGTAGAGAATGACTTCCTAAAGCCAGAGAAAAATTGTGCACATAAGGAGAAAATCAGCACAGAGAAGAATACAAGAAAAATATCAATCAGGAAACAGACAAAATCACTGAGATTTTTAACTTAGTTAGCAACCATAGCGATTGGCTATCTATAAACAAAAAAATCCACCAATGCTTGAGGCTAACATGATGAGGCAATCACACTGATCAGGAAGACTAACTCAAATGTGAAAGGAAAATACAAGTAAATGGAAACCTAGAGAAGGCATCAAGCTTTGACTGTGTTTGATCCAATGTGCAGCTCCAAATAGAGAAAAAGATATAATACATGATCTGTATACTTGCAACAAGTCTCTTAACCTTGCAAGAATTCATAATGGCAAGATTTCACAACAGCGAAGGAAGATACTAATATTGTACCCACCTGAGCTACCACCCTATGACCCCTATAGTCAATTATAGCCATAGCGAGATTATAAAGTCCAGGAACATCAGCTTCCTGATATGCTTTGGTGCCCTTCAAATCATTATTTGCCGACGCATATGTAGCCTGCTCACTATCACCCATCTGCGTCTCAGCAGACAGATCAGGTTCCAACTGGATAGCTACAGCATTTTCGCCAGAATTTGACTTGTTCTTTTCTCCATCTGTAACTCCAACGGATGCACCCACTAACTCAGAGGAAGCCTTCTCAGATAATTTGTGGCAGGAGTTTGTGCTCTCAGCCTTTGAAGTGGAATCAGATGCGTGTTTCTTTGACAGCTGGTCAAGGTCAGCATCCACAGCAAAACTGAAGAATATATTATTGTGGACATACCTAAACACAAACACAAACACAAACAGTTTATAAAGTAAGATGACAAAAAGGAAATAATTTTGCCCAGTGGTAAGAAAGGAATCTTAGAGATATCCTTAGAGAACAAACTCATATGTAAATAGAACAAAATCACGACCATTTCCAGAAGCACTAACATGTGGAAGCACTCAGGATCTGTTGGATTGATCGGGGGTATGCATCTGCTAATGACTCCGATAGCACCATTTACCGCTGCATCAACAAAGTCAGAAGTCACCTTGTAGAGAGCCCTATCCCGCAGAATCCTGCAGGGAAGTACATTCATTACCAGCAATTCATACAAAAGGGGAAGAGAGATTGGACATACTTGATATTAGCATTAAATTGAAATGTTTTCATTCAGACAAACTCTGTAGCATGTATTTTGGTGTACCTTTCATGAGGAGTTGTGTGGGGAAATTCCCTGCAAGACTGCAACTCCTCGTTCCAATCTCTCTGCATGCCAATCAGCTCACTACCATAAGAAAGAGTTAGTGCATCTTCAGCTCTGGCAGCATCACGTCTATGATCTGATGATTGAAGTGATCAAATATGAATTAGTAGGAGATGTGGCATCAGCTAGCTTCAAGCACTTTCTTCTCAAGGGGGAAAAAATTCAATTGCACCTATAATACCAGCTCTCTCTCTTATTTTTTTTTCTTTTGGTAAATATAATACCAACTCTTTCTAGATAGCCAAAGCTCAAAAGGAGCATTCAAAGTGGTAACCACTTAAAGGTGGGTCTTACATATAACCACATCAACTACGAAATTATCCACCACTGTGCGATTTGGAGCGTTACAAATTCTCCCACTCAAGACACTGAAATCCTCATCAGGGCCGGCCCATTAACCCAACAATATACCCATATTTGAATGTGTAATATGATCGATTTCTCCTCTTTGCCATCCTAGAAGCATACCAGGAGTCATGTCTTACGCAAGTCCTGTTATTTCAACTGTCGCCCCCACTCTCATTTATCAGACAATAAACGACAGACTGCTCTCACCCTCAAGTCATCTCCATCTATCACCTAAGCATGATATCATTAAGTTAATCTTCTTCACATTTGTAACACACGCTTGAAGGATATCGATTCATTCAAATTGAAAATTAAGAACTTATCAAATAACACAGCCATGCAACCATGAAGATATTTTCTCCTAGTACAGAATTTGACGCACCAGGAACTGGGTGTACCCCAAGCCATGAATTAGGAGGTAATAATGATTGAACGTTCTCGAACGGATGAGCAGAAGCCTTTCGCTCCAAAATCTCACGGAAAGCTTCAACATACACAGAAAGTCTATGTTAAAGCCAATTATTGTACAGAAGAATACTAAGCGAAACCACGCATATGCCACCTTTTTTGAATTTAGAGCTAATCTTTTGCAGGAGTCCAATAAGGGTGGTTGACTCAACGGTAGCTTTACTTGGCTTTGGATCAAGAATATTCCCTGAGCTTGAATTGACGTAAAATGTTTTTGTGGTTCCAGTGATACAAAATGCACTGCCTTCCAAGGTGACTACATCTAAATAAATCAGATCACCTACAAGCCTGGAATTTAGAAAAACCCAAAAGTTCAGCAAAAGAAACTTAAAAAACAAAGCATAAGGGACACAAAAATGCAAACAAGCTCCTACCTCCTATAACTTGGAGGAGGGTTAAAGGATGAAAAGACGATGCTCTCCACACATTTTATCTCCCTTGAAGAAGGTAATATCAAGTTTCCTAGGGCTCCGGGAACATCCTCCATAAGACCTAGACCATCGAGCTCTGGAACCTCAACTTTTGAAGTATCTGAATCAAAATGAAGTGGAAATGGAAAATATTAGCAAAGAACGCACACAAACAAAAATCAGCTGTGTGAAGTCGCACCTTTGGCTCCTATCCCCTTGTTTTGAGTTGTCTCATACTGCAAAGCAAGGGACGTTGACAGTGAGGCATGAAGTGTAGAAAGGGACAGCAAATCTCTCGTGCGATGAACGTGAGCCCTGATTGATCTGTCATCGTATAATGCTGCCAAAAAAATCAGCATTATTAAGCAGAAAAATGATCTGATTGCTATAATAATTGGTCATTTAACTTTGAGCCCTACCAGCAACCATTTCCAAGGAGCAATTGCTGGTGGTAATATCAGCTACTTCGGATATTTCATTATAGTCCTCCAGGCAGTGAGTCAACCCATCTTTGGTGTGCAACAGTAGGTCATAGCATGTATAGAAACATGTTTCAGGAGCGTCAAGAAGAAATTGCCTAATATCCATCACCGAATCTCCTGGATTCAACTGTAAATGGGGAAAGTACATAGCAAATTAATCTAGACACACGGATAAAAACAAAATGTCAGACTGCTAACGCCTTTTCCTGTTACTAACTAGGTACAGTGACTAAGACATGTAGACTAATTCATTCTCAACATGAAAGCACAATCATCTTGAGCAGTACTCAGCAAGCGAGCACAGAAAAAGAAAAGTCCCAAATAGCTGGCACCATTTCACGTTAACCAAGCACAATGATGAAGATGCCGAGACCAATTTTAGACTGCATATGTGAGCACAACCATTATGAGCAAGATAATATCTCGGCAACTAAGGGAACAAATATCAAGAGAGCAAGACTGATCAAGCGAGCATACTTGTAGCTCAAGCTTCTCGCCACTTTGTGTCTTGACAGGAATTGGATAGAGATGGAGGTCTCCTGCAACCACAGAGTTTAAACAATTACATTGCAATGCATATTAGAGCATACACAAATAAAGTGGTCAAAACTCGCAAAACCAAATGAAGCTTTGACCCATCTAATGCATCCATATTAACTCGACAAAGAATAGGAATTGAGTCGCAGCCTCCTCATCCCAAACATTTAAAGAAGAAAGTTGCTGCCATCACTTCCGATTACATGTCTAGGAAATATGATCAGAAACAAGATATAGAATGACAGAGGAAGGAGAACGAGAGGATTGTTGAAGTAGCACATTAGAGCAAGGAGGGATGGGGCAAATATTGCACCTCTGCACGATAGTTAAAGCACATGAGTTCACGGGGAGGACTAAGAAACCAGACTGGACGCAGCAAAAAGTTTAGATCCCAGTAATTTAATCGGAGAAGTTCAAAATAGCGTCTACAGAAGAGTCGCAAGCGCTCACTTTTCAAACAAGAGGAAAAAAGAGAAAGGGAAGAAGGATGCGGAAGACGTACGTGTCAAGCGTGGCGGTCAAATGAGAAATCAAAAAAGCGAGTTCTTACCTAGGATGACATATTAACAGTCGAGTGTTGGGCATAAGTATGCACTCTCGAAGTCCTCGCATGAAAGAGCAAGAACGCGGTAAACAATAGCAAGCAATGTCTACCTTGTTTTGACCGGCTTGCTGCATCCGCAGTTTCGGATTCCTTGAGCTCAGGTCCAGCCGCACCCAGTCCGCTGACAGCCGAAACTCCATTAGCATCAGCTTTGATTGGCTCGGAGGGGCTAGCAGTCTCTTTCCTGGCGGCATCGGGAGAGGATGTTCCCTCCGTAGAATTCACGGTAGCATGAGAGGCCCTCCGATGTTTCCCTTTGTTAGACTTCCCCGCCATATTGCCGCCTTAGCGCAGAACCTAAGTCAATCCAAACGACCCAAAATCAGCGAGGCATTCTTGCTCGAAGGAATTCAAACAGAAGCAGGGCGTAAGACCACATAAATCCATTCCAAAGCAAGGGAGGAGAATGTTATGAAGGAGGAGGGAGCGCGACGTGCAATTTTAAGTCGCGGGGAGACAGACCGGCAATGCAAATCGCAACGGAGGGGAGGAAGACCTGCGACCACAGCTGGAGAGAATCCAACCGAAAAGGACGAGGAACATCACAGAGAATGGAAAGCGTGGTTACAGCATAAAGAGAACACCGACCCATGTGGAGGGCACAGAAAGGATTACGAGCAGCGAGCATTTATTAAGAGTTGCACAACACCCGTTAACATTAACATTAGACGACACGCGCGCGCACACACACAGCAAATGATTGACAAGGAGAGGTCGTGCGTTGATTGTGAATAGTGGAGCAGCGAGGGAGGGAGGGAGGGAGCGAGCGAGCGAGCGAGCGAGCGGGCGAGCGACAGAGGAATTACCCAGGAAAAGAGAGAGAGAAAGAGAGAGAAGGGCAGGTCCGTCGCAGGAACCCAAGGAGAAGAAGCGGGGGCGGGCGGAGGAGGGTTTATGAATATGGCTGAGGGAGGCGGCGACTTCTGACGCCCTTCAGCACTCCCACTCCCTCAACTCCCGTGTGCTCTCTCTGGTTTTGGAGGGGGAGGGGGGAGTGGCAGGAGCAGGGGCGGCCAAACATCACGAGTGGGCGGGCCCGATGGGCCTTCCCACTGCATTTGGGCCCCCTGATTATCAGGGCCCATTCAGAATCGGTCGGACCACAGAATCGGTCCCTCGTCTCGCCCGTTACCGGAGCAATCGGTGTGGGGGTCATTCGCGCCATGCTCTGGATTGCGTTACGCAATTTACCATCTTATCTATGGAAAAAAGCTAGGATCGCTTGTTGGGACGGTAATTCTCTGCGTGTCCTCCAACGCATCGCCTAATTCATGCGTAGACATGTGCTTTTGTAATTCAATATCCTTCGCATTCTAGTAACAAGAGAATTGAGTATGTGTGGCCTCACGGTCTTTGCTCTTCGGTCCGAGCAATAGCAATAACCATGTCACCGATTGAGGAAAGAGATCGATCATAATCACTCTTTGCTCGATACGGGGCTAAATCCAGACCGAACGGAACCGCCGTTGCCAAGTGATCCGGGCACCCATTCCTTGGTCTTCTTGCTCCATGGACACCTTCTATCTCGTTGTCCCAAATTTTAAATTTCCCTCGAGTTCTTGGCCAAAATGAAGACATACTCAGCTATTGTCATTCATCGGTAAAAATCATGTCTAATTTGATATCCGTTTTCTGTAATCATCAACATCATTCGTTTTGTACTGAATGATATGATCATGTCGATTAATGAAATATATATGATGTAGAGATTCACCAATCCTATGTCTCCCAATTGATTGTAGATTAATGGCACTTACTCCTCGCATGTACTGATTGTAGATAACCTTCTTTTTTCTGCTCATGGGTTGGTGAAGAATCATTAAAAAAGAAGATTTCTCCCCGTTGTATGATCAACCTAGATTTAACGAGAGGCGTTTTGAAGTCAATATATGGGTCTCACGAGTTCATTAGCTATAATGTTAGAGCTGGTGTGGCTTCTCCCTCCTGCTATCTCTCTCTCTCTCTCGATTTACATGGAGACTTGGAAGGCTTCCTTATAGGTGGTATAGCAAAGTGGGTGATGGTGGGTGGCCCAAACATGGGGCGATTTGCCAAGCTGAAGGGGGCACGAGAAGGAGGAATGGCCTTAGCGAAATAATGAACCTTGGAAGGAAGATTGGAGGCATGATCAGAGAGAGAAGAGAGGGCGTTTGAAGGATTTTTGAAGATTCTTATACTTACGATCGAACATAGTTAGATGAGATTTTCTATTATTGATAGATATTTGGAGGATTCTTTGTTTTTTTTTTCCGTCATGATCGGCCGCGTTCCTCACATGAATTATGAATAGACATGGGAAGGGATATTCAAAGAAGAATCCATGATGGAGAAGGAAGGTAAAATGTCAGAAATCGAAGGGTGGTGGCGTGCCGCAACAACATGTAACAAGAGTTGACGAGAGATGAAAGCCTCTCTCCCTCCCTCCCGCCATCCCCCGCCTTGTGATTTCATCTCACTTAAAAATCAAAAGGTGGGGAATTTTATACATATAAGGCACTTCCCCCAACTTCCTTGCCTGCCTGCTTTTCACTTATACATATACACGCAAATTATAAAATAGCAGCGTCCTCGGATCTCTCTCTCTCTCCAAGTCCATCGTCATCGTGGTTCGTTCCATGATCTCTCCCGCCCGAAAGCTCGGTTGAGGATCGGAAAAACAATGCAAGTTCCGGTGATAGATCTGTCGCCCTACCTTGAGATCTCCCCCACCCTCAGCTCCCTCCCCGAGGAGATGCCGCCTCAGCTGGGCCCCTCGCTCTTGGGTCTTTGCGCGGAGGTGAGCCGGATCCTCAGAGAAACCGGAGCTCTGGTGGTGAAGGACCCCAGGTGCTCCGCCCTCGACAACGACCGCTTCATCGACATGATGGAGAAGTACTTCGATTCCCCTCCTCACTTCAAGCGCCTCCAAGAGCGGCCCCACCTCCATTACCAGGTTCTCTCCCCACCCCCACCCCCCTTCTCTAGCCTCTTTGGTTCTCCCATTTCTCCTCCTTGCCTCCAACCTTTCTTGTTCAGCTTAATGAGTACTAAAGATACAAAAAAAAGTTTAATTGAGGCAATGGTCTGACGACCTCCGCTGCGGAGTATTCTTTTGTTAGCTGAAAATGAATTCGAGGGCAGATGATGAGCTTGTGATTCGGGTGTTTTACAACGGGAGCCCTACGCAACGGGATACCGCTCTTTCGTAGCCTGTAATTTTCAAGTGGGGCCCTTTGATATGTTTGTCAGAGCTGATGACATGGATTTTCACGAGTGCGCGAATGGAATGACTATGGCAGGTTGGAGTAACCCCCGAAGGGGTAGAAGTTCCCAGGAGCTTGGTCGATGAAGAAATTCAAGAGAAGTTGAAGTCGATGCCCGAGGAGGTCCGGCCAGCTACTCCAAATGGCCCGGATCCTAAGTGGCGATACATGTGGAGAGTAGGCCCCCGACCATCGGACACCCGCTTTCAGGTAATCCATCTCCGCTTTTGCTTCTTTGTATTCTCTTTTGTACCCTCTATGCCCTGCTTATTCATTGACCCACCGCTTAAGCAGGAACTGAATTCAGAGCCCGTGATACCCGATGGTTTTCCTGAATGGAAGGATACCATGGATGCTTGGGGTTACAAAATGATATCAGCAGTAGAGGTGATTCACCAGTATGATTCTTTATATGCTCGTACTTGTTCTTGTGCCAATCGGTTGAATATTTGTTGTCTGATGTAATCTAATATGGTGCTTAGGCCGTAGCTGAAATGGCGGCAATTGGCTTTGGCTTGCCAAAAGATGCATTCACTTCTCTGATGAAGCAGGTGAAGATCACATAGCTTGGAAAATTTTCTGCGTCTTCTGCTCGGCTTCAGCTCTGTTATAAAAATTGGAGATTGGGAATAAAAGACTGGTCAATTGATTTTCCTTCATCATCCTCTCTTTATGATAACCTTGTATGTAATGTTTTCCACATTTATCAATCATTAGCAGTGTACATCCACATCCACATCCACATCCTGGTAGAATTATGAAAAAGATATCATGAAGCAACCCAGTGTCCCGGTTACCACGTGGTGACTTAATCATTATTTACATTGCTGCTCACACAGTTGACATTTGAGACCATTGTTATCTTCCTGACATCTTGCCAAGCTTGCTCCTCTCTGACCAAACAGTGTCACCGTTTTAGTGCATTACCTTGATAGGCATTGCTACTGTCTTCAAGTGCACTTTTTCTAACTGGCAATATTAATTTTTGTTAATTCCTTTCTCTATATTATGTTTTATGTGATGAAGTATGGTTTTTGATTTCCACAGGGACCGCATCTCCTTGCTCCAACAGGAAGTGACCTCCGCCGGTATGGACAGGAGGGAATTGTGTTTGCTGGTTATCACTATGACCTTAATTTTCTTACTATTCATGGTAGAAGTAGATTCCCTGGCTTGAACATCTGGTTAAGGAATGGGCAAAAGGTTGAAGTGAAGGTTCCTGTGGGATGTCTTCTTATTCAGACAGGAAAGCAGGTAGGGTAATGCAGAGGCAAGCTCTCTTGTCCTCTCTGAAAGCCATTGATGTCAAAAGGAACAGCTTAGAATAGTCATTTCTCTTATTTCACAAGCTATCTTCAACTTTCATTTTGCTTTGTCAATTTCTCCAAGATAATTCCAAGCATTCACTTTCATTTTGCTTTTCAATATCTTGAATATTATTTCCAGGCATTCCTTGATATGATTCACCAATTTGGATTTACTTACATTGCCTTCATCCTACAATGGCATTATACTGCAGATAGAGTGGCTAACTGCTGGTGATTGCATGGCTGGTATGCATGAAGTTGTTGTAACTAGTCGGACAATGGATGCTGTGGCAGCTGCATCAAAGCAAAATCGCAGCCTATGGAGAGTATCTTCAACAGTGAGTATCAATATGGACCGCTACTGTCTGTATTTGAATATTTGTGTTAATTTTTTTATGGACCTTGCAATGCTCAATTTAAATTGAGAAACCTTGATCGAAATCATGTGTGTATGTTGTCTGACTTATCTTATCCGTCATGTGTAGCTGTTTGCTCACATTGCATCGGATGCCATGCTGAAGCCTTTAGGCCATTTTGCGGATTCCCCACTTGCCAGCAAATATCCAACCATGTGTGCTGGAGAGTTTGTAGAACAAGAACTTGCCGTGATCAATCTGAAAGGAAGAAAAGGAGAATCCTGACACTCTTGTTCGTTAGATGACTCTGTTCATTGAATAATCAGAACAGCATAGCATGTTGAATTACCTTGAAATGTAATAAACAGTGGCCATTCTTATTATATTCCTTGTTTGCTAATTGCGGGTCAGAAGGCATCAGGACCGTGAAAAGAATCCCACTTTGATGTGGAATGGTGCTGCAAGGACCGCTGTTGCCTGTGATTTTAGCACATTGGTCTTGCTAAATACTTCAGTCAGAGTTTAACATACATTTACTTGTGATATGCCGTTGCTCTCTGGAACTAATCCGATCTGGATTCTGTACCATTCTGAGCCAAAAGGCCGAGATTAGTCCACAATGGTTGACGCATTCTAGAGGGTGCTCGTGAAACTGAGAGCAAGTGAGGTGCTTATCATATCCAATGTCCATCAGGCGTCAGCAAACTGCAAAGCTGCTCGCCAGTTTTTTTTTTTTTTTAATTGGGTGTGGGGGTTGTGGTTAGGGGAGCTGGACAGAATTTTCTTTTTTGGTTTTTTAGCCGTTATTTAATCTGTGCCTTAGGACGGGGATGGAATCAAAACTAGTGGCATGCGATTTTTTTGGATCTATCTAGTGCAGAATAGGATAACCGAACATGAGTATGAGTTTTCCTTTTGAAGCAAAATTAAAACATAAGGTGGAGACCCACAATTCAAAGCCAACAAAGAGCAAATTATTGACAAAATAATGTCGTTTATATATGCCTAACCGAAGCCTAAATAAATTCAAGGGACAAAGCATACTGGGTGTCTTTTTAGACATTATCTTCCCTAATGTGATACGCAGACCGTGTCACCCCATTTAATTACGAAAAACTTTAGCAAACTTACAGGTTCAAAGTCATCAACTACGAACGTCCCAACTGATTCACCAGCACACCCATTGCATGCCTTGCGACTTTGTGTAGGTGGATCAGCTGAGCGTTGCCGATGGCTGATACCAGACATGACGGGCATGACTTTGTGTAAGCCATGGGGGCATTTTTGCGTGAGACCAGTCGATCCCCTATAAAACAAACCATTCCCATGAAAAAAGGCTTTCGCAGGAGACTATCGAAGTCCACTTCAAAGTCAAGAACAAGAAATGAAGGCTTCTCAGTCCATCTCGCTTGCTATATTCGTGCTCATGCTGGTAACTGTCAGTGTGGTGCAGAAGGTAGAGGGGCTTACTTGTGGGAGCACATTCTTCTCAGAAATGGTTCAACTGATACCGTGCAGGGCAGCTCTCGCCCCTTTTAGCTCCATCCCACCCAGCGAAGCCTGCTGCAAAGCCATCAAAGCTCTCGGGCAGCCATGCTTGTGCGTCCTGGTGAATGGCCCCCCAATCTCTGGTGTTGACAGGAATATGGCCCTGGAGCTCCCTGAAAAGTGCACTGCCAACTTTGCACCATGTATGAAGCGTTCTCTTGTAACTGTAACCATTTGCTGATGCACTTGATATCTGCCTTGTAGTAGATTGACACTCTGCTTCCTGACAGAGATCAGCTAGAGCGTCTGCTCCATGAGGAAGATTATTTCCACTACTGTTCTTTTTTACATTGCTTGTCATTATTGATGATGGCTCCTCCTCATATTTTTCCTGATGCAGGTGATACGATGAAGTAGATGGTGAGCAAGAACGTGTGCGGTGATGGTTTCGAATAATATGGCAGTATGTTATGACGGTCTTTCTTTGTTTGGTATTCAGTACTTCCGACCATAATAAGATCAAGAAAGATCATGTACTGGGTCCTTTGTGGAATAAAGCTTCAACTTTTTTTTCTTTTTAGGGACTTGTGATTACACCCGTCTAGTAGAACTTCTCGATGGTGTGCACATTGCTCTCTGGCTCATAACGAGGACACCGACTCTTACTCTGACCCTCCATTTCTTTACTGCTTCTTCTAGCATCTGATCCGAGGCAGTTAATTCAGGAATTGCTCAGGCATGTAAACAGGCGATATCCATTGTCCTGCCAAGATTTCATGAGAGAACAGGTTCCCAGAAAGAGGGGTACCCAATATGCGGTAGCTCTCACCTACACATATATAATAGATTACAGGACCAAAAAGGCTCATGAGAATTCTCTGCAAATGAACTATCCTCCCAACATTCCACATGTCAAAGTTAAGGTGGTATAACAACCGCAGGAAACCTGCAGGTAAATATTTTGAAGTGGGGTTGAGGAAAAATCTGAGCCATCAATAATGATACTAGTGGTATATGGAAACTCAACTACGTGAATTCAAACGATCTGTTACATCAGTGTACAAAATTAATCTGAACTTCGAGAGATATAGAGCGTCAAAACCCAGCTCCACTGATACAGTATCTCAGTAGTTTTCAAGTTATGTATGAGATTACGTCATCCATATAAATTAACCTTTTGCTTGTTGGCCTCTGAACTTTCCTTTGATCCTTTTGACATTCTGCAATCTACTCTGACACACATGACAAGCTTGGCTCTAATTCAACTTATGAAGTATGTAATGCAAAAAACTCGACTGCCTTGTCAGCCCAGACATTTCCAGGAGACTCTGGAGTCTGCTAGCCAGTTCATGTTATGCACAATGTTGACTGTTCGAAATGCTGCTTTGTGTGATTTTTTTATTCGTCAAAAGAAGTACTTTAACCATCTCTACATTCTACCATTCAATGTCTTCACTTCTCTTGTACTTCTTTCTTCTCCGCCTTTTGCTTGCCCTATTGGGTCGGCTAAATGATTAAATCTGAACAGTGGAATCTCTGGAAGCAAGTCATGCTGAGATGTGGCTTATGTACACGCTCAAAGAAGATAATTTCATGGAATTACTTAAAAAATACAAGACATATGTACATTATTAGACTTGAAGCCGGTGGCTCTCTATCAACATTTTTATGTAGAACAATATAAATCAGCAAAAGGGAAAAAAAGGGAAAACCTAGGCTGAATAGAGCTCTTGAAAAGGTACATAAGCTTGAGTTATTTAGAATCATTCTGCAAGTTTAGGATTCAAAGACTTCTGCAGGTTCTTCAGATATGGTTCTATCAGCCAAATTTCCTTGAAGCCATTTTTTGGGATCCAAGAGTGAAAGGCCTTGATCATCAGATAGCAAGCACGCCCAAACAGGCCTCATGAACGCTGGAATTGGAAAACTCTAAGAATCTAGAGGAAACACTGTAGGGTTTCTAATAGATTTATAAACATAGCGGAACGAAATCCAAAATAAGATTCATGTATATATTGAAATCGAATTAGAGATTTCAGACGTATCTTTTTCAATTCGAAGATGAATCGACGATCGGTTGTGTCTGAATCAACGCCCCAAGAGTTGTGCCTCTACCGGTATCCACACACACGAACTGGAATCTCCAAACTCAAGTGCTAGCTTGCAGTGTCTGAAGTTTCTTTTACTTGATCTCCTATAGTTCTCGAGACTCTCTCGCAGATCTACAAATACAGAACGTGTCTGTATATTTTTTTCTTACATATGACTCACGAAAAACCTAAGGGTTTCTATACACACACACACACACACACACATATATATATATATCAAGCTAATAGGTCAGGCCTGGTTAAGTCTTTGGGACACGATAATATAAAACTAGTTCATTATTTGTGTGCGACCCTGTAAGTTTACTAGTTATTAACAGCATGCTCAAACTCTCTTGACCTACGAATCATAAGCGGTCTCTAGCAAAACATTATGATTACCTAAATATAGTGAATATCGATATTTCTTATATGACCTAAACCACAACTTAAATTAGATTATCAACATAAATTGGTTCTTAGGGCAGACTACTAACAAATACAATGCTACATTCATCCTCCACCACCTCCAATGGCTTGCTTGATGTTAGTAAATTGAATATTAATCCATACCTTTAATAGAACAATTGGAAGTGATTATACAAAATCTCACATGGTATCAGAACATGAGGTCCCGAGTTCGAATCTTTCCAAACCCCTATTTACCTCCCCATGTGCAAATGTTACCAGCTAACATGAATTTTGCTCATCTTTATCGTCATTGCTTTCTTTTTTCACTTGTACCTCTCTAGTTGTCTAATAATTTTCAACCGACGGTGCCACATGAATTAATGCTGTTCCTCTCAAGGAACGAACGACGAAAATGTAAACCCGTTCCCAGCACTGAAATCAGCTTGAGATCCTTGCAATGGTCCACACAAATTGCAACAATCTTGCTCATCCGACGATTTTCATTTCAAATCGTCGACTGACATCAATTACTCATTCGAACATGATGGAACTCTTATAGGCTGTTTAATTAATAGATCTTGCACTTTACACAGCAACGTCACTTGTTTCCCCGTTCATTGGTCCTTCATTGACGCCTCACTCAGTTCTATACAAAAAGAGGAGCAGACTCTGCTTTTATTTGGCCAAGGTGGTTTAAGGGTCAATTAGAGTACCCAGCAAGTGATGGGGCATGTCAAACTCTGCCATCTCGCCCTCAAATTTTCCACATATTGAATCTGAATTAAATCAAATCGAATCACAAGGCTCAAATTTTGTAGAGTCCTATATCGATCCAAATAAATTCAAGCAACTGGGACGGAGGTCTTTCACCACAGATTCTTCAGATAGAAGTTCCAACCCAGTATAGAAATAGCCAGGTGATGCCATTCGCACATTCATCTCTGAAACTACAAATGAAGTTCGATGTTGCATCATCAGACTCTTACAGAATAACGTCAAATTCACCAACCCTAACAAAGGAAAAGAAAATGGCAAGGGTCACCAAACTAGGTGCCCGAAGAGTAGAGTTTCATAAACAAGAAATTGAATAGATCAAATCCAAACGAATACAAGGACACAAGGAAACTTCATCTTTCTCCTGAAAGCTCTGGACAATTCTAACAATATCCACCAGCCTTTGCAAAGAGGTAAGACTGAACTTGTTCAGTAGTACGCTTTCCGAGGATTATTCTGCAGAAGCAAAACGGCATGCAGCACTGGTCAGTTCACAAATATGAGGTTTACAAGGCTCACACAGCAAATAACAAAAGGTAAGGAGTTTAGTACCAGAGGGTTTGGTCGGTAACGATATCCGAGCATCATCCTCTTTTTGTACTGCTCATATATATCGTCTTCTGGCTTAACCTCTCCAGGATTGTGAGCACCAACACCCAAGTTGTTTTTCTTCACTTCACCGGCCATGATCGGATCAGCAATACCACTTCTAGAGCTTCCAAGACCCTCACCTGCTCAATTAGCCAGGTATACCAATTAGCCTCTTTCCCTCAGATCATAAGCAATGACAGCCACAATTAGGAAGACGGACACCACAAGAAGAAACCTCATCAACCAACATTGCTAGCTTAAATGTTATGGACCATACGGATGTATATGATAAGAACTCCAGTACATCATGCACACATAATTAAGCTGCCATGAGAAATATTTATCCTAACAAACCGATCTAGCTATACCAAAGCTGCCTTATCTTCTGCACAGAACAATATCAAGAGCTGAAGGGAACAGAATATTGAGAAATACCTTCTTTCCACCCCATTTTTGATAAAAGCTTGTGGCCAACATTATCAGCCTGAATCCTGGCCCTTTCAGCAGCCTCTCTAGCAGCCTTTTGGGCAGAGGCATCGTTACATGAAGCCAAAAACCTTTCAAGCTCTTCTTGAGGAATGAAATCACCCATGTGATGACCTTTCTTGGAGGGACCTATGAACAGAACACAAATGTGTCATCTCAACTGAGATGCAGGTAGCAAGACACAATGAAAAAAGAGAAGGAAGGAGAGAAAAACAGAAGAGGAAAAAAAAAGGGGGGGGGGGGGGGGGAGGAGAAATTCAAATTCGAAAGCTAACCTTGAAGAGAAGGAGGTGGAGGCATTTCGTCTTTCGATTGTCTAGGTTGTCTCCTCCGCTCCTCCTGGGCAGCCTTTTTCATATAAAATTCCATCATTGCTACAGGATCTGCGCTTGCTGTAGAACCTGACTCGCCTGTGTTCAACAAAACTCGATCAAACAATGCTTAATCCCTTATCGTGCTCACTTAATAATGCCAAGATAGCAAGGACCACAAAATGTCTCTTTAGCTTGTTGCAATTAAACCAAAAAGAAGTACTCACACCAATATTCAGATAATAACACCAGTCATTAGTCAATGCATTTTGGGTAGTTTCTAGTAAAACATCATCAGATTCAAAGACAACCTAAAATTCAATTTGATTTAAAGACAAATGATTATATCTAACAAGTTTTTAAGGATGTGATACAAGGTACAAAGATGCAAGTAAAATGTAAAACAATGCCATCAACGGATTCAGCACATTTGGCATTCCAGATGCCGTTCTATTTTACTTCACTCTCTTTAGACACAAATATTATACGGTCATATTTCTCACAAATTTGGAAGGAGTATATCAGTAATTTAAGCCAAGATCAGATGGCACGGCAATGAAACAAATGCATAATCACCATTTCTATCTGAAGCAACTCCAGAACCATCTGTAGCTTCATACAATGCTGAAGCAGGAGTTTGGTAATTCGAGTGGTGGGCCTGGCTGTTGAGTATCCTTTGGGAGCCAGCATTTGATCTTGACTCTGGCATACTTACTCCACCTGCAAAAGGTAAAACAGGATATTAAAGCAACTAAATAAATTTTGCTATGTTTAGTGGTTGAAGATAATTTACAGCGAAGATTTCTGAGGAACCAATATAGACAAGAACAAGATAGAAAACTACTCAGTTAGATTCTGAATGACTTGGGAAGGAATATTGAACCATTTATAGAATGGAAGATGCACTGAAAACCCAATAATGTGAGTTGCAAATAGATAAATGCAAAGGCGCATACAAAACAAGCAGAATCAGCCCGAACCATTAAATCTAAAATGCAATGCAACCACCTCATAAGTTTCATGCAAAATCTCTTAAGACTGGTTCAATAATCCATAATAATCTGTTTACTCTAACTTGCTCTATCAACGATAAGTATCATCTAGAATCAACTCACCTGCACATCCTGTTCTAGACTTTCATATTAGCAAAGATAGTTAAAGGACGTTCTAGACTTTTGCATTAGCAAAGATAGTACAGTTACAATCTGACACTCCAGAACATATACATACTGCAAAACAATGAAACAAAAAGTTCTGAACATAATAATGATTGGGCTAAGTGGGTGCATGAGAAGACTTTTGCCGTGCATAGGCACTGCAACTGCAATATAGCATTTGATGAGCAATTAAAGCAGAAGGTGAAAGTTGAAACACTTCGAATTGAGTTCCAATAGCAATTCTAGTGTGCTTTTTTGCAGCTTTTGCTGTTCCAACTTTATGTTCAGATTTCTCTTTCAGTTAAGTGGTTTCAACTGCAAAAATACTTCAAGAAAATTCATTTTCACATGTATGAAGTTAAAATTAACTTAATCACATGCTGGTATCCATGTTCTTAAACTCTAAACATGATGAAATATAAAATAACCTAACCTATAAACAGCATTTCTGGCATGCACAGAACAAAAGCAATGGAAGTACAGAAACCAATAATTCACTGGCATCCATGACACCAAACCAGCTTAGACAATGCAATACCATTCAACTCTGGAAAAGAAAACATTCAAGCATGATAGCACCGACCATTTCGAGATTTCTGGGGTTCCTTGCTCTGTAGAGAAAGGGCTTTTTCCTCCTGAGCAAGCCGGAATTCATAGTACTTGTAATCAGCACAGGTTTTGTCAAACAAAAACCTGTGCATATTATAAAACATTAGAGAGATGCCGGCAAAGGCAAGGGCAAATCATTGCACGTGTACTTAAAAAAGACTCAATGGAACCAGTACGTATCTAAGCACCACACAGAAGCCAAAGAGGTTCTAGACAGAAATATATGAAAGTATATACTTGAATGGAGTATCCCCAGGATTTTTCTGGCGAGACATATCTTCAAGATGTCTTCCATTTTTTGCCACAAAGCTGGCTAACTTGTCCGCAACTTTCTTTACTGTAGGATCGCTTGGGGAAGGTGGTGCTGCATGTCACTTACAAAACTGGTTAATACCGAGAGCATGAACAAGAGAATGTAAACTAATCTCGGAGCAGGCGTGCCACATATTCGACATCTTTCAGTGAAATCTCTTTCCACCAATGTTCGAAGGTACTTAGGTTTAAAGCTGCAGTCACGAGGGAAGAAATATTCAAGAATGTTTTGCTCTCCTTCAAACAGCTTATGAGAAATTGAATCTACAAGGGCTAAAATATTGTGTAAAGGGGACTGAATCGACCAACATCAACCATTTAAAGCTCATTTCATTACAGTAAAGAAGAAATCATCACTCCCAAATCAGGTGGCATAAACCCTCGAGTGGAATTAACGCTGTATTGAGCTTACTAGAAGTGCACAACTGAGCGGCATAAGGACCAAAGACTTTTCAGAATTATAAGTAACATCATATATTGGCCAACAGATAAAAAAACAAAAGAGAGCAAAACGGGGGCTTCTTCTCTGCACTTATCCAATAAAGTGCGACCAAGTAAGCATGTTGAAGAAAGATATTTTGTCTGCACATGTTCTACTCGAATTTCCAAAACAATGAGCACAAATAATTACTTAACAACAAAAAATGTCAGACAAGCACCACTAAATACACAAGACTCTAAGCAATGTTTCTATTTCAAAGATCAGATGAAAGGGAATGGAGAAACCAATCAATGAGATTCTGAAGACGAAACAACAGTTGAAGCATAAATTAAAAGGAGAGACCTAGAACAAAGAACTAGAAATCCACCCAAAAGAACAACACAAAATGAGCAGCAATGATCACTATGAGCTCCACCCACAAATCAGTACTGTTGTGGAAGAAAATCAAATTCTACCACAAGAGACCAAAATGCATGAGAAATCTCATCACTTGTTGATTATTTGAATCAATCTCATCGCTCCATTCCTTGACAAGAAAGACGATCCGAACAAAAGCCTCCCATCACAGCCCTGACCACACGAAATTATATTCATGAAGTGGTATTTACCAACATCATCACGTCCCGATGATTCCTCATAGGCTTCTTGTTTGATTAATTTCTGCCGTTTAACTGACGTGCCACCCAAATTACTCCTAGCATCAGCATCATCTTCATCCTCATCCGCAGCTAACTTAACTGGAGGTACAACAAGCTTTGACTTCTGTTTCAAGCTGAATGCAAGTTTACCACCGGATAAAGGCTGACTGGACTTTCCAAAACTGTTAGCCTTGCCATCCAAACGTGTTTCAGTACCACTAGGGGTCGAAGATCTTGATGCAATCGAGCTCTGATTGGGATCTCCTGATAGGGAACTCGTATCCTTTGACTTTTCTTGTTGAAGCTGTTTGAACCTCTCCATGAACGAACCATCATTTACAAAAAGGCTAGAAGGTGCTTCCTTTTCCATGAGCAAACAACCAATTGAGCTAAGTCTGTAAGGGGGACGTCACTGTTTCCAAACAAGCTTTCAAGCTACTTAGACATTGTACTGAACGATTTGACAATAAAAAGACATAAAAGAGCAAATCCCCAAGATTGCATAAATCTAATGGATAAGAACCACAACAAAAGAGTAAAAGGGAGGAAGAAGACTTCTCCGTTGGCACAAGCATTATATCCTATACAGTCAAAAACCAAACACAATCATCACGGAATCAATCACCTTATTCAAAAGAATACGCCGCGACAAAAGGTTTCTTCCTACCGCCCACTAGAATAAAAAAATAAAGGGCAAGCGGCCGTGAACAGAAAACCACAATCGTGCAGCACCAAAAGGCAGCCGATTCATCAGCCAGATCCACAAAATCATCGGCTTATCCTAACAAGGAGTATAAAAAAGAGGGGAAAAAAAGCACCCTGAATTCCAGGAATTTTAAAAGCACGATTGTAGGATTTGGCGGCTGCCCTATTTCTCATCCAGACGAAACGGGACCTCTATCATGAGAATGCCAGTCCGACGGTGAACAAATGCCAAACCCTAATTATCGGCCAATCAGGGCAGATCGGCGGAGTAGCAAAACATGAGAAATAACCAACTGGGTGAGCTAAAGAAAAGACACCGGCATCAGATATCAAAGCGGACGACTGCAATCGCGAGGAATTGGCCGTAGATGAATCAAAGAACAACCGAACTGACCTCAGAGTGATCGATAGAATCACAATTTAACGCCCAGTCCTAATCAATTCCAACGGACCAAATCCAGCCGAACCAGGCAGGAGCGGCGATCTGTGGGAAGCGATGCGCGACCGAAAATCTGCAACGACAAGCGCTGGCGGAGGAGGAGAACAAATAATGTGAGGCGCTCGCGCGAGTGGAGGTTTTCTTCTTATAATGCAGCGCCAGAAATACGATATCCGAGCTGAGCCACCCTGTAATTTTAGTATATTTGCGAATTCTCCCCCCGAACATCTCGAAATGATACTGTTGCCCAATCTCTACTTCATTGTTAATTTTAGGGATGAACGTACCGTAAGTCCTCGAACTTTCTAGTCTCCACCCATGAACCTTTCTTTTATTCAATCATATCCCTGAAATTATACCAGTTCCCCCAAAGATTTCAACAAATACGATAGCATGACCTTCCATGTTGGCAACCCCTTGTTGCCACATGGACATCTCTACCATCCGAGCACAAACAAAGACAATCAGACCGCAAGGCTCCGATATTTTTGGCACGAGAATGATTTATTCAAAAAAAAATTTTGGTTAAATATGATCCTCTGTATGGATTAGAATAAATAATTATTAAAAAGTATTTTTTTTATTAAGAAATTTCATGATTAAATTTTCATAGATAAGGAAAGTATCTTTTGCATATTAATTTTGATCTTCCATATGCCTTGCATACTTCGTGACGTCGACATGATATAACGAAATGGTTTTTCATACGTGCTTAACTAGCTTCATTCATCAACAAACTCTACAAAAAGATCAGCGTGTTTCTTATCCCATATTATTTTTTACCAAAGTGGCGCCAGTATGGATACTAAAACGCTAGCAGCAGAATTCGTTAACCGCGTCTTGCAGCAGTGGCACGATCATAACGTTGGGTGCTTAAACCGACCAACCGTTCTGACCAAGAATACCTTGATTCTCGGTATCCTACTCTAAAAAGCAAGTTCTTATGAGCCTTGAATCTAGGCATCCTACTCGCTGGATATGCAGCCAAATGCCGAGCTTCTGCCATCAAATATTGTTAAGACTCAAAGTTTACTAAATTTGGTCGTTTGATTTCTGGATTATCAGGCATTTTGGTCTCAAAAATCTCTCTCCGTCTTTTCTCTTGAACCTTGAACTCAATTATGACAACTACTCCAACCGACACATGAAGGAAATCTTGACAATTCATAATTGCTGGCAACATTTTCAGGGAAAGAGAGGTTAAGAGTTTTTCAGTCTCGTCCGAGGCCAGCGGCCTAGTAGTTTCCAATGTAGGAGGTTGATTCCCACCTCTGGATTTGGAGGTATGGACGAAGAAAATCGCCCAGAAAATAGCCGAGGTCTAAAAGAAGTCCCACTAAATTAATCGCCTTCAACTGGTGCAATGTAGATGTAGGAACAATGCTTACATGAAAATGTGCCAACTTCAAATAAATCAATTTCTGTCTGAATGGAGCTTACATTTCAGATTCGAAGCCAATGTTCCAGAATCCTTCAGGAGTCATTGGAGGAACATATTTATACCTATGCCGGGACACACCATCATGATGCTCACAGTGCAAACTTCTCTTATTATTGTTGTTATCTTTGCTTTCATTATTGGGGAGAACGGCATCGTAGAATTTCTTGCACTGCCTGCATTCAATTCCTTTTAGATTTTCCCGCTCGGCTTTCTTTCTTACAGTTTCCACATATTTAAAACTTTGTTTGCCAGCAGAAGGGGCTACCAGTTGCTGCTTCTTAGGACAAGGATCGACATTCATGTCCTGTGTCTCGTCATCCGAGAAGCTTCGATCTACTTCCTTCATATTGTGGTCTGGAAATTGTCGATGTTCCTCATTTGCAGCTTCATTCAAGTTCCTTTTAACATTCTCAAAAGGTGTATCCAGAAAATCATCATGAGGATCAGGTCCTCCTGAAGGTTGATTGGACCTAGTATCTCTCCAATCTGATGCATTGCGCTTTGCACCCGCTGTGGCCGTGGATTTTTCACCAATTTGACATTTTGATGCAGTGTACTTTGAGTTGGATGAGACGAAACGTGAGTTCTTTATTGGTTCGATCCCTTTGTCATCCTTTAAGCGATCTTCAATGCTGATCTCCTCTTTCACTTTCACCTCCCAACCAAAAGCAGCAGTATTTAGATTACCGTTTTCAAGACCTGCAATACAAGGTAAAGTGCTCATTAGAAGGGCCTGGGCAAGGAGTTTGATCACATCCACCATTTCACCTTGGAATGGGAAGGTGAGGAGTTTGATTGTTGTCACCATGGGCATGCACCCCCATGGGGGTGGGGCGGTTAAGGGGGTGGGAACCCAAACGTAAAGAAGGAAAAAAAAGAAGGAGCTTTTACTGCCAAGTCCATGCAACTTTGATGCCCGAGCAACAATGCTTCAACAAACATATCCAGATATATACCTAAGTAGTACAAGGAGTCATGATCGAAAAACTTCTGAACTCTAAATCCTGATGTGAAAACGGAATGACTAATGACTGTTTCAATGAAGCCCAATAAAAGATATTCAAAGTCATAGTCATGCACTGCCAGGATAAAAAGAACATGAAGCCTTACAAAATGCAGTAGGTTGACTCTGCTGGCACCTCAATATCTCCTCCTCCTCAAATGACTTGCTTTGTGGAGGTTTATCCTCATTTATAAGACCCAGCTTTGTACAGAGGTAATTGTTCTGCGACTTCAGCCTTTTATAGGCATCAAACAAATCCTTTCTTTTCTTCCTCTCAGACAATAATTCTGAAGTTTTGCATTTAATCAGTTGAAGTAAATGATCTTCCGTACCTCCTTCATTAATATGGCTGCTCTTTTGTTGAAGACATGCCTGCAAGTCATTCACTTTCTCCCCTAGATTCTTCACCTTGCATGATAAAAATTGTCTCTCTTCAAATCGCTGTGATTCTTTCTCATTAATCATACTGTCCAAATGACCTGAATCACTCTTTTCAGGCAATTCTTTGTTCAATTTCCTTCCCACATCTTCTTTGGCCTTTCTCCTAAACTCTTCCTCGAGCTCGCTTATTTTCTCCTCCAAGCATTCTGATCTGGTCAGCAGTATTCCTTTTTCCTTTTCGCAATTAGGCAACAGCTGCTCTTGATCTAAAACTTCAGAGGCTTGTAATTCCATCTTCTTCAGTAAATTTATTTGTAGGTCTTTTCCCTTGATCACTTCCTCGGTTTTCTTTCTGACTTCTTCTTTAAGTGCCTTAACCATATTTTCTAGATTTTCTTGCTTAGCAAGAAGGGCTCTTGTCTTTTCTTCTTGCTCTTTTGTTTCTTTGCCTTTGATAGCTAATGCAGAAGCATTAGATTGAACTAACTGGAGTAACTTTTTCTGGAGATCTATGCCCTCATCAATTTCCTTAGTTTTTCGTCGTAGCGCAGATTCAAGCTCGTGCCGGTTCTTCTGTTCATCAGCCAACTCCTTCAACCTTTCTTCCTGTTCCTTAGACAGCTTCGTTATTTCCTTTCTGAGAGACTGGTTTTCTTTGCTGACTTGCTGCATTTCCAGCAAAAGTTTTTCTGTTTGAAGTAACAGATCCCTTTCCTTCTCTTTCCATGCATTTTCAGCAGCTTCCATGGCCTCCAAATGAATTTTCTGCAAGCTTATGGATTTCGACTGGAAATTTGGGTAAATTTGACTGCAGAATATATATTCTATCTGAGCTATTCTGTCCTTAGCTTCCTGAATGGCGGCAACCAATATAGTGCTAAGGCCTGAGACATACTTAACATCATCATGGTCAAAGGAGATCCCTACTTTTGCAGAGTTATTGTCCCATTTGTCCATCTGGAGAGATGGAAAATGTCAAGCACATGAGCAGTCAAGAACATAAAATAGAGAAAAGACACCACTCAACCCATGCAGGTTATTGTGACTAGTCAAATTCTTCGCTACATAAAGCTATAGATACCTGACTAAGCATCTTATGCCGCAGAGCTTGTAACAACATGCTCAAGCAGGTTAGAAATAGGCCAAGGAAGTCTGAAAATGGAGGAAGTCAACACAACAAATGCTATGGATGGGACAGCCAATCAGCCATACATCTGCATCTTACAGACCTCAAAGAGCGAGAGCAATATTTGCTGACACAAATGATAGTTTCACAGGCCTAGTGTCACTAGGTGGATTTGCACATTTTTTGCAATGTGATATCACAGTCCATGATGTTCTGACTAGTGCCACTTCATTTGTCGCAGCAAGAACACACTAGGATACTCTAATGTCCACATTTCACACGCTTGTATATGACCATGGCTCAGCAGCTAAATCCAGCTGATCGTGGAAGAAAAGAGAAGCGCTTGAGATGAGAAAGGAGGAGGAGGAATAACAAGGAACAACAGAAGGGAAAGAGATTTTGAAAGGAATGAATCCGTGCCAGTTTCCCTTACAATCTCATGGTCCCAATGCATTTATCAGTGCACCAAATAAGGTACTTGCACCTTCGAGAAATATGGTTATGCTAATACACTCATCGCAATAAGAAAGAAGTGGGACCGCAGAGCAAAGGCCCCATCCTTTCTACAGCTGAGCACGGTATTGCTCGAGAACACTACACGCGGCAATCCAGATCACTGCCAATCCTCGAATCAGGAAGAAATGGATTCGAATCAAAATCCTAGCTGAAGGAAGAGGATTACTACCTCAGTAGCAGGGCTCCCTGGTGTCAACGAAATGCTTATTCTTCTATTAAAAGCAGGGAAGGCGAAAATTTCCTCTTCCTCTGACTGAAGAAATTGAAGAATTGCACATCATTGAGCAATTAACAAACACCGGTCGAAGATCCGCGATCGAGCGATAGGTTAGCGCGCGAAGGAAGCTATAACTCCAGCCAATCGCGGCAAAAGCAAGAAAGTGAAAGTTGGAAGACATGAAGGAGATCGGAAACTTACCGGCAGCGGAGGAGGAAGCTAATGACGACGGCAACGATGGGGAGGCTCGGTCGAACGCTTAAAGGATGTTATTATCGGAGACGGAGAACGGGGCAGGTAGAAATGGAGTTGGAAGGAAGCAACATTTGAGATTCAGTCAGGAGTTGGCGGCAATTTCAAAAGTCTTCCCCGGCAAGGTTCAGGGAGCACCCTCGTTCGCGTTCGCGAGAAGATGAAATGGTGAATGGGCCGAGCAGAACACGAGACGAGCGCGCTGGGCCCATACCCTCCAGCCCAATCTCTTGCTGGGCTTTTGTATTTTTTGGGTCCACCTTCTCTCTCGATTAGACCGTACATCTGCTTTCTCGCGTTGCTGCATTCGGCAAGGCAAGGGCAAGGCAAGACATGGCACGATGAAATAAGGAAAGCGTAGTGTTCTTTCTATTTTCCTAATCGAGGCTTTTTCGATTTCTTGGTTGGGTTCGTCCCAAACTTCGACGGCACAAAATCTCTCTCACCGGGCTGGGGCGGGACTCCATAGATGCCGCCGCAGCCGCAGCCGCAGCCGCAGCCGCAGCCCCCTCGTTCTTCGCTTCCTTCTTCCCCCTTCCTCGCCTCCCAGGGTTTCCCCCTCTACCGCTTGATTCCTTCAGTCTAACTGCTCCCTCTCTCCCCCGTCTCCCTCCGTTTCTCTTGCGTCCCCTTGTTCTAGGGTTTGATCGCCGGATATGGCTGCGGCAAGCATGGATCGACTTGATGATCGCACTTTCAACGTCAACTTCAGTGGCGAGGGTGCTGCGCTGCTCTGGGACACCGTCAAGCTCAAGCTTAAGGAGTTCATGCCCGATTACGCCGACGACACTCTCGTGGTCTCTCTCTCTCTCTCTCCTCTTCTCTCCTTTGGTTTTTGCCTTTATTACCCTTCTCTGCCCGTTCTGTTCCGTGTCCTTAGTAGAATCACTTTGTTTTCCTCAAATGCTGGTGGTCGATTTAGAATGGTGACTGGGGTGTTCCGCTGAGAGCATAACTATCTCGGACGTGTTGCATAGGGGTATTCGTCAGCTGATCAACTGCCTCTTCATTTTTATAGATGATTAAATACAGAGATAGCTTGCAGATTCGTCTTCTGGTTTGTCGTCGTCGTCGTCCTTCTCCTCGTTACAGGCCCTGTCATTCTAGAGTTAATGCATCTCTTACTCTCTTGATTTGATATTGCAATCGGGAGTTTGTTCCTTCCTTGTTTCCTCTGTACATATATACGGTATATCGACCTGGTTCCTAGGCCCACTTTGGTGTTCTGGCTGTTGCGTTGCAACTAAATGGCATTCTGATCTCTGTGAACTGATTTTTTCAAACTATGGTTGTTGACCCCAAGCTCATCTTTTACCTACGCAATCCCATTCTTGTTTACGACTATGGTGGCTCAATGTTGCCATAATCTTTTTTTAATTTGTCGATCTGCTGTGGCAGGAATACGTTGTTGTCTTATTGAGGAATGGCAGGCGCAAAGAGGAAGCAAGGAATGAGTTGGATGTTTTCTTGGGAGAAGATAGCGATTCTTTCATATCTTGGTAGTATTTTCTTCCTTAAGATATTGTCAATCTGTGCAACCAACTAGCTTCCCCTGCATTGCTCCCTGACATGATGTTTTTTGCTTTCTTGTGTCAGGTTGTGGGATCATTTGGCAAATAATTTGGATCTGTACATAAAGCCTGAGGAACCTGACGTCAATGATTTACATGAAAAACCTTTGTCAGAGGAACTACCTGACAGAGCAGAATCTCAAAACCTAGATCCTGAATCTGAAAAGGGGAAATCGAGTAACTTATTGAGAAGTCGCCGCAATAGGGAATGGAAAGGACTAATGGGGGATGCAGGTGAACCACCTCCTCTCAGGAGCTCAGAGAGCATGCATATGCATGAGGATGCAAAATCTCACCACAGGGACCATCGTGCGAGAAGATCTGTTTCTCCTCAACATGCAACACAGCGGAAAAGGACTCGACTGGATGAACGGCAGCATTTGAAGGTGTGCAATGTCTGAGCTTCATTTTTGCCTGTTGCTTAACAATCTTATGCCATATGAAGCATCTGTCTTGTCTTTTGCTTGCTTCTCTTGAACTAATTGATCAACTGGCATGGAGGGTGTGCCTATCCATGTTTTTAACTGTAGGTAGCTTATGTGCATATCTTGCACAGCCTACTCATGAACAATAATATCAAATTCATGACTGTTGTTGCAAAATTCCATTTATTTTTCCTTATGTAATCAATTAGCATATTTGCATGGTGCTAATTGGAGGATTTTTTTTAGTTAACACTAAGTTTGAGTAGTGTAAATTTGCATTGTCAGTGGTTTAATCTCTTGGAGCCATAGTGTCCTCAAACCATGCGTCTTGCCCCTATTTCTGATGTTTTAGGTTTCCTGCCTTTCTTTTTATCATCGCTGCAATTTTTTTTGGCTTGAGGGCTGAAGAACTGAAATGATGTGCTTGATTCTGTGATACAATTGCAAAAATATATATTTCCATTTTGTATGTCATGCTCTGCATTCCTCTCTTTTGCATTCTTCCAACAGTTCTTTGAAGGACTGTTTTGCTGATTGTAAATTAGATTAGCATTGTACTCAGGCTAAAGATCATCACTGCAGACTAAAGGGGCCATTAAATAAAAGTCATCTGAAGGGGCTGAATTTTCTTTTCCCATGCATATAGGCACCCCTTTATGCCCCCTCTGGGAAAACTTACAATTCTCAAATATAGTAATAGGAGAGAGACTCTTATGAGTTGAAACTTTTCATTTAGCTGACACTCCTATGGGAACCGTCTCTAAAATTCTTTAGTTGCATTGAGATGCAGTTATTTCTATTCAGGTAGGTAGTGAGCTTGTCATTTTTCTTTAATGTGCGGTTCATTTGCCCCAGAGGCTAGTTTTTGCTGAATCCAGAATCTACACAGTTAAGGTATTTAATAAATCTATCTTCTCTGCATATGGCATGAATTATCTCTGTTACATGCTATCAATTGTTTTGTCCTTCAATTGTTCTTCTAGATCAGGTCTTCACTCATGGCCAAAAGTTCATTGTTATGATCCCTCTCATGCAATCCAATTATGTGAGGATGGTTTTTATCCTTCCACAGTGTCTAATTGGTTTTCAGGTTGTGGTCTCTGCCTTAAATTATGAACTTATAATGTATAAACTGATGATCATGTTGATGCCATGATTATAAGTTCATTCCATACTGAATCAGCCTTGGTTAGAACCTCTAAGGGGTCCAAATGGGTATATACATACAAGAGGAAGGTAGTCAAAAGAGAAAGAAGATGAGTTCTTCTTTCCTCTATCACTTAGGAGCCATTGGAGATTAAAGTCCCATGCATGATTTTCGTTTGCTAACGATCTTAGTTGAATGAGCCCATTGAAGAGGCTTGGATTGTGTATTCATGGTGATTCCAGACTAGGCATTAAATGAAGACTTGAAAGTTGTCTTAGAATCAATCCTTTTTTTCTATGGGAGAAAAGTTCTGAAATGGAGGAATTAAGGCGTCCAAACACAGAAAAAAAGAAGAAGAGCTTTTCGATTAGATGTTTATTAAAGCAAACAAAGAAGGAATCCATCTTGAATCGAAATGATTTCTCCTTTCTTTTGTACGTGGAGACCTTGTGTACTGTTAGAGCTTACTAGTTACTTTATTACCTTGCTTACCTTTTGGACTATAGGAGTTATTGAATCAACTTCCCAGGCCTGATATCTCTCCTTATTTGGGACCCTATTAAACTCTTTTAGCATCTATTGAATTGAGAAATGGATTTGATTGTGCTTCTTTTTTATTTGTTTGCTTGCAGTAGTGCTGCTTATCAATTGATCTTCCATCTCTGTCTTGCCTTTCATTTCCTATCCTCGGGCTCATGAATTAAACTGAATTTTCCCTATTGAATAGGCTTCCCCTATTCACAGTGGACATATATTGTCAGTGCATCATGCAAATTTTCTGGGATGTATCTATTAAATAATAAATATTTGAATTTTTGCTTTTTACTCTCCTTTCAAGAGTTACTTTACAGGGCTTTTCTATTTCTTGAGGAAAATTGATCTGATTTGCTTCTCAGCAGAGGGACCCGACTTCTCAAATCATTGATGCTCCTAGACGGTTGCTGCAATTTGCTGTGCGAGATGCTGTGGCAACTTCCCGACCTTCTGACTCTGCTGGAGAATCTACTTTGAAGCGACTTCGTTCTGTGGTTTCGATGTCCTCTGAAGATGTAGTTGATAGGCCTCCGAGAATCCGATCAGTTGCGAGGGTGCCAAATCCCATGGCGACTGTGATTAAAGCTGTGGCAGAAGCTGCCAGAGATGTGAGAAAAGTAAAACCTTCAGGAAATGTATTCGATAGACTTAGTCGTGCAGTGGAGGTTCCAGAGCCTGAGCTTGTTGGAGAAGTTGCCACAGTGGAAGATGAAGAATTTGATGACTTTGACCAAACTGTGGAGCATACCAGTTCAACTAGGCCTCAACGACTGGACTACGATGAAAGCTTCGATGGGGATATGACGATGATGGAGAGGGAAAGTACTATTGGATATGACTATATATCAGATAATGAAGGGTATGATGAACTAAAAGTTATCAGTCACTCCGATCTACCTCGGGCTCACATACATGGTGGAAGCAGGCACGGAGATCCAATGAAGATGAAGTATGGTATATCAGAGACTGCTGAAGATGATATTAGCTTTAAACGGAAAAAGAAGACGGAGCAGCTGCCTGTGACAGCTAATTCTTCCCATAAGGTGGCTAACATGCCTGTGAATGCAAATTCATGGCAGCCTCCTCATCAACAGGCCGGACATGATGCTGGTAAGCTGGACAACCAGCACACTCCACAAGGAAGTCTGGCAGTGGTGAAGAAACCTGATGGCCAGGTCATAGGGAACAACAAGCACATCGCTGTTGCTAATGGAAATGTAAGATGCTCATTCAAGTCTCCAATATTATTTTGTCTTAGCAGTAAGCTGCTTATTCTTGGTGCTGAAACTGTTGGTCTCTGGGGTGTCAATGATCTACAGGCACAATTTACTGCAGATACTCCCAAAGAGTCTCAGAAAATGCTATCGTCAACTTCTGGTGGGTTTTCATTTCTTTTTTCCAGCATTACCATTCTATCTACTTTGTGAAATGCAGACTATTTGAACTGATCGTTCCATCAGGATTTGAAAAATCATGCTTTCAATATAAGTTTATGCTATATAGTTTCAGCTTCAGTTTTTTTTTTTAATTGGAAACTTTGTTCCGTTCTTCTTCTTTTTGAACTTTTTTATGTTTGCCAATTCACAGGATTAAATTCTACAACTCGTTCTTTGGAGGATGCTGATTCTCGGACCGTTTTTGTGAGCAATGTAATAATTGATTTTCTTTTGGTCCATACTACATGTTTCCTTTTCTCAGCAAGTTTCTCACTGATGGTCATTCATTCATGTACAGGTTCATACCGCTGCTACAAAGGATAGTCTTTCTCAGCACTTTAATAAATTTGGTGAAGTACTGAAAGTGATAATTAATACTGACGCTGCGACTGGACAACCAATAGGGTAAGCGGGTTAAATGCCTTTCTCGTCTCATGTTTGGTGATTTGAACTCACAGTTCTGCTGACTGTTCACTGATGTTGTTTTCATTTGTATTTCTTACTTGGTGCATATCACTAAGCAGATCAGCTGTTGTGGAGTTCACAAAGAAAGAGGCATCAGATGATGCACTTTCTTTGGATGGGTCCTCCTTTATGTCACGGCTTCTCAGGGTATTCATTCAAGATCCTTTTACCATATGCTATTATTTGTCTTAGTTTCTGTTGCAAATATGTCGTGTGAACCACAAAGCATCTGGCCACTGTTGATTGCATTTCTTTGCTGGACATCATTACAGTCCCTTGAGCTTGTTCTTGGTTCTTCAGTTTTGTGAAGTATGAGGAACTATTTGGAGTGCTAGCAGTGGCCACCTATTGGTGAGTGTAGGGAAGTGTTACATGGAAGGCGCTGTGCTATTTTGCTGACTGCTGCTTCTAACTGTGTAGAAGTTTGTTTAGTATGGGTGATCTTGTTGAGTGCTAACACTTCAATATGAAGTGATGGTACCCTGCTGTCTCTTTAGCTTTTTTATGGGGAAATTTCTTGTAGTTAATTCTTTCTTTCTCAATATTTGCTTGTAGAAACAACTCTTTTCGTCTTTTGTTTGCTTATCCTGTAATTGTTGTTGCAGGTTGTAAAGCGAAATGCTACTCCTCAGAAGGTTTCTCCCATGACCTGGCCACGGCTTGGGAGGGCCTCTCCTTATGCAAGGTTTTCCAGAGTTCCTTTCTCAAGAGGAATTCCAGGTGCATTCCGCTCTCGTCTGCCTATCAGACCTGGTGCAAGGAGCTTTCAGTGGAGGCGGGATGCACAGAGCACTCCTGCAGAAGGTGGGAGTGGCGTTGCTGCCAATAGCATCCCCTTTTTCAGTGCCCGGAGATTTACCTATGTGCGAACTGAGTCTAAACCTAGTGAGAACACTGGCGGAACATAGTTCATCGATGAAAGTTGTGCTTGAGGAAGTTAGTGGTGGAAAACGCTTCAACTCGTTTCTCTCCGAGACAATTAAAGCTGCAAGATCCAGTTCCATTCGAATGTGAAACACATGGTTTATACTCGCATGTTTAGGCAAGGCGTGTCATGAAGGGACATAATCTTTCTTGGGTCGTACAAAGTTTTGATCTTCCAAGTGAAGGATATAGGGTTCCAGAAAGTGTTGATGCGATTTTGGCGGAAGTAATGGTTTTTGGGCTATTTACTGGCAGCTTGGTTTTTTTCTTCCCAATTCATGTGAAGAGACAGAGGTTGTAATATGTGAATAGGGATAGGCATGGTCAGGTCTCTTCGGTTTCTCGTTTTGATGTAAGGACTTGGACCTGCTTCTCATTTTAAGACTTTATGGACGGTGAAAAGGTAGAAAGATGTGAAAAAAAGAAAAAGAAGCATAGAGGAAGATGATATGCTGAAAGGCACGTTCATATATTGGAACGCAACTTCAAGGTAGCTAGCTCTCTACCAAACTTGGGAAGATTTCTTTCTTATTTTGGCCCTGCTTATTTAATTGATCATAAGGTTGCTTGATCCTTGTACTCGTAAATACCTATTTGAGGCTTCACGGATGGAAGATGCAGAAAGGAATGCAGTCTGGTGTGTCGGATGTTTTGCTGAAGTGCAGTGCCATTCCCACCTTTTCTCGTACCCTTTAAATAGCTACGTGCGTTTTGTTGCAACCTTGGTTGCCTTGTCTCGGAGAACAAGCTGATATCCATTAGGCATTTAGAGTATGAGGCTCGGTTCAGATCCTGGTAAACGCTTATTAGCCCATCTCAGCTGCGCATTATCCATGGGTTCTGGTGCATGCGAATTTTCTCACATCTGGCTGAGAAAGGACAAGTCAACGTTGCACTTGTTGCTTCTTGGTGTCGTTACAACCATTAAGACGTTTGAAGAAGAACTAGTTGAGAGTACAAGCAGTTTCTCATGCATCAGTAACCTAGTTTCGGACCGAGGACGAAAACTGTCATTACGCTGTAGCTATTGCTTATGTGGTGCCTTCTCACGCCTCTTGAGACATGAAGCTTGAACGGCTGGAGTTGGCTGAGATGTGACTACCTCTGTGCGATCCAGGTTCTTAGTTGCCACTCCGCCTGAGATTTCCAGGGCAGGACGCACTCTCAAGTGGAATGAGAAAACAGAGAAAAGACGGTTTTGCAGTAAAAAATCTCTTTAATTGATCGTAGAAATCACAACCATCAGCATCCCACCCTCCCACTAGTTTCACAGAGAATGGTTCGAGGAATCTTGGCCCATGCACTCAATAACACACTTGGAGTTGGGACCCCCATCTAAATGTAGTGAACGCGCCCATAAGTATGTAATGGTCACCATGACCAACACAAAAATCATGTTCACCATATTTCGCTTCTCTTAATGAAATAGGACAACACGTTGTTAAACACAACGGATGAAACATACACTCAGAAGGTCAAGACCTTGTGATCAGAAAAGACACAGCATGATCAATTTTGACTTTGTGCCTTTTGGGAATTTTAGCAAATTCCGCCTCACATTATGGTGCCATGTCCATTTGATATGTAAGGGGGACCACTTACACAAGAGACTAGTACAAACCACGACGAAGAAAAGGTTTGGGTCTGGAGCCTTGTCTAGTATGTACATATAGCACCCCAAATAACCTTACATACATGAACAATTCAATAAGGAGCGCAAACAATCATTAGAGTTGACGGCTATGCCCAACTGATGAGTCAAACCACCTTTGAAGTCTACCCTTGCACAATCATATCCAATCACGACAGAAATGATCCCTGAATTAGAGTACAATGTATAATTTCATCAATCGGCTTTTAATATATTCAATGTGATTTCTTAACTTTAACTCAATATGCAATCTGATTCATAATCTTTCAATTTGTTCAATGTGGTTCTTGAAATTTTCCTACATGTTTAAATTAATTCATAGACAATATAAAAATGTTCAATGTGATACATGAACTTAAATTAATAGAAATTAATAAAAAGACTACATTGAATATTCTCATATAATCTAGTAATTAATTTGAATATGCATCAGCATTTGAGGGATCAAATTAAATAAATTGAAAGTTCAAGAATCGAATTACATGTTGGGCTAAAGTTCAAGGACTCCATTGCATATTTGACCAAAGTTTAAGGACCATTTGTGTCATTATCCCTATTATCAAATGCCACTTTCTGGGCAAACTCAAAACAAAGACTAGGTTTGAACACGCAATTATGCAAAGACATATCATGTTCATGCGGTTAGAAAATAATCTATCAGCCTAAATGAACTGTTGATGTATCTGCTTTTGGGAAGTGGCAACTGCAACTAAGCCCATAAAAGGCAGACAGAGGAGACTTGAACATACACCGGCCCTCCACCGGCCTTGCAGAACACACAGAGATGACAAGAGTAACCATGCAATGAAAAAGGCAGCCATTGCATATGGAATCTTACGATGTCTCACTACTAATGCTATAATAAAGAACAGATATTCTCGCAACAGCAGAGACAAATGAGTACCTATGCATATCTACATCTACCGGATGAAGGTTGATCCGGATCTAGCTAATTTAAAAAAAGGGTAACTAAGTGGATGTCTCGGGAGATTGCACAACATTTGGGCAATGTGTCTAATGCTGCCTCATCCAGCCAGGCCGTACAGATATATGCTAGGACCATCTATGCAGGCCATATATTTGTCATCAATTTCAACTTTCGCCACAACTCGCTGAAGTAAGCAGAATGTAAAAAAGACCATTTATCAGAACGCATACAGAACAGGCGATTGCAAGTAGGGACTTCATTTTCAGGGCGACTTATTTGTGGTTTCGACCACAGTCAGGGGCCACACAGCAAAACCTCTGGCTCTTCTTACGTCTCGCAAATTATGCAAGAGGGAAGGACCAGCCAGGTGGTAAAATTTGTGTGCTGTGTAAATACATATGAGAAGCCAGAGACACAAAAGGATGCCAAAAAAATAAGAGAGAGAGAGAGAGAGAGGTCATTTGGAGAGCAAAGTGAACAAGACACCTAAGGAGAGAGCCGCAACGCAAAAGTAGGAAACCCCGCGAGTCCGGACGAAGAAGAGGTTCAAGCTCTTGGCGACCTGAAGCGAGAGAGTGAGGATCTGGAGGCGACCGAGCTGCTCCATCTTAAAGAAGAAGAAGATGGGCTTCACGGACTGGCGGAGCAGGAAGGCGAGGGAGAAAGGGAAGCCGAAGGCAACGCAGCCAAGGAGGGAGGCCTCGAAGATGGGGGAGGAGCGAGTGAGGTAGGAGATCCAAGCGCCAAGGGCGAGCTGGAGGAGACCCAGCGCGGCAACTGCCTTGCTGGAGCTGTAGAGGGTCTTGATCAAATCTTCGAGCACCTGGCGGGTCTCGTTGGCCAAAGCAGAGAGGTCGCGCTCGACGGTGGGGCCCTCGATCTCCTGGTGCTTGAAGTTGGGGTTTTGGCTGGGGTAGTCGGTCGGATGGGAAGGCTTGTCCGAATCGGAGGGAGAGGTGGTGGAGTAGGACAAGGAGGGCGTGAGGGGGAAGAAGCAAAGAGGAGGGACATGGGTATGATGGTAAGAGGGGAGGCGAGGGAAGGTCGGGGCCTGAGGGAACGGGCGATTGTGGGGAACAGCAGACTGAGAGGGAGGAGAAGGGCCGGGGTTAGCGGCGGAAGACGGAGGGAGGAGGGTGGCGGCGAGGAGCTTGATCTTGGAGCCCCGGCACCTTCGGGCTATCAGAGCTGACATTGCCGCTGCGGCAGACGAGATCAATGGGGGAAGGAAGGTGGGGGAAAATGGAGCGAAGAGAGTCGTGAGGCGTTCGTGCTTCTTGTTTCGGGGACATTTATGGACTGCGTGGCTTTTTACTGGGCTTGGTATTGGACTTGGGCTTGGACTTGGGCTTGGGCTTGGGCACGTTGGAAATCGGTGGTTAGCGTTCTTCTTCTCTGGGGAGCAATGATGTCCGGAATTCCCATTTGAGAAACGTTGCTCTTGCCCGTGGATGTTGCCGAGGGCAAAACCTTGATGAGATTTTGATTAGCAAAAGTGGGCTTGTCTGTGTTGTTTCCTGGAGTGCAAGGTTTTGGGATGGGATTCTCTCTGCAAAGGTTGTCCATTGTAACAGAGACTTGTCCATCCACGCGCATCGACCTCTGGTTTTTATGGGGCGGCATGGTTTGGAAAGCCATTTTGGCCCGAACGAAACAAAGAAGGGGACTCCTGCATGGGGAATGAAATGGGTGAAGGACGAGGCCCATTGTCGCAGGATTACGTGAAGCGCGGTCGGCCTGGCAGAGTCGATGTTCTATTGAGAAAAATGGATCCCCTGAAGCCATGTGGGATTTGATTGGACATGGCATCCATGGACCTTTGATTTCCCTACTGAATCCAAAGATAAGGCACACTAGTCTAAAATAAGCCATCCATTTAAGGCACACTAATCTAAAGTAAGTCATCCATTTCCCGTTTGATTAACCTCTTTTTACGTCAATCATTCCTAAAAGTAGTAACGTGGGACCAAGGTTGTCTGTTTTCTTCCCTCCACGTTCTTGCCGTGGAAAAAGATAAACTGGGATTGTGATATTATGTTCCTCGTCTTTTTGGGGAGCGCATGCGGTCCAGACGTATAAGCAAAACAAAATATCAAGAGTAGATGCGAGGTCCACCAATAGACCTGATGTTTCGTCGTCACTTTTGCTAGCTTTAAACTCTCTGCCCTCGACCCACAGAGAGAGAGAGGGAGAGGGAAGATGAGGGAGATTGATGTTGCGGTGTTGGAGCGTTGCGAGATCAGTCCATCCCCCAGAGAGGTGGAGGGAGACAGAGAGGTTGGGTTGAGCATGATGGACATCCCGTGGCTCTTCTTCTCTCCCACTCAGCCCCTCTTCCTCTACGCATACCCCCACTCTCTCTCCCACTTCACCTCCACCACCCTCCCTCTCCTCAAGCTCTCCCTCTCCCACTCCCTCCTCCACTCCTTCCCTCTCTCCGCCCGCCTCCATCTCCATCACCGCCCTCGCCCTCCCTTCCTCCTCTGCTCCTCCCACACTGTCTCCCTCACCGTTGCTGCTGCTGCTGCTGCTGCTGATGATGATGTCTTTCGCCGCCTCTCCGCCGACCAGCCCAGGGACGCCGCCCTTTTCCACCCTCTTGTCCCTTCCTTGCCCGCCATTTCCAATTCCTCCTCGAACCCCCCCGTCCCTCTGTTCGCCGCCCAAGTCACGGTCTTTCCGAACTCTGGCCTTTGCCTTGGGCTCGCCTGTCACCATGTCGTTGCCGATGGCCGAACCTTCAACCTCTTCCTCAAGGCCTGGGCCTCTCTCTCTCGCCAGCTTTCCTCTCCTGCTCCTCGCCCACCGCTCCGTGGGTTCTTCAGCACGCCTCCCTACTACGACCGGACGGTCCTCAGGGATCCCCGCGGCCTCCTCCACAGATTCCTCTTCGAGTGGTGGAACTGCAAATGGCTGGCCCATTCTTCGGGTCGCGGTGTCGGTTTCCCCGACACGGTCCGATCCACCTTTGTTGTGGGCGCCACTGACATGGACAGCATCCGAGGATGGATCCTCTCTCGCTGCACTTCCGGCAATCTCTCTCACCCACCCCATTTGTCTCCGTACGTCCTCACCTGTGCACTCCTTTGGGTCGTTTGGGTGAAAGCCCACTTCTCCCTTCAAGCCCATGACAATCCAAAATCCACCCGTCCCGGCCCGGTTTACTTCGGATTCATCGCGGGCGGCCTAACCCGCTTGGGCTATCCGGTACCCGCTTCTTACTTCGGCAACTGTGTCGGGTTTGGTCGGGCCGAGGCCATGGCCCACGAGCTAGTGGGAGAGAACGGCATCGTCGTCGCGGCGAACGCGCTGGGGAGCACGGTCAAGAGGTTGGACAAGGACCTTCTTGCGGATGCGGAGCGCTGGATCTCGGATTGGAGGGCCTTCTCCGAGTCGGAACTCCACTTGACCGTCGCCGGGTCGCCCAAAGTGGACCTATACGACACGGATTTTGGGTGGGGAAGGCCAAGGAAGATAGAGGATATATCAATCGATAAGAGCGGAGCCATTTCGTTGCATGAGAGCAAAGAGAGGAAAGGTGGGATAGAAGTCGGGATAGCTCTACCCAGGCCCAAAATGGAAACCTTCGCTTCTCTCTTCACAGCTGTTCTCGAGGTCATGAAGCAAACGACCCTCACAAATCCCAATTCATAGCTTTCCCCAATGCCTCCTATCTCACATTATCATTTGGGTTCATAAGCGTTACTAATTTAGTCTAATTCAAACATGGCCAGATCTAGTCTTCGTACGTAGTTTTGGCAATCGTTCCATTGGTCTCTCATTGCGCTCATGGTGTGCTGCTATTCTCTATGAATAAGTCGAGGGTCGACCGTTCGACAATCGCATGTCACTTCTTTCTCGGTCTTCATGCCCCAGCAAGGTCTACATTCATTTTATTAGTCACATTCCACTCTTCACAATTATCAATAGAATTGAACAGAGATATATGCTAAGACAACTGCGAAAGCTTATTCGCTAAAGTGCAAAATAAAACAGATGTGTTCATAAATCAATATATGGCTAAATGTTCAAGTATTTTGCTAGAGTGGCCATTGACAAAATTACTGAACGAAATTTGGGTTTGATGGTGAAGTGAAGTCACATTACAAATAGTATTTTTCGTCAGATCCGAGTTAAGCGAAACATTTTTAAATGACTCAACCTCTGTTTAGATCCAACACAGTTGCCGATTGGGCTGCAAAAGCCCAACGGCTGAAGCTCCTACCTGAATCATGGATTCTATATCCTCCTGCTAGTTTATTTACTTTATTATGTGTTGATGCGAACTTAGTATCTCCTCAAAATCCTGTTGGAAGGAATTTATAATACATAACCTATTTTGACCAAAAAAAACCTCTGTTTAGATTTTACTTTTGTGGGCAAGAGGGGTCACCCAACGGCCTTTTCCACCACGAAACTCCCTTGGAAAGAATACCCCACCTTGATGTTATAACGTAAAGATTGCTCCAAACCTTTGCACGAGCGAGTAGCTTTGCTCAATTGGACGGTTCAATTTCCCCTTCCGTCCTAATGATGATTATCAGTCATTGATACATCGTAGCTAGATTTCCGCCATGCAATGTTTCTTAGCCATCCCATGCCATTCCTTAGTCAAGATATTTTCTATTAACCTAATCGCTGGAGCAGTCCGCCATCGAATTATAGTGGAACGATCCACCCCCATCACTTGCAAGATGCGTTTTCAAAGGTCAACTTCTGCTCCTCCCAGATACCAGAACGAATTGCTCTTCTTCAATCTGTTGGGATTGGGATTTTGCTAATGATCCGTCATAATACACGCAGAAATGCTTTCGTGACTTCACTTTGAAGCCAAATCAATATCACCGCTAGACTTTTTTGTATTTTTTACAAGCATCACATTGCTCCAGATTGCTAAGTGTCACAACAAGTACCACAATTGCCCAGATTAGAGCCAAATGGAGAAAACCATGCCCAGACGAACGTTTATATACGTTCCCCATGTTTCTTCAAACCCCAACCCGGGGCAGGGCTTTATTAATCTTCTTCAGATACAATTTACTTTATTGTAAAGCTCTGCACATCCAAAGCATCCAATTTTAATTCTGTTTCAACCTTCAAGGGCGTATGACTCCGCATCTGATGCAAACAAGAAGGAAGCGGTGTAAGAAAGAGATATATACATCAAACCTTGCTGTCCAGTAGGACTGTCTGAAATTACTCAGAATAAGATATCGAGGACTAAGAGTTCTCCAAGGCCCACTTTTCCTACAAAGTCCAATATATTTCTTAAATAAAGCTTGCCTCTTAATAAAGCCAATCAGATTAGCAAAAACAATGGGACAGATAAGCACGTATAATGCAAAAGTATCTCAAGAATGTTGCTAAAAGCAACCCCTGACACATGAAGCCTCTACTAACAACACAGAACCTTCGCTATTTCTGTCTAAAGATGAGAAAGCGACAAGCCTCATGCAAAGGTGTATAGAGGACTTCCTTGCCCAACCTGTAAAAAGTCATCATTTTCACATTCGACATAAGCACCAGGCTAGCATAGTATGCTCACATGGACTTTGTATCAGTCCAGACAGTAAAAGACATTTAACTCCTTGTGCCTCAAAAGCACAACAACAATGCAAACAACAGCTTTTCTCCCCAGGTGGAAAATTATCATCAACCTGTCCGCAGAGGCGGTTATAATTGGGGAAGCACAATCTTTCTTGTTATAATCTCACAGAAATATATGGAAAACTGGAAAACCTAAAATTCAAACTCACCTCAACAACAGCTGAAGAGATGCCATGCCAACAGATAAGGAAAATTCACAAATAGTTCAAATTACGTATTCATCCTGCAAAAATAATGAAAGCATTATCATTACCTGTACAGAGTTGTCTTTCTACACAAAAATAAGTCTCTAACATTTGGGCAGGTTAAAAAAGAAAAAGGCTAGTCTGACATTCGAATCAAAATTCAATTGTTAATGCAAACTTATTAAAACATGTTGCAATAGAAAAGATTGTCGTACCATATGTCGGAATTAATGAATTGACTCACCCTTGGAGTGTAATAATGGCACTCCTTAACTTATCCTTAGGTCACCGAGAAAGTCCGACAGCCTGAAGATATATTAAACTTGGTTAGCAGAAGCTAATAGAAAATAAATGATAAGGCCAAAACTGAGCATTTAGAATTAGCAACCAGAGATGATAGTCAACAAAACATTAAAAGGAGACATAAAGAGCACTACGAAAAAACCTAATATCCTTAGCTATCACTGTTTGTCCATCTTCAGCTCCTAGATGCCTCAAAACAACTTCCTCCAGCCGCCCATCTCTGTATGCATGCTGCAATCACATAACATTAATTATGTAGGCGTTACAACAATCTGATTAAAGTCCATCACACGGTAGCTGCAGATCTACTCAAATTGAAAAGGAATATCTACCAGTAAACAGCCATCAACTGTCACGTACAAACTTTACACATACTACAATATAATAAAGACAAATCACCAAATTTCCATGTCTGCAAGAAGGCCAGATCACATAATGGTGCTAATCCAGTCAAACCATCCTTCACTAAGTAGAATACATCAGGTAGAGGGACCAGTAAACGGAACACCCATCCCATTATTCATAGCTTTGTTAGCTCTCTCCCAGTATATTCAGAAAATATTGCATAAGCATAAAGCAAAGGTTTCGAGATGCCTGGCAGTGTGGAGACTAGGATTAAAATACAACCAGACAAACACTTGCAGAATCTCACATAGCTTGATTAATTTCCAAACATCTCCACAGAAATGTTAAGGAAAATGTTTTTCCATGCCAATCAGACACCGGTGCGTCACACCACCGACTTTAATCAAATAAAAAGCCCACACAAGTGAAAACCTAATTCATGGTTTATAATTACAGAATTCTAAGAAGAAGAGAAACAAACTACAAGCTCCAACTTCTTTTCTTATGCAAAAATGCCAGACTTCCAAATATTAATTCAAACTCAACAACAACCGGCTAAAATCTGGAACTCAAGGACCTCTACTCCCTATCACTTGATGAATCACCCGAGTTAATCCCCAGTTGTGCCAATAAAAAAGCCATCTCCATAGGTGTTAAATCATCATCATCAGTGTCTTCAACATTATCGAAATCCAAGTCTTCATCTCCCATAAGGCTCTCAAGAAAAAGTAAATGCTCAAAAACACCAAACATTGCATCCATATTTGCAGGATTGCGCCTGCGCCTGCGTCTGCGGGGAGGTGGCCTGTGATGTATCCATGTGTATGACCCAGGCTTGACCATATGCTGGAAACAATAAACACGATACCCATTAGGGTATTATCCATTGCCTAAAGATCTTATGGATGAGTGTACATTAAATGACAAGTAGGTTCATAATTCTAAGGACAGAGTCAGATGAGGACAAGATTTCATCCTGACCACAACAATACGCCTAACTACTTCAGAGACAAGCTTGTTCTCTCCGTAGGACCCAAAAAAATTATACAGACACCACCACCTCTTCTTCCTCTTCTTATCAAATATCAGCACTGAAATACACCAAAGTAGATGGGAGAAAATTGCATAACAATCAACAACAACTTGATTATTATACACCTCTTCTTGAGGAAAGGCCGTTTCAACTAAAGTCAATTAAAATTAGAAATCAAGGGTTTGTTCAAATTCTGGACAAGAGGCTGTTATTAAACAAAGTCAATGAAACAGCAACAAGAGAACTCCAACTTGAAGTTCTGAATAATTAGAAACTCTTCATTGGCAAAATGAGGAGCAAACCAAGCTAACAAAGGAAATTGGGAGGTTGCATATCCTAGTCTGTTGGAAGAAGAGTTAATTTTCGGCAATTAATCTCTACCTAAGGATAATATGAAATTTTACTTTCTAAATAAAATTAGTCTCACTCAATTAACAGTGTGGGTGTCTTGTTCTCTTTGACACTTTTCTAAAGCCTACTGAATCATTTAAGTGCACAGGGGAACGTGATCAAGTAAAAAGCTTAAAGCTGCATGGTGCTCCTGATGGCAAACATGACAGAAAGAATGACTATTCTGATATTTAACATATCAAAGAAGCAGATATAGCACAGAAAAGCGCCATCAACCTGACATTGTTGTCGACTTCTCTAACCAAAAAAGTTGCTTGAAAGTAACAAGTTGACAGTCAGAATCATTCCAAACAGACACTTGACTCAAACAAGATGGTTTCCCCCATAGTAAGATGCAGCAACAAAAGGACATAGACTATAATATGGGGAAAAATAGACCAAAACAAAAAAAAGAAAAACCACAAATTTCTCCATCTGGTATATGGTATCAATTGAATATCGCAACATACAGATTACAAGAAATTCCTTGGCAAAGAACCCATGGAGATGCCTCTGCAAACAATATACAGCTGAAATAAAGAGGCAGAGCTACATTATAAACCACCATGTTCACTTTTGGATATACAGGCACCAAAAAAGTGAAGAAAATGCAAATCCTTCACAATTGTTGGCAGGAGAAAGCAAGTAGGCCAAAAGATGAATTCTATCAAACAAGCCTCACTTAAAGTATACATGGGGCAAGGCAAGCTCTGTAATAAAATCAGATTACTCTCAAGCTTGGAACTGCATTACCTTGTAAAAACAACTAGTCCCAAATGGGCAGTTTCCATCTCCAAAATTGAAATGCTTACAATCAATTGACCTGCGAATTAGCAATAGACAAGAAAGATCAATTTGAGAATATGAGAAGAAAGAAAAGGAGCATGCACAAGTTTTGCAGAGCCACATGGTTACATTTTACAGAAAGTATTCCTATCCCATGCAGTCAAGATGCAGACCGCAAGCTTGTAGCATATTGTCCAACTGACCAAAGTTTTCACCTACTACTACTTGCATATCTCAAAAAATTCCAGACAAGATTTACAGGAACCAATCCAAAGATGACTAACAGTCAGTCCTGAGAAACTATAAAGCTAAATATCCTTAGTTCACCTCATAGCATACCAACAATTGGCCAACCAGAAACTGAAACTGACAATTGGCCAACAAGAAACTGAAAATTTCTTATATTTATATGCATTTATATATTTTATATATAATATATAAAAACGTATAGTATGCAGGGTACTTTGATGTACTTACTTGAGTTTGGCCTTGTAGTTGTCAACAATTTCCTGTTTTTCTTCTTTTGTGGTGTACCATATGACACTGGGGATGACAAAGTAAGAAAGCTTGCGACAAATTGGGCAGGCCCTCAATGAACTATTCACATCCATTCCAGTAGTTGGTGAGCTACTACGCCAGTTCCTGATGCACGTTATGCAAAAGGCATGATCACATTCTGACAGTATACCAAACTTCCTTTCAGCGGCAGTGGGTTTAGAAAGAACACGATCTAAGCAGACGCTGCATTCTATTTCTTGACTGAGTTTCAATGCCTCAAGCTGCTTTTGCTTTTTCTCACAAGTCTTAATGTGTTCCTCTCTTTCTTCAGATCTAAAAGGATGCAAGCAGTGTTTTCCACACGTGGGACATAAATCTCCATGAATATGAGGGCAAGCTTCTCCACGAGGACAATCGCCAGCGGCAGCAAATGAGCAAATAGACTGATCAGCTGGTCTGACAGTTCTAGACTCTAAGACGTCACTGCCATCAACATAATCACGCTGCTCAAAGCCTTGATTCCAAGCAGGTTGGTTACGGGGGCCTAAAAGTCTACTTCGAGAAGAAACCTCTACAGAATTGGCACTGGAATGGACCCCACTCCTAGAAGATAAGACTTGAGGAACAGACCCCGAAATGGGGGGCTGTGAGGAAGTTCTCGACGAAGATGATGACGGTGCACTGGACCATGGACGAGAGGCCTTAACGTGCTCATATCTACAACGATTTCCATAAGTACATATTCCTTTCTGATAGAAGGTACATATCTGTGCAAAAAACAAGGGGATCAATAGCAAATTCAGCAAATTGATCTGGGTGAATTGTAAAAGCCAGTGGAAGAGGACAAGTACATTGTTTGGTGGAGCTGTCCAGTCATGTGAGTACTCACAGTGCTCCCCTTTCAAACAAGCACCATGTGCAAAGAACTTGCAAAGAACTCTGCAAGCACAACTAGAATCATGAGGCCATTCTTACAGCCAAAGAAGGCTAAATGACAGAGTAGGTTCCAAAGAGCAATGCACCGTAATAAGTCAAAGAAGAAACCAGTTGCAGAACAGAACACAAAGAAGCAGATAGATTTTTTTTACAGCCAGATGCAGTGCAGCTTCATGATCTACGTGGTCATTAAAGAAACTGGCAGCACCCTAGCAAAGATCAAGCATATCCAAAAACGGTCCCTTTATTTTTTTTCAGTCACACGTCCAATCCACCGGTAAAGAAGAACCTCTCATCAATATCCAGAAGCCATTTCATGATCATTGAACAAAATTCACAATCACAAAGGCAACTGAAATATCTGAATTCAAGAGAACCCTATTGGGCCTCGAACAAACTAATGTCAAGGCAAAAGAATTCTATGCCTCGACCGAACCCACACCAAACGCCCGAGCTTTCTACATGTATCGATGCACCCATTTGAAAGAAAAAGGGCAAAAACGTATAAAGAATACTTTTTTTTAAACATGAATAAGGCACGTAACTATAAAGGAAAAACCAAAGAACATAAATATGGACGCTTATCGTTAGATGAAGAGAAATCTCAGCCATCAATGACCACCGTTTTGCAATCGTAAACAACGCTAGCTGCCCACTACCATTCACCGCAAGAAAAGCCGCAACAACAACTACTCTGAAGAGCCCTCCATGGTTAAAAATGAATCCGCTAAAAGAGAAATGAGCAAGGGAAACAAGGGGAAATTCACCTCTTGGACATGACGATGAGGATAAATGACAGGAGGAATGAACACACAGATTGTATCCGCAGTATCTCGCTCTCTATGCGATTTCAATCGGAAGGGGAGAGGATGATTCTTTCTGAGGAAGAAGAAGACAAATTGAGGATGAAAGAAAACGCCCCTGACTCCTCCCCTGGTTTTAGGGCTTTTTCCTTCAGTTTTGGGCGGTGTCGCCCTCCGCCCGTTGAAGAACACTCACGCGTCGCACGTGTGTGGAAACTCCTCTCCCCTCTTTTCTTTTCTTTTCTTTTTTTTTTCCTTATTTTTCCCTTTCCATTGGCAATTCTCTTTGCTCAGGTAATTCAATTTGAGACCTCCCTATCTTTTTCATGTGCATTATAGCCAATAACATTTTGACAAGCACATCATTTTTCAAACGGCATGTTTAGATGCTCGCCGGTTTCGACACAAGGCCTAAAAACGATTGCTTAAAATAATTAATCAATTAAGAATATTTTTGTTATCATCAATAATTCAACAGAAAAAAAATATTTTCCATTCTTTCATTTGTAAGTTATAGAAACGATCATTAATAGAAAAGTATTTTTTTTATCGTTCACTTCTTGCGAAATATACGAAAAAAATAAATAAAATATGAACGTGTAAAATGAAAAGAAACTCGAATGCTGTCCTTCATTGTTTTTTTTTTGTCTATATAAATTTCTTTCTTTCTTATATTAATGACATACTTTTATGTACTCAATAGGGACGAGCAAGTTGTACCGCCCGAATTGGGAACCGCCCGGACCGGCCCAGACCGGCCGAGTTGGTCCGGTTCCCGGATGTGTCGGTTCGGTCCTCGGTTCTCAAAAGTGGAACCGGTGTTCAAGTGGTCTGGTTCCCGATTCCTAAGAGAACCGGACCGGACTGGTTAGAGATATAAAAAAAAAAAACCCACACAAGAACATCTCATTGAGTGACTTTGAGAGAAGACAAACTCCCCTTGTAGAAACATATGCGGCAGGTGTTGCTAATAGGCTAACTTTTCCACAATATGCAATGAAGACTGTTGAAAGACGTTTGGTTATGAGTCCATTATCATCGCATCAAGTTAGACCCATCTCGGTTGGCCCTCGACACCTCTGTGCCTCCACCCCCTCTCGCCTCTCGTCCATCAGCCTCATCACTAGCCCTTGGTCTGAGCTACCTCCGGAAAACAAGATCAGTGGGAGGCCCTGCCCAAGCGCCTCTATGACCGAGCTCCAACCGCCAACTGATGGGTGGACCAGGATGTCGAGCTGAGGAGCCCAACCCCATTCGGACGAAAAGCCTCTCTCTCTTACTTGGTCCCATTAGACTGCCCAAGAACCGGACCGGACCGATGGGTCCGGTCCGGTCCAGTCCACGGTCCTAGAGAACGGGAACCAGTTCAACCGGTCCGATTCCCGGTTCTAAGGGGGAACCGGACCGCCCGAGGAACCAATCACCCCTAGTACTCAAGTAAGCGACCAATGATAGTTCTTGTTCTTTTTCTCAACGACATCTTTGCATTATGATTCACATTAGTTTTAAATAATGAGAAATGTTCCAATTTTTCGACTCAACTAATCCCGACAAATTCAGTGAGTTATTTTGTCGGTAATCCAATTGAGACTTTATGTATTATGAAGAATTCATAGGGTTTGAACATTTTACATAACAAATGCACATAGCCCGCCTTGGGTCTGGTGAGTATCATCTTAAATACCCCAAGAGTTCACTAGATGGTTCATCTTGATCAAATAACGAGTAAATTCTTGGGGAAAGATTGCAAGTGGCGGCACTTTAATACTCCTTGAGAAAGTGATGGGCGTAATTGCTTAGGGAACCCCATATTTGAATGCGCAATCTAGTGACTTTTGAAGCTAGAGTTTCAAACATGGCTTTGGATCATAAGACTCTTCAATTTCATTCATGTCAGTAGAAGGACACCAGGAAAGTATAACAACGTCGAGAGGGTATTGGACATCATTAAACCCACACAACTCCGACCGTTCGGATGCCTGCTGTATCAATGAGCAAGAATAAAAGCTCAAGAGGTTAGCAGAATACGAAGGGGTGGGGAGAGAAGCTGGAAGCTGGGTGGGAAGGGGTTGCATTCCATCCCCAGGGAAGTCGTATTAAGTCAGAAAGGACAGTCACTGAGTCTTTCTCTTCTTGTACCAATCCTGTATTGTCGTTCCGTTGTCAAGCTCATGTGTAGTGAAGACAGAGTATAGAGGTCGATGGGGATGGTGAACAAACATATCGAGAGAACAGATTCATAGATTGATGGCCATCACGGAGTCAACAGTGACCCACGAATTACAGGCGCATATATAAAGGGAATGTGCTGGGGTTAACGAGTGGAACTGATGTACTGAACGTTTCGTTTTAAAGCAATGATTTGTCTTCGTTGGTGAGGCAAATGTGGCCCTGGCAAAACACATCACTACTAGGCTCAGTTTGCGGCTTGTCTGCTTTATAATGCACTCGCTCCGAGTTCATGCATAGTTGCTTATGATAAGTAGAGAAGGTCACACACTGGTCACATAAAATGCCAGTGCGAATGCATGCAGAGGCACAATAGCCGCACCATGAACCGTGAAATCCGGGGACAGATCTGAAAAGTGAGAAGAACATCACTCAACTGGTGCTCACATTTGCCTTATCGTCTGAAAAATTTTCCATCCAGGAGAAGCAATGATGCAACACTACTTGGGTCCGTCAAGACCATAGCTCCAAAACCTCTACAGTAGGAATCGCATGCCAAACATTCTGGTACCGGACAATGTGGCAAAGCAGCTGCAGGATTGGATAGGTCTTTGGCTAGTACAAAGTGAAGCCATCATCGTAGGAAACATGCCATCCTCGTCGACAAGGGGGAGCGTTCTCGTCATATTCCGCGCAGCAGCTCCATCTTCTCTTCCAATTGGCCCTCCCTGTGTTTGGTCTATCTCTCTTCTCATTCCAGCGGTACACGATTACTCCAGATAGGTCACTCCACTCTCCATCAATCCCTTGGTGCGGTGGAGCCAATGCAAACAATCCCTTCTCCCCTATCAACACCTATCAGACTTCAGTCCCACACATTTGATTGCCAATTCTATATTCCCTAGCTTCAGATGACAGCCGACAGAGAAAAAGAATGCGAAAACAGATTCTCAAAGACAAGGACACAAATCTTCAAGACCCATCAGACGTATCATGGGGGGAAATGACGTACTTTTGCAGCTCTGCTACTAAATCCACAACGAACATAATTGGGGAGTGCCCTTCTCACTGATTAAAGACAACACTAAGCTTGGGCATGTGTGTAACAAGCAGCACAATCTCACATAATCAAGTGGGTCTTTGATCAACAGGTCGGTTCGAGGCCTTGAACTCCTCAATTTTTCTATAAAATAGAAAAGGTTTCCATTGACGAGGATTAAGGGCTTTCTATAATGCCGGGAAAAAGAAGTGTACATAGCTCCCAAAAAGGTTCATAATCTTGACAAGCGAATGAGCAAAGAACCACGAGAGCACCTGAATTTTAAAAGTTTTCTCTGCGGATGACATCTATCAGACCACAAATTTGTACAAGAATGACAGAACATCGATGCGTGTATGCCTCCAAAGCAACAAAAAAGCAAAGGATTCAGTCATGTTGTGGGGAAGCGAAGTACCGGTGGTGTGGCCATGAAAAGAGCAAGCAGTGGGAGAATTATGGGCATCGACATAGAAAGCGTTGCACCTCAGGCATCTCTTCGTGGGCTGATTCCTCCTCTCTTCTTCAATGTCTGAAGACGAACACTTAATCTTCTTCTTCACAAGATTCGAGTGTGGCACGGCCATCATATCCCTGCAAGTGATACCCACAAGGCCATGACTGCAAGCGATGCTGTACGCCATGGCCATCCTCTTTCCTCTCAACTCTGAATCACATTCATTACAATTCGAACGTGTGATGGTGTGTTCGACCAAAAAAAAAAAGAACGTGTGATGGTGTGCTAGTGCAGAGACAGATGGCGAGAGAGAGAGAGACGCCGGGTGGGCCGACTTGAAGAGGAAGATAATTTTAGGAAGCCCATTTTGAGTGACAGTGAGCCTTTCCATCAACCATGAGGCCTATAGCCATATTGAAAAGATCCAACGTTTCCACTGATTCTGTTCCTGCAAATGCCATGCTATGGACACTGTCGATCGAGTCCTTGGAATGATACTTGAGTGGACGTGGGCTAAATCAGGTTTGTGCCAGTCAAGTTCGACTGAATTCGGTTTGATAACCATTGTACCATGACCTGATAGCTAAGTGTATCCATTACATGTATCACGTAACTGTAAACATATGCTATGATTTTAGAATCTTTTTAATTGGAGTTAGAGTTTCGTGTCTTAAGGTCCTCGAGTCCAATTAATGTAGTAAGACGCAATGGTTCAACCCGAATTTGATTTTTGGAAACTGATGTCGAATAATCATATGCTGCATCTCGAAAATTATGATGTTCATTTACATCAATGATTGCCAAAAAAGAATGAAGGCCAGACAAAAAAGGCAAATCGAAACATCAACTCCACTTCTTGAAATTGAATACCATTCGACCTAAATTTTTTTGGGAGAAAATTAACGGGGCATAAGGCAGGTCAAGTAAACGAAGGTGCGTGGCCAAGGCCAAAGGCCCTAACATGGTCATTCAAGGATCTCTTGTGCTTGAAGTCCGAGCCACAGACGCAGTACCAAATCTTGCCGCAGTTTTTCTCGTGGGTTCTCCAATCGCCTTTCACCGCGAATGACTTGTTGCTGCATTTTCGGCAACTAAATGGCTTGCTTCCATAGCCGTGCCTTCTCTTGAAGTGGGTTTGAAGGGTCCTGAAGTCTTTGAGCGGCCTTGCTCTCGGGTGTCGGATGTTGTGTTTGCACCCAGGTGCGCAGCAATAGCACGGGATCCTTTGCAGCATTAAGCCATCGTTACTTTCTTGCCCTCGTGCTTTTGTGCTGCCCGTTCCTTTTAACGACTCGGGCCCTTTCCTGTACTCCGATCCATGTCCCCACATATGCATCTGCAACACAAACCGCATCAGGTTAAGTCAATAATTCAAGCATTTTGAGAATTCCAAATGGTGAAAAAGCAGCAATTAATACCTGGAGGTTATTGTGTCTGTTGAACGTCTTATGACAAACAGGACATGAGAATTGTTGAGGACCAGCCAGAATCTGCTTAGGAGTAGGGATCCAGTAGTGACCCTGGCTTATCTTGTCCAAGTGAAACCTGATGGCATCAGCCACATCCACGGTGGTTTCCTCTTTTCTTAGCTCTGGAACCAAACTTGCTGTTGTGGGGAGTCCTATCTGCAGAGCCACGGTTACTCCATTTCCATTATCACGGTCAGCATCGGCTTTCTGCAAAAACAGGCTCTCATCTTGTTTCGACATGCCATGAGAGGGTGAAGGCTCGTCGGCCGGATGAAGGCCTAAACGGTTGATAAGAGGAAGAGCTTCGAATGGAGGGGAGGAAGCAGATGTTTGGCAGTGAGCACCAGTAACCAAGTTGCTTGATGAGAAGTAGGAAACGGGCCGAGAATAGTGAGGGTGAAGAGGCAAAAACATGGTGTTGGACCATTGAATCACCCTGTTAGAATACGGGTCTTTCATTCTGACAGCAGGAGGAGCAATATCAGGAAAAATACAGCAAGGTGCTTAAAATCGTATGAGCACACGGGTGAGAGGCGTAACTACCGATGACATATTCTATATTATGTCTCTCATGTAGGAAGGTCGAGTCCAACAGGAATATTTAATGCACCTCTTGGCTTGACGTGCTCGACCATATCAAGCGGTGTATGCATAGACTTTTCTGTCTAAAGCCACATGACTGCGTGAAACGAGCAAGACTTCCTTCTTGAGAGAAGATAAGGGTTCAATTATCCTCGAAAACTGCAGAACCTAGCTACTTGTTCTTGATGAAGAGCTTTATGGGAGTTCTCAAGAGAGGAATATGTTTGACTTCAAATCCTTGGAAGACTCACCCAACCCCCCCGCTCGTGCAATCTCGAATGCCACACTTCGTGGTCGTGGGGGTAGCGTTTTATATAAACCTCGTTTGCTGCTAACTGAAAGAATAGAGAAATAATAATATAATCTACTCCTCCCAAGAATCTTTCGTCTCCGTCTTCCTTCTACAAGCAACGGATCCAGGCACTAGTGGACGATTGAGAGCATCCACAGTTGATTCAAATCTAGATAGATCACGAAGATTCTACATTTACAAGCTCAAACGGACGTCCTCATTACTTGAGTGTACCTAAGATGATGAGTGGTTTTCCACACAGCTAAAGTCATTGACAGCATGACCATCAATCTCATCAGAAGGTCCTGACCAACTAAAGGCATGTGCAGTTAGATTGTTTGGCAAAAGATAGAAAATGGAAGAGAATTTAGTTAGAAGCTTGGAAGAAATTAAAATTATTGCGCAGCAGAAACGAAGGGAAAATGTAAATTTTAGGGTATATTCCTTTTCGCTTTTCTTTGCCGTTGCTTCCAACCATAGCCTCTAGATGTCATTATGAGTAAATGCTTATATGCGATTTAAGAAATTTATCATTCCCAAAGGCCACACGAGCTTCTTTAGTCTTTTTACAAGAACTGTTTTCTGAACCCTTAAACAAGAAATTTGCCTAAGAAAAACATCAAGAGCCTTGACTCGACATAAAAGACAACATCCCCCGAAGTAACCCTGTTTTTCCCCCCTTTAAAACTGCTAATATTACATGTGAGCATGGGTCTGAATTTAACTCTAGAACTAAACCGAGCTGGCCGATTATCAGAAGAACCAAGTAGGTTCGTGAACATAAAACCTGAGACTGGCCTTGGCTGGTTCAGTTCCCAATTTTATCCTCTAAACCGCAGGTTCTACCCAAAAAGCCAACCAAGCAGGAGAATCAATCCCCTGGTTCAAGCATAAGGTTTACTACAACCTCCCCTGACTTGCCCATTAACCCTAGAAGATGAAGGAGGTTTACCGAAAGAGACAATCAGCTGGAACCCTTTCCATAGTGGATGTGGCCTTTCCCCCAGTTTTATGAGCCTCTAATATATCATTTATGCCTTGACCGATGCCCCTGCACGAAGCCACTCGAGTACCAACAAACTTCAGGACATAAGCAGTGGAAAAATTGCTAATTTTCAGAAAACAAACTCACTTTCTTGAGTAGAACCGAGAACTGGCTTGTAACTGGCCACAGAACCAAGACTTACGGGGTGCTTTCCAGATTCAGGCTTCGGAACCAACTTATCCATGAATTGTTCACTACATATTTATATCTACCTATAACGTTACAATAGTATCTACAACAATCAATGCACAAAAAGATGTCAAATTGCTAGGAATCGGCATTTTCGTGAAAAGGGGGAAAACTCGGTACTCATGATGGATTTGCATAACCAAAAGGACATCATCATTTGTCTATCGCTGAAACGAGATCAACCTACTTTGCAGAAGAGCTCTGCCTTACAGTAGCTAGGTATAAAAAAGGGGAAGCAAGAACCACTTTTCCTCATCAATGACATTCCACCGAGCAAATAGGACCCTATAGTGTAACAGTTTCCATTATTTATATTTAAGGCATATCTGCATGTCTTTTTTTTTTTTTTTTTCCTTTTCCGCCAGAACAAGACGTATTTCCATTTATAATCAGAGGATATACAATTCAAGGTGGCTGCTTAGCATTTGGCAACACCAAAGGATAACAGAAGGAGAATAAAAACCCTCGAATATGAAGGTTTTGGCACACAAGGCAGAAGCCAAAGCTAGTGCAAAGCAAAAGGTCAAAGCCTTAATTAAAATTAAGCCAACCCAACCACACAGTAGTTCTGCTGAACATGCTCTTCAACATCCACTTGCACAATGATACATTCTTCCACTTAGTTTGCTTAGAAGGGGGAAACGAGTCTCTCTGATGGGTATGGTGCACCGACTCCGTTGCTCTGCTTTAGAGATAGATTGAGCTTGGCTACTTCATCCTGCTCTAGTTCTTCCAAAGATTGCTTCTCTAGAACTGCAAGCTGGTAATTTGGGAAAATCAGCGTGTCTAGTTCAGGTGGAGGGGGGTGCCAGGTCCTGCCACTGCTCTGGGTAACGGAATCTTGTTTCTGTTTTTTGCCAGCTTTAGTAAGACCTGATAAGCAATCGGTTTAGTTGCATCATTCGAAAAAGCATGAAGCAAATTTGGTGCCTATTAATATTACTTTTGTTTCTTTTCTTTTTCACTTTTCGTTAAGTGGATAGCCAGGAAGATTAATAGATCATTTTTGGGGGGTGGACATTGAACGATGTAAAGAACCACTAAATTTTCACTGATAGAATTTGAGTAATAGCGCCAAGCTGCAAACCATCCTATTATGTTGTGACTGACCCCAGTAGAAACTAGGGGAATGACCGTAGAAAGAGTTAAACATTAGCAAACTCAGTAAAAGTTAAACCCCAGCTTCAAGAGAGATTACCTCTCGCGGGGGATGTCGCTTCAAGAGATGTGTGTTTATCAATACACCAACAGCATATTTGTAACGTAGCTCTAACATATGGTGCACAACACAAGGTTCATACTCCTCGATGCCCATTGACTGCAGTAGGGATTTGATGATTTTGGCATCCATGGGGATCTGCGAGTCCTCATCCTTTTCTGCCATTTCTGTTTTGTAGTCATCTGCGTCAAATAGGGAATGTATGAGCGTCGTCAAATGTAAGAAAGTGCAAACCGCCAAATTGCCATGGAAGAAGCTCTCGCGTTGTTGGTTCACGGAAGAAGCTAAATATTACAGTATACATTATTGCCAGGGAGCGAGCAATGGGGAGAAAAAAGAAAGAAAAAACAATGGCGGACTCTGAACAGCAGGAACAGGTCCAATGCCATAAGAACCAAATGAGAGAGATACATGCATATCCTCAAAACCAGACATCTTATTCGCGAGAAGATAGAAAAGAGTTGAAGGCAAGCATCGCTTGCAGGTACAAATAGAGCAAGTGCAGAGCATCTACTGAGAAGTGAGAACTCCCCAAAGCACACGCCATAAATAAGAATGCACAAGCAATCTTCAACGTATCGGATCCTCTCCCACTCCACAACCCTCAAAGCTTTTCTATTTTATCCGCGGGGCACCCACTCCTATCTCGAGGTTTTCAAAGAGACCCATGCTCAAATTTTCCATCTTCGGATTTGTACGATGCAACAGGACATCAAGAAGTAGCTGATGGGACGCCCCCGCAGACAATAACCAACCAACAGTCGTCACCATCAACATCAATATAGCAAGTGCGTATCATGCAAAAAAGGAGCAGCAGTGGCTTCTCTCCTTGGGGAGAGGTATTTCAAATAAAAAACAGAGAGAGAGAGAGAAAGACAGAGACATAGACAGAGACAGAGAAAGCTAACCACAGAGAGGGAGAAAATGCAGAAGATGAGGGTATGCACGAGATCAGCACATGTTTTAGCTAGCTGATGTCAAGCATGGAAGCAACCCATCTTCCAAGCGCGAGGGTTTCATTCCGGACAGACAAGCAGCTCGAGCGTTTGGAATTTCGGGGAGTCAGACAAGGAAGAAGAGGAGGAGAGAGACAGATCAGTCGGATGGGCCCAAATCCAAGTCACTGTAAGCCCAGATGGGCCCATAAAAACATTTTGATGTTAGAAAGTAAAATGATAGTGCAGGACTTGATTAGAAAGACAAAGCACATAAATGAAAAGCGGAGTTTCTTTTGAAGAATGGAAAAGAGAGAATATGCAACCAAAGCAAAAAGGAAGGCATTGATACCTCAAAGATTGAAAGGAGAAACGGGTAATTGCTTTCACAAGCAAGTTATACAGAAAAGATGGAGCACAAGATATACGAGTTTTTGCAATAGCATTTCATAAACTGCCAACAATGACGACTTAGATTTTGTATCAAAATATGTTTCGTTACCATTTGCCCAATCAAAATGAATAGCTCGAGCAAGTTTGGTGCAATGGCACAAAAAATCACCCTTTACATGTCTTTTTTTAATTATGCAAAAAAAAAAGTATGAAATGATGATTAGCATAGCCATTCCCTATGTAAGGTCCCCAAGCTAGAATTAATTATTCCACTTGTATGTATAGGAGCCTTGTCCTCGCATCTCTATTGGCACGTAGAAGACATAATGTATTAATGTCAAATAGTAGATGCCTATATAAGTTGATAACAATTCACTTGCGTCAATATTCAAGCTTATAATTTTATGGAAGATAATGCAATCATTTCTATAGTGATTATCATCTTACGTGATTTTCAGATGTGATTCGGATTTGTAAAGGATAAGCATTAGCCTGGGGGGTTGACTAATGAGGCGGCGAGAGCTTATAAGAATGACGTGGAAACATGATGATTCAAGACAATCATTAAGAGTAAGGGTTCGGGGGGGAGCGATTGGGGGGGGGTTGTCATTTTTAGCTTTTGAGATTGAATGGGACAAGAAGTAGTGGCTGATGGGGATAAAATCGCATTTGTTTCTGGAGAAAAAATTGGGGCAGAGGTAGGTTAGGGAGGTGGGGGCCGCAACTTAATCCGAAGGACTAAAGGCAAATATTGTGTTTGTCAGCAGATCACACTCAACTGAGCACCCTTCTCCCTTCTCTGCTTGGCTTCACACTGATACTGCAGTGGCAGCAGCGGTACTGTGTGGGATTGGGATGACATGGACACACTGCACGCTCGCAGGCAAGGGGAAGACACAGCACCACCACCACAGGGACTTTGGTTCTGTCTTCTTTTTGGTTCCTTCTCAACACCGTCGTGTATTTATTAATTACATGTAATGTTATCTTTTTTTTATTGCTTTAAGGCTGCTGCGGTTTAGGGGACCAAGGAGCAAGTCTCGTGGGAACAAATTGTAGGGATCAGGAAAAAAAAGCAAAAACTGAACAAGACTATTTTGCTTTTCCTTTTCTTTTTCAAGGTTTGTCACAACTGTACGGCAATGATCTCTCTCATCTTCCTCTGCCAAATGCGGCTTCCCCCGGCTGTGGACTTGGCTTTTTTCCTCTCTTGTCTATGCTTGGTCAATCTCAATCCACATCCCCCTCTTCCTACCCGTTGCACAGTCATCCACACCTTTCTCTTTCTTCGTTTTCTACTTTTTTTTTTTTAACTTTTGCTCCACCATGCTAGGCATGCCTATAGCGGTCATACTATTAAAAAATGTTAGCTTTTGGCCTCTGGGTGGTGATGAAGTTCATGTTGATACTTCGAGCAAGTTGCACATAACTAGGGCTTCTAGGAACTGTGGCGTTGATGCAGGTTCATTGACTAATCAGTCAACAGTTATCTGTCTTCCAACACCCCATGAGCTGAAAGTCTGAATCTTTATATGCACTAGTGCCAAAATGAAGGCTTTCGACCTGCATGCACAAGAAAGGATTGGTGATGACATGATCGGAGCTTCTCTTTGACAGGACTAGCCAGGGACATATGCATGTAGCAGCATAACATAACAATAAAAAGAAGGAGAAAACAAGACACTGTTGGCTATGATTGACATCGTTTCTCCTATCTTCTGCTCTCGTTTCTTCCTTTCCCCGATTCATCTCCCTTAAAAATAATTAAAAATATATTTTTTTCTTACTGTTTATGTTCGGTTCATGTTATGTCAATTATCCTCGCTAGAAACCGATGGTAGATAGAATGCTTTGAAAATAGAAAGAAGGCAGGCAGACATTTAATATATTGGAAGTGGGTGAAACTAGAGTACTTCATCTATTTTTAAATGTCTGAAAATTACGACGTTTCATACATTGCTAAATCTGATGAGTGCTGAAGGCTGATCCTGCCTTTTCTTTCTGCGAGCGACATAGATTAATTGGATGATAGGACAACGGATTCAACCTAAGTAACTAACCTATTCCTCTATGGAGAGAAGGAACAGAGTCATTTAATGTGTTACAGATGGTTCCCATCTTCTCAACAAACATTCTCTGCTCGTTTTGGTACAGTAAGGTGAATCATCCTCGGCCCCCATTGTAATCCAGCTCGTGTCCTGACCCAGAAACGTTGTCGTATAGATGGTAGACAGAGACAGACAGCTAAAATCTCTTTGAGTTTCTTCTGTACACCCACGCCCATAGATATGTTTTTCTTTTTCAACTTGTTAACTGCAGGGAAAATAGCAAAAACAGAGAAGAAACGAAAAAAAGGGGGGCGGTCTTCTCTCCTTTTTTTGGCACCTACAAACAAGCAAAAGCGGGCAGGCTACAATCTCTCTCTCTCTCTGAATGTATAATTTTGGAGGAAACGTGTCCCTGAAACTCAGCATAAAGCGCCACAGCCCTCACTCGTAGACTTGTAGAGAGAGAGAGAGAGAGAGAGAGAGAGGACAGAGGAGTTGAGAGAGAGTGAGAGCGGTTCAGTCGCCTCTTCTTATGCACCCATCTCAACAATGTGTGTCTCCTGTCTCCTCTTTACGAGTCTCGTCATCTCTCTTTGTTTTGAGTTTTAGGTGTCTGCTCTCTGTCTCTCTCTCTCTCTCTCTCTCTCTCGGTATTTTTATTGTTCTGGCTTATTAAATCTGGTTTTGTTGTGAAAGTTGCTATCTTTGATCTATGGTGGAATGAAATTGCTGCAATGCGGGGCGATTTGCTTGATGGGTTTCCAATCTGTCGAGAAATTTATCATGAAATACCGCTTAGTAAGCGAAATGACCAACCAGACGAGACAATACATCGGTGCTTGTTCATCTTATGTTATTCTATTTTAAGTTAATACACAAATGCTGCTGATGTATTTGCGAATTGCTCAAGATACTAATCGAAGGGTTTGTTTTAGACTCATAATCTCTTGTTCTTCTATAAGCACATTTTTCACACGATATTCTTGTTTTTCTCTTCCCATCCATATAGGAGGGCCAACAGATGTTTCTGTAGGAACTGATGTCAAATTTGCGGCTTGAACTCTCGTGAGCAAAACGACTTCATTTGCATTGTTAGTTCTTCGAGTTTTCCTCTGTAGTTTCTCTTAAATGATGCCTAGACGGTTTATCTGCTACGATGTATTCTTTTGAGCAGTTATCATGGGGAGTCTGAAGCTTACTTCTTGCAGGATAAATGAATAACATTTGAGTCCAAGGAACGATTTCATCATGTAAGAACTTTATTTGGACGTTGAATAAAAAGTTGATAAAAAGGTGTCCCTTGCTATTTTTCGGTTGCATCGGGTTTTAATGCCTTTCCTTGTTTCTACTGTAGCTGTGTCCATCTGATTTACAATTTTCATCTGCTAAAGTTCCTCTTATAATGGAATCGAACGGATGGATGGAACCCCATTATGTAAATGCTGGGTACCCTTACCCCAACAATGAAAGCTTCATGAATTTCTTTGAAGGCCTTACTCATACCCCAGTGAGCTACACTTCTCCAGCTGGACCGTTGCTTGATCAGGTGTGATGGGAGTTAATGTCTCACTCTCTGTTGCGTGTGTGTAACAAAGTACTCTGACAAAAACCAATTGTCTCTTCATGCTTTCATCACCGATGGATGTGAGCCTTCCATAATCAGTGGTCGACAATAATCGTTGCTTGTTCATACACAGTATGTTTCATTTATCAGTGGTGGATATCTTGGTACTGTTTTCTGTTCAATGAAACTGTATGGTTGAAAGGTGAACAATAAAATCCATTGTTAGCTAGATTTACCTTTTCCAATATAGAAAAGGGATTGGGTTCACATGTTCTCCTTTTAAAGCACTTAGGTGACTCCAAGAAGATTTAAATTCAGTGAATCTTACTTTTAGGTTATGCAGGAGTCCTTAAATATATATGATGATAAAGAGATTTTGAGAGTCTGGGAAGTATGCCGTCCCATTAAGTAGTCAGATGTTATAGAAGCTTCTCATTGTACTCTTGCTAATGCTTTAATATGTTCTTCTCTGTCAGGAGAGCATGTATTGGTCGATGACTATGAATGCATACAAATTTGGCTCGGCTAGTGAGGGGATTAATTCCTATTACAGTCCTTATGAGATGAATGACCACATGCCAAGAATAGAGGTCAATGGGAGTGACTGGGATCAGTCTTTGAGATTTAGTGTGGAAGAGCCTGCCAGAATAGATACTCAATCTGAGGAACATGCATCAACAAGTGTGGATGGGAATCTGGAAGAATGTCAGTGCAATTAGTTATTTTTTTATCTGGTTGACTGTCAAATAATGCAAATAATGACTTCAAAGAATTATATCTCACTGATTAATTGGTAACGCGGGCAAGCTGAGGCCAATTGATCAGCTTGGGGGTTTTCCTGTAGTACACAAGCTTGAATTGAGGGAGAAGAAAATTTCCCTGAGCCTCTCTAAGATTCAGACTTCTCTAATTCGTCCACTCATATTTAACCAAGAATTTGCTCTATTATTTCAGGTAGCCCAAATCATCAATCTCCTGATGAATCTCAGGTATTCATGTTGCTTGCTAAGCGGCTTTTTGCACATGGACTACTGAGAGTGGTTTTAGTTTGTGAGCTCTATCTTGTGGCTAGTTCTTAACGTAGATCGAAATTGGTACAAATGCAACTTTTCATGTTCGGCTTACTCTGTTATGGCTTATCATTGTTAAGACCAATTCTTTCTGCCATCCCACTTAAAAGTGCCTAGATATGGCCTTAGTCTCCACTTAGTAGATTGACCAGAATTTCTCATTTATAAAGCTAATGATGTTTGACGGGCTTCTTTATTGACCTTTCACTTGTTAAGACATTCATTTTCATATCCATCGACCTGAAAAAAAATTCTCTTTTGAAGAAGATATAGAAAATGTAAGATTAAAAGGGAAGTCTTCTGATGGCTCTGTGAAATACTGCAGGCTGTTTGGCAAGATGACATCGATCCGGACAACATGACATATGAGGTTTGCTTTGATTAGTCTATGTAATCAACTTACAGGACCTTTTCTTTTCTTCCAAATAATAAGCACACACTGCTCCTTGATGGATATAGTGGCATTTGTGTGAATGCCAACTGGTCTGTGGGCAATTATAATTAAGATGGCCTGATACATTAATGCTGAGGCAACTATCACAAAGTAGCTTAAAAGCATGTAAACTCCGTCTTGGTGTGCATACAGATGTCCAATCATAGCGACCTTCTATTTTCCTCGTTCAAATAATCAGATGGACTTTATTTTTCAATGCCAAGGTTCAATTGCATTTATGATAGCCAGTTGGCCTTTTTCAGATATGTTAAAGTTCTAATAAAGGAAAGGTATGTTGACAATGACAATAGTGTTGCTAGATTCTTCTAAGTAAACCTATATGTGTATTCTTTGGGTTCCCTGCGATAGAACTGTTTTACACCAGTTCCAATATGTTAGCCTTAAACAATTTGTGGTGATCCTAATTTTCAATACCAGTTTGGCTGAGGATCTGTCCCTCGAATGTGTCATTGAGTGCAATTAATTTCCATGGTTTTAATTACTGTCAAATTCCAATGTGTACCTAGTGGGGATAGGGGAGGTGTCAGGGTACTAGAATAATAATGATGCCGTCAATTACAAGGTCAGGCTTTTAGATAGATAGAGGGAGATCTCTCATGACTTCACATCCAATGTTACGTATCCATGTCTTTTTTACTCATTTTCATTTTTTGTGTCTTCTTCATAACTAAAGACATGCATGAAGTGAAGTTGACGTATGATACAACTGACATAAATTGAGCGTGGAAAGGAAATCATGTCTTCCCAAGTAATAAGGAGCTCTCAATTCCACTCTCCTTATACAAGTAATTTGAGCGCATGGACTATACACTATGACCTTCAAAACTATCCTTGTAGATTTATTTGAACATCATCACCCAGCAGGAAAAATAACTGCCAGAAACGTGCTAGGAACTGGTTCCATGTACTCTGCTTTGTGTTATATAATCCATGGAGATGTTGATCTGCACCATGAAGGTCTAATGGGCATAACCACCACGTTTTTGTTCAAAAGCCGCTGGTTCTGACAATTATCAAGAAAAGTAGATTGTGTGACATTTGTACCTTGCAAAGCCAATGTGCTATTTGTTTTTACACAGTGGAAGCACTATTAAGTCCTATGTGTCAATGTCAAATGCTTACGTATAAAGTCTGCCATGACGCTTTTCATTGATGGGGACTGCTGCATGATGCCTCGTAATTGTTTAGATGATAGAAGATACTGGAGAGAGATATAGGAGGCGTTTGGATTTTTTAATTTGAGAAGAATTGGTCCTCAGCCACTATATTCAGAAATTCCGAAGTTGAATGGTGTATTTGAGAACAAAGTGCTCTTTAAACCTTGAAGGTCTTCTTTGGATATTGCAAATGATTATTTTCGTTGTTCTTCCTAATTCCAGGAACTGCTTGATTTAGGCGAGGCAATTGGCACCCAGAGTAGAGGTCTTCCCAAAGAGCTCATTAGTCTGCTTCCAACCTCAAAATACAAGCTTGGTGGTTTCTTTACCAGGAAAAGATCTGGGGAGAGGTATCATTCTGTTTTGTTGGTGCTTCAGACTCCTAGAGATAAAATGGACGCATTGTTTTGTTCTATAATGGAAAGTTCTTTGAACTCTTTTGTTTCTTTGGACCCACACTGCTAAAATTACTCAGAAATATTCTCCTCAGAAAAAGTTGATGTGGAATATCATTGGCAGTTCAGCATCATCAGCACGACCTAAATCATGCTAGTTTCACCCCTGCATATTTAACGAGCTTGTTGTTTTATGAACAAATGGTTAGAAACAAGCCTGCAACAGCTTTCTGGTTTTATCTCTGGGGAGTGACCAGAACGTGTGCCTTGAGCAAATTGACTAATTTTTAAGGTTGATTTTTCAGGATACTCTTTGAAGTCTATCTCAACTCCTTTCAGGAGGAATATCTTCTTTTTTTTTTTGTGGGTACTATCTCATCAATGTTATAGTTTTCTAACTTGTAGAACCAGAAAACATCTCTCTTTTTGATGACATGTATTGTTTTCTGTGGACAAATGGTCTTTTGCCTCTTCCTTCATATATAATATTGCTTTGCTAATGAGTGTAGTCCATATCTGCAACATAGATGTGTGATATGCCAAATGAGGTACAAGATTGGCGATCGGCGAATAAAGCTGCCATGCAAACATGCATACCATGGTGAATGCATCACCAAATGGTTGGGCATCAACAAGGTCAATGGCATTCCAATTAGGATGACCCTGCTTGCTCCCTGCTCTTCTGAGTATGGGCTAGCTGTACATGTCGAAGCTGATATCAGTCTATTTATCTGACAGATTTGCCCGGTCTGTAACGTCGAGGTATTCGGCAAGGAATGAGAGGATCGAGGGATCAATCTACTGCTGAGAAATGCGGGCAGGATCAGGCTGTTTTGCAGCCGGAGGCTTCTTCCCTTTGTAGGAGGAAAACTTTGTGTTCGGTTTTTGTACTCGAGACATGATATAGGTACAGGGACTATACTACGGTCCAGGTCTCGTGCACGGGTCCTGTTGAGTTGGATCGGAAGTGCCCAAGTATGTTCCGGGCTATATTAGCAAGTTGTATATCGAATTCTCAAATCTCATCGTGTGACGGACGATTTAGTCTATTGTCTAGTTCTCATCTTTTCTCTCTGCATGACCTATACATTACCCATCAGATCCAACGCACTGGAGAATATTCGGTATGCCGTACCGATTCATGACCTATCAAGATGACGGAATTGGATGATCAGGTTCGTTGCTTGCCCCCCGTGATCGCCCACACAAGCAAGTCAGATTGTTGAGTCGGTCTGTGCAAATTCTAACTCCCATGTCAATGTTTGGCCTAATTTATTAAAAAAGCACATACTCATGACGATGGTCCAGTCTTCCGTGAACTTTTATTTGTCGGAAGAAAGTAAATGTACTAATTTTCATGCGGGACCGACACCTGATTAAAAAGGCGATGTGGTGATAGACTCAGACTGCGCAACTAATGCCAGTACTAACGAGGCGACCAAACCCATGCGAAAAAACGTCTCTTTTCAAAAGTAAATGGGCCGAGACGAGAGAGACGTCATTTAAAATCGCAGGTCATTAGGGTTCTTCATTTGGGGGCGAAGTTAGTGTTTAATGGGGTATAGATTTCGGGCTCTTGCTATTGGAGAGAGAGGAAATCGGATTTTGGTAAAGACACAAAGGAACAACATAATGGGCGTGTTTAGTTTAACATTTCCAATATGTTTTGAGTTTCTAAAATCCAATATGAGATGTTTGATAATAATTTTCAAAGAGTTAAGACTAAAAGTTGATGACAAGTTCTATTAATTTTGAATATTTTCTCGGAGTCCATTTTCAGATCCGAACGAAATGCAGCTGGGTTTGGACGTAAGATGAACGAAGGGAGAGGCGCCGAGTCAAGGTCCGTCGCCATATTGAATTGGGATAGTGGCTTAACAAGTACTGGGTCATTTGAGCAGAAGATGATTTTTTTCTTTTGTTGTTGTTCTATTTTTGATTTTGTTCATTTCAGACAAATGGAAATTCAGGTGGGGAAAGTCAAGCCAAAGGTGGAAAGTAAGGTAAATGTTTCGAGGGAATGGACGAGGGCTGTCGAACGTTGTGGGGATCACATGACAACGTGGGGATGGTTTTAAGGCTCCAGTCCGCAGATCGGAGGCTGCGTGCCTTGGCTTCGTGTTGTTCCGAAGAAGACGAATATACAAATAAAGCGAATCTCCCAACGGTCACCCCCCATCTCCAACCTCACTTCCCCTACCGTAACGTAACCTTCACTCTCTCTCTCTCTCTCGCCAACGTCTCTCTGTCTGTGTGTGTCTGTCTAACTTTCCCAAGCAAAGTCCACTGATAACAGCCAGCAGAGGAAATCTTGGATCTCCTCCGCATCCCTCTCCGACGCACCCGACTGCTCGCCAAGGCACCCTTTTGTGGCGGGGGTGCGAAGAAATGGAACCCGCAAAGATCGACTGGAAGAAGATCGAGTCGGTGTTCGTGGAAGACGACCTGTACGAGCACTTCGACGCCCCCAAATGGGTCGATCTCTCCTCCTCCTCCTCCTCCCTCGACGACTACGACGACGACGGCGACGCCGCCCGCTTCTTCTGCAGACCCGGTAACTTGAACGCTCCCACGGTCGCTCTACCCCCCTCTTCCCTTTTGCGCCTCCTCACTGGAAAAATGGATTTCTTTTTTCATTCGCAGAATGCAACCATCCGAGGACGGCCGAGGATTTCTTGAAATCGACCCCCACCTCAAACTCCAAGGTTTCTCATCTTTTCTGTTTGTTACTATATATATTAGTGTAGAATCAGTCCCGTCGAAATCTCAGCTACCGTGGCCCATTTCAGGGTGAAACACGATGTTCTTTGCTTAAATTTCTCGCTTACTCAATACAGAATCAACTGGGCTTTTTCCATTCGTTTTTTTCTTTGGAGAGTGGTTCAGTCTTGAACTTTGAGTTAACCTCACTTGCCTCAAATTGGTGCTCATCTTCGTAAAACAGGAGCTTCCCATTAGCTCCACTGTTCTATTATTAATTCTGAATTCTGCAAAGCCAAAGCAATCATATAGATATTTCGTAATGGTTGATTTTTTCCGTCCTAATGTATGCTTGCCTTTTTTTTTTCTTTGGGTGATGAAGCTCCCGAGACCAGCTAATATGTATGAAATCCTTCCGCTTGGTGACCGAAATCGAAGGTACTATTGATGACTCTCTCCAAAAAGGTTGTCGTGATAGTACACTATACATGTAGCTGAATTCAATGCGTTTTCCTTTTCCATTTAGAGATGTTGTCTTCAAGAGAAAAGGGGCAACTCAGTCTAGAGTTCCACCAAGCAAAAGTCTTGAGAAACCCAATCAAGATAGTGAAAACCAGAACCCCAATTTGTCTACTCCTCTCAATCTCTATTCTGTCACTAAAGAAACGATCAAATCAAGCACTGAAAAGAAGAAAGCAACGGATGATGCGTCGGAGGCTACTGCTTTACCAAGACTCAAAAGCACGCTCTCAGCAAGGAATTTATTCGCTGGTCGTGACATTTTGAATCAGATTTCAGAATTTTGCAGCGAACTAAAGAAACTGGCGACCAAGACTAAGGAGAAAGAGAATATGGCGAATGTCATTCCTACAGAAAAGGACAAACCTAGAGATGTTTTGGAGGAGTTAGGTGGGGAAGGGAAAGAGAGAAAGCCGCTACTTGAGGTGAGTACGGAGAAATCTGATGGCATGAAGAAGAGCAACACCAAAGAAAAGGGCCGACGGATTATGTAAACTCTCTCTCTCTCTCTCTCTCTCTCTTGTGCACACGCAAGTGTAGGGGTGGATGTTTGTGTGCTTGTATGAATATATTGGGTGTGTATGGAGGTAGGATCAGCTGGCTCATTTTTGGTTTATGCCAACATTAGAAGCAAATAACATTGTTGTACAAAAATCCTAGTTTTGTGAACTAATTGTTTGCTAGGTTATGGTTGCCCAATGGATCTCATTGTACTCGGCGGAAGCTAATTTTCTACATATGAAGAAATCTCACCAGAGAGGTGCCACATTTAGTGAGCTCCTGGTGGTTTTAAGCAGATTCAACTGCAAATGATCTCTCTTTTATATCATGTCCCTGTACTGTCACTGGGTAATTGACTTGGATGACTGCACCATGTACAGAAGAGTTGAAGAGGCAGAAAATGTTCCAATCAAGCTAGACTTGGAGAATGTGAGGCGCAATGGGGACGAGAGCATGTCGCAAATCCGCACTAACCCTCCCACTCCGCAGTGTTTTTCAGCCACTCGTGAGCCTGGCAAAGCAACTCCTTCAAAAGCTACCAAGTCTAGGTTTATGGTATGTTAATATCTCATCTTCTTTTAATTCATTTGCTTAGAAGAGATCTGAAAAAAACATGGCAGGGGATACGAAGATGAAAAACGATATCACGGTTTTTGTCTCTGCCTTGGATAGCATTCTTTCACTTTTTGCCTTATGTTGGTTGTTCAATGGATTGTATACTAACCCACGAGACTGAAAACATGTATGCATCCTGGAATGTACCTGGAGAAAATGACATAAAACACCTAGCTGTCCTTCTATTGACTTGAAAGAATCCGCTGTGGTCATTAAGACTTAAAACAAGTAATGATGCATTTGGAAACATATAACTAATAATCCAGAGTTGTTTAGCTTTCCCATGGTTGTGTTCATTTAGATTGGAACATTAAAATATATTAGGGATGACTTTATTAGGTTAATCTCAAACTTTACATTTACCTATCTGAGATAGAAGAGGTTGACTTAAAGAATAAGCTGTGGTCCTTAAGACTTAAGCTGAGTAATCATGCATTTGGAAACATATAATTAATAATCCAGTGTTGTTTTGCTTTCCCATGGCTGCGTTCATTTAGATTGGAACATTAAAATATATTAGGGATGACTTTATTAGGCTAATCTCAAACTTTACCTATCTGAGATAGAAGAGGTCGACTTAAAAGAATATGCTGTGGTACTTAAGACTTAAGCTGAGTAACCATGCATTTGGAAACATATTATAAGTGATCCAGAATTCTGTTGAATTCCCATGGCTGTGTTCAATTAGACTGGAACATAAAAATTTTGGTAGGGATGACCCGATTAGGCCAATCTCAAACTTTATCTATCCAAGTTAGAAGATGTTCGTCAAGCGCCCACATGTTATTCCTGGCTGTCACCGCCAGAATGTATTGATTGGCTCCTAACCATTTCAATCTGGTAGGAGCCTTCTAAGAGAGAATGCAGAAATTTCTGGAAGCCCAAATCCACCTTGATGCATAAGAGGGACGCTAAACATCAATCTAATGGAGAAATATGCCTCTGTTATTCTTACATACAGACAGGGAATGCCCGTCTGGAAAATTGTGGGTGATCTTTTGTTTTGTTTTTCCCATTTTGTGTGGACTGATGTTTTTCAAAGATGCATCGGGCTGCAATTCAAGGGCTTGTTGCTAAGCAGAATAAAGGTCAGCTTGAAATTGGTTGCGGAAATTGGGACTTGAAACGTCAGCCATATCCGTTAAACCTGTAACTTTATGGGTAGTTATAAACTAAAACCGGCCTATATCTTGTATACCCGGTTTTAACCAAATTATTAATTGCAGCCCATGTATGTGCACACTATTTAACACTTGGTGATATTCTGGTTACTAGGAGAGACAAATCCTTCAAGAGGTGAAGTTGAACAGGGGGGCGGTAGCAAATGAGGAAACTCCCGACAAAGGAAAGAACGTTCCTATGGTTGATGGAAGAGACGTGAAGCCACTCGATATGTTTTGGTTTCTGAAGCCTTGCACTCTGTCAAGCTGAAATACAAACTTTGGGGGAGCAACAGAGAGATCAAAGGGACTGTTACATAAAATTTTCATTCATTCTTTCATTCATTACTTTCTCATTGAACGACCTGGTCTGTATAACGTTGCCTTCCTGTATGTTTCCTTATTGATGGGATACAATAACCAAACGGATAGTCATTGTATCAATGGACCGAATAAATACTGAGGCAGCTCATGTTTTCTACTGTATTTTAGATAAGAATTCAGGATGAGATAACTCCATAGCCCATTTCCCAATCCTATTTGGATAACTATCTTGTTCCTGTATCACTATGCATGGAGTGTCCTCTAGCCAGAGACAACTTGTTCTGGGAGCATTAGGTGTTGGACTGACAAGGATAGGTACAGATAATGGCATTTCCTGGCCTTATCCTATGATTTCTTGGCTATTTTGTCTCTTCCATGTCTTCTCTCACGTGTCCCAGTAGATTGATGACGAACCGATTTCTGATTAGCAAGTGGACAATTTACAAGACCGCCATTCTCGTGTCATTCCATCGAGTGCGAGAAAAGAGAAAGAAACTGTTAAAGTGAGTACTGCATATCGGTTCTTCTGGTGTGCTGTGAGTATCGTCGGGATTCAGCACCTAACCCAAAACAATTTTCTTTTTCGCCATGATTGTCCGAATTCCATAAAGGCTTTGATTAAGAAAAGTAAATAGATCGAGCCATAAATTTGCAGTGGCAAGTGTTGCAGCACTCAAGACTCTCAGATCATTGCCGATCAATCTGGACAGCTCATCAGGTGATAAAAAATTAACACTCGAGTGAAATTGATCGGAACGAATCTCTGGAGACAAATGATCCAATCTGCTCTCCCAGATGATTGAAAAAAGAAAGAAAAGCGGCAATAGAAAGATTCATAGAAGAAAATAAAGAGAGGAACGTAGCCCAGATACAATATATGCCTTCCGAAGTTCTCCACTCATGATTTCTTGAATCGTATGAACACGATGACAATCATCCCGCAGATCAAAAGAGAAAAGAGAAAGCACCACCACTATCAAGAACAGCCTCTCAGTCCCTCCACCAACTAAATGACATCCTACCAAAGAGGGGGGAAAGAAAAGAAACACAAAAGGAAGAAACTGTACAAGAGGAATCGGGCTTAGGCTGTACTGCAAAGAAGACAGTCGACCACCCGGACCCAGACATGGCGAACGCGAGGATAGACACGGTGCGTGTAGGTCCTCGACTCCCGCAGCAGATCCTCCATCGTCTCCACGAACAGATTCAAGCTCCTTATAGGGGGCACATACAGGGTGAGAGGCACCGCGGAGAAGGCCACGGTGAAGAACAATTGCAACACCATCTGAATTCACGATCGAAAGAAAGCCCGAGATGGGTCTCCGAGTGGACGAGAGCGACGACGGAAGAAGACCCAGAAATTGCAGAAAGCCTGAGGTCTGGAAATCAAAAAGAACCCTTTGCCAAACTCGTGAAGCTTGCGACTTTATGCTGCAGGCACGGACTGGTTGTTGTCGTCGTCGTCGTCGATGGATTCTTGGGTTGAGGTTGACTCGTGAAGTACATAAAAAAAAAACAAAATTCTCATCCATTCGCTCCCTCTGAGAGCGATTGTGATTATCCCGTTTACGGAAATTTTATAAATCTATAAATTTGACGAATCAGGAAGGGTCTAGATGTAGCGCCACGTTTGGCAAGAAAAGATAAATGAAAAAGAAGAAGGCGAATCCGGACTTCCGAAGGGCAAGCATTAATGTGTTTTGTCATGATTTATCTCATATCTTATTGGGGGGAAATTTGCCAAAAAAAAATTCTAAACTTTTACCACTTATACCGATTCAATTCTCAACCTTTTTTTAAGCTGATTCAATCCTAAACTTTTTTCATATTTACCAATTTAAGTTCTTTCGGCTGATTTTGCTCGGAAAATACCTATATGGCACTGGAGCTCTTTGGCGATGACGGGACAAGGACGTGTCCAAAACAATATTTTTTTTTCTTCTTTTTTCTTTGCGCTGGCCACTCCAAAGGGCTGCGAAGCCCTTGTTGGCTTGTTGGCGACGGGCGAGGGCGGCGGGGGCTGGGGAAGCTGCCGTCGCCCTCGACTGCCGTTGATGAGGGATGGGTGAGGTTCGCCCTGCCTAGATTTGGGTGGGGCAGTCTTGCCACTGCCCAGATTTAGGTTGGACGTCCCGCCAAAATCTGGGCGAGTGTGGCCTCGCTGGCAACGGGTGAGGCCAGCGGTAGCTCCCCTAACCCCCGCTGCCCTCACCCGTCGCCTGCGAGGGCTTTGTCACCCTTTGGAGCGGCCAGAGCAAGAAAAGAGAAGAAAAAAAAAGAAGAAAAAAGTTTGTCGCCACATGTTGTCTCGTCGTTGCCACGTTGTTGTTGGCGAGATCTGGTCGTCGCCATGTATGTATTTTCCTACCAAAATTCGCCGGAAGAACTTAAATGATAAAGGTGGAAAAGATTTATAACTGAATCGACTTAAAAAAAAAAGTTGAGGACTGAATCAACATAAGTAGTAAATGTTTAAAGATTTTTTGGCAATTTTCTCTCTTATTGGGTCACGGGTCACGATCAATCTCGCATCCATTTTTTTTAAATGATCTATGAATCCATCACGACTCCCCATGCACAAATGACATGAAAGGGCATGGCCCTTATACATCGAGAGAGATTAGCACATGAACTCAACATCATGGCTTTCTCTTATACCGTGGATTTCGAACTTTCGACCTCGGCAATAAGGAGGAAATTCTCAACCAACACAGCCACCCACTGTTGTGTATCTTGCATCCATGTTTCTTGCCAAGTTTTCAATTAAGCGGGGTTTGGGGTTTGCGGTTTGTGTTTCCATGCGTTTGCGGTCTGCGTTTCCATGCTCGATTTGCCTTTCTTTGCCTTTCGTACCTACTTCATTTGTAGTATAATCGAACCTTCTCTTGTTGCTCGCCCGAATAATTTCCATTAAATTTGGCCACATCACATGTTTATACGGCCTTTCCTAATTGAAAATCGAGTTTTTTTCGCCAATTTGATTTGGAAAGACAATTTCACGTTAGACTTGCTCCGACCAATCGCCGCAAGTGCCAAATTATCAAAGTATTAAGTACATGTAAATTTGGATTAGCTCTTACAGCCGCTTCACAATGGTTTTAGGATCAGCACTAAGGAAGACCTTATTGTGCAAGTCAAAACTAACAGGTAAAGATGGTGAGAATGGGCCCGAGATTAGTAAGATATAGTAACAAAAGTCTGAATAAATAAAATAATGAGAATGCGCAATTCTTATTAGATAAATATTTATTTAGGCTCTATTTGTTTTTATGAAAAATGAATGATATAGAAAATTTCATTTACATAAACAGTTGAATGAATGATACTTTCATCGATTGCAAAATATTTAGATATACATCATAGTCGACAATGAAAGTATTTTCCAACTCATCTATTTTAACACGCGATCTTTTTCTCTTATTGAGAGAGAGAGAGAGAGAGAGAGAGAGAGAGAGAGAGAGAGAGAGAGAGAGAGAGAGAGAGAGAGAGAGAGAGAGAGAGGGAAATTTATATTTCTGAATTGTTCATGAGAGACACAATTGACGTGGTAGAGAGAGAGAGAGAGAGAGAGAGAGAGAGAGAGAGAGAGAGAGAGAGAGAGAGAGAGAGAGAGAAATTTAGATTTCTGAATTGTTCATGAGAGACACAATTGACGTGGTATCTCCAACCGAAGGTTGCAGAAAGATCCTATTTTGAATGGATTCATCCAGAATTGATACGAGGAATAGATTGAGGACAATCCCTTACACACTCTTCGCTTTCTTAACAGGACAAAACCGACCATGCCTGTGCTTTGTTGTCGGCTCCATTAATCAGGATCACAGATGTTAAGGATTCGTAAATAGTGTACAAATTCTATGGCTTATGGATGAAAAGACCCTTACTTCTTCTACTTATTTTATGTTTGCAATGAGCAAACACCTCTCTTGAAACATTAAATTTGGATTGACAATTTTGGAATAGTTTGTTATCCTACGTATAATCGATCTGGTTCCTCCAATTAAGCAATCGTGCTACTCCATTAATTTTCAATGGACTCAATTTCATGTGAACAATATATTTCATTCTTTTATCTAACGATGAAACATTGAAGATAAACCCTTAAAATAACATAAACCCTTCACTCAACAATTTTTAGTTTGCATATGGAAAGTTGGAGAAAAGCTCCTCCATTCGTGTGCAATGGAGGTGCAATCTTTAGTGCTTACTAGATTAAGATGATCAGTCCAAATTTCATTTTTAGGGTAAATGAATTCATTACATACCAAAGGGAAAAAAAAAACACTACTTTTATCACAGTATTGAAAAGTGGCTGTCTTTGCATGAGACATCATCTATTGAGCCTCAAAGTTCAAAGCCGAAAGCCATGGGTGGAATTCATGGTAAACTTGGAAGAATCTTGACATTGAATTTCCAACTGACTTTGTTAAAGCAATAAATTAGGTACATGATCTTACATTAAATAAGCTGTGTTGAAGATATTTATGTATAGGTCTTCAAGTTCGCGCAAGGAATGAGATGAATCATTCCAAAACACTGCTGCTGTATCCCTATTAGATTTGCCTCCTTCATGATTGTACCAAATTACAAGGGTGATTGTTGCTTTTCTTTTCAAACACGCCTTAACGACACATAATTGCCGAAATCATCCGTAGATGCACTGCTCCATAATAGAGTAATGAATCGAAATATTCATGCTCCAGAGGAGATTTCATACAGCTTTCTCATCAAATTCCAAAATCATCATCAACTTAATCACGACCGAGGAACGCAGACGACATGCAAATGACTATGGGACTCGATGGAAACAACTAATTATAGACCAAAATGTCCAAACTGATGGGGGAGGAACCATGTGGACCAATTGCCTTCTTTGCACGTTCCTTCCAGTCCATGGCCCTCTTCTTCATCTTCTTCGCCTTCTCTCCTTCCATTATATTAACTCCCTCACAAGCCTCTTCACTTCCTCTTTCTTCGCACCGCTCTCAATCTCCAACCCAACCTTCCACTCATCACAAACATACTTACAGATTGTCTGTTGATCGGCCAGACATGGCCAGCAGAGCATCGCCACTCCGGCTGACAAGCTCTCTCGAGGATCGAGTTCCACCAGCAGTGAGTCAAGAACCCCCCCATGGAAGGATGGGTTAGAACTGTCTCTTGGGGTCAGCAACCCAAGAGAAGACCTCTCTCTCTCTCTCTCTCTCTCTCTCTCTCTCTCTCTCTCTCTCTCTCTCTCTCTCTCTCTCTCTCTCTCTCTCTCTCGCAATGTCTTCAAGAAACTCATCAGGAAGGTCCATTCCACTTGCGTTCATCACAAGTTCTGGCCTTATGACCCACAAGAAGCAGTGTTCGCTATCGGCCAGTCCCATTGCAAGCTCTGCCAACTGCTGGGGCGTCACATATGCTATATTCCCATAGTTGACGTAAATCACCAATCTGGTCTCTTCGACTCCAGCCATTGGGTGCATTCGCTGCGCTCTTTTCACAGATTGCATTCGATGTTCTTCAGGACGTTCAACTGGTCATTCTGTGGTATATGGCTGATCAGTGGCTGGAGTGGACCCACTGCGTAAAGTCGCAGGACCACTGAGGACAGAGCACTGAACACGTGCGGCTCAAGCGCTTCGAAAGTGTAAATGATGGTGACCATGATTTTTTGAATTAATAGAAAGATAATATTAAATGTTTTCATATATTATAAGAATTACATTAAATATTTACTGAAAATTCAGTGGTCATTGGACAAGTTAAAATTCAGGAACCACATTATACATTAGGATAAAGTTCATAGATCATTTATGCAATTATTCCTTATTTATCTAAAAATGAATGTATTTATGTTCTTAGTTCTATCGATTTTGCCTTTTTTTTAGAAAACAACCTATTACAAAAAAAAATTAATTACGGACTTTCACCTTCCATTTTATAAAATAACAAGCTTGCAGTAAATGGGCCACGCAAGTTCAAAATTGGTGGATTTTTTGTGCTCTCTCTTTCTCTCTCTCACCGTTTGGTCTCACTTTTATTAGTATTTGCAATTTTAAAGGGGAAGCAAATAATAAAAAAAAATGACAAGGTATAAGAATGAAGAAATGGATCGTCTGCTCTACTGATGACAGCTGTCCAATCATTGATCGGACGGCTGTCTTTTTTGGAAAAAGAAAAGCAAAAAGGAGTGGCCCCCTTCTTTTTTCGGAAAAAAAGATAACCGTCTGATCAATGATCGGACGACTGTCATCAGTAGATCAATCTACTCTGCTTAGTAGACGATTCATTAGCAAAGCAGACGATTCAGATCCATAAGAATGAGAGGAAAAAGCAAAAATCAATTGAGGTAGAGGACAACTAAGGAGAGGGAGAAATTTCAACGTCAGACGCTCCCCCCAAAAACGCACTAAAATAGTTATATCATAGCCCCCTTCTTTCTACGGGTAGCATGTATACCCATTATAGGTACCAAGGAGTCAAGGACCTCATTTAGTAAACATTATTACTAGATGAATAGGTATCCCCACTGGTCAACAATCACAGCAGTGTTTTGGTAAAGAAAAGATTAACAGGGCTTCAAATGGATAATTACTCCATTGAGAATCACGATATGCATCTCCCCTTAAAATTACGTTTGGACATGAAAGATCACTTGCACCTCCTGGCCGCGCCTTACAGCAATTTTTTAAAAGTTCGCGTCACAGAGGTCTACAGCTATATGAGATGGGCTATTCAAATGGGTCTAGGGTTATTCAAACAAGTAAATTCTTCTCAAGCAATGATATATTTGTGTAAATTGGTGCATCTAAGCGGGCGAAACGTATGTACTTGATCACCCGACAATATTTTGTTGCAGTATACCACAAATCCATTTCACATATGGAGAGCGAAATTGGTAGGGCTTGATGTTCGAAAGCGTCATTCACCTTAAGGAGGTGCAAGAGAACGCTGCTTGTCCTTGATGGCGCGATAATGTTTGGGTCCAAGAATGAAGAAGCAGAGACGGGCCAAAAGAAGAGGAGAGGGATGTTAAACCGCCGAGCTGCAGGAGTGGCGGTGAACGGCATCAAACCTGCAGGGAGGATGCACGAAACGCCTTTTGGAATCATCTGATGATGTTCTATGGAGAGCGGCCATGAGCCGAGAGAAGTGAAGAGGCATCAAGCTCTGAGTATTAGGGCACTCGTCCTGGGTCGCATCTGGATAGAAAAGAGATGGCAGGCCATCAGGGATGGTCATGGATCGAGAATCGTCAAGGCTACTGGAGAAGAAAGGAGGGTGAGACCTGAGCAAGCGTGCATGGTTAGAGTCGTTGCTGATGCGAGAGCCCTACTAGTGCTGGCTGGCGGAGGAGCTCGGTTAGTTTCAGCATCGCGCTTATGTGTTCTGTGAGCTGGGCCTTGCAAAGCCTGTTCAAAGCCAAACCATTGGCATTAGACTTCATGGGACCCTCGGCCAGGGCTTGAAGCACAAACTGTTTATACGTCCGGCGGAAATACAAACAAATTATTACTTTGGTTTGATTTGTAAACCAAAAAAAATTTCATATGATTGATTCGGTCTCTATACTGAAACAAATCGAAATTAAAAGTATATTACATTAGATGTTTTAGACTTGTGCACCAATACATAGCTTGTGAATCTGCGTATAAAAAATCACATAAATTCTAGCTAAATACAATAGAGCGTGAATAATAAAACAATATGGCAACCGTAACTCTAGGCCAAGAGCAAGGACAGTACATCTTGAATTAGCTCCCTCCCATGGCAATCAAGGGACATTCTCATTTCTTGATCTCACTCTCCTTCCAAATACAACATTGTTTATAAATCAAGGTTTGCACCAGTTTACTTTTTCAGTTAAAGTCCTGTCCTACATTTTAGAAGATAGTGGGAGAAAGTGGTTGTTCATTTTTTTTAGTCCACGTTCTTGTAAATGCTATTCGGTTATTTGTTGTCCACATAACGTGTGTTGCTTTTAGTTTATACTTAAGACAGTTTTTTCAGAATTAATGTAGTGATGCAGTTTCCCTTCCATTGCTCTGATCTTGCTGTAATCTACTACACAAGACAGCAAAACTTATTTTGTTCTTGTTGTGTAATCTGCTGCACAGGACATAACATCTATGTTCTGTTTCAACAGAAACAAGAAAAAAAACGACAAACGTGATCTGCACGCCGGCGCACAGAATGCACAATCAATGCGACTAGATGGAGTTGTGCAGCTTATTTTCCACTTTGAGACCTAAGAATGATGACACCAGGTCCCTACTGTCTTTCGAACTGGTTCTACTGTGTTTTGGAACTGATTCGAGTACAAACTCTGGCCTCTCTATAAACTTTTCCCGGTCTGCAGTAGTAGCCCTTGTTGGGTGCACAGTGGGTATCTTGTGAACAAATGCACAGCCCGTCAAGTGCACATCCGTCCCTGACGATGCTTGGACCCTCCTTCAGTCCGAGAACTTGGTCTGTCCATTCGCTAGAAAACAACCCTAGCGGATCATACATCTCCTTCACTTTCAAAAATTCTTGAGCTTTTTTATATCTTCTGATCACTCCATCGAACGCCAAGTTCCTGTTCTTCCCCCAGTGAGGCAGTGCGCTGTACTTGAAAAGCGCCATCTGCTCTATTTCTTCGAGCACGTCTTCGTATAGCCTCGGGCTCAGTGGATTTTTGCTCTTGTAGAAAGTGATGTCGAAGTCTATAGCGTCCTCCTGCTTGCCTAGGTAAGCACTAGAGGCCGTAACATATCGCATGAGGATGCCATTGTAGAGCTCCACTCCGCACAAGGCTTTAGGCTCTAGTGCAACGAGTTGTTGAATATCTTCAATGAAGCTCTTTACCATGGGGAGCCCGACGCTAAATGTGGTTTGGTAAAAGAACTCCCCCGTGACTCGTGGATCCCATGGACAAGCGGTAATCAGACCGTCTTGAGGACTGTCTAGGCAGGTGCCCGACGATTGCAGCCTGTTGTTATACCCAACCACTGGATATCCAGTGAAGGTGACACCTAATTATAACATGCATATAAATCAATGTGAGCGAAATATCTAGAATAGCGGATAACCTGAGGCATAATTATTTTAGTGAACTTAGGGGACGATACCGTTGTTTGTCAATCCATAAGCACTACCCTTGAGGGTAGAATAAATTAGCTTTGCACCATTGCATTTCCCATCGGCATCGTTCAGGGTCTCTTGCAATTCCTCTGTTAGAGCCGCATCATAGAAACAATAACAGAAAAAAAAAATGTTAGAGCTGGGCTATTTCAACTTTTGGATCTAGCCTTACCGTATTTTACTTATGTACCAGTAGATCTGATTAGTGCCAAAACGAGAGAGAGTGTGGAGCGGAATGGAGTGAAATCGTAGAGCCCATTCCCGGAAACATTGAGAGAGACTCGGTCGTCGATGCGATAGACTGCTTTCTGTTGGCTAGGATACCACATAATGTCAGCAAACTCATGTTGATTCCCAAAATTGGCTGCTTGTTCTCCCAAGTCCGAATCACTTTTGATCGAGTACGTTAAGGATCGTTTGAATAATGGTTGCAACTGAAGTGTTACCTACAATTATATACACAAACATCTCAAAATCACTGTAATCTATTTTTTTTTTAATCTCTAAAGAAAAAACCCTGGAAAGACCCAAATCACTTCGGCCGTCCTCTATGCTAGTGATCATTTAATTCTTAGTTGGAATGGACATAGAAGTTTGTGGTGGGGGATTCATTCATTAATCTTCATATCACAATTAACATCAAACGCCTAAAATATATTCTGTTTTCAAAGATGATAAAATTATATGAGATTTGTTGAATCTCGTCTTATAATAGGGGAAGAAATAATCCTGAACTATCGATAATGGATAGTCAAACCACAGACTCGCTTTATCCAAATCAAGTGGGAAGCATGCAGTTAAAGCACATAGTATAGTGAATGAGCTGCGAGTTTACTTAAGTATCGTCAAGTGGTAATCCCCATATAAGGTTTGCCACATATATGGAAGAAGAAAAAGACTCGGGATACACCACGAGGTTTGTGAAGTATTTATGAACTCCAATCAAAATTTAAACCGTGAAGACAATAAATGGGTGAGACATGAGAAACGAAACACAAATTTCTTTCTGTGATTGCAGAACTAAAGTCAACAAGACGGAATGATACAAGGGAGGAATCGAAGAACGAGGAATGACTGGGGAGTAGCTGTACCTGAGAGATAACTCCTAGAACCCCAAGTGACACTTTGACCGCGTTCATCTCTGCATGGGTGCTTTTCGCATTCACATCCAGCGTCCTGATCTTGGCGTAACCATCTCCAGCCCCTCCTGGGCTCACTATTCGCATCGCCTCCACGTAATCGTGCAGCGCACTCCCTTTCCCCCACAAGGAGCTGCCGTGCGCACCCGTACCCAGCATCCCTCCGATTGTCAAACCCCACCAGTAGGGCGCATATGGTAGCGCCATCCCTGCCTTGGCCGCTTCCTCGATCAACTGCCTCAGCGTCACCCCTCCCTCCACGGTCATCCTCATCCCTTGTCGATCCACCTTCACTATCCTCTTCATGTACTTGGTGCTCACCAGCAGCCCCTCCTCCCCGTCCGGACACACCAGTTTCGGGATGCTGTGAGAGAAGCGTGTTGCCACTTTCATCTTCCTCCTGGACTTTGTCGCGTTTCCCACTACCCACACGAGCTCTTCCTCCGACGTCGGAAATGCTGTGGCTCCTACTTTGCACGTGCTTCGGTCCGAGAAGGATCCATAGGAATTTGTTATGGTGCAGTTGCTTGAGGTGCATCTGATGGGATCTTCCGGTGGGGTTGCACTCACTGACATCATCATGACCGTGGTGGCCATTACAATGATTTGTAGTGTAGCCCATACTGTTCCAGAGCCATGCCTCCCCGGCCTGAGCACCTTGGTCGAGCAAGGAGATGGATGTGCCATCGGGATGAATCGGTAGTCGATCCTCCCACCTCCTAACTAGCAAGGTTAGCCCCTGATTGTAGTTCAAGGACGTACACTAGTTTGGCGTACAAGAAAAAGTAGGGAGGGACACAGGACGGTTGTTGTGAGTATGCTTTTAAGTTAAGAATGAATGTACATGGCCGAACTGGAGACGGAAATTGTCGATTTCGAGTGTCTCGGCGGGAGAGCAGTCTGAAAGTTATTCGGAGATGTGTGTATAGGACGGTTGGAAGCAAATAAATGTCCTGACAAAATGAAGATGGCCAAAGTATATATAATGGGACTTGGTGCTACACGTACTCCTACAGGTGATGAAAGGGTGCGATGAGCAGAGAGTGCACACCTGTCTTCACGCTCCATGTTCGGAAGAAAGTATACTTGCCGGCCACTTCGGAACAGTTATTTTAAAATGAAGCATTTCTTGGCAAGGAACAGCATCAAGAAATGCTTTGGGTTATTGGAGTTACTCCGGGAAATCCTAGCATGTCCTACGTGAAAGCGAAAGATCTGATCCAACCCTCATATTGTTGCTTTCTTCCAATTTGGTCACAAGGGAATGTTAATCGACCACTGTGATATTGCTAAGAGGCGGTAGAAACATCTACAGAATAGACTGAATGGAGATCTAGTCTAGCCAATCAAAATGTCCGATACACAAAGAAGAAGAAGCCCATTTAAAGTTTCAACTTATGATGAAAATGCATCAATATCACTTTGCGATTCCACAGCCAAAAAATTGTTATTTTATGCTCTGTAAGATTTGGCCCGCTAAAAATAGCACCTTCTGTTTAGCAAGCTGGCCTTGCTTCACCGTTGGAAACTACTTAAGAGTAATATTTAATTTCAAGGCATCAAAGGTTTTGGAGGACTATTCTTATACTCCACTGTTTGCCATTAAAGTTTGGAAGAGTAACGACAGCTTTGTCTTAAATAGGATGTTGAGTTGGTATCTTTCATGATGTTAATAACAGAAAATAACAGACCTCAAAAGTTGAAGAAACTTGTACAGCTTTGCATGGTAAAAATCTATATAATACTTACGTTTACAAAAAAAAAAAAAGTTGAAGAAAGAGGGATGCGGCCATCGTGAAATAAGTCAAGAAGTTCCTCTAGCTTGGAGTTGTCAAAATCCAAGCATGTCCAGAAACTTGATATTGCTCATCCCAAAAGTTGTGACCGATATAAGTAACTCGAAGGAAAAAGAATTTGGATGTCTAGATCTAACTGTCCCCGTGCTTTAACTGCGCTGTGGTTGAGGCGTTTGCATGTGCAGAGTTGCACCTATTTGCAACCCCAATCGTTGAAATGTTTGATGCGTTTTCTTTGATTCCTAAACCATGAGATATGGTTTAATCTATAGGGAATTAGATAAGCTACAAAAACATAGACAAGGCGACCTTGTGCTCCATTTGCATTGCATACTCCTACATGTGTGATTAGAGGTTGCCATGCGCAGAGCGAGTGGCAGCCAAGGCGATTAAATGTCCTCAACCCCTCCAACTTGTGGTTCCACCCTCCTTTAGAAAACGCATCTTCATTGGATAACGTGTGGATCTGTACAGCTTCGATTGGACTCCTCTCGCCTCTCGACGATTCATTTTCATATTTGCCCTATTCATTTCAGCAGCCGACTTGACTCTTCAACTTTAGTGCCAGGCAGAAATTATTCAGAAGCGGTGTGGCCTTGAATGCATCGTACTTATGATGTACAAATGCACAGCAAGCCACATTCACGTGCTCCAAGTAGTTCGTAAGCGCAACAACTCAGATAAAGATGGTGGGGCATAAGAAAAAGCCATACGAACATGTTATTCAAATGAATGCATAAGCAACATGAGCAAGTGAGTCTTGCTTAAACGATGGCATAAGATAGAATCAAATAAACTCGGCAACATTGCGATGCAAGGCTTGCATCCAAGAGCTTAAATTTAAAGGTGGCGAGCATGTGTATATAAGGGGTAATTGTCCAAAAAGTTATAAACCTATTGCATTTTTACTAATTCAGTTCTAAACCTTTTTACTCGGTCAATTCGGTCCTAAACTTTTTGGAAATTTGTCATATCAGTTATTCCGGTGACTTTATCTTGGAAAATGATTACATAGATGTCTAGTCAGCACCGTCTATTTTACGTGGCTGGACCTCTACGTAGGCATTTTCCAAGACAGAGTCGTCGGAAGGACTAAAATAGAAAATTTCCAAAAGGTTTAGGACTGAATTAATAAAAATGTAATATATTTATGACTTTTTGAACAACTATCCTTCTATATAATGCAAGTGGAGATACATAAAAACAAAGAGAAGTGGGATATACTTGGCTTAAAACCTAACTCACACTCAGATAAATAATAGCAAGATGGCGATTGGGCGATTAAAGAATGAAAGGCCGGACGTGAAGGGGTTGATCAGTCGTTGGCGTGACCAGGAAGAGTACCAAACTTAGCTCTCGCGTTGAAACGTGATGCAATGTACAAAGCTGAAACACAGTTGTCTGTGATTATGCCCCGGAGATTCCAACACTTATAGCGCCACATGGTTAGTTAGATTCACGAGACCATAAAGTATTATGCACGCCGTATAAGTTGAACTCTCGACACCATAAAATACCGTGGGCCTTGCAATGCCAATACAGCGGTGGCCGCGTTTAAAAGTCTGGAATATCGCTAGTGTTATATAAAAATTATGATACTTATTAAAGTACAGTTTAAATAAATAAAAAAGAACGTTCACAATAAGTATTGAAAATTCGATGTGGTGTTACACTTGTGATAACCTTTCTTTTTATTATTATTATTTAAAGTTATCATACTTATACGATTAATTGAAAGTTATGGTTTTCGAGTGAATATTTCTTCAAATCCATGACACTTGAATGAGCGTTCCTTAAAAGTCATGATTCCTGAGTGATTGAAAAACGTATTATAACCCTTGAATGAGCGTTATACGCAAGCAACGGTATTTATAATGTCTTTATCTTGTCATTTAGGTGATACTCTTAACCCGCCTTAATCATTCCCATGTGTTTTCTCACCATAGGGGCGTTGAATTCGCGTTAAACATTCACCCACTTGACTGCGCTTCGAGAAAGAAGCCTCTTACTAGTCCAGCCGGCTCGGACCAAGTAATGATTTTTATTTTAAGAATTGTTGGAACTGAGCATGTGACTTTTTCTCTAGAAGGTAGCCAAATCTGCTATACCCACCTTGACTCGCTCTTGGCCACTTAATTTCCAAATGAATATGTTGACAAAGTTATTTTTATAAAGATATGAAAGTGTTCTCATTACCTGTTATCTATGATTACTTGTCATGTATTATGTCTTGAGGCTAACATTACGGTTTAAAGAAGGGTAAATAGGTCAATTTGAAAACTTAACAATTTTTCCGCGGAATAACTCAAGTCAAATTTTTGATAAATGGAGAACAACTTAATAATACCATATGTAAGAGGTAAATATCGAAATAAGTAGAGGAATGGAAAGGTGATGCAGCAAAGTTTCTAGGGGTTTGGCTTAGATCAATTTAACATCCAGTCTCCCACATTGTTGGCCACCAACACGCTATGATCCATGAATAATCTCTTAAATAGTTACAACGTAGCACATGTTGCTTGTATCAGAAATTGATAAATCCCCCTATCAATAATAAAGCACTACTGACACACTAGTACACTCTTTAAATCATAGACATAGTCAGCAACAACAACTCTCAAAAGAGCATAACAAAAATGGAAATAAGCATCACCTTAGTAATAAGAGAGAACATGACTATATCAATACTTGTTACTTGCTTTTTTTTTTTTGGATGATAACATAATCAATCTATGAGCTTTAACCAAATATGTAATGTGGTCCATGGAATTTGAATTCACTGTGATCCATAAACTTTAGCTCAATATGTAATATAATTCATGAATTTTCAATTTATTCAGTGTCATTTTTTTAAACTTTTTGTACATATTCAAATTAGTCCATGAACAACATTGAACAAGTTTAAAATCCAGGGACCACATTGCACATCATGCCAAAGTTCTACGGTTATTTGCGTCATTTTTCCTTTTTTTCTCCCTAAATCACCTTCAGCATGTATTGATTTTCTTATATAGCCTTCAATTTCAAATTAGCCATTTGGAGGATGCAATCATTATGAAATCCAATCGTCCATACAATCAAATCTTTCTGGTATTGGTGAGATTTTCCCAAATAGAGTTAGCCGTACATGATAATTGTTTGTTGCTTTGGTTGAGTGAATAAACTAGGCAAAAACCGATTTAGTTTTCCTCTAGTTTTCCTTTCCGAAATTTTAGGACTTGAAGCTAGCTATTAAACCTCAACCTAGAAACTCACTTAAATAAATATCTATCTATCATGTAATCACGTGATAAATATAACAAAGTTGATATAGAGAGCATCTCAGCAATTCGATGATTTTATCCAAACCGCCTACTACGAACCGCTATGATTAGTCTTGCCAAGTACATCCGTGATCAAGACTTCACTTTAGTTGTTCACCTTATTATGCTACTTCCAAGGTCTCACTAGCTTTCTATTTGTCCTTAACTTATTCACCCTCTATCGAGGTTCACCTAGCTTTAATCAATCTTCAAACTTTGCACATCGAATTATATTAATGCCAATAGAGCGTCCCTTATATCAACATTACTAGAGCTTCTATCTTCTGAATCTTCCAAGTATTTTAGCAATCGTAGCTCTATCTATCTGGTCACCTTTACACAGTCCTTCCAAGTTTTACCTTTACATTTACAGAACTATTCCTTCTAGGCTTGTTCACTTTCTACCTAAGTCCGTCCAACTTGTAGACATATTGGTGTCTAATGCCTTATTTATTCCTTAATAGAGGAAGAGCATTCCTAATGTTTTGATGATTTTGTTAGGACAATGTCTACATTTTAGCATGTGCATCTCTTATCTAGTTCTACTAAACTGATACATAAACTTGCAACCTTTGATTATTTTTTCATCTTTAAAACATCATGAGGATTTTCGTGTTAATCTCCTTTTCTTCGATGATAACAAAACAACATTTGAGTAGGTAGATGTATAATCAGGCTTAAAAAGATATTGAACTTTGTGTGGGTGAATAATAAAATATATTTCTTTATTTTGCCAAAAGTAGAAATTCATATTAAAGAATAATAAGCACATGCTGTAATCTCCAAATTTTAAGCTATGCAATGTATATAACCGGGAGATATCACCTCTTGTAACCCTAGCCATAACAAGATTTATATGTTTAGAAGTAAAAGACTTCTATAACAAGCAAAGAGACTATGATAACAATCGTTGGGACTAACAATACAACCTAGAATTAGGTGAGTAGGATGATGAAGATGATTAAAAAAAACATTTGTGGAATACTAAACCATCACAAGTGCTGTTGATGATGAATAATGTAATCAGGAGTGGCACAAATAAATAGATAAATATATCCAAGTGTACTAGTAATAAAAATATAGAATATAGGATGCGAGTTTCACAGTGGTTTGGCTTCATCCCCAAGCCTTACATCCCCACTTTAGACTAACATTCACAATCAAAGTGGAATCCACTAGTAATCAGCATTGCAAGTCACAACCGGCTAGTGATGCTTCTATTACACACGATACATTATACTTATACTCGTGCTTTTACACTTGATTACTTGCTATTATGACTGAGTAACACTGTATAGAGATGTAATCAACACTACAACTGCTATGAACAAAACTAGAACATTAAAGGAGGAAGACTTAAAACCTAAAATTCAGTTTGTTAATTTCCACTCGCTTAACTCCATGAAATAGCCATTGGTTCTATGACAATCAGTCTTCATGGTTCTTTGTCGCTTATTAGCGTCAAAACGGTTATTGATGGTGGCAATTTTCCCAAACCAGTCAGATCGCTCCTGTCAATGTGTTTATCTCTTGTCAGAATTGTTATAACTGCTTTGATACATCTATATTATTCTTGATGCGAACTCCAAACATTTGTAATGGCTATGTTAACAGTCACCTTTCCAATGTGTATCTCCCTATCATCAAACCTAATGCATCACCATCACTATCGTCGCACACTATCTTCGATGTTGATTGTGAGTAACCAGGCTAACCATCTTAAGTGACAATACTGACTAAACGATATGTGGTGATAAGATTGATGACTTTTCCATCTTCATTAGTACCAATGATCGTCGAGATCACTAGGTTGACTGGTCATTCAAAGTTACCATGAGATACCATACTCATCGGTACTTGTCCTTCGAAATGTCAACCACTTTGTTGATGTGTAGGATCATTGATATTGATTAACCAGCTTCACCATTTGCACTTGTCATAAATTTAGTTTGGTGATCATCAAGATATCATAGGATTTGTTTTTTGAACAGACCCAACTAACCGCTACCTCTTGCTTCACCCTCTTACACCCTCACTTGATCTTGTGCTTATTTTCTCTGTGCTCTCATCTTAGTTTGTATATGAATTTTCTTGAATTGAGTTAAATATGGACTAACTTTAGTAACATGAATCAGGTATAACTCATTAGATTCGTATTATATACCGAAATAAGTCAAAATAGGTTCACCGTGTCAATTTGGGTCGAACTTTTATATGACCTGATCTAACTCATTCGTTCATTTGAGGTGTCTACTTGTGAGATGTACCAACAAAACCACGCTATGACATATGCAGTTTGCACTTCCGTAGATGTGTCCATTTTATTGATCTCTCTCCAACATTGCGCCCGTATCGTTACACCTTCTAGTGCTTCGTCCACTTATCACAAAAATCTATTTTTGATTTTCACATTAAGCTTTTTGGGCAGCTTAAGTGCTTTAGTTTGGGTCGTCAATTGCTGAGTCGGAACGCATATTTGCATATTATATCTGAAAATTTTGACTTGGTCGGACGACGTGATGGGCCTAACTTAATTGCCCCAGCCTCTGTTCATCCCTGAATCTCTCCCTTCGGATCTCGGGGCCTCGTTGTCTCCACATCTCTCAACTCTCAAAGAACTTCGCTAAAATGTGGTAGCATTAGAACTCTGCATATCAGATGGACTTTTAAATGAAATGCTAATTGCTTGTATGTTCAAGGGCATATTTATCTTAATCTCCTTATATTCCAAACAGCAAAATCAATCTCTCGCGCCTTATGTCATTCCAGTAACCCGACTAACCAATTTCCGCACACATCTAGTTGCTACCGATCTCCTTCATTTTTCATGCTTTCTAGCTTGTGGGTATGTATAAGTAGGGAAGCAACAAGCAAGTAAGGGGCAATACAATTCAAGCACGCGTGATGTTCTTACTTTGTAGCATATACAAAATTTTTTATCAGATTGCTATAAATCATTTTAAAAATTTGAATGGTTAGATAAAGCGGCGACTTATCATTTAATTGTCGTGGCACATCCACGTGAGAGGCTGAAGATGTATATTTATAATTTGACCGAGGGACAGATTACTGTATTCTGAGGGGAGAGGAAAACGTAAGCAATGATGGAGAGAAGTGCAATTCATAATGCCTTGCTGTAAAAGCCAAAAATTATCTGTGATGACAATATTTCTCAAATGTATTGCGTTTCATCATGATAGCATGTGGAACTCTCGACCCCATGTGTCATCTCTTCTTGAGTAAGCACGATTTCGAATTTGCATCTAACGCTTCTCCTCTTTGTCCATTTCTCAATTAAATTCCCTTTCCCTCTCGGGTGCCAAACTCCATTAAGTGCTTTGTCTTGTGAGCATTTTATATGCGGAAGAAGCTTAGTGGGCAAAACGCTGGCTGGCCAACCATCGTTTACTAGTCGTAGATTTATAGACACTTCACTACCGCTCTGTGTTATGTCCATCCACTCCAATTTTTGATCAATTTGTACAGACACGCGCAATGAGATTTCTCTCAATTTCTCAATATCGTTCGACACGGCCATCTCCAATATCGCTCTAAACAAGTACATACGTGGGTCACCGAGATTAAAGAAGCTTCCGCTAGTAAGACACAAAGGTGGACGAAGGTGTGTGATGATCTGTCGTCTCAGGAGAACATCAATATAAACCTATAATGTTGATCTTACAGAGTTGGGACTTCATTGTTCCATGCTGCAGTAAGTGAATGAATGTGAAGTGTATGGAAAGATAAATCTCACCTCGGATCTGGATCCGCTTGCCCTCTCCTCGATTGACAATCCCTACTAGTTTATTCTTATGTCAATAAAGGAAGACGATGCAAAAAAACAATTTGGGAAGGCGTGATTACAAGGCCATCATTTCTCTCTGGTTGTGGGGGAAAAAGGAATAAAGGCAATTCGGTGTAAAGCCAAGGCTAGTCGCTTTAGGTGGGATTAGAGCTCGAGGTAAAACCTCAATTTGCGGACTTTAATTTAGGGTGAGGGTGTCCACAAGCTCGAAAGTTGGGGAGCATAAAGCTACTGCATAAAAGCTGCGTACCTTTGTCAAAGTACCTGTTGAATTTGTGCCCCTCGACTTTAACCCCGTGATCATTTTATCGATTTCGACCGGAGAAGCAGGAGTTATTATCCTTCACTACTAAATCATTCGTGAGAGTATTATAGCCACTCATATCGTGGTCATCTTTTCATTAAAAAAAAATGCTGATTAGGTTCGAATTGCGCGGTCAATTATGTCACAGCACTCATGACCAATTATCGCGATGACAAACCCACCGTGATCCTAGCAATAACGTTACGCGATTTTTTTAGCAAAACTCTCAAGAAAGTCCCAATTGGACGCAATCTCTTGGCCAAGAAAGCGGAGCGGGGACGCTAACCCAGCTTAAATACAGCGAGCTAAAATGTGGAAGGAGCAGAGAGTGACGATAGACATGGAAGAGGCAGAAGGACTGTTCCCCTTCCCAACGGAGGAGTGTGCATACTACGTGCAGAGCCCTTCCACCGTCTCTCATGCAAACAGCAACCACGAACCACCCTCCACATCCTTCCTGAATCATCCCGCCCAAGCAGCCATCTCCACGTACACCCTCTCTCGCCACTCTTCCCGAGCATCCAACTACTCCTTGGTCTTACTGCCCCAAAGCACGGACGGTCCCGACCCTGCGGTCTCCGATAATGCCGAGAAGCGCCTTGTTACGTTCGGTGGGGACATGCGGGGTGGTGATGAGGTGGAGGATGGTGATGAGCAAGTGTACTACCAAGAGAAAGTGGAGTGGTGGAGGTACTTGTCCTTTGGTTATAATCCCTCGTCCAATGCTTGGATCTTGTTGCAGATAAGTTGGAGGATGATGGTGAGCTTGGGAATGGCATTGCTCGTTTTCTATTTGGCCACCAAACCCCCAAACCCCGATGTTTCTGTTAAGGTAATTCAATTAATGCTATGAAGTTTTGCTTTGTTTTTAGAATAAAAGATTCGCTTCTTTCTTCTCGTGAAATTTACTAACTTAACATGCTACGCAACGATTTTTAAATTAACTATAGATTGCCATGTGGTTGGATTTTTAGCTATATGCGCATACTACTTGTTTGTGATTTGGGAATTTGAAATCGGAATGTTTGTGCAACTTTGTAATATTGGAAGGATTATTGGGAACCGGATTGGCCACTTTCCCATTTCTATTCAAGCCGATCGGGACCCTTTAGTTACAGTAACTTTAGATTGGCGCTAGTGGGTACCCATTGCTCATGTCTGGTTTGTCCTGGAGCCCACATATCTTGTTATAAGGAACAAGAATTTGTATCTTTGGAATAACCAAGGTTGACACTTTTGGGGTGGCACGACTTTCCAAAAGAGGATTCTTCTATACGAGGTGGGTAGAATCTGTGGAGGCTAGAAAAAAAAGAGATCGAATACAAGCGTCGTTTGGCAATATCAGTTCATTCCGTTACTAGCATTCCTAGATTTATGGAGATAATAGAACATGTGAAGTTAGATTTCTCTGTAAGAGCATGAAATTAAGATGTTAATAGCATTTGACATACAGGTGCACGGGATCCCAAATTTCGTATTGGCAGAGGGAGTGGACGGCACGGGAGTTTCCACAAAGATCTTGAGCTGCAACATATCGATTCGACTTTGGGTAGACAACAAGTCGAAGCTCTTCGGCCTTCACATTCAACCACCTCTCGTTCAACTCTACTTCGGTCGCCTACCTCTCGCCATTGCTCGTCATGTGAGCTCCCCTTACCTCTCTTCAACACAAGTGGATTCAAATCGAAACGAGTGTGTCGCTAATGTCATCAAACTTCGTAGGATGGGGAGTTATATGCCGGAAGCGGTGGGATGACGTCGTTCGGGATGTACGTCGGGACGAGGAACAAGGCGATGTACGGGGCCGGGAGGAGCATGCAAGACATGCTGGAGGGAAGCAAGGGAGGTCTGGCTCTGAGGGTTGGGGTGAGATTGAGGTCGAGCATTCACGTGGTGGAGGGACTGGTGCACGTCCGGTTCCATCACCAAGTCCACTGCTTGGTGTTGCTGTCTAAAGCTGAAGGCGCCCAAACATTCAACAGCACCTGCGCACTCGTACCTCCTACAGCTTCTTGATCCATTCATGCATGCCTGGTTGAGGCCAAGTCAGCACCCGTCTACATCCATACATCTGCATTGAAGGTGCAAAACCTTGCAAAATTCTGAAGCCTGATGAAGTTCCTTCCATTTATCTATCATCGTATACATATGAAGGAGCAAAATCTTGCAATTATGTAATATAACCCATTACTTGAGCCTATTTCGAAGAATTGTACACATTGAAAATCTCATTTTTCTGCAAACCATGTTCTTCTCCACCTTTAATCGATGAGTTACAAGCATATGGGAATGGACTGTCCAAAATATTTTCTGCATACCATATTGTTCTTCACCTTTAGTTGATGAGCTACAAACACATAGAAATGCATCGTCGGCATTTGTTTTTAGCCATGTACGTAGCACCTATTTCTACGAATCTGCTCAAATCTAGTTTCACCCACAAAATTTGACTCACCTATGGATTGGTCAGTTCCTATTTGGAAGGATGCAACTTATTAACCTCCACAGTTTCTACTCCTGCTAATAGTTAATTGAATTCACTAATTTATTATCCATTGTCAATTCAGTTTGCTAGTGTCCGTTAATTCCATACAATGCCATTGATTAGAAATATTTCTAAGTTATGTTTGGTTCTTGAGATAAGGAATGACTCTCTTCTTTGATTTGCTTTAGCAGGTTTATTGGTATGAATGAACATATTCTAGATATAGAATGTAGAAGAATCTCCCCATACAGTACGAGCAGTTGAGTATAGAACCATCATGCCTTTGTTGTGTGAAGAAACTAAAAAACTTGCCAGCCATGCACCTCCAAAGAAGGCTTATTGGGCAATGTCTTTTTTTTTTATGTTTTAATGAAATTCGAAATTATTTAATTAATGAAATTAATTATCTATAGTTAGATCTAATCTAATTTAAACAAGAAATTAATGCATCTTAATCGCTCCTCCCGCATAAAAATCGGCCGAATTATAGGAAGCATACCGAAGAATGAGCAGAGCGAGAAGCAGAAGTGAGAGGGCATCCGGGAATTAAATTCTGGATATTTTTTCACCCTTTTTACATGTAGACTATTCTAGAACGTGAAAAACGTTTATTGAAATAATTTCTGACAGGATATATACCATTGTTTTTCCAACAGATAGCGGACCTAAGGATCACCCAAGTGCTCTTTCGGCCACCATAATATTACATCACGTGTTTTATGAACCTCCAAATAGGCAGGACCCTTAATAGTAATGGGATATATTGCTCATTATACTTATTATATATATATATATATATATATATATATATATATATATATATGTATCTCCTGCCTTATTTGTAGTACGTATAAGCAGACATCATTACAAGTGGGATGAAGGGCGCACCATGAGAAAGGAATTCATTGATACAAACTAGTGACCACCCGTAAAAATTACTAAAAAGGTATTAAATCTATGAAAATTGTGTTAATCCAATCATAAATATTTTGTATTTATGTCAATTTTGGCCGGTAAGTTTCCTTTCTCCTTTTCTTTTTTCTTTTTGTCCTTTGTCGCGACCTCCCCGAAGATGCACCACCTAGGGTTCGGCTAATGGATTGCTAAGATTACCTAGCTCGAATTCTCCCAAACTTATACCAATTCACGACTTTGGTTTCACTTTTAACATGCAAAAGTATTTTCACTTTGGAGTCGCCACTAATATATTTTTGGTAGGTCGATTAGAAATCCATGTAAAGTATCGGGAGTCATGCTTTACTCCTACGAACCAGAGATCTGGGTATCGTCTATTCTAACACCATTTTGGTACATTTTCATTATTTTCAAAAATCAGCAGGCAGTTTGGAATAATTTTAAATCTATCCCTAACATACAATGATGACCACACGAAACTCAAACATTAATAAAAATTCAAGAAAGGAATGAAATAACAAAACAAATCAAAGGATCTAATAAAATATATCATACATGAAAATCAAATCAAATCAAATATAATTTGACAAAAATCTAACCAAATCAAATCCAAATAAAATCTAATAAAATCTAACCAAAGCTAATGCAATATATGAAATGCAAATTTTTTTTTGAATTTTTTATGAATTAATTAACCTAATTATTCGTAGTTAAATATCATATAATCTAAATTAGGAAATAATATATATTAATTCCTAATTTAAACTAAAATCTATTCAACCAAGAATAACATCCTAGAATGCAATCTAGCTAAAATTATCCTAACAAAAATATCTAATATGCAACCTAAATTAATTATGCAAATTAACCTAAACGTGAAAATCAAACTAAACATGCAATTATCTAAATGTGAAACTTTAAATATAAATATGCAATTTATAACGTAAACGTGCAATTAATCTAAACATGCAAAGAAAGTAAAATAAAATCAAACCAAATCAATTCTAATAGCATCAAGATTCACCAACAAAGGTTTGCGCATAAAAATCGATAAATTGATCTTAAGCCTTAAAGATCAAGATATCAATTTTATAGATTCCCGCTCAATTAATTATTCTATCTAAAACCTTATAGATTGAATAAAAAATTGTGTGCGGTTGGGAATCGGAATACAAATTTCAATTGATCATGCATATCACCCAAAAGAAGCAAATTAAGCAAAATATCCTATCGATCAAATATTCAAACCAACTTGGAAAAGATATTTAACAAATCTTTGGGGTGATCTTTCCAAACTCAGATCAATGGCGGGCGAAGAATACGGTGGCTAGTGGTGACGCTCGGTGGTGAAGTGGCCAATGACGCGACTTGGGTGAGAATCTGCAAGAAAACAATGAACGGCAACAAATCCTGGTTAGTTTGGTGAACAAATAGCAAAATCAGGGAAAAATACAAGTGATTTATCAGTGCTTATCTTTTTTGGGACGATAACTTGCCGCTAATGTTGTCATTGGCAGTAGCACTTGGAACCTCATAGCATGAACAACGACCATGTATGCTGAGTGACGTCGAAGTGAAAAAACCTGCAATCACAAGTTTGATTAGTAAGGAGGCAACGCTAAAGGACCACGGAGGGGGACGTCAAATTGGGATGAAGTGCTGGTGGCGTTGGGGAATGATCGCCTTCTTCAGGTTGCCTTCGTGAGATGTGCTTCAAAGAGAAGAGGGGGGGAGTAATGGTGTGCCCCCTGACATCTTCCCAAAATGTGGGTCAAAACGTGTGTTTGGGGAGGAAGGAAAAATCCCTCCGACTGCACATTCCCTTCTCCCTTTTCTCTTTTGTTCGTGAAGGACACCTCTCCTCCTTTGACTTTTTTTTCAACTCCCCTTCTCACCTTCCCACAATCTCTCTTTATTGCTCAGCTCCTGGCCGAATTCCCTCTCTCACGCTCTCTCTCTCTCGCGTGTGTTTTTTTTTTTTCGAAGAAAGAGTCCCACTTCCTCATAAAAGAGTTCCCTCTTTAATGAAGAAGAAAAACAAATATTCGGTCCAATTGACCGAATATTGCTTTCAAAAAGAATTTATTTTTCTTCCCATTTTCCCTTTTGGATATCAAATGCAATATTTCCTCTTTTCCATTCCTTCTTATTTTGAACCGAAATATATTCTGCGCAATATATGCCCAAGATTTTCTATGATATGTAAAATGCTCCTATTAACTATATGCATCAAAAATAAAAAGAACAAATGATTAATAAAATAAAATTCCTATTTTAACTTAGGCAAAATGAGACCAAAAATTTAGGTGTCAACATCCTTCCTTTCTTTTCTAGCCTCCATAGTGGCCTTGGCCTCACCCAGATCTATGTGAGGCCATGGCTTGTTTTGATCATGACAGGCAAGACCTGGCAAGGTTGGCCTTGTTCGTAGTCACGTATCGTGATTTGGGCGTGGGGCAACCTTGCTTGCAATTGTTGAGGCCATGGCTGCCTTTGCTTGTGATTATGCCTTGCGATCTAGGCACGAGGCCATGGTTGCCTTAGCATGTAGTCCTTAGGCCTTAGCCTAATTGGGTAAGAGTGGCAACTCTCGCCAACCACTATAAGGAAAAAAAAGGAAAAGAAGAAAGAAAAGGAAAATACAAAAGTAAAAAGTAAAACAAGTTCTAAGAAAATAAAAGATAATTAAAAATTGTTCACATTATTTTCGACCGGTCAAAATTCACTAGATGAACTTAATAGATATAAACATATAAATTAAATTTAGGACTAAGTTGATACAATTGCAATGTGTTTAGAAATTTTTTGGTAATTTCCTCTTTACAACCCATGGGTCCAATTAAAAGCATTATGTAGTAGAAGCATTCATTTTCTCAAAACATATCATCCACTAAAATGAATGTAGAGTTTAGTAATTAGTAGCACTCTTCTCGCAAGATATCAGTAACTCTCACAATGTTTTGAAAATGAGAGAAAAAGAACCATCTTGGTTAGACATCCCTCAAATGATAAGAAAAATTATCAAGAAAGTCATAAAATTATTATAATTTTGTCAATTAAGCCCTCAATTTATTAATTGGGTAATTGAATCCTAATTCTCTTCTTCTAATTGAGCAATTTTGAGTGAAAATTACAGACATGTAATTTTTAATAATATTTTGCCATTATAATAGTTTTCTTTTTCTTTATTTTTTTTGGAGTGAGGGTAGGCGATGGTATTATGTTCCTCGTCGATACTAGGCGAGGGTCATTACACCCTTACTTTGGCCCACCAAGGCACCACCGCCCTCACCCAAGCCCTCAGTGGTCACAATGAAAGCCACGAGCCCTCACCACCCCTCACTTCAAAAAATAATATAAAGTAAAGAAAAGGAAAGAAAAAAAACCAAACAAATATAAGAATTACTAAACTATTATTAAAAATGTCTACATTAGTGTCAAAAATGCTACATAAATGGTTCACGTCCACATATTTGGCCGGACTGGCTCAATTGACAATATGAGAAAGTATTTAAAATTTAATCGACACAATTATAATGTTTATAATCAAATTGGTAACAGTGAAACAGGGTCTTTGGCAATTTTCCTTTTAATCAAGGTTTGTAAGCCCCGTTTCATATCCTGGCTTCTCCCAAAACTAGTGCGTTCAGCATTCACTTTACAGGTTAAAGTCCTCGCCTTACCATATAGACTATAGTGTGAGGATGATGTTGGCGCCGTCGAGTTTTACCAACACCGATCTACAAAATCTATGCATCAAATGCCATCATAGACGGCACGTAGGCTTCCAAACGAATAAGCCATATCCCACGCTCAGCAATATCAACCACATGACTTAGTGTAAAAACATGGTGAGCTTACCGTCAACCATTTCCCCCCTTGAACATCTACTTCTTCATAAACTACATGTAAAACACACATGATTAATTATCAGACTCTTCTCTTCAAAAGAATCTGTACATCTCATTCCCAAAAAAGAAAAATATATCGATTTCATCGAAACGCTATGTTCACTTTAAGCGGTGCAAAATAAATAGTACCTTTTTTCTTTTCCCCTTCCGTGAACTAGGCAAAATACTAAAAAGAAGCGTTAAAACATATTGCAATGATACCAAATCAGCCATAAACTTTCTTCCTTGCAAATTGAGTCCTAAATTTTTTTACGTTTGTGCCAATTCAATATATTTGGGTAATTTTAGCCGGTCGATGCTAATGTGGCACGATGAGTGCTAACATAGAGAATTTTTGATAAAATGTTAATAAAATGCCATAGGATCATAAGTAGGTAGAGATTTTCCGCCTATCAACTTATAGATTTATTTGGGGTTTGACAAAACAATTAAAGAGGCACATGAGCTGAGACTAATTAAGCTGCGTCGAAGACATTCATACACAGATCTTCAAGATCGTGCGAGGAATAATATGATTCATTCGTCCAAAACACTGCTGCTAATCCCCATTGGAGTTGCCTCCTTCATCATAGCACCAAATTACAGACAAAACTGTTGATTTAACATGCCTTAGCAACATATATTACTACAAACACCAGTAGACGTACCGCTTTAATTATATTATGCAGTACGTAATCGAAATATTCTTGGGACAAAGAAGATATCACATTGTTCTTTCCCATTTTATTCCAATTTAGCTTTCTTATCAACTCCGAAATCATCTTCAATTTAATCAAGACCATGAAACACCTCCGATATTCAAATGTTTAGGGGTACGACTCTATAGAACCAACCAATCATTCAGTCAAGACTTCAGCGACCAACGTGTCCAAACTAATGGAGGAGGATCCGCGTGGACCAACCGCCTGCATCGCAAGTTCCTTCCACTCCATGGCCCTCTTCTTCATCTTCTTCCCCTTCTCTTCTTCCATCATCAACTCCCTCACAAGCCTCTCCACTTCCTCTCTCTTCACACCACTCCCAATCTCCAACCCAACCTCCCACTCGTCACAAACGTACTTACAAATTGTCTGTTGGTCGTCCTGACGTGGCCAACAGAGCATGGGCACTCCGGCCGACAAACTCTCAATGGTCGAGTTCCACCCGCAGTGGGTTAAAAACCCTCCGATCGAAGGGTGGTTCAGTACCTTCTCTTGCGGGCACCAATAAGAGAGAAGACCCCTCTCTCTCTCTTAATTTCTTCAATAAACTCAGCAGGAAGATCATTTCCCCCTGCACTTCTCATCAGGTCTGGCCGTATGACCCACAAGAAGCACTGCTCACTACGGGCCAGTCCTATCGCAAACTCTACCAGCTGCTGGTGCGTCATAGATACTACACTCCCAAAGCTGACGTAAATCACCGAGCTGGGTCTCTTCGAGTCCAGCCATTGGATGCATTCGACGTGCTCTTTCCACATATTGCATTCGATGTTCTTCAGGACGTACGACTGGTCATTTTCTGGAATTTGGTTGATAAGTAGCTGGAGTGGGCCCACCGCGTAAAGTCGGGGGACCAAGGAGGACAAGGCACCCAACACGTGTGGCTCGAGGGCTTCAAAAGTGTGAATGACGGTGGCTGTGGCTTTATGAGCTCTGTCGGCCACTCCCATGATGAAGTTGAAATAAGGGTCGTCAGGGTCGGTGATGCGGCAGCAGCCGGGCATGTCGCGGAGCCTTATGTTTCTCATGCCATGGATCCAATCGATGGAGGTCTCCAAATAGCCATTGCTTAGATAAGATTCATCTGCACGACAAGAAACATATGCCAAATCTTTGAACACGTTTCGTTTTTTTGTATGTTGAGTCGTGAAGCATGCATTTCTAGCGTTAATTTTAGTCGATTAATAAACATCAGAGACTCTTTGAACATTGAACTCTAACAACTCTATTCACAGCAATTCTTATATTACCTGGGAGAGGTACAAGACCTTTGTCCAAGAGGTTGCGGAATTGCATGATCCCCATGAGGGCACAGGCGGGGATAGTCCACAAATTAATGAGGGGGATCTCAAACTTTTCAGCAGCAGGACATGTAGTGAACGACATGACACCATCCGCTATGATGCAAGAAACTGGAGGAAAGCTAGCAGAACTAGTTGCCTTCGAGGTATTGGAAGCCGGACGAAGAAGATTAAATACAAGGTCAGAGAAAGGAGCGACCATGTACTCCCTCGCCGAGTCAGAGATTGAGACAGGATCTTGCGTGGCATCGGCATCCGAAGGGGGATGCCCATCAGGGATCGTCAAGAACTGAAAACGATCGCCACTCTCAGGACCTCCCGCTCTCACTTTGAGTAACCGTGCGTGGTTGAAGTCGGTGTTGACGAAGGTGATGTAGAAGCCCATGTGATGGAGAAGTTTCGCCAACTTGAGCATTGCGCCCATGTGGCTTTGCGCTGGAGCCGGAAGACAGATCGCATGGAGTTTTCTTGAGCCTGATGGTTCAAACGGAGGACCATCCATTGAAACCAATTCTGTCATCTTGTTACTCTCTCTCCGGATTTAGATCTTCCTCGCATGGCGTATATGTAATGGCGATACTGCTTCTCTGCCTTCTCAACAACTTGCATTCACAATCTGGGCTCGTGTGTTATGGGACGCCCTCATTCAAAAAATTGTGGCTTACAACATGCCTTTACGCTCATGTAATCTGGAAACTGTGGTGCTAGCAAATCAGACCGTGTCTACAACAACGATCATAGGGGCTGCGATTGCAAGGAATAATTTATTTCATGTATTTAAGATTACATGTCCCAAAGCTATTACAATGTGTAATAGCAATAGCAGTAGCTTAAATCCAAGAAGCCGACCAAGTAGCCGATTTGATCGTGAAAGATCATCTATTAGGATATTCTCTCCTATCTAATTGTATTATCAAGCCTCCCCAATCCCCTCTGGGAACTTGTTATGTTAGGAATCTTGTTCTTTTGTTGTTCGAAACTCTAATTTTGAATCAATAAATTCATTTTTGATCGGAGAGAAGATGACATTGATGTTATTACATCATTACCTATAATAAAAAAAAAAGAAAAAAAAGTATCAATATAATTGTCTCCAAAATATTCAAATTCTTTGATTTGTGAAAATTAAGGGTCCTGTGTCCTTCTGTTTTAGTTTTTTATACATATAAAGGGGATTTTTTGGTAAAAGGATAATCCATGGTGTAGTTGGTGGAAGAGGCCTATAAAATGGGTCATGTTGAGCTTGGAGGCGTCCAGCAAGCTAATTTGTACGATCATTTTTCATCGGCTATTCCCCTATCCGCCGAGCTATCCTTTCTAAAACTCTGGACAATTAATATAATCGATCCAAACTCCACGTGATAACATAACAAGAAATTAACAAAGTGATATCAAAACCTCGTACTGAAAGTATAAAGATGTCTGTCCCATCCATCTACTTCTAAGATCACCCCACTTACATATCCGAGCTCAAAACCTTGGCTGATTCTACCTCACTAGCCATTCCTAGTTTCAATCAAAATAATTATGACTACAAGAGAATATGGGATAAGAATACCATAAATATCATAATTTTCGTATGTCACTCATATTTTAATTTTTTCGATAAGTGCAATATGTTTAGAACTTTTTGGACAATTTTCCCAATGCAACTGCTATTGTAACCCCTCTCTCTCTTTCTCTTTCATTTCTATCATGCATTTTATTTCTCTTTGGCAACCCGTATTCTTCAACCCTATGTTCCATCTTGCCACAATCGTAATACTCCACTCTTCTCCTTGACCTTAATTTCAAACTTCCTCTTGGCTTCCTCTATTTTTAGTACTCTAAAAATTTCTAGAATTATTTCTCGCCTTGTTTTCTATGGCAAGAGCTTCTAATCAGAAGAAGGACTCAAGCCGTTGCTCCTGGGTTCTTCGTTAAAGATGCTTTCTTTAAGCATACTAATAGAAAGCACATTGTAAGGAGTAAAATATTTTATTATGACGACCAAGGAATTCCCAACTATCAAAAAGAGAATACCAAGTGATAGAAATGATTGCAACTCATCGCCAAGGTGGATCTCGAGATATGTCAGTTAATTTTACCAAATCTTGATCTTGAAAATCCCTCAAGTGTTCTGACACATTACTTTCCTCTTGCATCTCAAATTCACAAAAAAAAAAAAAAAAGCTTTATTTTGGGGGGTTTTCTAATCACAGAAATCTTGTAATTTCTTCCATAAAGTATCACTTTTGTTCCTTAAGCAACATGATGAAAAACACTATCATCAATCCATTGCCAAACAAACCCAACCGTCTTTTGATTCGTTCGCTCCCACTCTTCATTTTCCTTGTATCATTTAGTCTTATCATCATCAATGAGATCCATTCAATTTTAACAGTGTCATATGTCTTCCCTCCCACACTTCCAAATAGAGCAATTCGAGGCATTTTAACTTAAAATATTGTGCCATTATTTTCTTCCAATCAATCCAGCTACTCATGTTGGCTCTTAAACCACTTTATTGGGGAGAAGCAAGCAGCAATTCATCAAGAACTAACCCAATCTACGATCAATTTCTTCTCCAAAACTAAACCAACCAAAATCAACTTAACCCAGCAACAACCAGCAATATATTCCAACAATGCAATATCAAAATAAGTAAATATAATGCTAGAATATTAAAGAGACAAAGGCAACAATAATGCCAAGATTTTACGTGCAAAATCCAATACGAAGAAAAGCGAATACCGCTCAATTTTTTATTATTAATTATCAAGAATAGTAGGATACACAAAGCTTCTTCTTTGGTAACTCAATAGAATCTCAACATCAATAGTACAATAGTATTTCATCATCAAGTTGGATTAGTATAAATGGAGCGAGAAACGGTAACTGCGATTTGAGGGACAAGAGACAATTTGGAGAAGTTTTTCAACGAATATAACCCATCGACTCATAGGTCTTAGTATGTCGAACAACATATTAAAATTTTTGCCAATTCTAACAACGTCTGGCCACCGTATTTTCGCTAAAGCCGCAGCGTGTTTTTTGTTTTTTCCCCCTCTCTTGTGCGTGCCCCTCCGGTCGAATGCTTTTTCTCTCCTCTCCTCTTTTCTTGTCCACAAATGGCCCTTCCTTCTGTCTTTTCTTCTTGACTTTTGACCTCCTTTTTTGGTTATTCTTTTTTTATATATCAGCCGTGCCCCGACAAAAGAGGCCGACCCAGCCAACATCTCCTTGTTTCAAAGTTTGAGGTTATTCGTTAACATGTCTCGTCCTCAATATTGCTTTCGGTGAGAAACAGTATACTTTTTTTTCTCCTTGGTAACGTGAATCGAGGCACCCATATTTCGGAAAGTAGGTTTTCAAACTAGAGTCGAATGTGAAGCATTGGTTTCCTCTGTTCTTTCACGGGGAATATGAATCCATCCTCTTTACCTCCTCAATTTCAACATGGAGCTCATTATTGTGGGATTTTAGGTGAAAATGCGACGTTAGCCGGAATGGTTGCTTGATGTCCATTCGAAGCAGTTCGGGGCCCTTAATCAGTGGAATATGCAGGGAAGTTGTTGATGGTCCCCAATAGAACTGCACTCAGTTTAAAAGTTACACTGAGATGCGTCATGCGTGTCCACTCCATTGATCCACAATTCCTTCGGCTCTTCCATTCAAGGCTGAAGATAATCATCCACCTTATTAACAGGAGATGAAGGGCCTGAGATAAGCAGTGACGTCATAAAATATGATTGTTTCCTGCACGTCCACTGAGGAAGATTGTATGCTATTAAAACAACAGGCTATATAGGAATCCAGATAAAGCGAGTCCAAGCGATGCCGAGCTAGAACATCCACAGGGTGCCTGACAAAGAACCTTTGAATATACCCGACTGTTTTCACGCTGTAGCCCAGATCCTTGATCAAACACTCGGTACATAAAAACCCTATATTTTAATAGTATTATTGATGGTCTAAATTTTATGTTTTTCTGCACACCATGCTTTTATTACCTCTGATCGATGAGCTACAAACATATGGCAATGCGTCTTCTTCATTTGATTTTGATCATGAAAGTGGAATTCATTTCTGTAGTCCACTTGAATCTAGTTTCACCGACAAAGTTTGACGACCATTCCAGCAAATGTCCGATCTAGAGTTCCATTGACTGGTCTCTCAGCCTCCAATTATTCAATTTGAGATTATAATCTTACTTTATGTGTTTCGCGGGCCTTCAAATTGTCCGGACTCTGAATTATAATGAAAGGAACATCATTCATTTTAGCAACGAATTCTTTTGTACGTGCCATTTCATCTAGAGCTCTTGCCTTGTCCATAGTACGTAGATCGACATCTTTACAAGTGGGGTGAAGGACGCAGTCTGACAAAGGATCTCATGGGTAAAGAATAGCTATTACCTGGTAGGTCCTCTTCAAAGCATCGAGCAGTAGAAGCATTCATTTTCGTGTCATATTATCCTGAAAGGAATTCACAGTTTAGTAATAGGTAGTGGGATACTAATTAGTCACTACTTTCCCAGAAGGTTCATGCTAGATACACCGAAAAAGAGAGGAAAAAGAGCCAATGCGAACCATATTTGTGCATGTCGGATTAAGTACATATAATTAAGCTAAACATACCTCCTAGTTAAAGTTGTGTTCACTTTCTTTTTTATTTGTTGCCTCCCCGACCTGGTGAAGATCCCAGAGTATCACTTCATGCAAGTGGCTTCATCCCACCTTTGCACCACCGATCGCCGAATTGCTATATTGATAGACTACTAATGGGCTTTATTCAGCACTCAAACGATAATCAACCACACGACTTGGTAATGTATGGAGTCCATGTCCGAAATTCAACACCTAGTAGAAGAAGCATCCGATGCTCCAAGACAAAAAAAGGAGCCGAAGAAGCATTCGATCCTCCATGATATAATAATGAGCTTGTCGTCCAAGATAAAGAACACGAACGGGAACCTTAAGGGACGAAGGCCATCGGTGGTTACTAAGTGCCATCAGAGTCTTGAAGAAGAAAAATGAGAGTTGCTCTTCAACTTTTGTTCAGGAATTTCATCTGTACATGTTCCTTTATGTGGCCGAAGGAGGAGCAGTAGATGTTGGCCTATAAATGAGGCACTTGGTGAAGCATTCGAGTGCAACCCACATGGCTAAAGTGGGAGCTTCTCTGAAAGCCAACGAGCTTCCAAAAACGAGCTAGTTTTCTCGAGTTTTTTTATAGTGCGATGCGACAAAATAACCTGTAATGGCGAGGGGGTCTCACGTCCCCTATCACAACTTTCTTATTTTACCACCATCACGCTTCCTTCTGTATTGAACAGGTGGTGTCAGAGCGACCCTTCTGCACTCAACGGTAGGGGTGAGCAAGCGGAACCGTCCACCCGGGAACCACTTGGAACCGGCGGTTCCAGGCGGTTCCCGGTTCCAAAAAAATTAGAACCGGGAATTTCGGTCCGGTTTTCGGTTCCGGGGGTGGAACCGCCCGCCCGGAACCGGAATCGGTACTGTTCATCAAAAAGAAAAAAAAATTCCCTCATACTCTCTCATTCACAGTCACTCCACAGTCCATAACGTTGTTTGGTGGCCGAATTTCGGTCTGCTGGACGTCTAGCATACGTCCAGCGTTGGGCACACGTCCAGCACTCCAGCACGTCCAGCACCGGACGTCCAGGCCAGTGCTGGACGTCCTAGCACATTGGCCTGGACGTCCAGAAACTGTACTGGACGTCCAGTTTTTGGATGTCCAGAAAATGCGACGCGTGAATGTGTAGTTTTTTTTTTCTATTTTAGAATATATTTTTTTCGCGTTAATTGGAACCGGAACCGCCCAATCTTGTCCGGTCCGGTTCCGGTTCTCCATAATAGGGAGGAACCGGGAACCGCCCGGGAACCGATCACCCCTACTCAACGGTGTATATGACTTGTTATCTCGATTTTGCAATAATAATAATAATAATAATAATAATAAAAATGAATAACTAAATATCTGTTTTTTTTAGCACCCATCATTATTCATGCTTACACTTGTGTTAAAGAAAATTTGTCCAATGTTTAACTCATTCAGTTAACAGAACATCTTTTTAAGGACAATCATCAAAAGAGTAGAACCACTCTGTAAAATTTTAAGATGCATTTGCATGTAGCCTGTAAACTTTTCTTGCTTCCTCCAGGAATTTCTTATAACTCAGTGGATACTTTTTTTTTTTAATAAAGAAACCCTAATTGCGGTTGCGATAATTTGTCTACTTCTCGAGTGAAAGTGGAAGAGGTGTTGCGGTGCTTAACACATACTTGTCACATGGTATCTGATTAATTATTAAATGAATTAGATGACGTTTGACTTCGCCGCATGCACGGAAGCAGCGGAAGTGGTTTAGAGTTAATCAAGGCAGATTGCCTTTAGTAGCAGCTTCGGATTGCATTTTAAATGCTGCACTAAGACAATTAGCTTCAAGAACGCAAATGGTGAACAACTTCGGTTCACGTTGGAGCTGCCATTGGACTCTAACAATGCAAGTGTATGAGCACTTCACCACTCGGGCATAGTAAGTTGCATATTCTGTAAAGATGAACAAATAGGTAGCACTTACCCCCATTTTTTTTTTAAATGTGTCAATTTCTTCTATCTAAGAAAGAAATAGAAGCCACCGGCCATTTTACTAAATAGTCTAAAATATTGCATTGGGACCCCTGTCAATCAACGCGCAGTTTATTAATTTCTGTTTTGTTTGAGATGATTTTTCATGAATTGTTATTCTACTGCATTTTGATCCAAATTGTTAGAGATATATATTTAGGATGTTTTTCATATCTCCCAAAATTTTGCATATATCTCTCTTAATTGTGCATATTGATTATAGTTGATATCATAGTGTCTTGTTACTCTAGATATTCATCTTATAGAGCCTATTAAGTTCATATCCTCTTAACCATAATACATAGGCATATGCAAACATTACATAATAATCTCATGTCAGCGAATTCATTAAATCATTTACGAGCAGTAATTGAAAATCATGAGCAAATAACTATCGTTATTTTGATGAGCGTCATCAAAATCATCAAGTGGTTAATTAGTTATTTCATGAAGTGACATGAATGCCCCATGTGTTGTTAGAAACAATAGTTTGAGCTCATATCCTACTCAAGCTTGAGCTCAAAACTAGACATAGAGTTTGCAATGTTTCATCTCCCAGAACACTTAAGAACAAGGAACTGACATGACCGTCCTTCCGCTCGGAGGATATAGTCTTAAATGCAATCAATATGTATTTATGTATGTATGTATGTATCGATAATAAGTTGATTACAACCTTAGAGTTTCCATAATCCATAAAGAAAATATGCAAATGTACCTTTCTAACTAACGACTAGACCTAGCATACTCATCTTAGTCATCTATAGCTTAAAAATAAAAAACCTAACTAAGCTCATACTAAAAAAAAATTCCTCAATCAAAATGCCCGGTGATAAAGTGAATGTGCTCATTCTATTTGCCGTTGACTAAGGAACTTGAAAAACATTTAAGATAAATGGTATAAGCAATCACAAACTAGTAAGTAGTACATATCTTCGAATTAGATTGTGCATATATAGTCCATATATATAAAGTAATACCAAAAACTCATAATCCAAACCCAAAATATAATATGCATATTAAATCTAGCATGAGTTGTTTTATTTTAATAAAAATATATAAATATTAGAATTATCCATTTAATCCACCATCACAATTTAAACTTCAACCAATCTCTATCAAAGTACATGATAATGGTTCACTCCATTAGCTAATCTTTTGCTCAATGTCCCATCATTGTCGTGACAAAATGATTGGTGACAAAGCAATCAAAATTCTCCCTTGGCAAGCTCTCCATTTATTTTTAGCCAATGATTTCGCTCATAAAAATACCCTAAAAGTACTATGCATACCAAAAAACTCATAAGTAGGTTCAAGTGATAATGAGTATCAAATCATCATCCTCCAACATTTGAAATCAAATCCATCTCATAAATCAAAATAAATTTTATAAATCAAAATAGGCAAAAAAAATTGCAACTCAACACATCAATTAGAAATACTTTCGTAAAGCAATCTTGATTTGTTACAAAGTTCATTTCATAAACAAGACAAGAAATCAATATGAATAACCTAGGGTAGCAAATGCTTGATCTGAAGCTATGCATCAAATATGGGGAAAAGCGCCAAAAAAGTCCTAATCATTTGCCACTTGTGCCAAAAAAGTCATAAACCTTTTTTTGGTTCCAAATAAGTCATAAACCTTTATAAGTGGTGCCAAATAAGTCATAAACCTTTATAAGTGGTGCCAAATAAGTCCTTCCTACCAGAAAAAGCACAAGTGGCTCGCCGGAGCGCCGACGTGGCTCGCCGAAGCTCGTCAGCGGCGCCACGTCGACGCCACGTTGGCGCCGACGTGGCGCTGGCGATGAGCTCCGGCGAGCCACGTCAGTGCTCCGGTGAGCCACGTCGGCACTCCGGCGAGCCACGCGTGCTTTTTCCGGTGGGAAGGACTTATTTGGCACCACTTATAAAGGTTTAGGATTTATTTGGCACCACTTATAAAGGTTTAGGACTTATTTGGCACCAAAAAAAGGTTTATGACTTTTTTGGCGCAAGTGGCAAAGAATTAGGACTTTTTTGGCACTTTTCCCATCAAATATGCTATAAACAACAGTTTTGCGTTTTAGCTAAATCACAAGTTGCACATAATATGTTTACTTGTTTTCATTTAAAAAACATGATTTTACAAATTTAAAGAAAAGGTAGCACCACTAATCAGAAAAAACTTAGACCAAATGACAAGACATATATCAAGTAGAAGAACTTAGAATCCCATTAAATCAACGAGAAGCAATCTCAAAATGAAGAAAAACGTTACTTCAGCTACCAATCAACTAAGTGAAACTTATTCACTAACGAAACAGCTCCTACTCACTAACAAAATATTTGAACCAAGTCGTTTATTTAAAATCATCCGCAACACCGAACTTAAGCACGAAATTTTAAAATGTTGCTCCGACCAAAACTTTGCTTCAAATCGATTTTCCATCATATTCCATAGCTCCACAATGCCCTTATCTACCATTTTCATATAATCACACAACTTGACAACTCCTAAATTGAAACCCTCAATTCAAATTTCACTATCTCGAATATGTGCCATAGCTCACAAAATTACTCCAATGAGATGAGCGAATATCTTAAATTCTTACTGGATATTACGAAAACAAATAAATCCAACTTCTCGAGCTCTCATGAGTTTCCCATCTTTTTTTCCCTTTTTCCCTTTTCTCCTTAATCTTTCCCTTTCCTTTCCTGTCTCTCTTCCGTGCGCGCCCTCAGCAGGCTGTCTTTTATTTTAGCTGAGCACCCCTTTTCTTCTTTCTTTGACTAGTCAACCTTTTTTTTTTTCCATTTTGGGGCCTGCACTCATTGACCCAATCAAAAGGCACCAAATATCACACAATGCACGAAAAAAAAAAAAACAAACAAATGAGGAATTATGTTTGTTTGTAATGCTTACCCACCAAGTGTATAATCCAATATATACAATACCATTACTTCTATATTGGGCTGGCCAATTACTTGGATCATGTTAGTTAACAAAGTTGGAGCCGGTCTCAACTCAATACTTAAGCTACTTAAATTCTAGCTGCCTTCACTGCATATATAAAATCTCGAGACATTTTCGCTCCTCATTTATTTTCAAAGATGAAACTTACCGACTGACATGTAAGATAGATTTAACCAGATTGTGGGGATTTGTACAATCCACTGCTAGTAAAATATATATCTCGGCACATGATTGGCCTAAGAGCAATTGAAATTTTAGCACCGGGGTTTACTCTCTCATTCTGGAGCATGGATTTGTGATCAAGGTGATCCACAGGCGCGTAAAGGAAAGCCACAATGGAAAGAAAATATGACTTGATTTCGTCAAGAAAGAATGTTGGGAGGTCCACCAGCGGATTCATGGCTTGGTTTGCTTTGGTTTTGCTTTGGGTGCACTCTCGTTGCCTAGACGTAGGCATTAGCTAGTGCTGGCTTAATGAACGATGGGCATCGCAAGAAAAAGGGAAACAACGTGCGGAGACAAGACAAGACAAAAGAAGCCCATCCTCACATGTATTGGAATCATCGTAAGACAATTGTGGGGGCACGATCACCAAAATCATAATTTTAAGATATAAAATTTATGCCAATTCACCTTTTGATAATTTGTTCATGTAATTCATTTAATTAATTTTAGACAGAAATTATTAATGTGGATACTAAATATCTTATGTGGCAAGACTAACGCTGATGTTGATAAATTATTTACTAATTTTCTAATCCTTAATTAATTTTTTATAGTTATGTTTTCTTTTTCTTTGTCTTTGTTTTTTCAATTTCCTTGGCTAGTCAATGAGCCGTGGCAATGGCTGGTGACTAGCCAAAAATGACCGACCCTCGCCAAAATCTAGCAAAGCCAACCGTTGCTAGCCTCTAGTGAGGCTCGACGTCACCTAAGATAGGCAAGAGTGCCCCTCCCTAGATCCTAGCGAGGGCACTCCCTTACCAATTGTTGGTTTTGGGCCAGTTGCCGATAAACGCCCAACCACCCAACGACCGATGGAGAAAAGAAAAGAAAAGACACAAGACAATACAATTTCGAGAAAGTTATTAAAAAAGCTTTGTTCACATTGGACGGCCAACCTCCATGTTTGCGATTTCTGCCAAAAATTAACCAGATAAATTCAATTGGCAAAACGTAAAAATCTTTATGATTGAATTGTCACAATTGAAAGGATTAGAACTAAATTAGCACAAGTACAATAAGTTTAGGATTAGAAATGTATCCACATATGCAAGTCCATCCAATAACGAGAGGTATAAGGAATATCGTAAATATTTCTAAAGAGCGTCCTTAATATCTCTAGCCGTTCGAAGTTCGAAGATAATCATACGGCTAAACTATATAAGTTGAGCAATTTTTTTTCCTTTAAAAATGATCAGAGTGGAAGGCGTGGCGCATGCGGAGGTGCACGTGAAGACAAGGAATATTAGTACTGATCGTGTTGGCATCGTGGCCTCCACACGAAAGGGGTTTCCTCTTTCTTGTTTTCGTTAAAACTAATGCTTTTGATAAATGACGTGACGTAGGAGCTCGCCTTTGTCTTCCCACTCGGCTCTTCAGTGTTTAATCTAAGACGCCCACTTCAATACGCCAAATAATGTTCCACCAACCCTCCCATTTTGAGAAGCGTTTGGTACCTTCCAATGCCCTAAAGTTTCTGTCTTGATCGATCTCGACGCAATGGGGACTCTCATCTTTTGAAAACCAAAGATTTTCTTCTTCTTCTTCTTCTTCTTCTTCTTCTTCTATTCTTCGCAAGAAAAGGATGGAGCTGAATACGAAGATTAAGGTCAGGAATCTACCGTCCCCATTTTATCGCCTAATAAAATATGAAGTAATTCTCTAAGAAGCAATGAAATGAATCGAGTGTTCAGGCGCTTATTAATTCCAAGATTAGTAAAGCCAGTCAGAACTGCAAATTCACTTTCGACGGTTGTCTACTGCTTTGAACTCGAAGTAAGAGATCAATGGTCTTATGATATATTTAGACAAAACTAGGTCGGAATTATGAATGATAAGTTATTTAATTTTCGTGTACATAACGTCAAACTTCCAGGTCCACAGCCACGGCCACACATTTAAAAACATGGAAATCGAATGAAGGTGGAGAATATGTTTGGTCGTGTTAATAAATTCGTCATGGAAAAGGTTGTAGTTTCCAAAAGGTTAATGAATATCTCGGGGTTTCAGAAAAGAAACAAAACCCTGAAGAGGTTAATGCTAGTGCTTTGGAATAACTTAAGTTATCTCCAAAGGCGAGCAATCACATCCATCTTTTAGGTCCGTCCACCATCTCTATTAAGCCTCGTTGCCGATGCACTGATCTCTGGTTATGTTTTATAAGTTTGATAACCTGAGTCACAAACCAAAAAGAAGACAAAAGAATGCGTCGTGATATATTCTGGTGGCTATCACCCACCTATTGTTGTCCTTTTATTACATTTTGGACTTTCAAGAATTAAATAATTTATCAGTACGTATTTTACCAAAAAATAATAATAATAATAATAATTTATCAATACATCCATCAAATGTGTGGATGTTTGGAGCGGGTCCAAAATGGTCCAATCTAAATTGACTTATTTTTATACAATATATTTCAGTGATCCATATCCATGCCGACCAATACCAACCTAAACTCAACACCACAACTTTACTTAAATATTTCTACATTTAATCTAACATATGAAAATTCATATCTATCCAATTAACCAATTCTAAGCTCTTCATGTGTATATGTTATTTAAATAAAATAGCTAGTTCGACTATAAGATGCTAAAGAATTGGCTTTCAACATTGCATATAATTCCAAAATTTTGCATTGATTCACAACAATAAATAAGAGAAAGTTTCTTAGTTGGTGGATTTAACTGTAGCAGCAAATAATGTAGAGGAATTGGAATTTAAATTAAATGAAATGTAAAATATTGAAGAAGATTATAAATGTTGACCCAATTTTGCAATGACAAGAAAAAAGATTAGATATTACATAAAAATAACAATACCAAATGCAACAAAGGAAAAGAAAATGCACTTTAATAAAAAATAGAAAAATGTTTAAAAGATTGGTGAAAATAGAAACTAGAGGGAAAAAGAGGCTGTCTTGATAATTTTAATAAGGCCTGTTTTACAAGCCCACCAAAACTTCTCTGAAAATGGTCCAATGAGTCTATTATTATTTTTTTTATAGAGGATAAATGTGAAGTCATAAAGATGGGTTGGATTTGAATAAATTGTGAACTCCTTTAACACTCTCATAATTTTAGGTTGTACCAATATAAACTTATTTATAACTCATTTATTGAACCTAGTTAACTTATATAATGACTCAGCCCATTAAATATGACATGACACATTTTTATAGGTTTATTTATGAATATCTTTGATGCCATGAGAAAATGAGAAATGGAGTTTGCGGCGGTACTATTCTCAACATTGAAGCTAAAGAAACCCATTATTATTTACCAATTAGGTGATGGAGTAATGCTAGAAGCCGTCTTAAACTCTTACTAAATGATGTGGCAAACATTTATTAGATGTTGACGTATCACTTAGTAAGAGCTCTTAAATTTTCTTAGCAAGTCTAACATTATCCTGAGTGGTGTGGCATAACCTCATCAAGTCCACAAACAAGTCAGCTCCTCTTAATGCAGGTGATGTGGTGGGGCGTTCACCAGTGAGACATTTCCAGCAAGAAGTTAGTGCATGGTCTATAAATCATTACCAATACCATCTCAACTATTAAACGCATGCCCGTGAGACGTTTCCAACAAAAAGTTATTGCATGGTTTATAGATCATGTTAGCCAGTACCATCTCAACTATTGAACATGCAAGTCCCATCTTGCGAAACATACAAAGTGTCCATGCTAACACAACCCTAGGTGAAACTTATCAAATGGAAATACTTGAGCCAGGTGCCATGAAAGTGTGGACTAATTATCCATGTTTGCCTCGTGGTTTAGTTCCTTCGGCCTTGAGACTCAATAGGTCAAAGTTCATTAGATAAAACTATTTAACATGCATAGATAGAGATTACCGGCAAAAATTAGGTCATGAAGACTAGCATGTATTGATGGAGCAATGGGTTTCCAACGTGGTCTCCACTTTGACAAAGTTGTACGCAACCCACCAAAGCACTTAAACTAATGCATGGCAGAAAAGTGGATGACCACATTATGAGTTTCATACCTTAATTGCATTGCACCTGGGGTCATGCTGACGTATCTTAGTATTCATGCATTCAAATATTGGAAGAAGGATCAGTTTTTCCTTTTCATGCATGCGTCTCTTGATGTTGTTGGAGGTCCAGAATCTCTTCTTACCCTCATATTATAAGAACTCTTCCATTCTTAGAAGTAAACATTGAAATTAAATTACTGCAATAGTTTGTGCTTTAGTGTCAATTTAGTGAAGAGAGAAATACTAAACGTTCTAAGAAAATTTGTGGAATTCATCTTGAAAATAAAATGCTGCACAAAGCCTTCAACGATAATTAGCTCGAGTTGATATTGCAGGCATAAGATGCTATGTATAAACACTACATTGCGATGTTAATAGTCTTCTTTCGGCTCCATAACAAGAATTAGAAAAATAAGTAGGCAAGTAAAATGTAATTAAAGTGGGTAGAGGATGAGCAATTGCACATTTTGCTTTTTTCCATCATATATATTAGTTTCTATTTATATCACAGACACCATAACTATGAAAGCTTTCTTTGCCTTTTCACACGAGCAGTCTGTAAATGGAAATGTCGGCCTACTTTATTGAAAAAAAAGCTACACGCTGAAAGTAAGAACTTCAGGTGTACCATTCCCTAAGACCCACTTATGTGAAGAAAGCTTCCATACCGCTAGTGTGCAGAAAAAAAAAAGTAGTAGAAATTAAATTTGTTTCAAGCAATGCGGATGATGGACACTAGGGCTGATCGGGTCCAGGGTGGGTAAATTCCAGACTTGGGCCATGTACCCAACCCTGTTATAATCGGTTTTCCTTTTTTGGATTATGTACTTAAACCTATTTGTATTTGACCTTGTACCCGATTCATCCTGTTTTTTCGATCTGATTCCAAAGTTAACTTTGTTTATATTAAAACTTGGTTTGCAACTGCACATCCTATACAACTTCGAATTTTATATTAATACGCAAGAAAACATCATAATTCTTCTAATTTATATTGAAACATTAATCACTTGTAATTAATAAGTAAATAAACTTTTTGATTAAACAAAAGCTCATGATTCACAAGGCAAATGAGAAAGTAGTGCGACAAGGAGCTAGTGATGGTGCCACGAGGAAGCTGGTGAACACAAATGAGGAAGCAACATAACGAGGAGTTGGATCTGGTGATGGCGCAACGAAGGAAAATATTGTGAAGTCTGTTGGTGTAAAGAAAGAAACATGCGAACAAATTAAGGTTTTGACTTTTAGGTTGACTTACAAACCAGTTCTCAAAGTGGTCCGGTCGATTCAGTTCTCGGGGTGGGTAATTCCTCGGAACCAGTTCAAACTAGTTCTTCATTTTGGGAATTGATTTCCACATGAACTGGTTCCCGACCCTATTTTTCGGGTAGGTCGGTCTAAGAATTGGGTTTACCCGGTCAAGTTGCACAACCCTAATGGACACACTTTAAAAGGAGAGGACCAGGCAAAGGATTTCTGCATGTGAGCCCAAAAGGAGTTGGTGGGAAGAACCTTGCATGTTCTCTCTCCATCTCACGCACACAGAGGAAAAAATCAGAAAGGTTTGTGAGTTCCTTTTTTATTTTTTTATTTTTGGTTCCTTCGCATATGTCAAGCGATGAGTTTTTATTTTCCTTCAAAATCATAAGCTTGCTTCACTATCTTCAAGTACATAGCAGATGCACATTTCATTTTTCTAAGCTTCCAAGGTTGCATTCTCTGCTTCTGAGAGGATTAATCCCAACCCAGATCCTCCACTTCGTACCTTTAGTTCATCCAGTTTATTTTGCATATTGTTTATACATGTGTACTCCTTGCACTGAGCTGTGAGACACGATGTTGCACATAGTTCATACATGAAACTAAGGAGGGGAGGGTTAGTAAAGTGTTTGTCTTTGAGCTGGGGAGATGATGCTCCATCAAGATGACCTCGACCATATCGGTTACTGGTGGCTGATAATTACACGTGAAGTTTCTGCAAATCCACATGCACGGGTGATCATCGACTATGAATGTTTTTTTTTTTTTAAATTCTTGGAGTGGTCCTGAAAATTTATTTGACTCTTCATTCAACACTTACCGATATATCTACCAGTACCCGGCTTTTCGATGACCTGATCTATAGTAGTCTAGACTCCATCTAGGATAGGTGCATATAGGATATATCGTAACAACTACGTTCTGTAATTTACTAACATTGTAGCTTTTCAGTCGGGCATCCATTAAAATCAGCGTGATCTGCAAATGCGATGGATGAAATCTGGTCTTATGGATTATATGAGTCTATAGTAAGTGGAAAAGAGTGTAAAGTGCTCAAGTCTAATTCATATTGGTAAAAGCTATAAAACCGCCAAGCTGGTCTTTTAACCTGGCTCGAGGCTCGGTTTTTGCTGCCAAAAATCATAGACTGGCTTGGTTTGCCCACAAAAAGTAGGAAGGATGAAGAGGGTCAGAAATCGAGAATTGTCTCCTAAGTGATTATAATAACTCCATGGAGACGATAATGCTCAATCGAATCGTATTCGATGGGAGTCTATGGTGTTGATACTGTATGACGTCAAGAAGAACGATGTTGGTGCATTTGGTTTATTTTGCTTTATCTTTTTTCTGTTGTTTGTCCTGAGTAAGGACTGAGCGCGCGCCCCTCCCCTCCCCCCCTCCCCCTGGGGGCGGGAGGCGATTTGCATGAGCAGAGAAGTTATCCTGGGCATGTTATGGAGGTGCTCTGTTTCGGATGGATGCATTTCTTTCTCTGTCCGTCCCTGTCTCTGTCTCTCTGCATAATAGGTTGTTATCAAGGGAAGTTGGAACTAGGGAAGGTCCCATGTCCTATCTTAGTAGTACATGTCTTAGTCCTTAGTCCCCAAATCTGCCGTCACAGCTACTACTTCTAGTATGTTAATTTGGACACTTTTACATGCAAGTGTGTTCACATGATATTTCTTTACTCAATTAATATTGTTCCTCTGATGCTATGTTTTGGTCCACGCAACCCAGAGTTGTTATATCTCAGTTGCAGCTTAAAGGTGAGGCTACTTGTTGACGCTGAATTCTGCCAATCCTCGTGCCCGAATTTTTGTTTCATTTTTTAATGCAAGTCTTGCAATATATAAGTTTGATAGCCACATTATATGCACCAGCTTGTATGTGGCAATTGTTTCATTGGTCCCATCCACATATGATCGTCTTTTTCTTTACTTCCTTTTTGATATCCTTTTCAGCCGAGCAGAACTAGAATACTAGATACATTAGATACTGCAGTTGGCATTACTTTGGAGTCATCTTTAAGATATATCTCCTTTCATCTGCCACCACTTTGGAGGAGTGAGGATGTTTACCCTGTAATAAATAAGGCTCGAGCTTTATTGCATTTGATTCCATTGTGCATGCTATTCAGCTCTTCTTGTTACTTCATTACACATTCTACCGCAACATCCTACCAGAGAGGTTGGTATAGAGTGCTGGTTATCTTTCTTCTATATGTGACTCTGAAGTTCCATATTGGTTCCTCAGCCATTGCTGTTTAACTTATATCCTTTGCTCCATCCAGTTGGACTATTTTCCCTTAGAAAACTTCCATACTTCTCATGCTACTTCAATCTTCATATTGCATCCAATGGCTGTAGCATGGTCTTCACGAACATTGCATATTATGCAGAGAAATGCTGTTGAAACCTTGATGATAATTATTTTCTGCAGTTGCCAAAAGCCTGTTAGGTCCCCTGCTTTAGGACCAGCCAAGGACAAGTTGCTTCTCAGTTTGCATTTAGTATAATATGTCTGGGACAAATGACTTGAATTCCCTGGAAAAGATGCCTGGAGACAGTGTTCAGCATCTACCTAAAAGCAAATGGAACATGCCATTTATTGTTTTCTTCAGAGATACAAGGTACAGTATGATGCTCCTCTACAGTATTTCGGTTCCAATAATTCACTTCCGAAGAGCTTGTGTTGTGATTTTAGAGTGAAACCTATGGTGGCAGTTCTGAGGTTCATTTTCATTAACTTATATATATCTTGGTTACTATATGATCATCTCCTTTTATGGAGCACATGCTGTAGCAAATTTGGATAGCGGTAAAGCATTATTCATTTCATTTGGAAAGCTAATGCTCATATGCAAATCTAATTTCAGGCTTGTTTTCAAGATGGATGCGCTTGGCTTAGAGATACTACAGATTGCATTTCCTGCAGCCTTGGCTTTAGCTGCCGATCCAATTGCTTCCTTGATTGACACTGCATTTATTGGCCGCTTAGGTCTGATTATTGAACTCTATCTTCATGGTTGAATCAAATCTGTAGGATTCCGTCACAGTTAATCTTTTTTGTTTCCCCATAAATAATTTCGACAATCACTTGTGATACACAACAGACCCTCCACCAAAACCCACTATCCATTTTTGTATATTGAAATAGTGTGTTGCTCAACATATTGCAGCATATCCAAAAGATTCCGCACCAGCAACAGTTTGCTGGTCTCGATTAGATTTGTTTACTGAAGAAAGATACATTTCGTTGATGAGTCCTTATCTTATTATCTAGCTAGCTGCCTTTATGCCTATTATCTTATTATGTGATCCTACTTTACACTACATATAAGACAACATGAGATCGAATGGCTTTGCTCTTTCTGATGCACTCTGCAAAGAGTTTCTAATGAACAGGTGTAGGGATATGTATCCCAATGATTTTCTATATCACTTATGAACATTTTGCCAAATTCTCTCTAGGGGAAAGGACATAGACATGTATCATAGGTTTGGTTTGTCATAATTTACTATTTACTTGCTGGCTGAATTGTTTGTCGGTTACATGCTTCGTTCTTACTAGTCACTTATAGCTTTTGCTCGGGCAAGTTTTGGCACTAGTTTGTATACCATTCTGGATGCTAGTGATATTTCCCAGAAGGTAAATTGTGATTTTTCTGGGAGGTAGATAAGGCGGGAAATATTATGAACCTACAAAAAAGACAGTTCGTTGCAAATTGATTTTTTTATAAATGAATTACTTTTCTGTTCAACATGAACTTTTTATGCTGAGATCATATTTTATGTAGGTCCGGTGGAAATTGCTGCGGTCGGAGTTTCAATCGCTATATTTAATCAAGCTTCAAGGATTACCATATTTCCCCTAGTCAGTATAACAACCTCTTTTGTTGCCGAGGAGGAAACTGTCGGAAGAGTCAGTAATGAAGCCGCAACAGATGAGGAACTAGAAAAAGGTTCTATCAAAATCAGTGAAATGAAAGAAGTGATTGCAGAAGATGTCGCGCTTGAGAACCTTGAAAAAGGTTCAGCAATAAAGAGTGAAAATAAAGAGCTTATGCAAGAAACTGGTACTCTCTCTCTCTCTCTCTCTCTCTCTCTCTCTCTCTCTCTCTCTCTCTGTTATATTTTTAGTGGAAAATCATTCTTTATCTCAGTTGGGCACTAGACGTCAAGTGATAGTGTAGATTCTGTTCTGTTTGAGTTGTGGCCGGTTGTGATTGTCTGATGTCACATGCAAGCGGATTCATTCATCACACTGCTTTCAAAAGTTTGTTAGTTAAATTATGACAGTTTCGCAAGATGTTTATTGACAATTTTGTTGTTGATCGCTAGATATGATTCCAAGTACCAGTAACTCTCCATCTGGCACAGACAGCAATGGGGACGCATTCAAATCGGGCAAGGAGAGGAGACATATTCCTTCTGCTTCAACAGCATTAGTTATTGGTGGAATTCTCGGTCTTTTACAAACTTTGTTCCTCGTATTTGGAGCAAAAACTCTCCTCGGTTTCATGGGCGTGAAATCCGTAAGTTCCTTTGCAATCTGAAAATGCCCAACGATAGTATTGTTGCTAACTGCTGCGCTGTGTGCATATTTCCTGTCAATCCACTTGCCTGATCATATGATTTACTGACGATTTCCTTATTAAATGAAGAAATCAACTTTAATTCATATTGGCGGTACTTACAAAGAGATAACAAAATGCTTTTTGACATTAAAGGAGCTGTATGTGTTACTTATGTCTTTGAGACAACTCTGGCTTTGGAGATTTTCATTTTCAGCTCATCCCCTTTCTTAACTATTTTCGTGATTTCAAAGAGGCAAAGCTGAAGCCAATTCTCACAAACTTATTGCTAAGAGGATGAAGAAAAGGTTACCGGCTTTGGCTTTCCTACATGTTCCTCATGGCAAGAAGCTTAAAGTGAAATACTGTATCTGTACTGAAAGCACTCAATCAGAAAATTGTTGGGGGACTGGCATAATTCTTGCACTTATTTATGTTTACTGACATCAGCAAATGTGAATGGAAATGAATTAATATTGATATTTCTGTCTTGTTTGTCCACGTTGTCTCATGGCTCAACTTAAGAAAAATGAGTATGGTGTAAATATCACTTTGGACATCACCTGACCAGAGTTTGCTGATTCAAGATCATTGCTGTTGTTTGTAAAATCGTGTTGCATGTCCAACACAAATGATAATATTGAAGAACTTACTTGAGATTCATCATGGTCACATATTCCGACAATAAGGCAGCTCTCTCTGTCAGTCTAAAGTGCTTCTACCTAGCACTGGCAGATATATCTCCTGCATATATAAAGGGTCCCTTTTGTATCTTTCTTCTAGAATTCTCCCATGCTGGCTCCCGCGCAAAAATACTTGACATTAAGATCACTTGGTGCTCCAGCAGTTCTTCTCTCTTTGGCCATGCAAGGGGTCTTCCGAGGATTTAAAGATACTAAAACTCCGCTTTATGCCACAGGTAAGAAAGATCTTTTTATTCTTCTTCTTTCTTTTCTTTTCTTTTATAAATTTTCTTTTGCAAGGCTATTCATTTCGAGTGGCATGTCTGCATAGGTTCTGAATAAAATGTTCCAAATGCTCTATCTTTGGTTGAGACCAGGAATATTTCTATTAAGGTACAGTAGCCCATTAGAGAGCCTGGAAGATGACTTCCATATGTAATTGCATGCTAGAACAGATATTAGTAAAGTATGCAAAGTGGCGAAAGGGTGTTGCGTGAGAAGCATGGCTTTCAAGCCCTATGACCTTGCAATCAGTTACTTGGTTTAGGGAAGCATCATAGCTGTCTAGCCTGTCTCAAGTCAGAGTTTTGCTCCTCAAGTGCTTAAAATAAGTTTGACATTCATGAGAAGATCCATGACTAGTTAATTGAAGGACATGGACAATGATGCCAATAATTGTTAGAAAGTCTCCCTATCTAATATCTTTTGTATGCAACTTCGCTTAATTGTTACAAATCAAGAGAAAGAAGCAAATTTCACATCTTTTAAATGACATCGTGTTGACTTAAGGTCTTGGCAAAATCCTTGAAATAATTAGTTCTGTGGGTGCTTAAACCTAAATTTTTGCTTCCGGTTGCCTGAGAGGAAGATGACACTAGTCAATCCTGATGAATTGCAATAACTGCATGGACATACAGTTTGCTTCTGTAAACCCCGCTTCTTGATTTTGTAGAGTGAGATTGACTCCCCTGTCAAGGTATTACGGAAGAAAGGAAATTTATTTCTTGAGATTCATAGACTTTCCACTTGACTTCTTTGCTTATTTGTTCAAAACAGTTTTAGGAGATGTTGCAAATATCATTTTGGATCCCATACTTATCTTTGCCTGCCACTTGGGAGTTAGTGGTGCAGCCATAGCACATGTTCTTTCTCAGTGAGTAAAATTGTCCACCTTTTACTTCTCTACTAGTTCGGGCTGTTTGGACTGGTGCGTTATGTTAATTTATCTTTTCAGGTACTTGATATCACTGATTCTCTTATGGAGGCTGATGAAACAAGTTGATCTCTTACCTCCCAGCATCAAAGAGTTGCAATTTCGTCGATTCCTGAAGAATGGTGGGGGCTCAATTTCTAACACCAATGCATTGCTTTTGATTACGTTTTCCAAATCAAGAAGTTATAATTCTGATTGTTTTCCCACCTGATGAAAAAAGTTGAGATGTGGAAAAATGGTACCATTAACGCACTTCTAGTGACAAACTTTGCAAGACATTCTGCCCATTCTACTAATTTAGTGTGCATGCCATTTTAAACCTGGAGCACTAACCTGGATTTGCTCCTTACTGTAGTGGCTCCGAAATATCTACTTGTACCCTTTGTCCTTATCAGTTTATGTTAAGCTTCTGCTTGCTGGTGCCTGCAGGTGTTCTATTGTTGGCTAGAGTGATAGCTGTTACATTCTGTGTTACATTAGCCGCATCAATGGCGGCAAGGCTTGGTTCAACATCCATGGCTGCATTCCAGATATGTCTTCAGGTGTGGATGACCTCATCACTCCTGGCTGATGGTTTGGCTGTCGCTGGACAGGTAAATGCTTCTTTTTCTTTCTTAAACTTGAAGCAGTGATTTTTTGTTCTGTTATATACCTGTCACAAAATGTTGAAACCTTCTATCAAAGAGTACGCAGACAGCATAAAGTTGGCATTTGCCAATTTAGATAAAACCTTGATTTTGTAGAATTTAATGTTCATTGACTTCTGGTCTCATTTCTCGAAAGTATAGCCCATACTTTCACTTCATGAAAATGCAGTCAAACCTCAGCAAAGCCCACTAACATGAAGTGGCAATTGGAGCTAATTAGAGTATACTCTAGATCCAATTTCCTTTGGTCATGCATTGGTCTCGAAGCAATGTTTGTAATGTTGCTCATGTCAATTGAGAATTTTCTATTCATACTCATCTAATCAGTGTTTATGTTCTTCGACTGATGAATGATATATAGTTTCCTTTTCTAACAAATTGTAGGCAATATTAGCCAGTGCATTCGCTGAGAAAGATTATGGCAAGGCAACAGCTGCTGCATCCAGGGTATTACAGGTATGCTGGTTACATTGAACCTGAGATTGTTGGGAGTGATCTATTTCTTTCTTTTGTTTTCTCTTACAGTATCATCAACATGGGATTCTGATACTTTCGTTTTGACGTGTATGTCAATATGAGATTAGTAGTCTGATTGTCCCTGCGTTATTCAAGTACTTTAAAAAACTATCAAGGAAATGTGCACGGGAGCGCATGTGAACACCTCAACTCATAAGAATATTTTTGTCCTGCAGATGGGTTTTGTCCTTGGCCTTGGGCTTGCTGTTCTGGTGGGGGTTGGTCTGCGGTTTGGATCAGGTGTATTTACCAAAGATGTCAATGTTCAACAAATAATTTTTGTAGGCCTTCCGGTATGTCCCCGCTAATCAGCAGCATGGTATTCTAATTAAGAATGTCATACAAACAAACTTAATATTCCTTCATATGCAAATCAGTTTGTTGCAGCTACGCAGCCTATCAACGCATTAGCTTTTGTTTTTGATGGTGTTAATTTTGGAGCTTCGGATTTTGCTTACTCTGCATACTCAATGGCAAGTGCTGAAACTTCATTATCTCATGACTTTGGTTAAGGCGAAATTTGTTCCTAATATTATCGGTCCCTTTTCTTATCTTCCAGGTTCTGGTGGCTATTGCTAGCATTGCTTCCTTGTTCCTTCTCTCTAGGAGCAACGGCATCGTAGGAATCTGGGTTGCTTTAACAATTTATATGGGTCTTCGTACATTTGCTGGTGTCTGGAGGTAATTTTGGTCTCTACCGAGTCATAAGCAAGAATCTGACTTCTACTTCATGTTCACTACGTTAGTTGGTAGTCTGGGTAATTATATCATTAGGGTTTGTGAAACATACAATGAGCGGGGCCAAATAGCAGGAGAAAAGATGAGCTAGGAGTGGGTACTCATTTCAGATTTGCCTCTTGTGCAGACAAAAAGCTTCCTGTTTATTCAGACCAATGCTTATGCTTAATTTTTCGAAATGACCAAACTGTCACCCATAAATTGGGCTTCTCTTCTTCCTCTTTGCTCATTTATCTTTCTTTCGTTTTATGAACAATCTTCACCACCATCATTCCTAAAATTGACTGAAATGGTTATTGCATCTGCAGGATGGGAACTGGAACTGGCCCTTGGAGATTTCTTAGGGGTCAACGTACACCACGGGCTTCATAATTCTAGCATTTGCAATCTGGCAGCACTCCTCTCATTACTAGTTTTCCCTCACTTCTTTTCTGTTTTATGTGAAGAAATAAGTTGCCCGTCTCATGTGTGTTTCATGCGTATATCAAGGTTGACCTGCTCAATAAATTTGTTCGAATGCTGCTATACACTTACGTCACGGTGTACAAGACTCTCTCTCTCTCTCTCTCTCTCTCTCTCTCTCTCTCTCTCTCTCTCTCTCTCTCTCTAGTGTTTGTGCACGCATCTTCGTGGATACACCTCTTGAAGAAGGTGGTCAGACCAGAAGAGAAGTTCCTCTCCTGGAACAGATATCAAGCAGTAAAAATCATTCCTGTCAACAACCTGCTTGCGTTTGCATGGACCACTAAGTTGGTTTGTTACAATTCGAGCTCTCTCTGCTGAAGATGTTTCGGAATTTGAGGACCTTGATAATGCCTTAGTGAAGCAAATCTCCTTTAGCTTTTCGTCGAGATCAAGATGGGAGGACGCCAATCATCAACGTAACGGCTAGCGCCACCGCCTGTATCCCAAATTGACCTTGGAAACGTTCCTCCGTTTCTTGAGGGCTTGGGACTTGCTTTTACACCCCCAAACACACAGTATTTTCAGTTGATTGGGTTTCAATTAATTGCTTTCCCTACTTCGAGGGTTAGTAAATGTCAAAAACGATAAAAGATGCTTTCTTAGATATTGAATGTAAGATGGGTGCTGTTAATTCCAATGGAGCAGCAAAGATTATCAATTTTGCATATTCAGAAATCAGAACAGCAGTTGATTGTTGTTAATTAGATCGCGCTTCATTATGGGTGCTAATTCATGGTTTTTGTACAAAAACTTGTCAGAGTCTCTGCATTAGCGTGACTTGATTGAGAGAACAAAGAAGGTATAACTACGAGCGTTCGAGTATTAAGGATATTGAATCGCTTGCTAACATTCTTTTCGCTCATGAAGTGCTTACGAACTTGGTACATTAATAAAGCGAATCATCCTTCAACTAGCTACTCCGATTACTTGAAACGAAGAAAAGAATCAAGCACACATCCAACGGCACATCTCCTCCATCAACAGAACTAGACATTCTTCATAGCCTTTTATACACATATATCACAGAGAAAAGCAACATACAGGACATGTCGGTACTCGGAACATCAGAACTCAGGCAAGTTCCAGGATAGTGCGGTGTAAGGTGACCAGAACTCAGATTGGACTTACTGCTTCTCATCAGCAGTTGATTCCACATTGTTCAACATCCGGTCCGGTGACTCTTGTTGTAAATGGATCAATCCTCACCCACAACAAAGAGAAAATGGAAGCAAGAAGGATTGACCATACAACAACGATAGTAGGTGTGCGGTTCTGGCGTCCCATGAGACCTTTGAGGAAGGGATAGAGATGAATGATCACCCAAAAAGCAAAGAACAGCTTACCAAATAGAGGCCCCCAGGACTGATAACCGCTGTTGATGGCATATGAAATCCCCGCAACAACCCCCACCAAGTTAATGATGAGGAGCGTTGTGGGTGGGATGAGCAGAGTTGTCCATTTGAACATGTAGAGCTCGGTGAAATCCCCTTCTTCATCTGATGCTTTGGATGTGACAGTAAAGTTGGTGTCTATTCCAGCAAGCACTTTGAGTAGACCTTGGAAAACAGCAAAAAGATGGGACGAAACACCACCAATGACCCAAAACTGCTCATTTCTCCACCACTCATCAATTCCAACGCCACTCCACCTCATTTCCAAGATTCCAGTAGCAAAAATTGAAAGGAAAAGAGAGATGAACCATATACTTGCAATATTACTAATCTGCACAAGAAAAACCACAGCTACTCAGCATGTCCTAACAATGCAGGTACATCATACAAATCGAATTACTCGGTACATCCTACAATGCAGTGTAGCAGGCATGATAAGAATGGAAGTTTTTGACATAATTTAATGCCAGGAGCCTCTACTGTATTTTTAGCAAAAACAACTTATGCATAGAGGGCATCCTCAATTCTTATTGACTTCATCAAGTAAACCAAAAGTCCAAAATAATAGATACATTTGTTCTGTTTATTTTCCCACACAACTAAGTTTTGTTTGGTGGACTGTTGCAAAGTTGAGAAAGACTGTCCATTGCTTGTTTTCCCAACTTTCCATGACTGGCTGTTTGGAGATATGTATTCAATTAAACACATAACATGATTTCACTCATATCCTTCTGCAGAAAATGCATGCCTCGTGTTCGTAAGGAGACTCCAAGTAACGAAGAAACTCACACAATGCTGCTCACTTTTTATTTTTACTGATAAGCACGAACAAATGAAGAGAGCAAAAAATACCACATTCTAAAGGAGTTCCCCTACATAAATGAGCCAATGGACTGTCTCAAATAAATCACCAGAAGCACAAAGAAACACGGTATTGCAGCGAGAGATTATTTCTATCCAATAAACTTGCATAAAATTTAAAAGCATATAACAAACCTGTGGAATAATAAACTTGTTTGTAAGTAGACAGACAGCTGGCAAGGTACAGTACATCAAGAGAGGAATGGCGGTGACTGGATAAATTGTTGTGTTAACATAGGCAAATCTCTCGAGCCACTTCAGCCTACCACTATAGCCATACCATATGGGGCAGTGCCGACTGAAAAGAATTTCCACAGAACCTAGGGCCCATCGAAGCACTTGGTTCAGTCGATCTGAGAGATTAATAGGCGCAGAACCTTTAAAGGCAGGGCGTTTTGGCATGCAATAGATTGATCGCCAGCCACGGGCATGCATTTTGAATCCTGTAAGAATATCTTCCGTAACAGAACCATAGATCCATCCAATCTACAAAAGATAGCCAATTTACACTGTCACAAAGACACTAATAAATGAAAAAAAAAAAAGAGAGAGGAGAAAATTAATAACTTAAACCTCAATAATATGCATAACACATTCAGTGTTCAGTGAAATAGAAAATTACCAATCCTCAGGCTATTTAGTAATTTTGTAAGTTCCTTACACAAAAACTACGTGTCATTGTTCTTTATATAATTTAGCCTTCTAGCAACTGACCATGAAGACAAAATAGCAACTTAAAGCAAAATAAAAGAAGTTGGCATAGAGCAAACCACTGGCATAAAACAAAATTAAAAAGCCTCAAAATTCATTTGCATACCTCACTGCCCCATTCTGTTTTATCCTCATAACCACAGCTAATAACATGAATAGCCTCTTTAAGCAGGGTTTCTGGCATTGCAGATTGAGGAACACCGCCATTCTCCATTAGAGTTGAGGCTACGAAAACAGCAGACTGACCAAACCTCTTCTCAAGGCTCATTTGGGACATCAATGAAGATTTCTCATCATCAAATCCAGCACCTTACAGGAGAAAATTCACGCTTCAGGATCAAATTAAGAAGGCAAGCCCAATGCTACTATTTGATAGGCATGATAACAGCATACAGGAATGATAAGAAATCTTTCAGATTAACAGTAAATAAGAAAACCTGATGACATTGTCATTTAAAAGCACCCCAGATAGAACCCAGTGTTGAATGCATGCAACAAAATAGTAAGATTCTCATTCAAAGATGAGCAACTAAACACGACAACTGCAATTGAAAGGTCCACATCAAGTTTCAATTTGGACATCTTGTGAGTACTTCTGAAAAAAAAGTACAGTAAGATTACCTTCAACTCCCTCTTCTATATCCTCCAAGCTGAAAATAGGGACAGTAGTATCCACGTGCTTCCCAGATCTCTTCCTGTCTAAGCTCTTTTTACTCGACTTTGAACTCTTCTTTCTTGATCCCCCACAGAGCGAGGACAGCACTCCTGACTTCTTATGTTTTGGTTTTAGAGGAGGTTCATAACCATATAAAGCTGTTCTATTAAAGACGCACCCAGTTCCCACGTAAACAGGACCTTGGATACCATCTAAACCTCTCAAGTTTATCTGGAGAACACATAAAAATTAAAGAAAAACTATGATTAAAACCTTTCACTCCATTATATACTTGCAAACTTTGCTCCACAAACAAAGACATGCTTTACCAAGCACTCCTCTATGAATAAATTAAGTGCCTCCATAAATCTAAGATAAGGACAAGTCAATCCGAGATGTAATACAAAACTTACATCGAAGAACACAGTGTTCCGGTTTGCATATCGATCATTCTTATCAATACCATCAAATCTCTGGGGAAACTGAACGTAACAAACATGTTTTCCAAGGTTAGGATCCATAAGAAAACACATTGCTTCTCTCAAGGCCTTACTGTTGTTTACGTAGTGATCACAGTCAAGATTCAACAAGAAAGGTCCATTAGTAAGCACGGCAGACACACGGACCTGCAAGGGATCCATATCAGCTGAGTACGCCCAAACCCAAATTTAAATAATTAATTTTGCAGAATGACTAGCACAAAACATAAGTTGATGTACGATAATATTTATCGAACTCACCAGAGCATTCATAGCACCAGCTTTCTTATGATGTTGGAAGCCAGGACGCTTCTCACGAGAAACATAAACCAATCGTGGCAGCTCATTACCCTCAGCATCAAGCCCTCCACTTTGCCCAAGGAACACCTGTAATTGGCAGACAGAAGATTATTACATTTCTAAGGAGCACAAACACTAATTGTGAAACCGACAGCCCAACATATCATATTCATATCAAACAAGTATAATAAAACAGGATATAATACTTCCATTAACACAAAAGGCACAATGGAGAATCTTAACAAACTTAGGCTTCGTTCTTTTCATGGAAATAACATTCAGGAAAAATTCTTCCATATTTTCCTACGTTCGTTTACAAAAAATAAACTAATCAAGAAAAACATTTTCCACCAATGGATAAACGACCTTCACAATGATTTCCCCTTTTCAAAAGCAGAAAATACTTTCCATCTTCTTTCTTTCACTTCTAGACCAAGCACTTTCTTTTATTAAACAACTTTTCCTTTAATTTTTTTTTTAAATTTTCTTTCCCCTTTTTCTTTTCCTTTCTTTCTTTTTCTTCCTTCTTTGGCCACAAACAAGGTCGAGCCTTGCCACAGGCCAGCAAGGCTTTAGCTCCCCTAATCAGCGACGCATATGCATCGCCAAAGGGCGGTGAGGCTAAGGTCTCACAGATTGGCGATGCTTGAGCATCCCTGATAGCGGCGAGTCTCAAGCCTCACCAGATAGGGTGAGCTTGCAGCCTCTAGCGGCAAGGTTTGAGCTCACCTAGGGTGGCAAGCTCACTGCCTCTAGTGAGAAGCTTGAGCTTGCTCAGGGCCAGCGATCTCACATCCCTTGGCGGCAAGCCTCAAGCTCACCAGCCTTGGGCAAGACTTGTGGCTAGACAGGGCTAGCAACCGGCCAAGGATGAAAAGAAAAAAGAACAAGAAATAACAAATCAAAATAACAAACAATTACAAAATCAGATTTTTTTTTCGTAATTTTCTCCAGGAAATTTTTTTTCATATTAAACAGCGAAAAAAGATTTCTAGTTCTATTTACCAAAAAAAAAAAAGATCTCTAGTTCATTTTCAGGTTTCAAGCGAACACCCGAAAATACTCATTTCCCAGAAAACACTTTTCAGAAATGCCACATTTTCCGTAAAATGAATGGAACCTTATAGCATATAAATTTTAATGCAAAATCATGCTTTAAAAAACCTAACCAAAGACGTATAGAGAAGTGTCCTTTCTATCAATCATAGAACAAAAGACAGACTCTCGGTAACCTTTTCAAAGACATTCACAAGAAATATAAATGATACAAGGCTATGCAGCAAAGAGAAAGGCAGGACAGGCACCACTCGTAATGGCAGTGCAACCTAAGCAACTAACGGCCCTTGTTAGAACTTCACTCCTAGAATTTATGAAGAATGACGAACAGATAATTCACCTGGATCATTCCTGGATGATCTCTGGTGTTGTTTCCCGGCCATGGTGTGCCATCCTGCATAATCCATCCTTCTTCAGGAATTTTCTGTGCTTTAGCAACAAGCCCATTGATGCGGACTTTAAATTCTTCATATTCTCTCTATAGACATGCAAAGTGAACAACATAAATACACCATTCTGGAGAGAAAGCAAGAGAACCAAGTACATAAAAAAAGAGAGGGGGAGGTTGGGTGCCTTGCCTTCATAGCTCTGCGATATTTGACAAATGATGGTTGAACTTTATCCTTCAAGTAATCAATCTTTTGGGTGAAGTACCATTCTGGAGCCCGTGGCTCGATGTTATAGTTCTTGCAGAAAGGAACCCATTTCCTAGCAAACTCTGCAGTTTCAGAGAGTGCTTCAAATGTCAACATGGATGCGCCATCATCAGATACATAGCAAGAGACCTTATCAACTGGATAGTCAACTGCAAGAATGGATAACACGGTATTGGCTGTAACAAGAGGAGGTTCTTTCAGCGGGTCAACAGTACTGACAAAGATATCAACAGCTGCCAATTGTGATGGTTCTCCTTCTCTGTCATATCTGTTCCAGATGAACACACAATCACTCTTACAAAAATTGCAATGACCGCAAAAGCAACAGATATCTGTCTCACAGATCTAACCAGATGAAATCAACCAGACACTTACGAGCTGACCTACCTGAGGGCAAGCCTGTCAAGATATGTCTCGCGATTTACAGGAAACCATTTGGGGAACTGATCAAATATCCATGATATTGCAAACCATATCTCACATATCACAGATATTAACCAAAGTGCATATGCATTAGGCACAGGATTTGTTATACGGTAGTGCAAGAAAATGCAGAGAATAACAAGCCGCAGCAAAATGACCATCCTGTATGGATTTATTCTGGAGGATGGAATAGAGACCTTTCTTGAAAGAGGCTGCCTAGCTTCATCATTCCTGCGAGGAGAAAAGAATATAAGAATGAAGAAATAGCATCTTTATAGCAGTAGCTACCTGATGGACTCTCCTGTTTCGTTAATGAGCTCTGTTTTGGCCAATTAATAAAATTGTGGAGAAAATCAATGAAATTTGCTGCCATTGTGGACATAATCCATTACTTAGAGCAGGGTTTATCCCAAGGACAAGAAAAGGAAGATTGACAGAGCTCGGGAACTTATGAAGTAATAACTCACAATAAGGAGTCATCAACAAGCACATCAGTGCTAGCATCAATATCTCCAGCTCCCCGCTCAGAGTTTGCCTGGCCAGTGCTCATTGGTCCAATATTTTTCTCCTGTTTCATCTTCCAGCCATCAACTCTCTCCTTCCAAGCAACATTGCCAATTCCAGATGAACCAAATTCCCTCGCTGGATCCACAACTCTTATGTTAGCTGTGAAGAATAGAAATCTTTATCAGTATCCACAAGGGCGTGCATAACCCGGATAATAGACATAATCAATTGGAAGCTTAAATACAACATTCAATGGGCCTCTATGCATGCAGGTGAGAGAGAGAGAGAGAGAGAGATACGTGATTGAGTAACATCAGATGCATAAGACAGTGGACGAATGCGATGCCCTCCACCAACTCCAGGAGATGCCATAGAAAGTCGTTCAGGTGAAGCTGCAGACAACTCTCCAGAAACCTGAGAATTTTATGTGTGCAAGTTCAGTGACACGGTCAACCAGTAGAGAAAAGTAGCTTTACAAAAGTTCTTTAGAGTACCTCTTGTCTACTATTAAGCAGAGGAATATGGTTATGAGAAACATCTCCATCATAGTTCGTTGGAGCAACATTTTCCCCTCGTCCATATGTCATATGCCAACTCAACATGCGTTCTGCAATTTTCTCCTTCTGAGTTTGATCTTCAGAAGAATAATTGTAGTTGTCGCCATCATCTCCATCCTCTTTATGGTCACCAAGAATGGCAGGACTTCCTGTAAGCAAGCAGCATGTAATAAGGTATGTAGAACTAAGGTTATCGGATAAGAAGTGGAATTGACAAATTGAAACCCCAGGACTGTTTGAGTTGGCACTCGGAACTAGGAATTCCAATAAACATTGTGGAAATGACACACATGGACCATCCCCCGTAAAGCTCTAGGGTCTGGCTTTAAGATACACATATAGGCAGTTATAAATTATAGGAATAATAGGAAGTCTTCCAAAAATGGCAGCTTCACATACCAATCCCAATGCAAATGAAAGCACATTGCAACAATATTAGAAAAATGGAAGAGCAGTCAACTTTGAAAGTAGCTCTGAGGTTACCATACTTCTACGCACCTTTGTGCCTCTTGTATCTGGTCTTGCATTGGGGGCATGACTGATTACCATCCTTCCTCTCATATTCGTAGCAGGGCCGACAGACAGGAAATGCACAGACATCGCAAGCAATGAAGGGCTCCCCATCAAAGGTTTTTCCCACGTTATCGCCACATATCTGGCAGACTTGGCCACCCAGATTTTTCAAGGGCTTTCCCTGTGCAAAAGCAACAAAAGTCACACCAATGAGTCAATCCCTTTTGCAGAAATCCTCCTACCATAATATCTGCAACCACAGTATGATCAGCAACTCAATTAATAATGCTGTCAGCATGTTATAAATCACTGTAGCATAGTATACAGAAGCAAACTGGGGAGATTCCAAAATGACTAAAGAAATCAGGTTAATTGAAAGATGCAATTTGGCTAGTATCCACTTTAAAAGCTTCTCAATCTGGAGCAACAATCGATGCAGCTTGACACTTGGTGAGATAAATAAAAAGCTGCAGTTCTATTCATCATAAAAAAGATCTGCAATAACGAGAGAAAGGTTGACACACTCGTGCTTGCCATGTTGAATGCCTGAACTAACTCTCACCCCAGTTTCAGCTTCGGTTTCCATCGCCGGAGCTCCTTTTTTTGCCAAGATGTCAAGAGAAAACCACAAAACTGACTCAGTGTCAACAAGATCTGCGAACAGGTAAAGGCTCACATGCACCTATGAACGTGCTAAAAGGCAACGGAATCTGTTTTATCTGAGTCCTTCCACTTCCGAGGCAGCTTCTGTATTCCTGAAATCCAAAGACATTAAACTAGTGGGAACATAGTTCACAGAATAAGTTCGACTCCTCCAGTGAGCAAAAACTATATAGTCACAACTACCTGGTAAAGTGCTAAAAGCAAAGCGAGTAGGTTATATCCATCGATCGATGCCTGAGGAGAAGGAAGGAAAACACATTTCCTCTGTTTTGCCCGCCAACAAACGCACAAGTACTGACGCAAAGGAAGGCATGCGAAACTGCTTTGCCGAAAGATTAATTCAATTTGTACAGACCGATCTCCAAATTTAAGAAGCAAGCAACTGGGGATGCGAATTTCACCTTGAAATCCCAAACTGATCCGAAACTGAAAGCCCCACCAATGCTCGGGCAGCAGCTTAGACTGTCGATCGAGCAAAAGCGGGGATCAAATCAAAGGACAGTGACGATGACGATCGAAGCGCGCGCTCTGTATCTCTCCTTCCCATTCCAAGCCCACTCGATAGCTGGAGACGATACGAAGCGTGCACTCGAATAAAACGAAGGAAAAACGGACGACTGCGAATGACGACAAAAAGGGAAAAGAAAGCGACAGCGCAACTTCAACTCCACCGACACTCCCCAGCGTCAGCAGTCACACAGAAAGAGAGAGCAACTGTCGCAGATCAGACATACCAACTGTCCATTATGCTCCCGCAGCGATGTTACTAAAGTGATAAAAAAAAAAAACCCAACGCTTTTAAGTTTGTCGTTTGGGAGTTCGTCCGTGGCCAGGGGGAGGACTTCGGACTTCTTCCCCGTTGAATGTCAGCCCAATCAGTAAAGCCCGGCCCGCATAAACGCGAATCGGATTGATGGGCTCCGATCGGCAGATCTGAGCCCATTGAATGGGAGCCAACCCTACTTGACTCTTCTTCTTCTTCTTCGTCTTCGCACTGTTTGCCTTCCAAACCCATGGCCTCCTCATCTCTCAGCTTCAGCTAACCAGATTCGGACCGACTCATCCCCCTCTCGGACTCTCCATTCAGTATTCGTCATTCTACTAGTAGTTGTAGGAGGAGGAATAGTAGTTAGTGGCGGTGTCGAGGAATCCCAGTGATGAAGTATTTAGTAATCTGACGGATGCGCGTGAAAAATTGGAATAAAATGGCGTATGGTGCTCCCTTATCTAGAGGTCGAGGATACCATCGTCCATTTCGTTTCCACGCCATCGCCAGGTAGATACCAGGCTCTTTCTCTGAGGGATTCTCTTCTTCCTCGACGGTCCCATCATCGTAATCACAACCCAGAAGGGTCTGCCCACCTTCAAATCTTAGCCTCAGATGTACGCAACTGGGTTAGGTCTCACCTCGTTTGTTTGTGCAGTTTCTTGGTTTTGCCGGTAGCGAATATGGGCGACGAGTCTTGAGAGAAGGCTTGTCGGGCTACCGTCGGCTATTAAGATTAGAGCATGCGTTAATTGCAGAAGTTCCCTCCAAAGCAGGTGCATCTATCCGTGCATTGAATGCATCCTGTGTATCGGTAGATGACCATGCAGCACAAGCAGATGCACTTCTTCCGAGCGGGGAAACTGTTTTCCAATTCGCAACTCACTTAGATTTCAAATGTTTGCGGCATTCTCGAGTATGTAGGACGAAGACATCGACCACGACTGTCTCTCCTCATCCCCTGATAAGCAAAGCTGAGTTCTATGGCACATCAAAAACTGTACTGCATGTGGAATTCCTGAATGCAAGCCCCCCATCTTTATTAGTTCAACAAGGATTGCCCCGGTTTACACAGACGTAACCCTGGCGAGGTTATCTCGTTTTGACATCCTTGTACCTTGCATGTCCTCCCCTCCGCTCCGACGACAGTCCAGAGGAGGCCGGTAGAGATCGGCGCCCTCCGTTTCTTGTATGGTGCGAGTTTCGGCATAGTTATATCATGATGGATAAAGGGGCTGGCAAGGATTTGCATTGAAAACAGTGTTCCCTTTAGCAGATCCATTCCGATGCGTCCAGCCAAGGACCAATTTTTAGAACTTCTTGCTTCAAAATATAGAGTTGAGAGGGAACGTGCAGTCACTCACAAGAACCCATATCCATTTTTTTTTCTTTAGCTACACGTAGTTCTGCAAACAATCAAGTTCTACGTTGTCTAAATGTGTACTTGGCAGATGGTATTGTAATATGATACGAAGATATTAACGGATCTTAATTAGAACTAAAATCAATGCGGAGATCATCCCAGAAAAAAATTTTGAATGATGAAGAACAGCAAAGATACACGCGGTTTCGTTCAGCATCAGTATCTATTCTACAAAGAGAGGTAACAGCAAATAACCCGTTCATCAATAGGAGAATTACCGAGCTACAATCACTCATGTATTCAAGCGCTTTCTACATTTAAACTATACTTAAAACCCACGGTGTTCAGCCTCCCCGGTAATCCAGGACAATTGCCTCAGGACTCGAGCATTTACGGTCACCACGAAGAAAGCGCCTCGCTTTGGTGTGGAATATGTGAGCAAAAGTCCGTCTGTTCCACGCCGTTCGGCCACAAACAGGAGACTCACTGAGTTTTCAGCTCTCTAATGAGTGCTGCGCGTCACCCTTCGACCAGTTCAATATAATATCTGAGTCAAGAAAGCGAGCCCCCAAGTCCGCCGAAAGTTTGGCCGAGCCGAAAGAAAGAAAGAAAGAAAGAAAGAAAGACGGAAACTTCCCATTCTCTGGGTTAAACCCCGAAGATTTCAAGCGGGCATCTCCTGTTTTCTCATGCACCGAAGATAACGGCAATAATGTCAACTTACCTAACCAACAGCTTAAACTGGAAACATATTCTCAACGGATAGGACTAACTACAGGTGTTGCGAAAATTACGCGACTATTCCCTGGCATGCAGTATTCAATGTCGTCAATTCTTCTTGAGCTGCGCATGACACGAGAGTGACATCACCATTTACATTGGGTCAAGGCAGCCAACTTATATTTCCAACGTGCACGAGAGGAATCCAAACGAACGTCAAAAGTCGAACGACGTGGAAGCGTCATCCAGCTGAAGATTTCCTTAGAAGAAACAAAAAGAAGCAGCGGTTAACGTTAACGAACCCAAGTCGCCTAGAAAACGACTCAAAACTCCCATCCCCTCCTCCCTTCGAGATGTCTTGACTACCCGCAGACACGCCAACGCTTGTCATGATGACTGCAGATGCATTTCTTCCCCTCCCTTCTCATTCCCTATAACTTGAATGACTTGTGATTAACCACGTCTCATCGATGAAGCTGCCCAACTTCTTTCTGATATTCTTTCTCGTTGTGCACCCCATGTTTCTTGCTTCTTGCCCCCCACACAGACGATGGTCCATCCATGGCATTTCTTGGCACGTCTTCGAGGATGGTCAGCCAAACCCTTTTTGACTTTCGACGCTGCACATCTTCTTCCCTAGCGCATGATGCTTTTGATCTTCCGGATATATGCAGTTCCGATAACAGTTAGGAGCTAATCACGGAAGTTACTTATCTTCTTTCGTCTTTTTTCCTGTTTCCGTTAGGAATGGGAATGAAATCACGGAGCTAATTCGGAAAGGAAAGAGAAGCAGAAACCTGCAAACTCATCGGCAATTATTTTTCACAGAAATGTCGCTGCTAGAAAAGAATGTAATAATCACGAATCTACTTGAGCACAATGCGTCGCAACCGTAAATTGCGATGCGTCCCAATTGAGACTACTGTGATCCAACGACTTCAGCGCATTGGACTCACATTAAACCGACACTGATTGGTCCATGCTTTGTGTTTTTCCAACTTTGAGCTCATAGCCATGGTGGACTAGAATTACTGTAGAATGTTAGAGGGTCAAAAACGTTGGAACTATGACGAAAACGTGGTGTTTAACTTGGCATCCGCCTAGATTTAAGCTTGATTAACCCCAAAATGTCAAACCAAATTGAACGCCATATGTCAACAGCTCAATTTCCACAGCCACAGATTATCGGTGGTTATGTACCGACTACCCGTCACTATTTTTTAATCCCAAGAAATGAGAAAAAAAATGTTTACCAAATGGTACCTAACACACTACTCCAGAAGTAAAGTCTCGTTCTTGCTTGGACAAAAGGGAAAATTGGTATGTACCTAAACTAAATAAATGTGTATGTAACGAGCATGACCCGATGCATCCAGTTCGAAACTAGAGATGTAGCATACTAAATTTGAACCCCATGTACTTTTGTGAAGCAAGTAGCTATACCCACAGAAGCTCTTAGGTGACTCAGATTCTCATATTCTATGTTGTGCACACTTAGTGGTTGATTCGGGCGATATCTCATTGGGTACATGGTATGACTTGGGGGGCCTCCATAATACGTCAGAACCATGAAATTTGTGCGTCTTGGTAAACCAGCAAATGTAACTAACCAAAACTGCTTATATTTTCTTCAACTGCTGGAACTCCTAAAGTCAGCTCCACCTGCTCATTTTTGCTTCTTGTTTCTTCTTAGTCACACTTCTAGTCCATACCTCATCTGTCTCAATAGCTTGATAATTACATTCTCCAATTACATCTCCCATGTGGCTTCTTCTTCTTCTCCTCTCTCTCTCTCTCTCTCTCTCTCTCTCTCTCTCTCTCTCTCCCCCCAAGGACTTCAACTGCATTTCTCTCTATAAATATGTTGCGTGACTTTGTTTTTACTTGCATAAGCACCTTTATTCCTTAGTCCATACCATTATTTACATACTCCAACTTCTCTAGCCTTGCCTTGGACTCTTGTACCTCAGAAGCAAAATGTACTTGCAGAAGCTCCAATTTTGCATCTTCATCATCTTAATCACCTCATCATCGTTCTGCTTCAGCAGCCATAGACATGACTGGCTCCATACCTATAATCCTTACCGTGAATATGACCCAACGACCCGCTTCTCCCCATTCAGGACCGCCAGCAGGGGTCGAATCTCCAATTATGACTCTGACTTGTGGAGGCAGCAAATGCTAAAACGGAGCCACGCTGGCTCTTCATCAACTTCGCTTGAGTCGGTGAACGTAAATGACTATGGTGCTAAAGGAGATGGAAGTGACGATACTGAGGTATATAAATGCACAAATGGCCCCCTCATCTTAATAAGTCTTAGTGACTACATATACTGTTCTTTTTCCCCTCTTCGTGTTCTTCTATCCCCAAGATGAAATAACAGTCACAGTGCTTTGGTTATGCATATAGGCATTCACGAAAGCCTGGAAGGCTGCTTGTTCTGCTCAGAGAGCCGTTCTCGTGGTCCCTCAGGGCAAAACCTATCGTCTTGCGCCCATCACATTCTCAGGTCCTTGCAAATCTGACCTCATAGTAAAGGTGAGTTTTATGTGATGCGCAAATCTCAATGTGCCACACTCAATGTGCCACATATGCTGATATAGAATGAACGGCAAAAAACAGAAAGAAAGGGGGAGCCGTATTCTCCAGAAAATGTAACGAACTCAACGTCTTTCAGTTGTTACGGTATCGATTGATGAATACACATCCAATGGATAAGCTTATTTCTCTCGTCTTGTGTGAACACCTTTCTTCTTTGTATCTATTTACATGTTTCAGATCTATGGAACAATCGAGGCTCCTTCTGACCAATCAGACTACGAAAAAGATTCATCACAATGGCTGAAGTTTGAAAATTTGGAAAACTTGAACGTAGAAGGCGGTGGCTACATAAACGGCAATGGAGAAACATGGTGGCAAAAATCCTGCAAAAGAAACCCGAAACTTGTGAGCCGCTGTAGCCTCATCCTCTTCACTACATTTATTAGTTGACCTAGATATCACTACGCTCTAACACAAGCAATTCCTCTCTTCTTCCTTGAATGTGATCATGCAGCCATGCAAGGATGCACCGACTGTAAGTTCTTCGATTCTGCCCATGCTCGAAGACATATCTCAATCTAAATTCAAATGGAGAAGTTTTATATCCTCTGGATTTCGTAAGAAGAGCTATCTTTGCAGGCATTGACATTCCATGGATGCAACAATCTGAGGGTAGCTGACTTATCCATTAAAAATGCACAACAAATGCATCTTGTATTCAAGGATTGTGAAAATGTGAGAGCAGTGAACCTCCAGATAACTGCTCCTGAGGATAGCCCAAATACTGATGGAATTCATGTTACGGGAACTCAAAATATCATCATCGACGGGTGCGTCATTGGGACAGGTATAACAAACGGACACCGACTTGGCATGCGCAAATTTTGGCTCTGGCTCCAACAATTCTCTACTGACAAAATGCGAACAATATCCTCACTTATCATCGTGTCCGTGCAAACTAAACCTTAGGTGATAGTTTCATTCCTAATGTTCTTGTTTCAGGGGATGATTGCATTTCTATAGTAAGTGGGTCAAGATTTGTTCAAGCGACTGATATAACCTGTGGACCAGGCCATGGCATCAGGTTTCCAATCACCGTCCTTCTAACTAACATGCATAAAATATGTCTGTCCTAATTCAAAAGATATGTATATTTCTGCATCTCTTAACTGCTCCTCCTACTGTGGTACTCAAAGTTCATATCTATCTATATACAGCATTGGAAGCCTGGGAGCCGATGAGTCAGCTGACTATGTTTCAGATGTCCAAATAAACAAAGCCAGAATTTCAGGAACCACGAACGGTGTGAGAATAAAGACTTGGCAGGTGCGATTAGGGCAGTGGGTCATCATTTTTATTCTTTTGGCCAGGCTACTGACATGCTTGATCGTGCACTTTTTTCCCTTTGTGTGCTTCCACGAGCAATAAATTTGAATTATTAGGCGGTACCTCTAGCATCTATTTCGATTCTATTTCTTTGCAAAACCGTAAGAGTGGAGACAGGGAAGGGATAAATTTGTTTCTGTTTCGAGGTAAATTTAGCAAGACAGAATTGCTTTTTGACTTAGTGTGGGCTAACAAGTTTTTGTTAACCAAACTCTTGACTTGCGTTAAGAACAAATAGAACAACTTCGTTAGTTGCATGGATGACTTCAGCATATTCACCCTGACTTACAAAGGGTTTAGAAGGTTTATAGCTGCGTGATCTCAATCTTGATCCATCTCTATCCAGGGAGGATCAGGGTATGCCAAAAACATCCAATTCGTGAACATTGCAATGGACAACGTGGCCAATCCTATAATCATAGATCAGAACTATTGTGATAAAGATAAATCGTGTCAACAGCAGGTAACAGAACCTCAGCGCACCTATCTTCTTCTAGCTTACTCGACTGTTCATGATCCGCTATTCATTACCATGATTGACTGATTGCTTGATTGCTATCTGGTGGAACGGCAGGCTGCGGCAGTTCAAGTAACGAATGTGGCTTACAGGAATATCAAAGGAACCAGCTCTTCAGAAGAGGCCATAAAATTCGATTGCAGCAGGAACCATCCATGTCAAGGGATTTCATTGCAAGACATCAACCTCAAAAGCGATTCTTCAGTTGAGAGCACTGAAGCTTCTTGCTCAAATGTCAGACTTACCCAACTTGGAAGTGTCTCCCCACGCTGTACCTAAGGACAAAGGGAAGGGACAGCTATCTTTTGTCGACCTCTACATAATTTGGCCCTGTAAATGTGTGTTTTATCAACTGCAATGATAGAGTAATATCGGCCTTTACGTTAAATGAATAAGTTTTTCACGCAACCTTTTTGGGAATTTCCTCCAAAATATGAAGCTCGTTAGGTGAAGTGGGGACGAGAAGTGGATGGAGTAGGATACTTACCCTGAAGAAAGAAGAGCCCTTCCCACATGATTAGAGCAGGAACCGATTCTGTATCCTGAGGTGCAGTTACATTAAGTTTGCCACCAACAAAAGCCTCTCCTTCCAGACAGTGACACATTTGACAGTGCCGGCAGGATTTTTCCCTTAGTTTACTCAATTGAGGCCTGGTTCTCAATTTCACGGTTCATTCCCATCAGGACACACGGCCTTTTGGAGAAAATTGTCATTTTCCAATGTACATAACATATTCAGACATGACCTAACACCCTATGCGGCTGGGTCTCCTCCAATAGCGAGGTCGTCGGATTCAAAAGTTAGCCATTGGACGAGACACTTTGTTAAAAGCTACTGGTAAACAGTTAATACACACTAACCACCAACCATAAAATCCATTCTTTGGAGCGTATCGTCGAAGCTTTCACAGTGAAGCACCCATCTGTCCAAACAAGATGTTTTTTTTTCGTGAGGGCAGCCAGGTTATATTGTGAGGTTGCTCACTCCTAGGAAATTCGTTCGCGGATTCCATTCATGCTTGCCTAATTGGTCTCACAGGACTTAATACACAAATGATCTCTCTACCATCTGATTAAGAATCAACCCTCATCGAGTTCTACCGAACACAGTCGATTTTGCCTATTCTGCTGGTCTTCTTCCCACATGATTTTAGGGTCTTGTAGCAAGATTTTCCTAGTCTGCTACACATTCTCGACATCCTGACCAATATCCAGGATTATCCTATGACATGCCCTTCCAATTTTTTCCTCCCACCACCTGAAGCTAATTTACATAAGTAGCAGAGCTCACAAGCGAGAGCCTTTCCATGCAGTTGAAGTATAACAGGTAAATGCAGTCAAAGCTAATGTAAATACATATCTAGAGAATTAGCAATTGAAAGTTACAGTTCACCAAGAGAAATGTAATGAGAAGATGGGTAATACAGCAAGATACGTATCCTGGAGGGCATGTATGTACATAAATATATCAACATTAAGCTGATAAAAGCACCATTATTCTCAAATAAGGCTATCACCTGCTAGCACATCGTGGCTGCTTGCCAAATTATCCTGTGGTTTCTTAGCATCCTTGTTGACTGCCGTCTCTAGCAAATCACAATAGTCAAAATCAACGGCGATACAACAGCTCGGTGCACCGCCCTGCGACTCCGCATTGTCCACTACAATTAAGTCATCTTGCTCACCATATGAATTACAGCTCTTGTCGTCACAGGGAAGAATAATATTTGATTCTGGCATTTCATCCCATAGAGCTTTAAGGAGATGCTGGGAATCAGATTTTTCTTGAGGTATGAATTTCACATCCAAAATTGGGGTCCTGAAGTCCAACGCACAAGCAGCCTGTGAAAATGTGAGGATATCATGCAGAATCCCCCCCTCAGACTTTCCATTTGCATCTTCAGAAGCTTTGCTGCAGTCAACAGAATCCTCTTCCTTCACAAGATGAGGGCTACCATCAGTCTGTACCTGAAACATCTCATCTTTAACATCAGTATGTTCACCAGCTAGGACACATCTCACTTTGCTGCTAGCTTCTTCGGCTTCATTTATCTCCTCTCTCTCGCGTTCATCGACTGTAATATAAAAAAAACATTTTTCTTTATCATAAGGCAGCTGACAATCACTTTCCTCACCAATTTTTTCACAGCAACCATCATTTCTCATTCTAGTTCCATCAATATTGCTCTCACCATCTTCGGAAGGTAACGCAGAAGAAAATGAATCCATCGCACACTCCATCCCATCAGCCAAGCAGACAGAATTTGGTGCTCCATGATATGGTATTTTGGGTGAAGTTCTCTCATCATAATTTTCCTCATCTTCATTTGAGAACTCGGGAGCCTTGACAGCCAGTGACTGTGTGTAATTTGGAAGGCAAGTCGTAATAGAAGACGCAAACCCAGCAAGGGCAGATGCTAAAGCATCGTCTATCGACAATGCAGGAACAGGTTTTTCCTTTGGAGAGTTAGCAACTTGCTGTAACACATGGCTTTCCTCGTCAGCCTCTCCTTGTGGAAAGTCTGGAGCTGAAATGGTAAGACTTGGAAGCAATTGGGAGGTACTCACAGTGTCACAGGTTTCATCAGGTCGAACAGATAATATATCTGAAGAGCCGTTGTCAGAATGAGACTCTGCACGATTACTTTCACACAAGGATGTCATATTTGACTCACTAAAGGAACATTCTGGGGCCAAAAATCTCTTGCAAGTCTGCAGTCCTGAACTCACCACTTCATGGTTAATCACTTCAAGTTGCTCCTCTACCCTTTGCAGCCTCGCTTCAATGCTGCTAATTGGCTTGATCATATTTTCTTCAAATCTCAAGCAAAGACTTTCTATTCTGCTAACTCGAGAAACAAGCTGTTCTAGGACATTTTCAAAATGACTGAAAGAAACATCATGCTTCCTATTAGTATCTATTTCTCGTACAGTTTCCTCAGCTGGTTCAGAAATAGACCTCTCCTTATGCTGAGTATCTGTTTGTCGTACGGTTTCCTGACCTGGTTCAGAAATGGACCTCTCCTTATGCTGAGCATAAAAAATGCCGCTAACTTGTCCATCTCTTTTTGCAGCATCGGCTGTAACAGTTACTTTTGAACTCAGATCAGGTTCTGTTGTCTCAGAACCAGCACATGGGTACTTCTGGTTATCCCTCACATCTAGAGCATCCTTATCCTGTACTTGGCCAGCAATTCTCGTTTTAGATAACTGCAGGATGCTAGGCACAAGCATAGCCATAATTGAAGTTCCAGCTGTAGTTCCCAATTGCCTGTCCTCATCTTCAAAGTTAGAGTCAAAAGGTTCAGCAAACACAAAGATTTCATCTATATAAACACGATCTCCACTTTGAACTGAGAGCAGACGAATTGTGAGAGATGTGCAGGGATCTGCATCGGTAATCTCCGCTGTTGCCTCGTAAAAATCCTGAACAGGATTTAACCAGCATCAGAAAAAAAGAGCAGAGAAGAAAATTAAAATTGTGCTTCTATTCAACAATAATATGTAATTTAAACAAGTCGAGCTAACTATTCCTTTGATATGCTGACATCATTCCTTCCACTGTTTTCTCTTCATTTCCTTTTTCATATTATAGCTGCATCCTATTTGTGAATTTGGATCCATTTAAAATCTCATAAGCACGACAAGCACCTACAGGTCCTATATATGTCTTGCCTACCGTACATTGCAACAACTGTGAATTACCCTGAGGTCTCAACAAGTACAATGCACGCACGGCTCAGAATCAACTACGGGATATGAGACAATAAAATACGAAAGGAAAGGTAGCTACATCTACATACACAAGAGAGCGAGTTTATTACCAGTTTGACAGAGGAATTCAAAGATGTAACGACATTTCTATCAGTTTCAAATGAAGCACTGGGCGCCTTCACTTCAACCCAGTCGTCTTCACCAGCAGTCAAATTAATCTCACGTCGGGATCTTTCTTCAGCAGACTCAGAGTCCCCACGAAAAGCGAGATTAGGTGGTTCCGTGCAATCCCTGTCAGAAACTCTGTCCCTATCAACAATGCCACATCGAACCGTACAGAGATACTCATTGGCCGTCTGCTGCTTGGGGGCGTAGTATATCTCATAAACTCGAGCAGTGCTTCGGACATAAATTTGGCGCACCTCGTGTCTTTGAGCGAAACTAACTGCAGAAAACGAATGCTGCGTTGCTCATAACAGTAAACAAGGCACTGAAATAACTCTCGTCGCAACATGATGGCTGGGCACTCGAGATGAAAAGGACACGCAGAGAAACCACTACATCACATTAACACGAATCATTCGAAAGCTAATTAAGCCACTAACCGATGGGTTGGGCTGACTCGTATGCTTCAAATCAAGGACAGAAGACTTCAAAAGCAATAAATGACGGAACTGCATCTCATCTCATGGTCATGATTAATTTATCAATTCGCCACACGAAACGGACAGAACCCAGCAGCACTCAGGCAGCGGAGAGTTAGTGGAAAAGCTTACCAGTGATTTCGCAGGGGATGCGATCAGGCAACGGAGGGCGCAGAAGGAGAGGTGCTTTGGGAGCTGAGCCGACTGCGTCGTCGTCGATCGGAGAAAGAGGCGATTCGACGGTCACTGAATCGGAGAGACGGCCGGCGGAGATGGTCCAACTCGTCGCGACGCTGTTCCAATCGGCGTCTTTTCCGGCGATCGACCTCATGATCGATTCCTCGACTGGGAAGCGACGGAATCAGTCGGTGGCGGTCGCGATTCTGATAAGACTGGACGGAATAGTCGGGGGAAGGAAGGGAGGGAGGGAGGGAGGGAGGAGGAGGGCAGCGTGCAACGGACTTCTAGCGATCTCAGATTTCCCGATGGGCCTCGTACATGAAAATCATAAGATTTTATATATTTTTTCGGCTCAAAATTTAATTTCAACAAGAATCAGATATAAGTATCCATTAATTTTGACTCAATATTTAATATAACCTCTAAATTTTTAATTTATCGATATAATTCATGAATTACTCGAGGCAATTGATTTAGAACTGGAAGCACAACGAGACGAGAGATTGATAAAGCTCTAGTTGATAGTCGTGTGAAGGCACGGATGGCTTCATGAGTGATGCGCGTGGTAAAATCTGAAAATTGGAACTAAATTTAAAAAGAGAAAAATTATGGTAGAATTGATACTTAATTTAAAGTTGAAAGAATAGTTGAAATGAGGATCTAAAGTGAATTTATTTTCTCAAAAAAGAGTCCAAAATGAACTTTATTTCATATAAGAGTCCGTGATTGATGAGTCATTATCAAATAAGGACCTAAACTCGCTAGTCGATCAAATAATTTCCGACAACTAAAATGGGTGTTTTATCCAAAATATTAATTGCTTAGAAAAAGAGAAAATCCTTAAATGGGATTAAGATGAGGTCACTACTTCAATTTTTTACGTTTAACTCTTCTTCCTCGCTCGATACACATCGCTCCTCACGAGCTTCAGTCCATCCTTGGCCGTCGTCTCAGGAAACTCCCTAAAGCTGGAGAAACAGGTCGCCGGCCATTTTGTGTCTGATAATACCGTCCGAGGCGAATGCAAAGCGCGCCACTTTCCTAGATCGAAATCACCCCAAGACTCCGGATCACCAACTAGCCCGAATCGATTTTAGAGGGCCAACACCCACAAGCACAGCATTATGAACGTCGGAAGCTAGCCAAAAATGCGAGCAAGAGGCCAAAATCAGGCATCTTTTTCCACCCCGTGCGAGCAAAGACAGTCGTGCATCACAGGAAACAGGAATCTGGTACTGGGTTTTGTCATGAATCGCCTGTAAATTTCCCAGAATGAGAGAGAGAGAGAGAGAGAGAGAGAGAGAGAGAGAGAGAGAGGAACCAGGGAGGAACCTGCAAGACCCCAATCATGTGGGACGCTCTTGCCATGCCTAGTACTGGTTCCCCAACCCCAACGCCGTCACCATTTCCATGGGATTGAGACTCCTCGAAGCTCGCAATGAAGAGACGCGGATAGACTGAAGCTCCCGACGAGCAAGGCGAGGAACGGGCAGGGATTTTGTTTGAGGAGCAGCGCGGGACAGGAAGAACAAGGCATAAAAATTTGAAGAAATAACATGAACTTAATTCAATTCCGGAATTTTTCTTCTTCTTTTTTTAGCCAATTACAAATTTCAGAGGAAATTACTTCTATTATAGTCTCGGGAAATTGTCCACCGGTGAATATTTGGACAACCAACCAGCCAAGCCCTTATTTGAGGCTGATTTTGTCAGTTCACATTTTTATTTGAAACAAAATTCATCTCTTTTTTTTGGAAAAAATGAATCCATTTCAAGTTTTTATTTGAAATTTTCCCCAGTTGAAGGTTTTTTTATGGGATAAAAAAATTTTGAGGTAAAATTGGAGTTAAAGTTGAGATTTCCTTGAAAATTAGACCCTTTTCAATCTTAGATATACACCATTCGTGTTTTTTGTCAACTTGAATCTCTCTTATTTTATGAAAATTTAAGCCTATGTCCCCTGAGTAGACCCAATTTCGTTATAACAAAAAGGACACATCTATTCCTGAACTTGTAGATTTTAGTGTATTCTTTTTTAACCACTTGCAAAGTGCGTGCTCTTTTCCTTTGTGGAGAAGAGAGAGAGAAAAAAATTCCCCACAAAATGCATCTTAATCCAATGAACGCGATTTGGTATGTTTTCCCTAGTAAGTTTTGAAACCTCATTCTGTCAAACACTTCTTGAAACCAGCACACTTGGATAGAACTTGAGGAGATGAGTAATAGGAGTTGTGAATGAGTGAAAGAAGAATAAAGCTGTCTCTATTTATAGAGATTTCGAAGAAAAAAGGTTCATGAACTTAATGAATACAATAATTAATCAAACACATGAGCTGAAAAAAATACATGTGTCGTGACCTCCCCGAAGGTGCACCACCTAAGGTTCGGCTAATGGATTGTTAAATATGACTTAACTTGAATTCTCCCAAACTCGGACTAATTCACGACTTTGGTTTCACTTTCTTTAAACATGCAAGATATTCAATTTGGAGCCGCCACTAACCTATTTATGGTAGGTTGGTTAGAAACCCATGTAAGGCATCGGGAGTCATGCCCTACTCCTACGAACCAGAGATCTAGGACTCGGGGACTTGGTTACGCTAAATTACTCTAACGCCCTTTCGGTACCTTTTCATTATTTTCAAAACTTCGCAGGCAGTTTGAATTCATTTTAATTCTACTCCTAACATGCAATGGTGACCACGCGTATACCCGACACCTAACACAAAGCACTCAAAAAATAATAAGAAAGGAATCAAAACAAATCAAAATAAATGACTAAAATATACCATGCATCAAATAAAATAAAAATCTAATTTAATAAAATACCAAATAAAATCTAATCTAACGAAATCAAATAAACTCTAATCTAATAAAGTATCAAATAAAATCTAAATAAGATCTAGGCGAATAAAATCTAAGTAAAATATGAAATGCAATTTTTTGGAATTTTTATGAATTAATTAGCCTAATTATCCATAACTAAATATTACCTAATCTAAATTAGGAAACCAAATATATCACTTCCTAATTTAAACTAAATCTTATTCAACCAAAGATAATGTCCTATAATGCAATCTAGCTAAAAAAACATCCTAACAAAAATATCTAAAATGCAATCTAAACTAATTATGCCAATTTTACCTAAACGTGCAATTAATCTAAACATGCGATTATAAACGTGCAATTCTAAGTCTAACATGCAAATATCATAATTATGCATAAAAAACAAATTAAATAGAAAATAAGAAATCAAACACTCAAAATTTAAATTCAAAAAAATGATTTTTTATTTTTATTTTATTTTTTAAATAAAAAATAGAAAATAATAAAAATAAAATAAAAATGAATTAAATCGGGTCGGGAACCGAACCGGGTCGGTTCGGTCCCCAACCCGCTCGTTAAAAGCCAAAAGGCTTGCAGGCAGATGAAGCTGGGTTGGGCGCAAAAGCCCAGCCCGAACTCCCTTTATTTCTAAGCCACACACACAACCAAAAAAGAACCCAACAAAAAAAAAACTCAGCCCAAATCAATGCTGCTCCGGATTAGTCCATAAAACAGTTCACGGCCCATCCCTGCGCAAAGAAGATTCTGTCTAGCCCGCACGAAAATAAAACCAATTTCGAAGCCAATGTTAGTCCAATTTCAGCCCAACTCCACGTGATATGCAGACAAAGAACTTGTTCGCAGGGTCAAAGTAGCACTAGATTTAAGCCACATATGCATCAGAGATCAACAAAGGAGACCAAAAATCCAACCTTTAAGTTTTAAATTCGGCCAAATCAACCCATGAACCACCCAATGTCCAAAAATCACGGTAAGCTAAGTGATAAAGTGACCACCGGAAAAACAAAAGAAAACCACGAACTTCCCTACGTGGCTCGGGAAACACGAAGAATAAACACACACGAACAAAGTCAAAGCAATGCTCAACTATGGCTTTTTCCGACCACGATCCTCGGGAAACAACGAGCGGAAGAAAACGTGACCAAAACTCACCGGTGAAGGGGTCGCAGGTGAAGCAAACGCCGGAGATGGGTGCTTTAAACGGGAGCGACGGCAGAACAAAGCCTTGGGTCACCACCGTTTCTTTTCTCTCTCTTCCTTCCCCTGGACGTGCGATTTTTCCCCAGAACAAATTCCACTCGGCCAAAGTTGTTTCCTTTTTTCTGTTCGTGCAAGACTTTTCAGGAAAAAGAAAGCTCCCCTCTGCAAAGAAAAAAAAAAGTCAAAGTTCTCCTCTGCAAAGAAAAAGGTCAAAGTTCTCCTTTTTCTTTTACGGCAAAAGTTTGGTTCAAGTGTTCTAAAAAAGCCTCCCCCTTCCAATTGACCGAGAAATCCTATTTATAGAGGTCTTTATTTTTTTTCAAAATCTCAGCACCTTGGCAACTAGGATAAATCATGGTGTCAAAAAAATCACTGGGTCTTTATCCAATCAATTCAAAAGTTTATCTCAATGGTTAGATAATGACCAAATAACAACCAAAGATTAAATCCTTATCAAGAGAATTTGAATATGAAATTTAAACATCTTCTAGACGCTCTCCTGAATCACACATGTGATTTGATTTAAATATGATGCAAAAAAAATAGAAATAATGCAAATTATGCAAACAATGATTTTTTTTTATTTAGGGGTCGGACCAACCCCTAATTTTTATGCAATGATTTTATATGAATTCGCCAAAATTTAGGTGTCAACAACATGAATCAAAAGTTAATTAGACATGAATTCTATAAATAAGTAGATACATGAATCCATGATATAAAGATATTAAATAGACGCGTGTATTTACAAAAATTTATGAATCAAGAGATGCGTGAATAGAAGCAACGTATCTCATTGTGCACGATACATTGATCCATTAACATTATTACGACGCAAATAAGAAATATAAATTGGATCGAACCCGAACAACTAGATTGCCTTCCCCCTTCAACTAAATTATTTTGTGCATCTTCATGTCGAGTGTTTCGTCGTCAATGAAATTTCAAAGTTTACATCTTAACATTTTTCAAGTTTCGATTACAGCTTAGTTTGTCTACATTTGGTTCTGTTGAAGTGATTGCATTCTCCAAGCTTGGTTGAAAGTCGATCGAATTCCGACACAGTTATTTATGTTTGCACAATTTCGTTTCGGTCGATGAGGAAGCTTGAATCGGAAGAGGTTTCTAAGGTAAAGTATGATTAGAAATGTGATTAACGTCCCTAGCAACAGCCAAAGATAAAGAAGGAAGTCTAAAGTGCGATTTAAAAAATATATATAAAAAATTTGCATCCCCATCAAACGAGAAAATATTAGGTGCAGCTCGGGTGCCAGCGTGGCAATGCAGCTCACCATTCAGCGTGCGCCACGTGGCGCCACGTGGAGGAAAGAAGAAACCGCCGCGGAGGGGAAAAGCCGAGCAGAGACGTTTGAAAAAATGGGGGGAATGGCTTCTCTCTCCTCTGCTCTCCTCTGCCAAAAGGACACAGCTTTACTCTCTCATTTCTTTTCTCTCTCTCCCCTCTCAGCTTTACTCTCCCATTTCCTCTCTCTCTCTCCCCTTCCTCGTTCTTTTCCCGGCGAGATCGTGGAAGAACTCCGGCCACTCCGTCCACGCTGCGCCGTACACGCCAGCGAGATCGTGGAAGAACTCCGGCTCCCCCTTCAGCTTTACTCCGGCGAGATCGTGGAAGAACTCCGGCCACTACCTCCACGCCGCGCCGTCCTCGAGCGTCCACGCCGTTGGCCGTCCGCTCAGTCCACGCCCCGCCGCCCACGGCCTGCCGTCCAGCAGCCGTCCGCCGTCCTCGAGCGTCAACGCCGTCCAGATTTTTTCTACTCTGCTTTTTTTTTTTTTCCGTTTTGTTGATTCAGATGTTCATAATGTCTCAACTCTCAAAGGGCAGAAATGGTCTCTACTCAGAACAGAGCATGTACTCAGGGGCATACTCATAACAGAGCATGCACTCAGGGGCATGTCTGGCCGATGCAAAATGACTTGTTTCTCGCATTTCCTGGATTAGGGTTGTTATGTTGAACCACCCAGATTTTTTTTTTTCTATTAGTTGGCTAGTTGATAGCATGCACTCAGGGGCATGTCTGGCCGATGCAAAATGACTTGTTTCTCGCATTTCCTGGATTAGGGTTGTTATGTTGAACCACCCAGATTTTTTTTTCTATTAGTTTGCTAGTTAATCCAGATTCTTATTCTCGCTGTTCATAAAGACACGACTCTCAGAACAGAGCACGTTGGCTCGTATCGGTTCAAGTGCGAATCGCTTGTACATTTCTTTTTTTGGTTAATCTATCCATATGCTTATTCTTCATCACATTGTTTGAGCTGCTGTGAAAGGTGGCTGTCTGACTTAGTAATTTGCTGGTTTTTATTCCAAGGAATGTGTTAGAGCATGCAGCTCAAGTTAACGAAGATCTTGATTCCCTCGAGAATGCTTTGCGTCAGCTCATCGAGCACATGCATACCTCTATAGGTACGGCCAACATTTCCAGTGCACCAGGCATTATGATTCTCTGTGAAGCGATCAAAATCATCCGGCGAAAATTCATCTTCGAGATTGGAAGACAAGATGTTGACCCAAGTTTCCGACTTGCCTCTGCTGTGATCGCTGTCGTGCTTGGATGTGTCACGTGCGATCTCCAGATGTGTGTTATGCTTGGTGACTTGCCTTGGCTGATTTTCGTTGCCTGCATTCTAATGTCGACAGTCCCATTTGCGTCCATCGCTAGTTGAAGGATTTACTGGGGCGACACTTTACAGCTTTCCCGATGTGGTGATGTGTTCTTCATATGAATTTGATTTGCACGGTGACCTTGCAATGCTGGGTTGGATATGATCTTCACGTTTTAGTATTACCTTGAACACCTTTTACATAATATAATAGAATAAATGATGACGACGACAGCGGCAACAGTTGTTTCCATCGCAAGGCCTTCCCCAGTTAAGCGTATTTTAGTATCAATCCTTTTGCAAGAGTGCCATTTTCATATGTCCATTACTTCTGCATCGGATATGAGTTGCATTGGTAAGATAAAGATCATGAAGATGCATTACCAGTAAACAGAATTAGGAAATGGTGAGATTGGAGAAACAGGGCAAGTGTTTCCTTTGTGCCAGAGAGAAACAGGGGAGATGAGAGCATATAAAAAGAATCGCATGCCCTGGTTCACTATTTTTTCGTTCCGGATACACGCATTGTTAGCTTGATACAATTCTTTGTCAAAAAAAAAAAAAGCTTGATACAATTCATAGCTCGTTCCTCATATTGCAAAATCAGCAATCTCCATACAACAAAAATTCAAACCAAAATAGCTACTTGGACAGCTCAAAAATTTTAAGTATTTTGATCGACAGAACTACACACGTACAAGCTTGATTCGTCACTCACCCGCCTAATAAGATACAGAACCAAATTAACAAAGCTCCAGTTAAGCTTCATTTTGGCGAAGGAATACTACCAAAATGCCTCTCACGATCAGGTGTAAGGATTCACCACGAATCCTTTTCTTTTCCTCCTTTTATTTTCTTTTTTCACCATCCCCGCTGCGGGCCAAAAAAGTCCTTACCGAATTCGCGATACCTCGGACTCAAGCCATGAGTTCGGTAAAATGGGGGATGAGGGAAACCAACAAATAAAAAAAGGGAAAAGACTCCTCCGAGACGCCACCAGCTCGAGAGAAAAAGGGAAGATAGCTTCAGCTCGCAGGGTTTGGAACGAGGAAGGGAATGAGGAGGAATCGAAGGAGCTCGGCTCTAAGGAAGCAGAACCGAGGAAAGAAAAGAAGATGAAAGCAAAACCCCAGCAGAACTGCCGAGCCCCAAAAATGACAACGAGAAACAGAAGAAAAACCTGCGTTGTGACTTGTTGTCTTTCTGGTCAGTGGGCGGACGGCGGGGCGGGGACGGAGCCGACGGCAGACGGCGTTGACGCTCGAGGACGGCGGATGGATGCTGGACGGCGGGGCGTGGACGGAGCGGACGGCCAACGACGCGGACGCTCGAGGACGGCGCTACGTGGACGGAGTGGCCGGAGTTCTTCCACGATCTCGCCGGGAAAGGAACGCGGAAGGGGAGAGAGAGAGAGGAAATGGGAGAGTAAAGCTGAAAGGGGAGAGAGAGAAAAGAAATGAGAGAGTAAAGCTGCGTCCTTTTGGCAGATAAGAGCAGAGGAGAGAGAAGCCATTCCCCCCATTTTTTCATTTCTCCTCCGCCTCCGCGGCGGTTTCTTCTTTCCTCCACGTGGCGCGCGCTAAATGGTGAACTGCATTGCCACGCTGGCACCTGAGCTGCACCTAATATTTTCTCATCTCACGACCACGAGAACAGCCAAAGATTAAGGAGGGAGTGTTAAAGTAAGTCTCAGTCGTGTCTTAAGGAAGTCTCGTCTCGTCTAAAGTGTGATAATAAAAAGAAAAAGAATGTACCCCGACGACAGCCAAGGCACTCTGGTCCTCATGCCTTGGGTTTATACATGGACATCTCCACGAGTTTCTCGCCGACTCCTCACCCACTCAACCGTGACGTCGGCTCGAGTCCCGTCGCTTCTTAAGTCCTCCTTCTCCCTATAACTATGCATGGCTCGACACTAGTCCGCGTGAAGCAAGGCAGACGTGCATGCCCATCGGATCGCAAATAAACGTCGAGGTATCATCGACCATCTGCCCTCAATGCTCCCCTTTCCCGGTCACCATGTTCTTCGGTTTTCTGCATGTTCATGCAATCGCTGTTGCCTTTCTGTCATACTCATGCTGACCACAACATTTCCTTCCAGGATCTGGTGAGAGAGTGAGGATCAAATGGGAATTCCCAAGATTCTTGCAGAAGCCCAGATTTTATGGATGAAGCTCAATCTCCGAGCGGCGATCCTTACGAGCCTAGCTCTGCAAGCCTTTCTTGTCTTTTTCGCGCCCATTCGAAAGAGGCGGTCCAACTGGTGGATCAGGACTTCCTTGTGGTCGGCTTACTTGGTCGCTGACTCGGTCGCCATCTATACCTTTGGACTCATTTCCAGAGCCCAGATCAATGGGGATACTTCAGACTCCCAGGTTGACGCATCTGGTGAACTTTTGGCTTTTTGGGCTCCATTTGTTCTGCTGCACCTCGGAGGACCATACACCATAACTGCTTTCGCACTCGAGGATAACGAGCTTTGGGGTAGGCACATGCTTAATCTCTTAATCCATCTAATCTCTGCATGCTATGTGCTTTACCAATCCCTCCCCAACAACAAGCTACTTTTCCCATCCATCCTCCTGTTTATTGGAGGAGGCATCAAATACATAGCACGGACACGTGCTCTGTATCTTGCAAGCTCCCGTATATTCCGTGATTCCTTGCTCCCGTCTCCTGATCCTGGGCCGAACTATGCCGAGATCATGGAAGAATGCATTGCTCAGGAGGTCACTAATATCCAACCTTTAGCAGCCTCGTTGCCAGAGACCCGACATCATCCCGGTCGTGCAAGAGCAGAAGGTGAAAACAATCATCCCGGTCGTGCAAGAGCAGAAGGTGAAAACAATCTGGACGACAGAACGGTGATAAAAGAGGCGTTTTCTTTCTTCAAAAAGTTCCAAGGCCTCCTTGTGGATGTCATCTTCAGCTTCCATGATCGTGACCATAGCATGCGATTTTTCAGCAGAAGAACTGCAAAGGATGCTTTTCGGGTCATTGAGGCTGAGCTCAACTTCTTTTATGATCTTCTTTATACCAAGTCTGCCATTGTTCACTGTCCATCAGGCTACATTTATCGAGCTATCTCGATTGGCTGCATTGTTGCCGCTTTTGCACATTTCCATGTCCTGAGCAAGCATGGTTTTCACGAATATGATGTCCGGATTACATATGTCTTGCTCCTTGGAGCTATTGCCCTGGAACTTGCTATCCTTGGTATGGTCATTTGCTCTGACTGGACAATTGCAAAAGTAGGGACATCTGAGAACCATCCTAGAAGTTTGTTTCAAGGAAGCATCTTCATCGAGTTCTTCCTCAAATTCAGATCTGAAAGTTCGCCATTTGCATTGCGTATACTGAGCGCTAGATGGTCTAAATCTGTCTTCCAGTACAATTTGATAGATTCCCGGCTGAGAAGGTGGCCAAAATGGATTGAGAAACTGATCGATGCTCGGTTGAGAAAGTGGCCAAAATGGATTGAGGAACCCCTTAATCTCATCCCTCTGAGAGAACTATGTGATGACTTGAAGTATGGACGGGTAGAAAAATACAGTGAAAAATTAGGTGAACTGATTTTTGATGAGCTGAAACGGAAGGCATCGATTACAGATGATTTGCAGAGCATAAAAGAGATGTGTGCTGCTCGTGGGAGATGGGCTCTGGAGCATACAAAAACAGGGAGCGATTGCAAAATCTTGCTCCCGTTCATCTGTGATGTTGATTATGATGAGAGCCTTTTACTGTGGCACATTGCCACCGAACTCTGTTACACGACTGACACTGACACTGACACTGATGAAAGTACAAACCGCCACCGAGAAAACAGTAAGGTCTTGTCAGATTACATGCTTTATCTTATGATGAAACAACCTGACATGATGTCTGCAGTGGCTGGGATTGGCCAAATTAGGTTCCAAGACACTTGTGCCGAGACAGACAGGTTCTTTGATGAAAAAATCTTTGATGAGAGCACAAAGAACATAACGAACAGCTATGCCTGCCAAAGTCTCCTTTCTGTTCCTACAGTGAGGAGGCCAGCTGCTGTGAAAGGGGATAAAAGCAAATCTGCACTTTTCGATGCGTGTATACTTGCAAAAGAGTTGGGAGAATTCGGGGAGACCAAATGGGTGATCGTGAGTGAAGTATGGGTAGAATTGTTGGGGTATGCTGCGATTCATTGCCGACCGTACGTGCATGCTCAACAACTTAGCAAAGGAGGAGAATTAGTCACCTTGGTTTGGTTGTTGATGGTACATCTTGGCTTGAGTGAACAGTTCCAAATACAAGGGAGTATCAGTACCCCTCATACTTCGGTGGACTGATGGACAGTTGCTGCGAATCAGGCAAAAGATGAGGCTCCTGCATACTGCACGGTCCATTCAGAGTTTCACGGTGGGAATCTCACTCCGTTTAAACCTCTGTTTCGTTTCTTCTTGTTATTGTAAGTGCTTAGTTGCTCCGACAGCACGCTATTAAGCGTCCTTCCCTGTAAGCTCTGGCTCCTCAGTATCTCTAACAACCAGCCATTCTGTTTCTTTGAACCAAACGAGGGAAGCTCCCACAGGTTACGTCCAATTGCACTAGTTTGATATTTGCGTCGCAAGTTTGATGTTGTACCTTTTATAGAAAGTAAATTCTTTGTGTAAAAGGTTAGAGAGTATCGGTTGCTTCGCTTAGTATATAATCTTCGTGTGAATGGTGATACCAACATAAATCCTCAAATGTCCATGGCTGTCTAGCAGTGTTCTGGTTAAAATAAAGAAAAGTACACCAAAACTGAGCCAAGCCAAAACCAAACTGGTGAACCTTGGTTTGCTTTGATCCGGATTATGTTTTCCTTGAACACCCCCAAGGGAACATGCTTCTTATTGCAAAGCTACACCAGATTTACAATTAGAGTAATGCATTGTGACAAGCACGCAATTGAACAATAAAATGAGACTCCGCTCGTTTCACGAAAAATAACTTTCAAGAAAATGTTTTTTGGATTTTGTAGCGTTCGCTTCATGGAAAATAAGATAGTTAAGGAAAATAGTCTTCCATCAATGAAAAAAATACATTAAAAAGTAGAGAAAATATTTTTCGCCTCAACGCTCTTTAATTTCTCGAGGGTGTAATTCACGAATGACCCTGAGTACAAAACTAAAGCACAAGCATGGTACGCCACTACGTACCAGCATCGTGAAGACCAAAACCCAATTCGACCCAAAAAAAGAAGAAGACCAAAACCCAATATTGAAGGTTAAGTTATATTTCCAACTAAATTAGGAAACCTTGTTGCCGACTCCTATATCGAAGGAGGAAAGTGTTTTCTTCTTTTGTTAGGAATATTAGTCCCGGACTCTTTTAGCATGTCACCACCAGATTAACACATTGGGCCGCACTCCACACACAATTAAATCAAATTCCAATTACGGCCTCAAATTAGAGACATATCGTAATGATCTCTTCTTTTACTCGATGTTTGAATCATGCCACAATCACTTCACTAAAACCTAGCTGCTACTCTCTCTCTCTCTCTCTCTCTCTCTCTCGGTTCCTCGTGGGCTTAACCATGATAGAAATCTCTCTAGTGCAATCTGCACTTAAATTTCAACATAATTATACAACTTATCAAAACACCAACTCTATTTGCAATATTAATCACTACACAAGAATTTGCAAACCCAACCATTGTTGTATCAGTAGCTGTCAAAACATCAAACTCAAACCTGGTCGAACTTAGTAGCTTCAATCTCCATTGGCTCTGTAGGTGGAGCCTTGTTGTCTGTACTCTGTATCAATTTTTACACAAGTAAACTATACCTATAGAGTTTTTGGTTGCAATTCTCTCTTGAGCTAAAAATTGTTGAAATTTGTACGAACGCAGCAACGACCGCTCTTATTCAGAAGTATTGAAGACTCGTTACTTATGACTTTGCTAATTAGCAAGTAAATTTAATTTAAATCACCACAATCGATACTCCCCGCTCAACTTATATATAGCTCAATTATAGGCACTTTCTTACTCTCTTACCTGGCTTATCATAACTTCCTCGAACATAACATGGGTATGACATATATTACAAGAATAGAATCATCAGCAACTTTACCTCAACCACACTTCACTGGGGTTCAACACCTAATCATAGTTGAAGGGGATCTACCTAGCCATAGTAACCACCCAGAGAGGATTTTATGGAGCGTCTTTAGTGATATTCTCTTCATCAACTTTGCAACCTATTCATTTGAAAGATCCAAGCAATAATACATGCTATTATATTGTCAGTCCGCACATACTTAATCAGCATCTCTTTTTCTATAAAAGCTCTCAATTTCTGATCTTGAAAATATCTAACTAGTGCCTCAGCACAAACTCCCTAGTCCTTGACTAGCCTCGATATCTAATTGCATCAAATTAAGCTCCACCGTTTTATTTGATCGGGTCTTGCATCTTTTTGGGCTGGGAATTGAAATTTATCATGGAGGCATAGCTCATGACTTGAGATGTTTGATTGGGCTACTAGAGTTATTGCTAATAATCACTTCCATCAATGCATTGCTAGATTTGCTTTGGATGCCTTATGCCATATTTTTCGAAGACACGGAACAATGCATTATTCCATTCTCATGATATCTTTATTCCCACTATGAAAATGAAGCTCATTTTAATGGTCAGAGATATGGTCAGAGATATAGCCAGATTGTTCCAGCAAGTTATGGATTCTCCTCGTAAGATCCAGCAGAAATGACAAATTGACCCTTCCATTTTCTCTTGATATAGTTGCCTTACTAGTGCAGTTGGCCTCTTATTAGATCTTTTCTTGTATGTATAGCCATCATATGAATTTAGCTAGCCATTGTTTAGGCCTTATCATCTTATTAGATGCCATATACTTAGACATCCTTCTTTAGATGTGCTTTTATTTTCTTAGTACCCTTCCACTCACACCCCCCTTTTAGTAGTGTTGAATGTAAATTTTGTAATATCAAGTACATATGCCTTGTATGTATAGTTTTGCATGATCAATCTATAATACTGCTTAAATTTACAAAAAAAGAAAAAAAGAAATTACAAGATAGTGTGATGAAGTTTTTGAAATCACTGTTAACATCTTTTAGGATGATACTTCTTTGTATCTCCAGATGATGGTTCTTGCGAATTCAGTTGCCCTCAGAAAGCCTCTACTGAATATCTGAACAGCTAAACATGATTGCAGCTACTACCTTCACCTCTTTTTGGCAAGTGTGGGGGAAAAATGATACTACTTGTCTCCAGAACCCCCTGATTACTTCAAAAACAATAAAAACAACGTGAAAATTGCATATACCAGATGATACAGACAAAATAACAATGAGCTTATACAATTACTTAATCACAAATGGGACATGGGATGACGGTGCAGACAGACCACCTCCCAAAGTAGATACAAATCTCTCCCCTTTTCCTATCGACTTTGGAATTAAAAGATATCCGCAAGAGCTGTTGCACAAACAAGATAATAATTATGCATATAACACCTCTTCTTGTCTTTCCGTGTATGGAGGAGGCAGCACATCTTGTATATTAGCAAAAGGGTTTTGTGAACTGGATGGAACCTCCGCAATAGGCGCATCCAACACAGAGTCGGGAATTGCATTAAGTGTCTCCTCAAAGAAAGACTTCATTGTCTACAAGGTCCAAAGACCGCATTAAAGTTAGTCGAACGGTCAGGCTAAAAGAGAAAAGCTTGATATAGTCGAAACAGATAGCCTAACATAAAAACGTACATTGCAGTGCTGGAATGCTGCATCAGCTTTTCGCTTCCACAAACCATTTCCAGGCTCCGAATGGAAAAGACCAAGCAAAGGCTGCAACAATTATTGAAAAAAGCTTCATATTTGGCCAAAATAAAAAACAGATGATCCATCACACCCGGCAACATTCCAATAGCAGAGAAGCAGGAATCTGCTTCCAAACACTAATGATGGCTTTGTAGCAGTAATGCTATATGGCATTTTACATTTATCCATTACAGATCATCTTGGTGCTGGACTACTCTCCACCAAGGTCACGCTCACACAAGTGACCTTTACAATGCCCATAGCTGAAACATCAGCTATAAACGGCCTAGACTAATGGATCTTAAATTTTTCTAACACTCGCATTGCAAAGCAAAGGCCACTAAAGTCCACCCCTAGAACACTACAAACAAGAGATTATTCTGTTTAACCATTTCCTCCATCATACCTTCGCCAAATCACGCACAGTTGGTTTTTTTCCATATATTCCGAGAACAGCATCTCCATAAGCTTCGTACTCTTTGAGGACCTAAGAATTGGAAGATTGTGAGGAGGGAAAGACTCAAAGCAAACAGGATGCAGTGAGTAAGCAGATAATACCCAGCCACATGGACAACTGTACCTGACGTCGAGTGACACCACTGCTTGGAACACCATAAACAGCGCTATCTACATATGCCAAAGTCTGCCATGGACTGACAACATTTATAATCAATTTCAAATCACTGATCAAATTTTGCAACCATAAAGCAAGCACCGCTCAAGTTAGCTAAGAATCTAATCAAGTAAGATCTATATGGTTGCATTTTATATTACAAAATAATACCTTTCTTCAATACCATAAATACTCCCTTGGGTTATTCATCCTTTTGCAGAATGGCCCTCAAATTTCAAAGAAAAATGGCAAAACTAACTGAAGCAATTTGCAGAAACTGGAAGCACAAATATATAAAAATTTGATAAAGCCCTAGCTGCCAGCTATGTGAAGACATGGATGGACCTTGAAAGTTATATCTGTTGTTTCATACGTACTTATTATAGGCAGCGCGTCCAACCATTACACCATGAGCTCCTTCCAGCAATGCTGCATTCACCTGTATACACAGATACCCATGGAAAATTGGTGAGTCACAAGTGTCATTTCAAACGATGCTACTAAAAAGTTCTACCAATAAGATGACTACACAAACCCAAAACAAAATGGCAGTTTCCCCAGTCTAAGTACCACCACATCAAGATCTCAATATATCCATGAGCTACTGAAGGTCAGCTTAATTAGTTCAATTTTGATAACGTTTGAGCTGCCAGATTAAGTTGAGTCAGCTTGAGTTAAATTTTTGAACTCATGGAGCTCCTGAGCCTAAACTTGTAATTAAACTTCTATTTTGTTTTCATTTCAAGACATTTAAAACATAACAAATTATCAATTATGTTGTAGACATGAAACTTGAGTTTGAGCTCGAGCTTGTATTTGGGCTTATCTGAGCCAAGACTCATACTTCTTAGATAATTGATTGAGACCCTATTATTGAATTCGAGTCAAGTCAAATTAATAGTCTGTGTCAACTCAACTTCAGCTTTATCATGCCTTGGATACAGACAAGAATAAAAACACAATTACAAATCGAACTTTCCATTGAGAATGTGAAGTACATAAACCAATATCCACATTTATAACAAATTGCTTAAAAGATGCAATATATGAAAGCATCACTTCTCAGTTTTGACATGCTTGCGGTCAAGCAGAATATATAATGCATAAACAAGATGAGTAAATCACTTTGCCTCCTCTTATTGATCATGGGCATGGATCACCATGATACAGTGGGTCAATCACTCATATCCACTTCCGGGCTCAATAATTTAATCTAAAATTAACTTGACCAAAGTATGAGTCTACCTCATCAATAGAGTTTATGCCTCCATTTATTGTAAACTTCAAGTCTGGAAAGTCACGCAATAGACCGAAAAAGTATTCATATCTGCACATGAGAAAGTGAAATGATAAGCTAAACATACTGTACCCTTTCCCAAGTGCAAACATTAAGCCATTTAAGAAAATACTCAGAACAACAAACAATATTAAAAATAGAAGAAGAAGAGAGAAACAAAAAACCAAAGATAGGTTTCCCTAACATATTTCCAGATACATACTTAAGAGGAGGAATCCGACGATTGTCAGCAGGGCTGATGCCATTGAGTAGTGCCTTACGAGAATGTATAATGAAATGTCTCGTTGGTGAGAGAGAAGAAACCTTATAAATAAAATCACCTGCAGAGTAATCAAGCACCATAAAGTTAGATATAAAGGCTTCAGGACAGAGCATGGACATCTGAGCTGATGTTAAGTAGCTCACGTAAAAGTTATGATTTTACTGAAAACTATAGTGCAAAGGATTTTTGGGATGTAATGTGGCCAAATGAGGAAAATCAGAATTTACCAATTATACAGTAGTTCATCTTTGCTAAAATGCCCTAGAAAACCAGTGAACTGAGTCCAAATGAGGCAGACAATTGTAATCAAGAAACTGTAAATATCTGTGACATTGATATTTCTGTTGGTCTGTAAAAGCATTACTTTTTAGCTATTCTTCCCAACCAAGGCATTGTGATTGTTCAAATTTGTATGGATAAAGCCACAGCCTAAGCCTTGCAAAGCAAGTGCTTCATAGTGACGCTCCCTCTACCTTAACTGTAATCTTACAAGGAAGGTTTGATGCAAAGCAGTTGTAATCCAAATTAAACATCAAATTTCCTCTAAGAATTATAAGTAGCTGGATGACAATGCCATAATACAACAAATGTTCAACAGGGTCTCCTTTAGTTCTTGTACATTAAGATAAAGAGGAGACAATATTATAAAAAATAAGTCTTGTATTTGACTTGCTAAGCAAGAGGCAAATTGGACCTTACAGAGCTCATTGTATGAATCATGGTCATCAACACCAATTCGGCATTTCACACTGACCGGAGAATTTGTTTTGGCAGCAATTACTGACATGGCCTCACCAACAAACTTCCTCGCAGAGACCAACAATTCTATCAGAACACATCGAAAAAGATCCAACATAATACCAGTCCGGACCACTAATTAGCATGATAAACTCGAACCTTCGGATCAAGCATGAGACGAACACCAAAGCACCCATGTCCAGCAACCCTTGGACTAGGACACCCACAACTAGTGAATAAAGAAAGTAAGCATCAAAAGACTGATAGTAAAACATAAAGATGAGATCATCAACTAAGAAAAAGAACATTCACCGACTTAAAATTGATCTCATCATAAGAATAGGCATTAGCAAGTTCAGTTGCTTTGGCCAGGTTTTCCAGATTGCTGCCTCCGATTTGTAACACTATCGGATGCTGTTCTGGAGAAAAAGCCAAGAACCTATCCTGGCCATTATTAAAAGTAGTGTAAACTTAGTTTGTTGCCGCATAGGAAATTCAACTGAATAATTTCCATAAAAACAACCGGTAGACTGCTTTTTTTTGCAGTCCATGAATATGAAGCAGCCAACTTACCAAGTTATGCTCTTGATAAACAATCGTTTCAGCCGCAAGCATCTCTGTGTAAAGCCATGCATGTTTTGAGACGAGACGGGCTAGGGTCCTATAGTGATGGTCTGTCCATTCCATCATTGGAGCAATGCTGTGAACAGTGAACCTCATGGATCACTACATGAGAAACTGTTTTAAAAGAAAAAGGAATTGAAAGGGGCAAGTAGCTAAGCTACCTAAACAAAGGAGGATAATAGCGCCCGGCAACCATTAGAGTTTTTGCATTCAATCGATGGTTTAGGGCGTCAGCTGATATGTTCCTTAAATTGGCTGGATTCCAACCAAATCGAAATCTGCGAGGATTTTTAAGGATTATAGAATGATTAGGAGTAAATGATGCTATCAAAGTATATCCTGCAAACTTCATCATCTCTGTGATCAGATCATGGCCTGCTCCTTAAGGTACCTATTCAAGAAAAGAGAAGTCCTTACACTCGGGGATGTGTGGATGGAGTAAGCTCACTTAAATTCAGATATGCCCACTTTCTGCCTTATACAAGCATTTCCCTGAACCGTACATGAATTATCTCAGTTTTGACCTTCGCCTACTGCAATATTGAGTCCCATCATGCTACAAGATGCATCCTCACAGTTCTTTTTGGCGCCACAACTAGAAAGGCCAACCTTCTTTGAAGCAGACACATAGGCTAAGCAGCTTTCAACTCTCTTAATGTTTTCAATTACAGAAAAAGCATTTCCAAGGATTTGCCCACTGTTTAATATTGCCTACAACCCGAGAGAGACGAGAGCGAGAACTTTCAGCGAATATAACAAATTAAATTAGCTGCTTTACTTTGAAAGCAAAAGCGACAATATCAATGAGAACACTCAACAATAACACATAAATTCGCTCAGGAGTTTAACGAACCAAAACTCGGTCCCTTGGAGCACCAAAAACCAGTGGCATTAAATCAAACAGCTAAAGAACACTTGTATCCCCGACACCTGAGCTTCCTCGTACAACACAAATATTCGTGTAAGAGTAGAGATGAATGAGACAGAGAATTACAAGGTCGATGATATTCTCTCCGCTAACTCAGGAGGAGCTTCGCAGCTTCAGCTCCGAAAAGACGACGGTTCCCTGACTCCAAAAAGCTTCCGCCTTTCTGCCGTCTTCCATACATATAAAAACACAACATCTCTCTGGCTTATCTGCGGCCATTAGGCGAGGTGAGATACTTTTGGGCCGGGCCCTGATGGGCCCCTTCCCGTCACCCTGACAGAAGCCCATGCACTATTGAGCTGCTCTGGTCATACGTGTGGTGTACAAACAACTACCCAAGAAAACTGCCATTTCTTCTTCTTATCATCACTTTGGATTCCAGAGAACTTTCCATGGCTAGTCTCAGCTTCAATCCGACCAGAGTCAGAACCCCTCCTCTGAAACCTCACCAACCCATCTCCGATTTCGCCTCTTTCCCAAAATTCACCGATCTCCGTCGTCGCACTCCGCGAAGCCTCGCCAAAAACCAGCGACTCTTGCACCGGTTTCAGCTGAACTCTGTGTCTGAGAGCTCCGTTTCAGCAGAGAAGGAACTCGAACTCAACGAGGAAGAAGAAGAATGTCGAGAAGATGATGACCCAACAGCAGAACTGAGCTACCTTGACCCAGAAACCAATCCGGAGAGCATATCGGAGTGGGAACTTGATTTTTGCTCGAGGCCTATTCTTGATATCAGAGGCAAAAAATTGTGGGAGCTTGTGGTGTGTGACAATTCGCTCTCTCTTCAATACACCAAGTATTTCCCTAACAATGTGATCAATAGCATCACTTTGAAGGATGCTATCGTGTCCATTAGTGATGAACTGGGCGTTCCTCTCCCAGAGAAGATTCGCTACTTCAGGTAATTTTGTTGCATCATGACCAAAAGGTCACATGGACATCAGTGGATGTAACCACTCACGTGCCTACAAAATTACATGGCTGTGTTACTTATCCTACTCTTAGGAAGAACTTTGACTAAAAGCTTAGATGCGTGGTCTAATAGGTCTCAGATGCAGACAATTATCACAAAGGCATGTAAGGAGCTCGGCATAAAGCCTGTTCCGAGTAAGCGGGTACGTGCAAATATGCTAGTCGCTACAGTTCCATTCATATCTTTGTGCTGTTTTGTTCACTTTTGAATTCCTTTAGGTGGGAATGTTCACTGGTAGGATGAGCAAAAGGATTTAATCTTGTCTCCATCTAAAACGAAATGAAGTCAGATGAGCATACTAAAAGTTCCTGAGTTGTAAAGACATACTAAGGTTCTAACATCTTGACTTGAGGTGAATATGCATGAAGGACAAGAGGTGTAACTGGGGCTTTGTATTGAATTAAAAGAATATCACATCTATTTGATCGGAGTTTCCTCATTAGCTATGCTGATGTTCTCTTCACCCCATGCTGCTGAATTTCTTCTGTCTTCGGATGCCTCATTTTCAGAGAGTACTTCAGGATGTGATAAACATGGATGTATTAACATGTTGCTACTGCTTCCCTTTTGCTAAATATGTAATGGATAATGTAGTTTCAGTTCTTTCCTTTTTCTTCCTTTGGGCATGGATTCAGTGGTTTCCTTGGTGTCACGGTAAGATGAAATATTTTCGACACGTTAACTTTGCATGCTCAATATGTACTAACATTCATTCAGCAATGTTTGTATTTCAGTGTGTATCGCTACTTCTCTGGCTAGAAGAGCGGTATGAGACGGTGTATACACGTCACCCGGGTTTTCAAAAAGGATCCAAGCCCCTTCTGGCGCTTGATAACCCTTTCCCAATGGAACTTCCTGAAAATCTGTTTGGGGAGAAGTGGGCATTTGTGCAATTACCGTACTCAGGTACGAACCCTTCAGTCATTAGTGTTCTTGTGAATTAACATTTTGCATTTAAAGGCATTATAATGATTCCTATAGATGCTTGTCAAAATTAGAAACGAGGGTGTCTGCTTAGTCTTTAAATCATGACATCCATAGCTTCTCCATATGAGCATATGCTCCGACCAAAAAAAATAAAAATAAAAATATGAGCATATGCATTTTGAACTCCTTCAGGTGATGCGTAGTTCTTTTTCGTTGTAGCTGTTCGTGAGGAAATCTCAGGCTTGGACACAAGATACGTGTTTGGTTCGGGCCTGGATTTGGATTTATTGGGCATTGAGATAGATGACAACACATTGATACCAGGGTTGGCTGTTGCATCTTCACGTGCAAAACCATTAGCAGGTGCGTTCTTTTTTCTGTATATCTCCTGCATGACATTAGCATGCTACTGATTCTATTACATTATACCAGAATTGTCAAGTGATAATGAAGTATCTTGAACTTCCATACTTGAGATACAGCATGGCAGTGTGTAGTTCTGATTAAAGTTACGCCATCTGAGGTCCAATTTGACATTAAGGAGAGGTTTATGAAGCTTGACTAACAGCACCTAGGACTTACAGCCAGCGGCAAAGAGTGACAGCTCCTAATATTCTGACTTTCATTCCCAGTGGCTTTGATGTCCACTAATTAGCAGAACCAGGAATGAATCCAGATGACACATTAATTGGGAAACAGGAGTACAATATTAGCATGCAACAGTCCTTTTGAGATTGACAGAATTAAAAGCCACAGTTTGGTCTTGGTAGTACTCTATCAATTAGTACATCGTTTTGTTTAAGGATTCACGAAATGGGCACATATGTATTTCCTAGCTATGCTTGCTTGCATAGTCACAGAGTCGTGGTTGAGTTTATCTCTTCTCAAAACTTGGTTGTCTCTCAGGAGCTATCTCTACTCTAACCATCATACTAGTCATCTAACTGTAATGACACTTCGCCTTGTAAAAATTTATATTGCTATATTCGCTACAGCTCTCAAAACTTAATTCTATTATGATCTTTGTTCCACTGCCACAGCTTGGATGAATGGACTGGAAGTCTGTTCGATTGAAGCTGATACTGCTCGAGCCTGCTTGATTCTTTCAGTTGGAATTTCAACACGTTATGTTTACGCAACCTACAAGAAAACTCCGGTGACAACAACCGAAGCCGAAGCTTGGGAATCAGCAAAAAAATCCTGTGGGGGCTTACATTTCCTTGCCATCCAAGAGGATCTGGATTCAGATGATTGTGTTGGATTCTGGCTGCTGCTAGACTTGCCACCACCTCCTGTATAACCTTCAGCATCAACTATATATGTATACGCAATACATTGAGTCCGCTTTTTGCATTGAAGATATATTTGTGTTAATCTCCAGATATAGAAGAAATTGTTAGTCCACGTCTTTTGCTTAAATTTGCCAACAGTCAATTTTGCAACTAGGTTAGCTATGCTGATCTTAAAATTACATATCAGATCCATATTCATGCAAAGAAATAGTGACACACCTAGTAAGGACACAAGATGGCGTCACTGAGGAGCCTATTCTTATATTCGTTGCACTGGGTTTGTGATTCTAACGGGAAAATGAAAAAGTGTTAAAAGGCAATTGGAACCAATTTGGCAGGAGAGAATCACTTGAGAAATTTTAAGATTCTGCTAGACAGCTTAAACCGCGTGGTCATTAAATGAAAAGTATCCGAATTGCATGGTGAAGAATGGCTCCTAACATGCTTACTTGGCGATCAGACTGGAGCTTGCACCCCTGTGAGTCCGTGACTGGTGAAATTCTATGTTCAATTTGGTAAATTACAGTGATCACAATCAAAATTCTGATTCTTGTCACTTTTTATTAAGATGACAGGCCCGCTCCTCTCGCGGGGAGGAGAAGATCCAATTTTAAACGTAATGGTTTGTGACTAAATTCTCTAGCATATATTGCAAGAGAACGGGCAAAAAGTTACACACCGACAGTTGTCGTTAAGGAGGCGTATCAAAAAAGTGAGCCACTTTTATACAAAGGAGATCTTAACGAGTTGCAACATACACCACGAAGATGCTTCTCTTCATTATCACTAACAGGATTGGATTCTGGCAAATAACATAAGCACAATCTCTAGCTCTTAAACCAATGAAGATGCTTTACTTGGCCATTACTAATTACCAAGGCTGCCTTGGCATGGACACCCAAGCGTAGTAAGCGCAGACGATCTTCTGAGATATGTACACATAAACAGCAAAAGACAAACTCATCAAAATCAAATCTTTCCAGTCGCCCTTCCTCTGGGGGCTCAAATGGTGCTGCAATCCCTTCCCTATCTTCCCAAAACCATCTGGAATTCCTGCAAAAGTTGGCTTCTTGCTCTGCTTCTCTTTCTTCGGCTTCTCTACTATTGAATCGTCATGTTTTTGGTCGTGGCCCACGCAAGAAACGGTGAAGACGTGCTTGGAACGGTCACCACGCTTGAGTTCTTGAATGGCAGTAGATCTGCCGCGGAAGCAGTGATGATGGAAAGAGAAGGAAGCCATGGACAGAAGCTCAGAACTTCCAAAGGTCGGAACTTGAGCGGTTTGGTCAACTGGAACAAGGGTGGTCTGGGGAGGGTCCTAGAACGTGGTGGTTTGGGTCTGCGCAGCGATCGAGATTGCAGGAATTGAACCCCCAGTATCGATGAAGAAGAAGATGACCTCCGCTCACATCACTTTGAGAAGAATCCTCGGGAGTGGAACGGGGAACCAAATGCAAATATTTGACGATGAATATGAACAAGAAGCCAGAGCTGCCACGGATGATTCGAAAGGCGTGGCCACTGATGAGAACGGATAAGCCTGACGTGATGGGCCGGGTCGGGCCTGGACCCAGACCCGGTTCCAAAACCAAGAGTTCTGTTTCGAGCTGAGCACAATGGACCACTCAGTTTTTTAGAATTTTGATCCGGTCCACGGAACCTAAAAATTGAATCGGTTTCCAATTCCCAAGAGTGTGTGACCAGACTGGTCAAGTTGGTTCGGTTAACGATTTCTAAAAATGGAACCGATTGATCGAAGCGGACCACTTAGATCGAAATTAGAATTGATATAATTTCATCCCTTCATCTCAATATCTTTTTTTTGTTTCCTCCCTCTCTAGACCATTTCCTTAAGAATTTGCCTTGCCAAGTGTCTATCTAGAACTCCCACTGAATATGCTCTAGTCAAAAGAAGATCAAAAGCCAAGCACACCGAATCATGTGATCCAAGATCCCAGCCAAGTTCTATTAATTTTGTTGTCATGAACAATGTAAGTCATCAAAGTTCCAGTTCTGATCCTAAACATGTTGAATCTGGACAGCATGTGGATCGAGAGAGTAGGATTGTGTTCACTTTTTCTGGTAGTAATGCTGATACCTATGCTATGCTTGTCCTCTCCTCCCCTCCCCTCCCATATTATAACAGTCGATCAACTTGGACATGGAAACAACACAAAAACAGTAGTTGTTTTGATGCAGTCAAGTCTATGTTCCACCTCAAAGCACATTAGCAAACCGAAAGAAACTCTCCCCATATTAAATTCACGTTCTTCGTATACGAGCTTCCTTTGGTAAGAGTTTACATTGTTGACATATGAGAGGCGGAGAGCCTTTTTTTTTTTTTTTTTTGAATTTTTTGAAATTTTTCATGTCCCATTGGACCGCTCGGGAACCGGACTGGACAGGTCCTAAGATTAGTCGGACCGGTCTCCGGTTCTAAAAACCGATGATTGGACCGCTCAAGGAACTAATTACCTCTAATTCCATACCGGGTTGCTCAAGCAGCGGAGCCTCACCCCTGTGCTGCTAAAGCCCATCGGCAATATCCAAGAATCTCGTGTTGATGAGGGAAGGGGGTCCATCTTCAGACCCATCGTCACTAATTAACAGCTCTCAATATATCTCCAGGCACCTCTTCACAGGAGACCCTCTCTCTATCTCTATCTCTTATAATTTTTCTTTTTTAAAGAAAAGTTTTTTAATTTATAGTGTTTTTTTTTTTTGGGTCGAAATTAATTTATAGTATGGAGAGCAAGAAAGTCAAAAAGGTTTCCAAGTGCGGGAGGAAGCGTAGTGCGCACCTTGCGTATCCAGGTGGGCTTCCTCTCCTTTCCGGTGCTTGCTAGCACGGCAAACGGAGCAGAAGAGAACAGTGGGGTTGGGGTTAAGCTTGCGTTGACTGATTTTCACCCCAACAATGACTTTTCTATTCTCTCTTTCCACAAGTTTGACCGGCAATTTACCTAACCTAAGATCTCGATCCAATCAACCTCCACGTGTGAATCCCATCGCCTCGCCTCGCCCACCTCCTTGCCCTAATCTCTGCCCTCCTCCTTCCCTCCTCCTTCCTCATCCTCCTCCTCCTCTGGATCCATCGTCGCCCCCCTCGGTCCTCCACTTCTTCTCATTTGACTGCGTTCCCCTCGAATCTCCGCCCCTAGCTCGGCGGCGATTCCCCTGTTCCTTGCTTCCTTCGACGTCTACTTCCAGATGGGCGATTAGGGTTTCTCCGAAAACTCAGTCCTTCGTAAAGTTCGCTTTTTTTGGCTCGCCTGCTGGCGAGAGTGAAGCCGGCATGATCTCGGAGCTGCGGATTGCGATTTCGGACCCCAGCGCTGTGCTTCGTCGGCTTCTTCTTTGAGTTGTTCCATCTTCTTCTTCTTCTTCTTCTTCTTCTTCTTCTTCTTCTTCTTCTTTTTCCGTTTTGTGGGGTTTGAAACGGTTGGAACATGAAGAGATTGAGGTCGAGCGACGATCTCGATTACTATGGCGATAAAGGCGTCTCTAAAGACTCGGCTTCCAATCGCTCCTCCTCCTCTTCCCACCGCAGCGGCTTCTACTCCAGCAAGTCCGGCGAAGCTCCTCGCAAGGTGCTGCTGACGTCTTACTCATCTCGATACGACCGGGATCGGCCCTTGGACGACGACGGCCGCGATGGCTTGAGGATTCCGCGGAAGCGCTCCGACCACGATTTGGAGCGCTACGATCGCAGGAAGGGGTTTTCCTTGGGGTTTGGGCCCGATAGGCACGCCGAGAGGAAGGCGCACGGTGTTGATTTTGCCGAAAGAGATGGGTACGGCGGAAATCGCGGATTTGCTCACCGATCAGATGGCTTCTCTGGCCCGAAGAAGGAGTTCCCTAAGGGATTCCGATCCGAGAGGGACAGATCGAGGCGTGAAGGGAGCACTTCGTCGTCCTCTTGGCAGAGATTCGGGAATGTGAGCAAAGAAGCTGACGAGAGCAGGAGTGTCAGAGCTGGATTTGCGGATGAGAGGGAGAGGAAGGCGCTGAGGGATGTGAAATCTCCTACGTGGTCGAAGGATTCAGGGAGTGACCAATCTCGAAGAGGTTTTAGAGATGGGAAAGGCAGGGAGAAAGAGAAGGAGAAGTCGCCTAGCGTGTCGAAAGGCGATTCGGGTAGTGAACAGCAGTCTAAGATGAGGTCGCCTCCGGAAGATCTGGAGGCTGGAAAGGTTAAGGCGAAGGAAAAGGAGAAGTCCCCGAGCTGGTCGAGTGAGAGGTCCAGGAGTGTGGAGACCAAGAAACACGAGGAAGTGCTAGCTGAGAGTGGGAGTAGTAGTGAAATGGAGGAAGGAGAATTGGAACCGGAAGCGGCCCGTGAACTTGAATTGGCTCCTGAAGTTGGGAATAACGGAAGCCCCCAAAAGGCTGTTCAGTTGGAGCCTGATCAGAGGGAAGTTGTGGAGAGTGAGGGCAGAGCTGAGGTTGCTGAAGGAGTCGGGAAGTCACTCTGCGAAGAGGGGAAGGAGTGCCCTGAAGAAAGCCCAGTTGATGAGAAGAGGGAACATACAGATGAGACCTTTCAAGATCATCGAAAGATTTCGAATGATGAGATGAGTGGGAGTAACGGCGAGGAGAGTGAAACTGAATCTGATAGTGCGATTGTTAAGGATCGGGAGATTCCAAAAGGGGAGGAAGAGAGTTGGGGAGTTCACTTGAAGTCTGCAGAGGAAGTTGTCCGCTATAGGGTTCTTGGAAAGCACTTACGCAATGATGAATCTCCTCAACAGAACAAGGGCATTGATCTTGAACTCAAAGAAGAAGGTGTGGAATCGCAGGAGTTAAAAGTAGGAGAACCAGAAGGGTCTGTGTTGCCTGGAGATAAAACCGGCTTGGCTGGAGAAAAGTTTGTACATAGCTTCAAGGACAAAGGCAAGAGCGTTGCTTTTACGCCAATCGAAGTCGCCGAAGCTGCAGAAGAACGTGTATGGGTTGAAAGAGAATTTAGAGATGTTGTGAGTAGCAGGGACATGGACATGGAAGGGCCAAGCACTAGGGGTTTTGAGTTGTTCTCGAGCTCTCCTGTTAGGAAGGCTGAAAAATCGGATAATCCGGGCATTTCTAGGCAGAAAGATGACAAGCTGGGGATGGAGCAACTTGATCTCTCTCTGAGCTTGCCAAATGTGTTGTTGCCTATTGGCGCTGCCACGGGTGACAACACAACTGCTGCTCCTGCTTCCCCTAGCCAATGCAGAAGTGTGCAGTCCTGGTCTACTTTCCGTACTAACTCAGAAGGCTTCACCCAATCGATGTCCTTTTCAGGATCTCAGTCCTTTTTTCACAATCCAAGTTGTTCTCTTACTCAGAATTCAGTAGATTATGAACAATCAGTGAAGAGTCGCCCTCTCTTTCAAGGAGTTGATTGGCAGGCACTAGCTCAGAACGAGGTGAAGCCTAAGGAAGGTTCGGTGTATCAAGGATCTCTCAGCAATGGAAATGGCTCTCTTTACCAGTCTCAAGCTGTGCAGGGCAATTCAAATGGTGAGTTTGTCCAAGGGCTGAATCTTAGGGTATCAGAGGGAAGCAGTAAAATGCTTAGTGGACTGGACAGGCAAATGAGTTTTAACAAACAGCTGTTGGGAGGGCAGACAAAGCGTCATGATGATGTCAAGTCCCCTTCTCAGAGTGTAGGATCTCATGATCTAGGGACGAGTTACGGCTTCAATAAGAAACGACCAGCAAGGGAGAAACAGGGTGGTAGCTTATACAGGAGTGGTAGCCAAAAGGAGCGTGATCAACTTTTGATGGGTGGAAGTGGAACTGAATTTGTTGAGTCGCTCATTGAGAAGATAGTTTCAGAACCATTGTGTGAAATTGCAAGGAAATTCCACGAGATGAGAGAAGAATCTTTGGCATGCTTCAAAGAGAGTATCCGGGAGTTAATGGTTAATAAAGATAAGCAAAGGCAACTATTGGCTTTTCGAGAAGCGATACAGAACAGATCAGATATAACTATCGAGATGCTATTGAAATGCCATCGAGCTCAACTGGAGATATTGGTTGCTCTAAAAACTGGTCTGCCAGATTATCTTCAACTTCAATCTGGTATTCCATCATCTGATTTGGCCGAGATATTTCTGAACTTAAGATGCAGAAATATTTCGTGTCGAAATGCTGTACCTGTTAATGAGTGTGACTGCAAGGTTTGTGTAAAAAAGATTGGCTTTTGCAGTGATTGTATGTGCCTAGTCTGCTCCAAGTTTGACATGGCGTCCAACACATGTAGTTGGGTTGGTTGTGATGTTTGTCTTCATTGGTGTCATGTGGATTGTGCCATAAAGGAATCTTATATTAGGAATGGACATAGTGCAACTAGCACTCAAGGAATGTCAGAGATGCAGTTCCATTGTGTTGCTTGCAATCATCCGTCTGAGATGTTTGGATTTGTGAAAGAGGTTTTTCAAAATTTTGCAAGAGGATGGAACTTTGAGAATTTTTACAGAGAGCTCGAATATGTCAAGCTGATTTTCCATGCGAGCAAGGACTTAAGAGGGAGACGATTATATGAAGTTGCCGATCAGATGCTGGTGAGATTAGCAAATAAAGCTAATCTTCCTGAAGTATGCAGTTACATCATGACTTTCCTAAATGGTAATGTTCTGTATCATGACTCTCTCTCTCTCTCTCTCTCTTTTATTTATTTATTTATTTATAATTTGGAAGAGGATGCCAATGTCAGGGATATGGACATCTGTGAGTAAATTGTAAAGAAAAACACAGTTTTTTTCTGTGTCTTCATTTAAAAGTTATGGATGGCTATGATTTACTGTTTCTACTTGGATTACTTTCTGATGGATGATGATATACTGCCTCAGTATATTTCTTCTCTATTGCTAATGCGTAGATTGGAGGTTGTATGTTGAATCAGATTGGTGGACTCGTACATTATTGATATCCATCCCAGAATATTTCAGCTTATTTTGCAGCCTCCATCTAGCTTCGTTGGTTCTTCCTTTTGTTTCAAGAGTTATAAAATTTTTACCTGAATAGTGCAGGAATGGTTTACAAGTACTGCATGCAGAACATAGAAGATACAGTGGATAGAAAAGCCATCAATATGATGTATATATAGTTTGGAACTAGACTGTTTTTAATTTGTGTGATGGTAATTAAATTAATAAAAAGCTGACATATCTGGATTTTGCTTGATCGTGTTATTGGCTGAGCACTGCTACTTTATTCTTCATTGTGATGGCAGAATCTGATGCAGCTAAATATGATAAGACTCTGGATTCCGGCATTGAACGAGGGAAAGGAGTCAACAATGTGGCTGGAACTAGTCAGGATATGTCGTGGGTCACTGCTGTGGTAGCAGAAAAAGTTCCTTTTCAAGGAGAACGTGTAAGCAGTACAATTCCAAGCCCCAACATTGACCGGAGTGATAAGCATGCTTTGGAGTTGGAGTTGCAGAGGAGTGATAAGAAGGAACCATTGTTTGATGAGTTGGAAAGCATCGTTAGAATTAAACAAGCGGAAGCAAAGATGTTTCAAAATCGTGCTGATGATGCAAGAAGAGAAGCCGAGGGACTGAAACGCATAGCAATGGCCAAGAATGAAAAGATTGAAGAGGAATATTTGGCCCGAATTGCAAAATTGCGCTTGCCAGAGACTGAAGAATTGCGCAGACAGAAATTTGAAGAGCTGCTGGCTTTAGAAAGAGCCCATCGAGAATATTTTGACATGAAGATGAGAATGGAAGCCGATATTAAGGATTTGCTATTGAAAATGGAAGCAACTCAAAGAAACCTTGCCCTGTAACATTAAATGTTCGACAGCATGTCTCTTAGAAGCGTCAATTCTTCAGGCAATTTTACTGGCTAATGGCAAAGACACATGCCCCCTAGGATTTTTGGTTTACAGGCAAACCAGAATCTGTACAGGGACCGCAACATCTCCTCACTTGTAATTGACCAGTTCCCTTAGTCTATGCAACTAGGAATAGGACATGTTCTAGCTCATATTGTCTTCTTTTTGTTAACACGGGCTTACAATCAAATGTTATAGTTTAGGATTTCTTGAATTGAAGAATTCTATATTGACATGTTGTGCATGCGTTTTCTTGAACAAGGATGAATGAAGATTGTGAACTAGGAAATTGTATCTTGCTCAGTATGTGTTTGCCAATTGTTGCTACACTGGCTTGGCAGCCGCGGCTGATGAACTCTCGAGTATTCCTTTGGGAACTTGGCGGTTGTCTCGGGTGTATTGCTGAAAGTTCGAGATCCGTCTCTACCGGATGATGTAACACGTAATTCTTTCACATCGTCGTCTTGATACTGAAACATTTACCTTGACACGTGTAGATGTGGATGGTTTTACAAGCGAAATGTAAGGAAATGTGTTCGATTGGTGATGAAAGCATTCACAAGCTATCGATAAACTCACTCGAAAGTTGCAAGTTGACTTTGGCTTTAATGGACATGATGAAGTTACGGAGAAATTTATAATCATTGGATCATTGCCCCAGACGAACCTTACTTGTGAAATTAATAGTCTATTTCTAAATGAATACTCGGTTATATTGAATTTATATTGTTCCCAATAGTTGTATATGAATCAACCTAAGTGCGACTTCCGGTACATAGAAAGATTGTACGACTATAACTACACAGTATGACGAAAGTTTTCATTTTTCCTTCCAAAAGTATTTCCGAATGGCGCTCATCTTTAATTAACCATTCCCGTCCTCTTCATGATTTCTCTCTCCCCATCGTTTTTGAATAAAACCTCCAGCTCAATATCTAAAGTGAAATCCCAAACAATCTTCTCAGTCGCTCCTAGACCCATCCTAGCTAAAACAAGAACTGAAATGAAACCGTCAAGGACCGGCAAATGTCTCCCATCCCCATCACTCTCAGTCAATCCTTGGTGACCACCGTCTATCCCAAACCTGCTGCCATATGCAAGATTCCACGATCGAGTCTTTTTGGTAATAAAGCTCGGGCTGCAAATGATTGAAAATGCGACGGTCACCCGGTAATCGAAGAAAAGTAGTCTGGCTATTCGTTTGCCTACTTCTGCACTGCCTACTATAGGCATGAAACAAGCTGATTCCTCCTGGTTGCCGTAATCTTCTTGTTGCGATAGAATACTTGGTAGAATCTGATCTTGGTCGTAAGCTCTCCCAAATATATAATCCCCCTCACTTCAGCTCCTGCTTCTACTTCTTCCGTGAAAAGGTTGAACTTCTCTGTCTGCCTGCACTGCCATCCACCCCATAACGGAGCAAATTTTCTGTTTCTCTTCGTAACATAGTGGGTTCTTGCCTCGCAAAGTGGAAGGACGTCCTTTTTTACTCTCTGGGTACCTAGGCTCTCAATTTCAGGTCTCTCATTTTCATGTCGACATGAAGACCTGGCCTGCAGTTACAAACGCATGTGGTTTGCAGAGGAAGGCGAGACAAACCTCGGTGGGTAGCTGGATGGGACGAGCTTCATCCCCTTTGCTGCGAAGGCCACACTATATCAAGTGTCTAGCAGCTTAAGTTGCGGTTAGATGCTCCAGGATAGCTTGTGGAGAACAGTAAAACTCCAAGGGGAGTCGATATTGGACTTGCAGCAGCATCAGGTCGTGGAGGACATGGAAGATTGGGTAATCCAGCTCTGCAAACTCATTCTCAACTTCTACATTGAGGAAACCGCCTGCACAAAAGGGGATTGGTTCGAATATAGAAAGCCATGCAAGTTTTATCGCAGACCCCATGATATCTTCTGCGCTCAGCTTCTTCTTCACCCCAGTCGAGCTTGGAGGTAAAGCACTCTCTACCGCAAGTAGTCCTGGAGATCTAATGAAACTTCTCTTCTTCCTGTCACGCAATTCACGGCCTTTCTCTGGCAATGATGTTTTTCAAGCGGTCAAGAAGATAGGAAAGGTTTTCCATGAGGTCCTTGATTCTCCTACATCGAGCTATGGCACTAGCCTTGCTCCTTGAAAAACTAGCTACATGTCTTCTCTCTTGCAGGTTGCCCTTTCAAGCTCCCCTACATCTACCGTATCAGCAGGTAACATGGACGTGAGCAGTTGGAGTTCTGCAGCAGCACATCGGGCAGCGGGGAGCCTGAATTCAAGCTCAGTGAGCTCATTATGGATTGCTGATGCCGACTTTGCTATCACCAGGACATCCATTGCATTGCTGCTACCCCTAGGTTTAAGAAATATGTCGGGTTTTGCTTCTGGCTCTCTATGGGACATGTTCCAAGTACTCCGAGTCTGCAAGAGATGAACGCAGCGAGTCTGACGCCAACACCTCCGATACTTGCAGCTACTTCCGTTCTTTACCATTTGGTGGCGATTCATTATAACAGTATGTATCGCATATTTCTTTTGGATCAATGATCATTATAATCTATCTAATACTTTATTCAATAATCTGATAATAAATTATAACAACTAATTGATATTTTTTTGATCATATTTTTTAGTTATCAACATTAAATTCAGGGTTATTAGTGTCAAGTGAAGGCATCTTCTTTCAAAATCTCTATCCAACTCTGAATGAAAAAAAGATGACAAAAGGACCCATGCTTGCTTCTGCAGATCCAACAGTATCATCAATTTAAGAAAGGATCATTAGATTTCCTCTGAAAAACCTTTACTGGGATCACACTCGCAAATATCATTTACAGCAAGTCGGACCAAAAAGAGAGGTGGTGACCCTTTGGGAGGGTGCAACTTTGCTTGTGAATTAAGTCATTGAATCCATGGTAGCATATAAAGCATGCCACCACCTTTTATAGAGCAGAGGAAAACAGGAAACTAAGGCTAAGACATTAGAGGGAAAAGGAATAACGATAAAATGACACATATACTTGCTAAATAATATAGGTAACTCATGTAACACGGTTCAGAGTGGCTCAGAAACAAAGTTGTGAAGAGTTTCTATTCGACTTTCAAGAGCTGCAATTTCCTTGTTCTTTTCACAGAGAGAGACACAAAAATAGCCAACAGTATCTCTGAGCTCTCACTTCAACACTCTTCATCAGCCTGCTTTATTGGCCTTTGAATCTGGTTTTTGTCCTGCTTCAGTTACCCCAGTTTTGACCTCACCTGAACAACACCCATCCCCATGATGATGATGATGATGATGATGATGATGATGACCGTGCCCATGACGATGGTGATGATGGTTCTGCTTTCCCTTAAGCTGCTTCCTCATGTCATATGCATCCTCTCCATCTGCATAGTATTTCGCCTCCACATCATGTATCTTGTACCCCAGAGTCTCAGTGTACAAATTGAATGCGGCACGATTGCTTTTGCGCACATGCAGTGAAACATACTCAGCCCCATAAACCTGCGTAGATCTCTTAAAGGGATAAGTGTGACAATCTTTGTACATGCTTTGATATGTTAAGGCACTTTATGGTCATGATCAGGAGTGACTCATATAAATACTACTCACTTACTCCTACTTTAAGAATGAAAATAAGCGCAACTTGTTGTTAAGGCTACTTCTAACTAAAAGCTAACTGACTATGTTTCAGGCTACAAATACTTCCACCTGTTAAGTTCAAGATAAGAGTTTCACCAGCCCAATATGTTGTTCCTCTAGCTACCACACGCTCACAAACAAGCAGATATCTCCCGACATTGCACCGAAAGAAAAGATAACTACCAACAATGGAGACAATTTTCTGCAGCATTTGAAGGAGAGACATGCATTCATATGACCATAAATGATGGGCAATATTACCTTGCATAAAGTTGCTCATGATATCTTCATTACTATATTTGCTGCACTAGCAGTGGTATGTTCATCGTGTGGGAAATTACAACACCACAATGGACATGTTAATGCCTCAAACTATGTATCTATGTATGTATGTATTTCAATACAACAATATGAAAGGACTTTACACATCCTCATGTCTCCCTAGAAGAAAAATCCAGTAACAAATCCCTTTACTTGAGAAGTACTACCATTTATGTAGATTTATAGGCCGATACATCACATTCGCCGCTCCTAACCTGAACGAACTAAACTGATTTAAAAGCTTAATCATGCAAATGCACACGTTCTCCATCTGGATTCGAACCTAACCATAAAAAAGTAAGAAAGACTACTGCCCCAAAGTTATCCTAGTGAACTCTTAAGGATTTCCAGTAATTCTCCTTGTCAACTAAAATTGGAGAAAAAAAGCTCAATTATGACAGAACGAACTATTCCATGTTATCCAAACAGATATACCAAATAATATCGCCAGATTAAGCTCTACGATCGAGTATCATGGCCTTAAATGATCTTCCACCAAATCATCCCCCGCTCTCCCAAACTCAAATAATTTCTAACTGAAATCTACGAGTACGCTTCAATCACAACCAGCAAGACCAACCCAATAAAAAGACCCATCAAAAGCTCAAAACTTTACATCCAAAGCCAGCATCCCCAGCAAAATTAAGATATCGGCATACCAAAAAGAAAAGGGTTGGGGAAAAATAAGAATGGAACCTGTTCCATGGCATTCTGCGCAGCATTCATGAGCTTCGTGGCAAGCCCCAGCTTGCGATGAGTTCGGAGAACGGCGAGAGAGGTGATGTGGCCATGGCACTCATTGGTCTCTTCCTCCATCTTCGCCAGAACGTACCCCACGATTCGGCCGTTGTAGTCCTCCGCCACGTAGAGAAGCTGAGGCCAAGAGAGGATGTGGTACAAGTAGTACTTCATCTGGTAGTTCTCAGGCAAGCACATCAAGTTGCAAGCCTGCATGGCCAGTAGATCGTCCACCGTGGCTTTGCGAATGCACACCATGGTTGATCTGGGTTCGGCCGGTCTCCAAAAGCTTCGTGCTTCTTTGAGGGGAGAGAATTGGGTGCGTAGGGTTTTCTCCTCGCTCCTTCGGGGGAAAGAAAAGAAGAGAAGGGGAAGAAAAGACGAAATTTTATAGGCTTGGGCTTGCTTGGCCCATGATAAAATTCTCTGGGGTACATAACAAGGGATGCGCATCCAATGAGGACGGACCATTTGGTCCTTTTTCGATTGGGAGCACCTTTCACTTTATCAGAGAAATCTTTTGTCACCCGTCGTGAACCTCTTCTTTGAATCAAAGATGTTCAATTCAGCATTCCATCCGACGTGAATTGACATCAAATCAACGCTCTCCTTGAAGCTTTTCTTCGTTGTTGTGTCTCTTGCCTATTTGTCTATGTTTACCCAAGCGTGATAGTACCGTGTGAGCGAGACTGAGCAGGTGCTAGTGCAGCTCAACAAAAGGGAAAAGGATTGAGCTTTTACAATGTCGTGCTTATTTCCTGAATGATGAATGGGTGTGAAAAGAGCACCGTGGAAGTCTAGTAAAGGAGAGCCAAGTCGGAAAACGTTGGTCGACTTGCAATTCCATGTGACTTCTGCCCCATCTCCAGCCCTTGAAATTAGCGAGGCCCATGTTAGTTCCACTTAGGATTTGAGGATTTATGTAAGCTGGGAAAAGAATCTGAAAGGTAAACTAGATCAGGATTTCACATTGGATCGGAAGACATTCTTATATAGCCCAGATACTTGTAGCTACCATGAAACTGTCACTCTCCTATCGCTCAGTTCGTTACATTTAGGCTCCCTCACCCGTTTTCTAGCTCCTTGGTCTTGCTATAGAGCGTTGAATTGATCCGAACATAACATTGCTATAACAAAAAACACAGTAGCAGTACTCTCAGTCGATGCTGAGTTCCCTGGCAAAGTTTCTGCTTGGTTTCACGGTAGCGGGAATGCCCTTCAAGCTCGGAGATTTCTGCTGGTGACCATTTGGCGTGCCGCTTTTGTCGAAGCTGGGCACTTCGCTTGCGATGGAAGATACAAGAGAGAGCTTATTCTTGTATGGGGAATAGCTGTCGGAGTAAGCATCGAAAGACCCGGGCCTCAGTTTTGGGGAGCTCAGCGATCTCGCCTTTGCCTTGGCCGATTCGGTCGGGGCCATGTAAGTTGGTATGGCAGGCGAACCTTGGAAGTTGTCATCTCCCATCGAGCACTGCTTTTTATGGCGAGGGTGCCTTCTTGAAGCAGATTGAGGGGAGTCCAGTGGCTCGAACTGTTGTTTTTTCGGGCTATTTTTCGGCTTAAATTGTCTTCTGTCCTCCTCCTTCGGCTTCGGAAGAGAAGTCGGAACTGGGTCTAGATCTTCAAATTCTTTGCTTTTAGCGAGTTGCGTGTCCACCCATTGCTCCAACCAATACCTCCACCTTCCGCTTGGTTTTCTATGTTCTGATTCTGCCGACTTCTGCATAATTTTTCCCTCCATTAAGAGATCAATTTAAAGTGATGGGCTCAAAATGAAGTACTAATAAGAGAAGGCCATTCTCACCCGATGGTTGAATGAGTATCCCTTTATGCGCTCTCTCTTCCATGCAGCCTCTTTCTTGCTTAAGAACAACGCCTCTGCATCTTTTTTAGACAATAAGCTGTCATCCCATCTTCTTTGGCTGTTTTGATCCACCTAAAGTTTTTGATAACAAACTCGACATCATCTGTTTCTGTCCTTCAGATCAAGAGTCGAGTATATGGTGACCCAACTTAGATTGAAAAAACTAAAAAACTAAACTGATTCATGTCGCGGCCTTATTCAAGTATAATCTTGAGGACTACTTGGTCGTCCGAAGTAGCAGGAATAAGGAAAAAGTGGGGGCAGAGAGAAACCTGACATTGTTAAAAGCACCATTACCTCGTATCTGATGTGTTTGATCTGACAATGCTCGTTGCAATGCAAAGTCCTCTGAATGACGTGTGATCTGGTCGAGCAGACCTGCGAATGTATGTCCACAATGGATTGCAAGCGCTTAAGAGTCGTCATTGCTTGGCGCCTGACAGCCCGGCCTCGAATTATCGCTTGAAGCCTCACTATTCCCTTCAACGCCCTCAGAGCCTTCCTTGCCTGCAGATCCTTCCCCCGAGATAATGTTAATCAAAGGCTACTCATTCTGATTAGGGAATGATGCTTTATCATTCCCATAATCCTTCTGCTTTGTTCTCTTGTAAATCATAATTTAAGTTGCCTGATGCCACCAGCTAGTGTTGCAGCCCAATCAATTACAAAAGACAGAAACAGATTTTTCCCCAGCCATTAGCATCACATCCTTCTATATCGGCATGAAGACGAGTCTTCATACCCGCGGTAACTATGTCACTACTCTAACTTGCAACGATTTCTAAAAAAAGAAAAGAAAAGCACAGGGTAAGTAGATGAGTTTGGTTGAAGAGAGTAACTCACAAGATATCCCCGAAAGGCTGCTTGAATTATAATAGCAGCTAATTCTTGGCTTTTCCTTCCATTTTGACCTCTGAGGGTAGTGTCCTGGTGTATCATTGCAATGGAACGTTCATCCACTTCCTTTTTGCATTGATGAGACGAAGGCTGGGGATTGCCTGTGAGCTTAGCAACCTCGGCAGCCACCTTAGCAGCAGTAGCAGCAGCTGCTTCGGCAGCGGCTGCCGCGGCAAGAGCCACACTAAGGGCGTGCTTGCTCTGCACTTGTTCCTCTGCATCATCAACTCTCTTTAGGGGCGGTGGTGGTGCAATTGGCGGTAACTTTTTAACTTGAAGCCTCTCAAACACCCATTTCCTTCTTCTTTCCTTCTAATCAAACACGGTAATGTCAGAGCCACAAAGTGAGCAATGAAAATTTGGAGGTTTCACTACAACAAAATTACAAAATTCACATGTTCAGAACCTTCTCTGGTTTTGTTTGCTTCTCTAGCCTAAAGAATCTCTTCACCAAGGTGAGCCAGCTCCTCTTTTTGGCCATTAAAAGGCTTCAAATGGGAACGCGACCTGAAAAGGTCCTACTGGTATGAGAGCGCGCCAGTGCTACCTGGTGACAGCATCAGAGACATGGCAGCACAACAAGCAAACAGAGAAGCAAGCAAGCATTGACGCCGGAGAGCAAGTGATCCGTATGAAAGCTGGTAGCTAGTGACACGATTAGGAAAATCTGTCAGAATTAAAAAAAAAAAAACTCATAGAATAATATTTCTTGTGGAAAAATTCTACACGAGGACCCCAATTCAGGAGGCACAATGCTAGGCTGTGCTGAAACCTATGTAGATTGGGAGTATTGGCTGGTTTAACTGCTCACTAGGCTCACCTTTTCTTGCAAAACTAGCAAAATCAGCACAAAGTTCGTCACATGGAAAAACCTTTTCCTTTGGGATCTCGGACCAAAATTTCACGAGTTGGAGAAAGAATTGCCTTAAATTCAGATCAAGATCGATCCTCTCTTATTTTTATCATGTACCCAAAAAGGTGGTGAGTGGGGAGCGTAAATGATTCTCTCACCAGATTTCTTCTCGAGACAATGGAATCACAAATCCCGAAAGAGAGAATTTTAACAAATGCTTTGAACTCACCAGATGGGTACGTATGTCCTATAAGGTATTGATATTCTTCAACAGTATAATTCGCCTTTTCCACGATGAGTTGCATCTGTTGCGCAAGTGGGCCTCGAACAAAGCACTGAGTGGGGATGGAGAGAATCCATTTTTGCATTCAGGGAGAGAGAGAGGGAGAGCAAGATCTGTGAGTGCGATGAAATAGAATTATCATTGTGAGCGAAAAGTCTTTTTGGAGTTTGATGGGGTCCTGTACGCAGTCCATAACCCTGTCAAAGGCATGTTCATGTGTTTCATTTTAGGAAGAATTTAAGAAGGCTGCCACTGCTCTCATTCTGCTTTTATTTTTTTCGTTGGTTCTGACAAAGAGCATCATCAATGCATGTAGAAGTGTCCCATCACGTATGATGAGGTTTTGTTTTACCCCTGATTCTTTAGCATACCCAGCTAAATATCAGGGTGTCATTGCATGTGTCTTGAACAAGCTGCGTCACGTCTCAGATGCAATTCCTCTCTCAGTAGTACCTTTCCGCAACTGCAAAAGATGGCCAGCACATGTGGAGATAATGCGAAACAGCAAACACTACGTTGGGGACGCCATTTTGCATCCTTCCAAAGCTTCTTTCCTTTTCCTTCTGGACATTGTTGCCCTCCTTGTGGATCGAATAGAATCGCAGCTTGACCTCAAGTTACTGCCAATAAAATGGGTTCACTTGCTCGGAGTGCACGTGAACTGAATCAATCCCACGCATCCCAATTGGCTGGATAAGAAGAAAACACTATGGCACCCCCAAAATTTGACAATAAAAGAGACTAGAAACACTTGAGAAACCTAACACAGGTGCGCGCGCGCGTGAGAGAGAGAAAGAGAGAGCTATTATTGGGAGAGACGTGGGGCAGGTTGAATGTGGAAGGGTCGGGATAATCAAAAGAAGACGACAAAGGAAACATGGGTTCTGCGAGAGAGGAATACAGCTGGTGAGTGGCCCATCCAAAATAGGACGAGTCATGATATGTTCTCATCTTTGGCATAGAAACAAAGAGAATTCCATCCCTTTGCTTTTTGCAGAAGCCCCAAGCGGAGTCCCTTTCGGGGTTACAACTATACAGTGACAGTTGGAGATCCTTCACGGTGTCATTGTAGCGACTTTGGTATGATCAAGGAAGGCTCCCACGTTGGGCGGTCTTTGGATGCCTGCACCTCTCTTGGTAGTTTCCACTTTTTCCAGCGACAACTCATGTTCCTCGTTGCCACCGAGAATATGGCTAGTCTTTTTCAGTCTTTGGACTCAAAGAAGCAGAGCGGGCTCGTGTAATAATCGAAAATGGCCTACGTCTTGGACTCAGTTCATGGGGTCATATGCAAATTGCATATACTAACGGTTCCATTTGCATGCTGAGCTGCTCTTCTTGAAGCTAGACGAGGTTCAAAATCCAGGGTTATCTTATATTTTTTCCAGGCTCTTCTAGTTCTTAGGCTAATGGAATGCATTAGATGCATAAGAAAAGAAGTCTTGTCCACGTGTTAAACCAAAGAGAGCTATGTTATATATGCAGGGAGCAAGTAGACCTTGAATTTCTACTCTCCAAGCTTACCACTCATCATATAATTGTAATTGTTGGCCAAGTAATTAAAGTTCATATCGTTAGATATGTCACTTGCATCTTAACCATCTCTTTATATGACTAATTTTCATCTCAATTTGGTGAAGGTATCGGTGTAATCTTCGCCTCACCTAATCCAGCAGTCGCGTTATTTCTTTCACTTTCAGTTTCAACCATACTGGATTTGGTTTGACACAACTATAGGCCCTTTCACCCCTTGGCATCTCTACGTTCTTTTCACTAATGTTGGCGAATCTTTTCAACATTTATGTGCGATGTGCAGTATCCATAAAATTTGCATACTCTTTGTAATACTCCAAAGGCAAATGTTTCATTAATTATTCGATTTGTACATCCTGAGATAGCCTTGATACAACTACAAAACCATCAGCGTTACAGGAATCAGAAGCTACAAGCATTTTCAAACTTGTTACGTACCAAAGAGCAAAGACCAAACAGAGTTCACTACTTCACTCGATCTTCACTCGTTTAGCGAGGCTGATGAATGCGTCGAGGAGCGCACTTAACACGCACATTCTGAACTGATTTCTTGCAGAACTTTGGAGACCCCATTACTGGTGATTTGGGTGCTCTGTCCTTGGGTGACTTGGGCATGCTCAGGTCCTTCAACAGAGCTTTAGCATCCATTTCCGCATCTGCTACCAAAAAGCAAGAGAGAGGGAGAGTGCTCAGGTCCTTCAACAGGTCCTTCAACAGAGCTGTAGCATCCATTAGCGCATCTGCTACCAAAAAGCAAGAGAGAGAGAGAGAGAGAGAGAGAGAGAGAGAGAGAGAGCAAGAGGCCAGCTTCAGAATTCAGAATCCCTTTACTCCAACAACAGTTTCCAGAACTATATCAAAAGGCTTCACAATCAAAGAAAAATCTGATCTTTCATCAAACATTGAGAAGCAACAGAGATACAGCTACTGATTTATACAAGGGCCAGCACACAAGCAAGACCCTACATTTATCAGAGACTACAAGATGCGTTTGTGGATATATAGAAAGCAACACATCAAAATCCCTCTCTCTCTCTCTCTCTCTCTCTCTCTCTCTCTCTCTCTCTTTTCCTCTCTTTTCAACTTCAAATCCATATCCTACACCACACAACACAAAATCACAACTTCGCTGCGCCAATTAATCGATACACCACAGAGAATCATTACCATTAAGCAATTTCCTCTCTTCTTCACCGACACCCATTGGATCTGATCCTCCACTTTCCCTCTTATCAACACCTTCCAGCTCGTCCACAAACATGATTTCATCATCGATAATCTCCGGAATCATATCATCATCATCCTCATCAAAGTCAAAAGCATCGCCGCAATCATCCGCTCCGAAATCGTCGTCCCCATGTTGGCTCAGCCAGTAATCGCGGTACCAAGACGACGCCTTCACGAGCTCCCACCACGCCGGCGAGAAATCCTCCACCTGCCGATACGCCATTGGGATGAACGGCTCCGCTTTCGGGTTCAAGCTCGATCTCGTCCCGGACACCAGTGCCATTTCCTTGCTCTACGCCCGTATCAAACGAAACAAACAAACGATCCGACCAAGAAACGATGAGAAGCTGCGAAATCTCACGCCGTTGCCGAGATCAGCGACGGCCGACAAGAGAAGATCAGCGCTCTCACCTCGATTGGTTTGGACCGTTGAAGGCTGATCGGGATTACCAACGCGAGACAAGTCAAATGAGAAGCAAAGACGGTTGCGACTGATTAAGAATGGATAAGGAGAGAGAGAGAGAGAGAGAGAGAGAGAGAGAGAAGGAGAAGGAGGAGGAGGAGGAGATATCTGAACCTGCTTGGTTCGGGGCTGCTGAACCTGCTTGGTTCGGGAGGTATGGAGTGACACGTCACGACTTGACGATTGTTAAATCGACGGTTGAGCGTGGTAGATAAGGATCGGACGGCTGCTTTTCGGGTGGAGGGGGCAGATATTTTCGTCAGTTAGGTCAACGAGATCAATTTACTAAGGTCTGTCGAGGGTCATTACTCATTAAGGATGGTGACTTGAATAATTCGAATTTTTTAAGGTGGCTGATAACTTAAATGTACTCATCCATGTGGGAGCAAAAATTTCTGAAGGTGAGTATATCAATAAGCAATTTATAACTTTTTATTGCATTAAATCGCATTCATGATGAAATTATTAAAAATCATGAATTAGAACCACTAATTTCATGTGTATATTTAATAATCTTTAAGAAACCGCGATAGCTTTTTCCATGAAGTTGTGGTTCTAAATTTGCTCAGAACGAGAGACCACCTTCACATCAGACGCGTCTTATTAGATTGCTTACATGAATACTAAAATGAAGAATTAGTATTTCCTTCTTGACTATCAAGAATTATTACTTGCGCGCAAGCACAAGTGACATGTACTGTTTGTTTGTGTGAAGTACAGCATAGAAGTGCATGACTGTGTAGCTATGGCCGCTTGTTGTTGCCTGTAATGCCTCCCCGCTCACTTAAAAAAGTCAAGTTATCGGATGATGCGGAAGATGTCGTCGACCTTCCTCGTGTCGGCATTCACATACTGCAGGCAGGATGTAGATAGAAGTTAAATGAGCCGTACGCATGATTATCATGAATGTAGTAACATCTAGCAGTTCGATGTTCTAAACTCTACTTATAATGCTATGCATCAGAAACTGTAAGCAGTTTTCACAAGAGACCAGAACAGTGTCCCAACAAATGAAGTCATCTATCGTAAAAGATGGAATTGGCAGTGACAAAGCAGAAAACAAGGATGATGGTAGGAATGGCGATGGAAAATACGATAGTGCTATGCAGTATGCAATATTCAGAGTCAAATTGCTGCTGACCTCTAGCTGTAATTGCTCTGGAGTTGCATGTCCTCTGACGTATCCGAATTTGGAAATCCTTATCAAGCTCCAATCACTCGGCTGCGACCCAAAAAAATAAAAATAAATAAATCAATGGGGCTTCACTTGTATGGATCTTATGCATGGGAGCAACAAAATGGATAATCCCCATGTAACCTTATGGTTTCGAGTTGAATGATATGAGCAGCAGAATCAGCAAAGAAAGTTTAAATTTGTTAGAGCAAGCTAAAGAATTATCTTGAATCTAGATATTTCAAGGCCCATAAATCAGAAAGCTTTTGTTAAGATGGGATTGTCTAGCTAAGCAGCATTCAACCAATGTAAATGCAGGAAATGGAATTGCAATTAAGCATTAATAAATCCTTGGTCAGATGTTCGCAAATTGCCAAAGATTGTGCAGATTCAGACAAAAAGCTATATTGGTTTACTATCTGCAAAGGGTGTGAGGGAGGACAGACTCTAACCTCATCTTTGAACTCATCCAGACTGAAGCCGGCCATACCAATAACCACTTGCACCGGTGCACTATAGTTGCTGTGATCATAAGTATCGACTCCACTTTGATCTTTCTTGGGCATAGCTTTACACTGATTTTGGTAAACCGAGCAAGTTCTTTCATAGTTATGAACGTGACCGAAAAGAACTAGATCAACCTGTGATACCAAATGCTCGATGAGTACAATTTCACAAATAAACAGATTATTCCCCATGAGAACCGAAGTAACAAGTAGAAGATTGCCTTGTTGTCCAATATCAACGGCTCTACAGCATCAAGAAACCTTTGGTCAGCGCCAAATCCGGGCTCAGAAGTGTACATGGGCCTGTGCCTGCAAGCGGCGACCATTACAAGTGAACCCAATTGTCTTTTTTTGTATGAGACTATGCAAAATGAAGCGGTGAACTCAAGATCACGGAGAAGCAAATGTACTTACCCCATGAAAACTAACCAAGGAGTTTTAGATCGGTCGACCGAAGCCATGTCCCCTTTCATCCATTGATACTGACAACATGACATTCCCATCTCATAAAAATGACAGCTCATCGGCATGCAAATGTAATACCAAAAGGGTTCAGCTCGATTGCCCTTACTTGCTCTGAATTCTCAGACCAGTCGTGTTCGGTTGAAATTACTGTGAAATGAACACTGGCTTGTTCGATGGAATACCACGGCTGGTCCTTCGCTGGGGTTGGCATAGGGAAGTATGTCTCATAAGCGATGCCGCATTCCCCGCCGGAGTCTGGAGTTAAGTACACAGATCCTGAGCCCCCATAATCTCTTCAAGTAAAAGAAAATTAGAAATCATCTTCAACTCATGCTGCTAATTATGTTGGTTCAGCTATCTATTGAGTCTTCTATAGAGCACAGGAAGGAGCGCATATCGACCCGAGATAGTTACCTTTCATGGTTCCCAATTGCAGTCATGTAGGGAACCTGGGAAGCAAAACGGCTGATGAGGTGGAGGAAGAAATCCCACTCCACTAAGAAGCCGGTGGCGTAGCTTATGTCTCCGATATGGAAGATGGCGTCCACATTGCCCGAGTCTACATCATCTGACACTGCCTTTGCCACCGAGACTGATCCTGGCTATAGAATCATTTAAAGTTGCATTTTAGGATCCCTTCATAACCAGGAGTTTGAATTCTTACGAACAGCTTAGCCTTTGCCACTTCAGTTAGTTCAGATGGCAATTTTTCATTGTATGAAATTCATTTTACCTGAATGTAGTGCTCGACGGAATCATCCAGAGGGGCTTTTCCCATATCCCCAAACGCAAGAAATTTGAGTTCATTTGATCCTCCTGCTGGTGGTGTCCTGAACTGTACTAGTTTGCTCCAACCAGCTGAATCACTGGATATTGTAGAAGCATTGTCAAAACGATTGCCAGGAAATGCCGATCAATCCGAATTCCTATCATCTAATTAGTGCAAGGAAAAAAATAGATCACTCCATCTACTTCCAGTTGCGGCAACTCATTTGCAGTGTCATGCAATGTCTAAATCTAACATAATGATAACATGATGCTCCACTCTATTGAAAATTGTGTACCCGTTTCCCTCACAATCAGACATGCAGCTACAATAAATATTAAAGGACTAAGGCATATAGAAGTATCAGCTGGCGCTCCGTCCTCTAACTAATGTTGGTAATTCATAGACAATCATTATAAGGAACAAGGCCATTGCATATCTTTTTATTCGCATTCACATTCACTGCAGATTTGATGACCCTGCATCAAGTAGACGTGCTAGAGATATTGCACCATGCTTAGTAAGAATACCTCAAGCTGATCTGAAACCAATCTGTCTCATAAATGACAAGTTTTCTTCAAAAAATTACCTTCCGTATTTGTAAGAATAAGAGGTAGAAGGCTGCAGTCCTGTCATCACAGCTGAATGAATGTAACCGGGGTCATGCCAACCAAAATCTTTAGCAGGACTAGGTAGCACACTACCTGTCAAAAAATAGACCAACAAAGCTAAATTTCGTGAAGAATGAGTCTTTATGAGGCAGTTCGATTGTTTTGCATGTGACAAGGAAGTCGTAGTGCATTTACAGAGTTTTCATAGAAGGGATTGACGTTAACTCACTGCACATATCATCTTGTGAGAATGTACTAACTTCGGAAGTTTGTGATTTCCCCTCTCCATATTGCACCTCTTGGGGTTCCTTGCCTCCACTAACCCATGTAATCCTCATCTGCAGATTAAAGCATGTATGATGACCATTCGCAGTCTGCATTGCTTTCAAGTGTTTTATGCAAAGAGTTATTCTACGCTCAGGCGCAGTGGGTCATGCAGGCATGGTTCCGTGATTTCATGGGCTAATGATATAATTCACATTTTTCATGACACCCAAAGAGCCAAATTGTTGGTGACACGATCCATAGAAGCTCAATACACCAAGGGCTTACCGAGGTCCCAGTCGAGTCAATGCTGGAGAGGTGGCCATAGAGCGGTTGGTTTGGGTTCGCAAAGGTCAAAGAGTTCGATCTCTTCAATATGCATGGTGTGGCAAACCCCCCAGTAAACAGCACGAACTCGATGTCGGTTCTGATGTTTACGACGTGAAACGTCAAGGTGCTACCGCATGTGGTCACGGCACAATTACTGTCTTTGTACTCCTTGCATTCCTTCTTCTTGCAGCTCAGATAGTCCGGATCCTTGCTCACGTATTGCGCCTAAAAATGATGCGCATAAGCATGCACCAAAAAGTCGAAGTGGAAACATATCTCCTAATCTCAAACTAATTGGACTAGTAATGGTAGGTATACTTGAAGACTTACAGAATTTGGCACATCGCAAAAAGAAAAGAAGAAGAAGAAGATGTAAGATATAATGCCAATGGTCGCAATAAATGAAATACTAAAGAAGTTTAAGAAAAAGGGCTTGCTAAAATATTTGATATAATCAAGCTATGTGAAGCATTTTATATGTGCCAAAAATACAAAAACAAAATTTGTAAACCTGTCTTGATATCTAGCATTACTCATATTAGATTTATACATGGAATGTGTTCATTTGACTAATGAAAAACCAACTCCAAGAGGCACCTTTCTTATTTTCTTGTATTCAACAAAGTTTAGTGTTTTTACGGTCAATGGAGAAAATACATATATAAATAATAAATTTTTTAATAAATTATTAAAAGGATTTTTCTATAAGTCGATTCATTATTTATTAAATGAAATTAAACAATGATACAAAAATTCGATAGAGGACATCGCAAAATATCTGAACCAGAACTAAATCGACTTTGTCGATTTAAAGCGACAAAGAGATTATAAAGTGAAAGACTCCTTGGGTCTCCTTTGAACAACCAAAAAAGAGAGACGCTGACCAAATAAAAATAAAACGGACTCCTATTTTCTCCTCTTCTTTCGGTGGACGAAGACTTGACGAGGAATACTTCAAACCTTAAAAACAGCTACAATCGCTTATGCTTGAGGTTGGATTGGGTATTATTTGTGTGTGTATGTATATAGAGGCATGTATATATAGCTTTTATTAAATAAGTTCAATCGCACTGAAAGAAAACGCAACGTTCGTTCAGTATTTTCAAAAGCAACATGAATTTCATGTTTTAATCGATTCCGTCTACCACCGCAAGATGACCATTGAACTGACTCTTTCAAGTAAAAAAAATTTCCGTTTTGTTTTGTTGTAATTCAGACATGTCCCAAACCAAATGAAATTGTTCACATCGTTATTGTTAAGTGAAAGCCATGGACTTTATGACGTGACTTTGTTGGTCGATCATGCGGACTGAACCAAGTCTTGGCAAAAGGAGTTGGGCATGTTCCATGTGATTTCTTTTTCAATTGCTTTTCTGTTCGACCCCTGTTGATTCCACCATTTTTCCAGGAGCCCCTCACTATTTTACGTTTCTCTTACTCATCAAGAAGGAGGTAAATAATCTTTACTAAAAAAAAAAAAGGAGGTAGATAAGTCATCGACAGGGCACTGATTCAATGCGAGAAAAGTTACCTTGACGGGATAATGGCATAGAAGAGGAAGATCACTTAAATCACCAGTCTCTGCATACAGAGCCTTATTCAGCAGACAAGCCGAGACACTGCAACCCAAAAGAAAATACAAGGAGAACAAGGAACTTGAATGAGTAACCGTTCACGTGTACTGATATGTTTCAAAAGAAAAGGTTGAAAGTTCTGAGGATGAAAGATTTAGATATCAAGAAGATTCGTACTCCGCGTCTGATGGAGAAATCATGGCTACCCAGTCCAAGTCTGATGGAAGCAAGACCCCGGTTACGTTGACCATCAGATACTCTTCATCCCCGATGGTAATACCACCACTAACATTGATTTGAAGATATGGGTTCGGGTCACGACACTCGAGAAGTCGCCTTCTGTTTAGTAACCGGAACTCGGATATGGCAGTGTAGTTGAGGTGCTCGAGCACGGAGTCAACCACCAAAGGATGCAAGTTTGATGGTGACGATGAAGGAGGAGGAGGAGGAGGAGAAGGAGAGGAAGAAATGCAAGTAAAAAGTATGATCGGAATGGAAAAGATTGCGATTTGTGTTGGAATGTGGAGTTCCATATTGGAGAAGTAAAATGCTTTGGATGACTGAATACGAAGGCCTTGTTTGTATCCTTACAAGAAAAAGGGGTATAATTTAGTAGAGAGAGGGAGAGAGAGAGAGTTTGAAGGATTGAGGCAAGATATTTGAATATTTAGGATCCAATACCTATGGAAGTATATCACGTATATATGCTTTTTATGGAGGAGGATATTATTTACTTTAAAGAACAAAAAAACAATGAAGAGGGTACCATGTTTATTGACATTGACATATGCGGAGTTGCTGATAGTTCGTCAATTGTTTGAAAACGTACTAATTGGGAATGAGTTTAATTACTTCCAAAAGTTTAATGCAGATCTCGGATTTTTTAGTTCTGTCCAATGTGAACTGGATCCTCTTCTACTAGCTAGCAACCCAATTAATTAATCCGTGTTCATGGTTAATGTGACTTTGAATGGACCAGCCTGTGCAGCTTCTTCCGCTTTGGCATTTGCCATTTGCTATGTCAGAAAGAACCATGGGATGGCATCAAAGTCAGGAATTTGATTAGGGTTTATATGAATGCCCGGGCATGTAATGAATGCATTTTTGGTCAGATGATAAGAAAATGAACATTTACTTTAGATGCGCTTAGGGATATCAGGTGCTGCAGAAGTTCATTGAGGGATTATGAACACCTAAATTTTGACTCCTTGAACCATCCACAGCATAGAAAATTAGGGACGACTTAGCCCCTGAACAAAAAATATCAATATTGTGCATTCGCATTTTTTGTATTTCATCATCAAGAACATACCACCTTGCATCAAATTGGTGATCATAATGTCAAGTATGAGAATTGAGATGGGCACGAAATAATGATTGACCAATGATCAATAGAAATTAGAATGATGGATGAACATAGACAAGCCATGAGTCGGCAGCTAGAGATTTGATTGCATTCGGTAATCTTCCAAAGTTAAAAAAAAAAAAGTGTATTATATATGGTTACTAGATATTTGAATGAAGAGCATTTGGAGAAAAGAATCGTAAATTGACAGATTTGGGAACAGCTTTGACAGGAAAAATTGTATATAATCAATTCAAACTTCAATGGATAGATTTGGGAACAGCTTTGACAGGAAAAATTGTAAGCAAGCATTAATCAGTCAACACCAGAAAAGGGAAAAAAGAATTTTTCTGTCCCAACTTGTAAGGATGAAATCGTAATTGATGCAGTAACAGAAGGGGGATTTCAATGGAAAAAAACCAAGATGGATAGTTCACATCGAATGGTACAGCTTGGACTATCTTTTCACCCTCAATCTCGGCAGAACATCATGAGTGACGTACAGCAGATGCTGGCCGTCCGATTCATCGGACGGCCAGAATTTCCCACAAAAAAAAAAAGTGGGATGGAGGACGGATGACGAAAAAGGTCGGAAGGATCATTAAAAAGAAAAAAAGTGAAACGCATAAGAGGGGAGAAAATATTAGGTGCGCTCAGCGCGCCAGGTCATAGGTGCGAGAATCCATTCAGTGCGCGACACGTGTCGCCAGCGTGGCTCCAGCGTGGACGTTTGCGGAGCCGAGGAGAGAGAAGAGAACAGACGAGAGAGAGCGCGGGGAGAGAGGAGAGAGAGGAACGAAATTTAAATTAAAGCTGACCTCTGACATTCTCTCTCCTCTCTTTCTCTCTCCCTCGTCTTCCCTCTCCCATCTCTATCTTCTCTTCCTTTCGTCCTCCATTTTGATTTCTCTCCTCTCTCCTGATTTCTCTCCAGAGAGCTCGCGCCTCTACGCCGCGTCGCCGCTCCACCGCCCTTCGTCCGTCGAAGTGACGAACCGCAAAGCGAGCATCCACTCCGCCTGTCCGCATCGTCTGCCACTCCGCTGGTCCGCTCCACCGCGCCGCCGCCGCACTTGCCTTCGTCCGTCGAAGCCACGAAACTCCTCACTTTGTCCGCCCCTGAGCGAAGTAGACTACTAGAGCCGTTTGGCGTCATGTGAATTTTTTTTTTTTGTATCTTTGGATTCATTGCTTGATCTTGTTGTTGTTGTTGTTGTTGTTCTTCTTCTTCGGGTGTTTTCGTGTGTATGTATATCAGTTCAGTTAGAAGATATTTCAGTCAAGCTTCTTTGTATTTGTGCGGCTATTCGGCTGGAGGGATTTCTTCTTCTTCGGCAGCCGAAAGAATAAAAAAAGAAGGGGGAGGTTTGGCTGTAGCTTTTTTTTTTACCCTCTCTTTTTTTGGAGGAAGACTGGGTTTTCTTTTTTCCTTCTCCTCGCCGGGTCTATTTCCTCTTCTTTCCATTTCTGGGATTTGAGCATTTGCAGCTCTTTTTGCTGCTGGGGGAAAAAGGATTTGCCTTTCGGCAGTTCTTCATCTTTTTTCCGCGGGATAACCGTATATACGGTGTTTCGGACTTTTCTCGATTCGTTGGTCACCCGTCGAATCGGGAGACGGATGGGTGTGTTCTAACGATTTCCTCCGCCGACCACTTGTTAACAAAATACGAGGAGGTTCAATTCGTGAAGCCGGCGATTGGGTCGCCGATGAGGGGTTCGATTCGCAGACCCTCTTGACCAAAGAATGAAGAACTTGCGAAGTCCAATTTGTGATGATTACGACGAAGCGCACTGACCCTCTTTCCCGGTTGGAATTTTCTCGCGGTTACTTGATTGGAATCTTCATTAGTTTTACGAAAGGAAAATTCGTCATAGAAACAGCTGAAAACTGGCCAATATTTTCAATTCCAGCACATTTTAAGACCTTCGATTTTTTGAAAGAGGACGAGAATTCCCCCAATGAAAGCGGAAGCTTCCGCCATGAAAAGAACCGAGCAATGCCCATTACACACCAGTCTTTAAACGCGACCCATCAACCCCTCAAAAGCGCAAAATCGAGACAGAACCACCAAATTGCACGCAACATGCGTCCACGCCACACAAATGAACAAAGAAAAGATGAATCACGAGGCGAATCATAGTACGCACGGCCATTGGAAGAGAAAGAAGCTGAGGCTTCTGGGGAAAGATGAACTGCCGAATTCTTTTTTTTATTCTTTCGGCTGCCAAAGAAGAAGAAATCCCTCCAGTCGAATAGCCGCACAAATACAAAGAAGCTTGACTGAATTATCTTCTAACTGAACTGATATACATACACACGAAAAACACCCGAAGAAGAAGAACAACAACAACAAGATCAAGCAATGAATCCAAAGATACCAAAAAAAAAAAAATTCACATAACGCCAAACAGCTCTAGTAGTCTAGTTTGCTCAGGGGCGGACAAAGTGAGGAGTTTCGTCGCTTCGACGGAAGGAGCTTCGTGGCTTCGACGGACGAAGGCAAGCGCGGCGTCGGCGGCGGCGCGGTGGAGCGGACCAGCGGAGTGGCGGACGAAGCGGACAAGCGGAGTGGATGCTCGCTTTGCGGTTCGTCGCTTCGACGGACGAAGGGCGGTGGAGCGGAGCGGCGACGCGGCGGAGAGGCGTGAGCTCTCGGGAGAGAAATTAGGAGAGGAGAGAAATCAAAATGGAGGACGAAAGGAAGAGAAGATAGAGATGGGAGAGGGAAGACGAGGGAGAGAGAAAGAGAGGAGAGAGAATGTCAGAGGTCAGCTTTAATTTAAATTTCGTTCCTCTCTCTCCTCTCTCCTCGGCTCCGCAAACGTCCACGCTGGAGCCACGCTGGCGACACGTGTCGCGCACTGAATGGATTCTCGCACCTATGACCTGGCGCGCTGAGCGCACCTAATATTTTCTCATAAGAGGGAGGGAAGCACGAGCAGGATACGTAGAGTTTTGTTCATCTCAAAGCAAAAGCTTCGCTCTTTTCCCTCATATAATCTGCAGCATTTCCCGACGTTCTAGGTTACTCCTGGTTCGGCTCCTGCCGCTGTATCAAGTCCTTGAAAGAGTCCCGACGCTCAAAGCTCTCCGTTTCCCGGCGAGCATTGAACAGCAACTGCGAACGGTGAACATCCTGGAGGACTAGCGAGTTTTTGAGCAGCCTCGGCGCCCTTTGACCAGAACGTCAGCAGCTTCAGTCCCGGACCTAGGACACCCAGCAACGCCATAGATCCCCAGCGAAGCAGCCTCGGTACCACCAAGCAACTAGCGATCGTTGGCGACATTTGCAGCAGCAGGTCAATCCCTGCGAGACTCGAAGCCCCCACCATTCAGAGTAGGACTACGCCCGTGCCTAGCACTCCCTCACACACTGTTAGGGCCCACCATGACCACCAACGGCAGCCCTAACGAGCCTCCCAGCCGCGCTTGGTGCTTTAGCTCGACCTACTTTGCCCCTCAGCCCGTGGAAACCTCCACGGGTGCTGCCTTCAACGAGCAACCAGTTCCTCCACATCCAAACGGTCTTGGCGAGCTACCATATGTGCTGCTCGTTGGTTGTTGTTTACCTCCACGTCGATCCCCACCTTCGTGAGCATCTCATCCCTCCTTGGCCAACTCTTTGTCATCGCTGGAATCTCTTAGATTGCCTGCAAACTTAGCTATTAACTCTGGCAAAGCCTAATTCCAGGTAATTAAGCTGTGGTGGGTGCAATTTTGACATATAGATTTAAATGTATGTTATTCCATAGTTAAGCCTTAGGTTGTTTTAACTAGCTTTGCGTTTATCCTACACTAGTCGAGGCATGTTAGGGCAGCGGACCTTTGGGCTCAAAGGTCGGTCCTGTCACACCCCAAAATCCTAAAGGAATAAGGATAATGACACGGCCATCCTTCTTCTTCTGAAAGACGCAGCCTTAACCATACTTAAGAGAAATCCAACTCCCAAAAGTCCCCGTCAAATTCACTCTCATTCAAATGTCCATTAACTGAGGGACCTGAAAATATGTAAAGATGAATGGTATGAGCAAACCACAGCTCAGTGAGTAGTACGTACATCTTCTAAGCAGATTGAGCACCCACTATGCATGTTTTGCCAAAACCATCACCAAACTCACATGAATTCGAATTCAGACAATGTCATACATTGAACTTTATATACAAGTAATTTCTTTTATCTGGGGGTCTTGGCCCCAAAAGACGTCTTGAGAGGTAAGGGAGGCCCAAGACTAATATAGAGGGGAGAGGCTAACCATCTGCCCGGTGTGGGACTTATGACATTTGCCCTCCTTGGGACTTACGGGAGCACTCAATCCCGTGGGTACTAAACCCGGCTCTGATACCAATCTGGGGGTCTTGGCCCCAAAAGACGTCTTGAGAGGTAAGGGGGGCCCAAGACTAATATAGAGGGGAGAGGCTAACCATCTGCCCGGTGTGGGACTTATGACATCTGCCCTTCTTGGGACTTACGGAAGAAATGCTCCATACATTCAAATATCATAATTCTTACATGTACAAATACTAGAAGAAAAATATATCTTTCCTCAAATCTTCACTCATATCAGAAATCATTTTTTATAGCATATCAGAGTTCAACAATATCACACGCATCAAACAAAATATCAATGGTCAACTCCATTGATTAATCTCATTCATTCAGAAGTCGATGGTCCATCCCATCAACTAATCTCAAATCACATATCAATGGTCGGTTCCATTGATTAATCTGGTACATTCAGAAGTCAATGGTCCATCCCATCAACTAATCTCAATTTTCATTGGCCAAACTATTATTGCTCAATATCTAACTATGGTCACGACACAACGCCTTGTGACAAGGCGACCAAGATTCCCCCCTTGGCAAGGTCTCCACCTACAAAGCCGGTGGCTCGGCCCAGAAGGATATCCTAACACCGGTATGCATACCCTCAAACCCCTCACTGGGTTCATAGTGATATTGAGCATAAATCTCATAACCAAAACCATAATTCCACATTTCATAATCCGAATCAAATCAAACTTCACAGTACACAATGTCAAATGAATACATCTTTGAATCTATACATAACTCCCTTCATAAACATGTTCAAAGCTAATAGTTTCTCGTAAATCTTTCTCAAAACATTTCGCAGATCTCAAAACATATGATCATTTTCAATCCAGTTCATCAAATAAAATACATTTCACACGGCATGTCTCAACCACTAATGAAATCTTCATAAATCATACTCACAAATTGACAGAACCTTTCGTAACCAATTATAACATAATTTACAAATAAGTTTGCAACGTAAATCATATTTGAACTCTTTCCACAAAACTATATATATATATATATATATATATATATATATATAATTTTTGTACCACGAATTGGTTCGCAACATAATATATACTTTCATAACGTATACAAACTTATTTGTATTCACAACATAATTCATAAAGCATCGCTCAAACTTTTCTCAAGCAATTAAGGTGTAGTAAATGCTCGATTTAGACTTTTATGCAATAAAAATGCTATTTCATAACTCATAACATATATCATTCTTTTTCGCTTCAAAGCATGAGTTTTCCAAACTCAAAGAAGAGATAAGACTACTCACCTTGAAATGCCTATAACCACCCAACAATTATTGCTCGAACAATTGTACTCGCGATCCTATCAAATAAGTGAGGACAACGTCAAAATTGAGTAAAATACTTTCCCAATGATGAATCAACTAAACTACACTTTCTTCTTAATCCCAACTACTTGCATATGCCAACAATCCTCTTGTCCAAGGATAATTTTCAACTTATTTGCAACGTGGAGTTTTAGCGCAAACCTTAATCTCATCACAATTTTCTCCACCAAACTCCGTTTTTAACGATCTTATATTCCAAAGAAAGCTCTTTCGATGTACAGCAAGATTCTTGGATTACCCAACCCAAACTCACGCCGAAAACCAACAAAAACGGGCCACGAAGTACTGTTCGCGCACTATTCACTGTGCACGACAAACTTCAAAATTTCTTTCCGGACAAACCACAAGTCCAAATCGAGTTCCGTCAAATGCTATGGCTTCCCAACACCCTAAAGTACGATAGCCTCATGATTTCTCAGCCAAACAACCCAAAAATCAGACTTCGGCACTCCCATTTCACAAAAATCCGAATTCAAGCCCTAATATCGAAAACTATTCCGATTAAGTGGACGAGAGGTATGAGCACTTACCGGAGGTTACAACACGTGGTGGGTTTGGCTTTGACGAGCTCTCCGCGGCACGTGCGCAAAACCCTTGTCTCTTTTTCTTCTTTCTTCCATTCCTTCTTCTTCTTTCTTCCTTTCTTCTTTCTTTCCTTTCTCGCGTTTTTCTCTTCTGCCCGTGCGTGCGTCTCTCTCTCTCTCCCTTTTCTTTTATAAAGCAGCCCACTTCCATTTTTTTTGTCTTTCCTTTTTTATTGTCAACCCTTTTACCTTCTTCTTTTTGACTAAGTCAAACACCTCTTCTTTCCTCTTCTTTTCTTTTCTTTTTGTTTGACCAAGTCAAAACGCAGTTATTACAGGTCCTTACTCTCATCTCATTGCGTCTTCCTTGTATTCTTACTATATGTTACTTTAAATAATCTTGTGTATATCAAGATAATATGTCTTCAAATTCTAGCAATGAACTTTTGAGTAAGATGTCTGTTTTTATGCCAGGAGTTTAATGACCGTCGTGCATAACATGTCATGTTTGGGGTTTAGAACGCATTCATAATCCATAATTTAGAGTTGTTATGTTTAGGACAATGCACGTTCATTTTAGAACTCATACACATGTAGGATAAATAATAGTAATCATAAATAAGAATCAAATAAAAATATCATCAGGATTTTATATGGATTGCATATGGGACTCATAACATGCATGTCATACATTGCGCATCATTTAATGAGTCATGTGATTCAAAGTTAGGGCTTTACAAAAATCATGTCACAGAGATTAATAAATAATTGCATTACATGCATTATCTGCATTGCAAATAGTTAATTTAACACTTCATTATAGAATAAATTTATGAGAAACCTATATGTCATTCATGTATGCTTCTAGTTAACTTAGGATAGAAAACGTACATTATTTTAATATGTCATCTTGAATATAGGAGTTAGAATGCACATGGGAGCAAACATATATCCACGTACATGTGTAATGTGCATCAATACGACTTCACAAAGGAAATTGTGATCAACCATTCCCACCGGAAAGAATTTCAAGAATTACCCGTGAGACAAATCTCTAGCTAGGTAATTGAGTTGTCCCTACAGCTGCAACTGTGTAAAATGGTGAGCTAAGTCAAATGAGAGAAGTATATCCTTAACCACAGGTATGGAGTGATATGTCAATATTTAACGATTTTTTTGATCAGACGATTGAGTGTGATAGGGATAGATCGAACGGTTGCTTTTCGGTTGAGAAAAGAAAGGGGGAAAAGAGATCCGGGGGGGATATTTTGGTCAATTAGGCCAACGACATTAATTTAGAATATTATTCTTTGCTAATCATATTCATGACCAAGGTCGGTCTGAGTGTTGTTGCTTATCATCGATAGTGACTCAAATAATTCAAAAATTTTAAGACTATTGAGCAATTGCTGAATTTTATTACATCGCATCACATTCATGATGAAAATTCTTCTGTTGAAATATCTGATATTTACATAAATATATAACAATTTTTTGAAAGATTATGATAACTATTAAGAGTCTGTAGTTCTGAACTCGCTAGGAAGAAAAGATCACTTTTGCATTGAACACATCTTGTTAGGTTGCTCACTTGCGTATTGGAATTATGAAAAGGGCATTTGATGAGATCACGCGTAGACAATCAAATTTATTACTTGTTTACAAGCACAAGTCAAGCACAAGTCATCTTTATGTTTTTTCTGTGTAAAGCATAGCATAGAAGTGTAGGGCCATGTAGCTATGGCCACTTGTTATCTCCTACAATGCCTACCCGCTCACTTCAAAAGTCGGGTTATCGGATGATGCGGAAGATGTCTTCGACCTTCCTCGTATCGGCATTCACATACTGCAGGCAAGATGTGGATTGAAGTTAAACGAGCACGTATGCATGATCGTCGTCAATGCAGTAACATCTAGCTGCTTAGTGTTCCAAACTCTACTTGCAGCACAGGACATCAAAAATTGTACATAGTATCTAATTATTATTTCATAGCATCACAAGAAACCATAACTATTTCTCAATAAATGGGGTCATACGGAGTCGAGCAAGCAGTCATAAAGCCAAAACGAACAACCATCGTGGGAAGGGTGACGGAAAATTTGAGGGTACTACACAGAATGCAACATTCAAAAGCAGGTTACTACTGACCTCTAGTTGTAACTCTTCTGGAGTTGCATGTCCTCTGAAATAGCCGAATTTGGAAATCCTTATCAAACTCCAATCACTTGGCTGCGAAAAAAATCAACGAGGCTTCACTTGTACAGATCTTATTCAGGGGAGCAAAAAAATTGATAATCCCCATGTAATTATTTGGTTTAAGAACTGACTAATACAATTTCCAGATATTGCCAAGGAATTATTTGGTTTACTATCTATAGCGGGTTTGTGGAAGAACAGATTCTAACCTCATCTAAGAAGTCATCCAGTGTGAACCCGGCCATACCAATGACCACTTGCACGGGTGCGCTATAATTGCTGTTATCATAAGTATCGACCCCGCTTTGATCTTTCTTTGGCATGGCTTTACACTGACTTTGGTAAACTGCGCACGTTCTTTCATAGTTATGAACGTGGCCAAAGAGAACTAGATCAACCTGTGATATGCTCGATCAGTACAATGTCACAAATAAACGGAGTATTCAACACGACAACCGAAGTAAGAAATAGAAGGTTGCCTTGTTGTTTAGTAGCAATGGCTCCACAGCATCAAGAAACCTTTGGTCAGCTCCTCCTCCGGAACCAGAAGTGTACATAGGCCTGTGCCTGCAAGAGACAACCGTTACACCTGATCTCCGTTGTACGGAAAATCAAGGGTATAACTCACGATGACCGAGAAGCAAATGTACTTACCCCATGAAAACTAACCAAGGAGTTTTAGATCGGTCAACTGAAGTCATGTCACCTTTCATCCATTGATACTGATAACATGACATTCCCATTACATAAAATGACAGCCCATCGACATGCAAATATGATACCCAAAAGGGTTCAGCTTGATCGCCCTTACCTGCTCTGAATTCTCGGACCAGTCGTGTTCAGTTGAAATCACGGTAAAATGAACACTGGCTTGTTCTATGGAATACCATGGCTTGTCCTTCGCTGGGGTTGGCATTGGGAAGTATGTCTCATAAGCAACGCCGCATTCCCCACCAGAGTCAGGAGTTATGTACACGGATCCCGAACCCCCATAATCTCTTCATATAAAAGAAAATTAGAAATCATCTTCGATTAATAATGCGGAGGAAGAGACGCACATTGACCTGAGATAGTTACCTTTCATGATTACCGATTGCAGTCATGTAGGAAACTTGGGAAGCAAAAGGGCTGATGAGTTGGAGGAAGAAATCCCACTCTACTAAGAAGCCGGTGGCGTAGCTTATGTCTCCGATATGGAAGATCGCGTCAACATTTCCTGAGTCTACATCATCCGACACTGCCGTTGCCACCGAGATTGATCCTGGCTATAGAATCATTTAAAGTTGCATTTTAGGATCCCTTCATAACCAGGAGTTTGAATTCTTACGAACAGCTTAGCCTTTGTCACTTCAGTTATAATTCAGATGGCGATTTTTCATTCTATGGAATTCATTTTACCTGAATGTAGTGCTCGACTGAATCATCCAGAGGGGCTTTTCCCATATCCCCAAACGCAAGAAATTTGAGTTCATTTGATCCTCCTGCTGGCGGTGTCCTGAACTGAACTAGTTCGCTCCAACCAGCTGAATCACTGGATGTTATAAATGCATTACCGAAATAAAGCCAATGTCCCAGCAAATAGCATAAAAGTTTCTTGCCAATCAATTTCCAATCATCTAATTGATGCCAGAGAAAAATAGATCACTCCATCTACTTCCACTTGCGGAAACTCATTTGCAGTGTCTTGCAATGTGTTACTCTAATGTCATAATAACAAGAAGTTCCTTTTATTGAAAGCCGTGGACCTGATCCTCTCTTGATCAGACATGCAGCTACAATACATCCTTAAGGACTAAGGCATGTAAAACTATTTGCTGGTGCTCCATCATCTACCTAATGTTGTTAATTCATAGACAATTATTGTAACGAACAAGTTCATTGCATATACACTCACTGCAGATTTGATGACACTACGTCAAGTAATACCTCAAGCTGATCTGAAACCGATTGGGCTTATAAACAACACTTTTCAGTCAAAAGATTCTACCTTCCATATTTGTAAGAATAAGAGGTAGAAGGCTGCAGTCCCATCATCACGGCTGAATGAATGTAACCAGGGTCATGCCAACCGAAATCTTTGGCAGGACTAGGTAGCACATTATCTGTTGGAAAAATAGACAACAAACTAACTTTGCGTTTGACAAGGAAGTCCTAGTGCATTTACAGAGTTTTCAATGAACGACTTGAGGTCAACTCACCGCACATATCATCTTGTGAGAATGTACTAACTTCGGAAGTTTGTGATTTTCCATCTGCATATTGTACTTCTTGGGGCTGCTTGTCTCCGCTAACCCAGGAAATCCTCATCTGCAGATTAAAGCATGTATGATTACCATTCGTAGTCTGCATTGCTTTCTAGTGTTTTATGCAAAGTCATTCCACGCTTAGGTGAAGTGTGTCATGCAGGCATGGTGCCAAGAATTCATGGTCTAATTATACAATTGCTATTTTTCATGACATCCATAGAGCCAAATGTTGGTGAGATGACCCACATGAGCTCGACAAACCAGTTGGCAGCCAACTGAGTGCTTACCGAGGTCCCGGTCGAGTCAATGCTGGAGAGATGGCCATAGAGCGGTTGGCTCGGGTTCGCAAAAGCCAAAGAGTTCGATCTCTTCAATACGCATGGTGTGTCAAACCCCCCGGCAAACAGCACAAACTCGATGTCAGTTCTGATGTTTACGACATGAAACGTCAAGGTGCCTCCGCATGTGGCCACGGCACATTTACCATCCTTGTACTCCTTGCACTCCTGTTTCTTGCAGCTCAGATAGTCCGGATCCTTGCTCACATATTGTGCCTGCAAATGATGCATATAAGCATACGCCAATAATTGGAGTAGAAACATTTTTCCTACTCTCAAACTAATTAGACTAGTAATGGTCGGTATACCAGAATTTACAGGATTTGGCATTTTTCCCAAAAAAACTGATGTAGGTATAACACCAATGGTCACGCTAAATGAAATTTTAAATCATTTCGATAAAAAGGGGTTGCTTAAATATTTTATATAACCCCAAAGATATAATTTTTTTAAACCTTTTTAATATCTAGCATTTCTCAAATCAAAGTTACATATGAACTATCTCAATTTGACTAAGTAAAACCAACTCCGAGAAGTATCTTCATTATTCCCCCGTATTCAACCAAAAAAAGGACATATTTAAATTCCTGAAATCACATAATGTCTGAACCATAACTAAATTAACTTTATTGATTGAACCTTTTGATTCTCGTATTTTGTTCGCTTCTTTCAGTGGATAAAGAATTGACGGGGACTATTTCAAACCGTAATAGTAGCTACAACCATTAGGGCTTGAGGTTGGATTTGTGTTTGTGTGTGTGTGTCTATATATACATGTATATAAGTTGTTTTTTTATTAAATTAGCTAACTTAGAGAAAAGGTAACTTCCATCAAATATTCAAAAAGTAATATGAATTTCACATATCTCTTGCATTTTAATCGATTTCATCTATCACAGAAACAATAATCAAATAGAGTCTAGCAAATGTTAGTTTTTTGTTTTGTTATGTTGCAACTTGACATGTCCCTGACCAAATGAAATTTTTGACATTGTTACGTGAACGCAAAGGACTCCATGGCGTGACTTTGTTGGTCGAGGATGACAACTGAACCAAGTCTTCCCTTGGCAAGAGGACCTAAGGCATGTGCGATGTGACTTCTTTTTCGATTGCTTTTCTATTCAGCCCCTCTCGATTCCACTGTTTTTTCTAGAGCCCCTCACTATTTTACGTTTCTATTACTCATCAAGAGGGAGGAAGATAGATGAGTCATCGACAAGGCGTGACTCAATGGTAAATATATTACCTTGACAGGATAATGGCACAGAAGAGGAAGATCACTGAGATCCCCAGTCTCTAAGTACAAGGCCTTGTTCAGTGGACAATCCGAGACACTGCAACCCAAAAGAAAACACAAGCAGAAGAAGGAACTTGAATGAATAACCGTTCACGAATACTGACATGTTTCAAAACAAAAGGTTACATTTTTTTAGGACGAAAGAACTAGATGTCAGGATGATTCGTACTCAGCGGTCGATGGAGAAATCATGGCGACCCAGTCGGAGTCTGCTGGAATCAGGACCCCGGTTACATTAACGGTAAGATACTCATCATCCCCGATAGTGGTGTCACCACTGATATTGATTTGGAGATATGGATTCTCGTCGTGGCACTGGAGTATTCGCCTTCTGTTTAGCAACCGGAACTCAGATATGGCAGTGTAGTTGAGATGCTTGAGCGCGGAGTCAACCACCAGTGGGTGCAAGTTCGACGGTGACGACTTTGATGACGAAAAAGAATGAGAAGAAGAAGAAAAGCCGGTCAAAAGTATGATGGAAATGGAAAAGATTGCGAGTTGTGTTGGATTGTGGAGCTCCATACTGGAGAAGCGAAATATGGTTTGGATAGATAAAACCGGAGGCTCCCTTTGTATACTTACAAGACAGAAAGGAGGGGGGGAGGCGGTTTGGGGTGTGTTGTGAGTTGGATGTTTGGGATCCAATACCTATGGATGTACATTAACCATATATGGTTATTACAGAGGAGGAGGGCATCATCTACCTTAAAGGATTAAAACAAAAAAAAAATGAAGAATGAGTTGCTGATACTCCAGATGCTGCTAGCTGTCTGTTGCCCTTCTCATGTTTCTTGTCTATCTTGTGTTGCACATTTTCATATAGAAAGAATAAACAGCTACGCAAAACCAGATAACACCTGACGGGCCTTCCACAAGGTCATCACTTGTCCGAGATTGTATCAACTACGAGTGGCTTTAATTGCTGCTAAAAGTCTAGTTTAGGGGTCAGATTTTGTCGGCTTGTCCATTGTGAATTGGATCCGTTTCATGGATCTGCTTCCAGTAGCAGCCTATTGGTCATCTTGAGCTTGCGTTTATGGTCGATGCTCCTTTGAATGGACCAGCTTGTCGAGCTTCCTCCACCTGGCATTTAGCACGCTAGGATGGCGTCAAAGTCAAATAATACAATTAACATTCAATAAATGCAGTTGGCTAGACAATAAGAAATGAATATCTCCTTAGGATGCTCTTGGAAATATAGGTGCCGGTGGAGTTAATTAAGGAATAAGAGAATGATGGAAAGAGGATATTCTCTTGAAAGCTTACCATCGGTTTTGTTATTTGCTGTTCAGAGCGTGACATCAATTTATTCCGTGCTCGACTGGGCCATTTCGGCTGCCGGCAGAACCATTAATTCGTGCAAACCTACTTTTACATTCCTCATCACCAATAAGTCCTCATCACGCTCAGGCTTTGCTCTGATAGACTGCGTTGCGACACACTTCTTCTAGCTATATATATATATATATATATGGATGGTTTGACTTGCGATGTTTCCATCTGCTACATTTTTTTAATTAGCAAGATTCATCATGAGTTGAAATGGTAAGAAATTATAATCATTTCTCAATTCACAGAATTACATTTTTGCTCACTGTATCAGCTTTCGCTTGCTTCTCCCCAAGGTGCTTGCAAAACGCCATTTTTGTGAAGACTATGGTCTTTACAAGCATTTGAATTTTAGTGATTGCTAGAAAGTCTCTCATCATATTTTTTCTAAAAAGAATTTTTAGCTCATAAAAGTTGAAGTAGCCAAATCTTCAAAACCAATAACCATGAATGATCAAGTTGAGCTCTCATAATTATATATTTGATAATTTCCATTGAATAGAAATTCCAACTTTCCATTTTCGTATAGGCAATAACACAATTCTTATATTCATCACATATTTATCACAAATAGTGCTGATATCTCCTTTAAAGTATAGAGAATATCCACATGTTGAGTACGTAGATTTTGTGCAAAGTAGGGATCAAATATACTTCATGAATATATATATTTTGGGTCTATCTTACTTTCAACAGCTATAGTCTATTTTCCTTTCACATCAATTGAATCAGCATTGCCTAATCTCACTCGTGTTTTCACCCACATATTAATATCAGTGAATATAAATTCATCTTCCGTCATGTGATTTCTACATATACAATGGATCATTTTTCTCATATTTTGCCACTCAGCCTCATAGAATAAGTTATTTGTTTTTTCTTCTTTCTTTTAATTTCCCTTTTCTTCAATAAAGTATATGTTTTAAAGTGATAAAACTTCTCTATTTGGCCATATCTTTCACAAGAACGACATTATGGTTTTTCTCGAAATCATCAATCTTTTATTAAATGACTAGTTGTCTTGCGAACCCTACAAGGTAGATATTTCCCTTTGTAGATGTTTTTCCTCCTCTTCTATTTTCTCATGACCTCCTCTTCTACCAACTGACCGTGAACTTGGCTCCTTATTGCCCACTTTTGTGATTTCTTCTGCTAACTTTTACAACAGTCATTTCCACCACCTTTAGGCATGCAACCGCCTTTGGAAGTATAGTTAGATATTGTCACATTCGACTTAGTTGAGGAGAGATTTAGAGAATTTTGAAAATGGATCACACCATTTTCGCGGTGTTCAAAACATATTTCTTAATGTTTTGGACTTTCCTTGAAATTCTTCTTATAGTTTGTCCTATGCCTTTTTCACAATCTTTGATCCAAGATCCCTTGCATCCTTTTTTCTGGAATCAAATCAGCATACATTTTTTAAAAGGATGCCCCATTATGTGTTGGGCCATCAAAATGCTCTTAGTTGCAGTTGTTCCCATTGAAAGTAGAGATGGGTACTTTTGTAAGGCACGTTTACCCTTAATACTGGAAATAGTAGGTGCTTTTCTATAAAGGATGCTGGACAAATGCCCAATATCGACCCAACAACATCCTTGAGTGTCTTTTTCTAGAGGGTGGTTAGGACAGATCACACAATATCAACCCATTGACACTCCCTGACTCTGGCGCTAGCTTTGGCTCTGTTGGATCTCACGCGAGCTCGAGCTCTGGGTTTGACTTGTTGGGAAAAAGGTAGGAAATAATGCGGAAGCGAACTTCTTTTTCCTTCTTTGCGTGATCAAGATGGACAAAAGAAAATAAGGAAATGTAGAAGACGGAGACAACAGAGTTTTACGTGGAAATCCCCTTGAATAACAAAAAGGGAAAAACCACGAAGATCTTCCATTATTTAGCGGGATTACAATAATGTCTTCACCAAGATTGGTAGATCACCCTCACTGAATGGTGGTATACAAACAAAAAAAATCACTCTCTCACTCTTACACAAAAGTGGATATTACTCTCCCTCTTGGAAGAACTCTTTACATTGTCGCGTTCTTGTATATACAACGCATCGCTTCATCCTTTAATTATAGAGGGCCATGAAAAACTTACTTTTCCATGCTCTAAATCTTCACCGTAAAGGAAGGTGGTTGGCAAACATCTTGCGGAGTCACGATAGATCTTCATGAAGCCACAAGGATTCTCTTTCCCATGCGAGGTTGTTGCAATGGGATTACGAGACCATCATGACTTTAGGTATTAGAGCAGTGCCATCTAATTAAGGAGAATCCCAACATGACTTTAGGTGAGGATGGTGAGAACAAACATTCAAAAGACATCTAAATGTGTCCAGCTCTAATACCATCTGTGACACCCTAGAACCTTTGTGCAACATGCTTCTTCTAAAATCTTTTGAATATTGATGGCACGTGGAAGTACAATAAAATTTTCACAACATCCCTTGCATGAATTTAGTAATGTATTTCTTCAACATTTACAAACACCAAAATTAGTATCAAAGCAAAGTACATATCCTAGGAAGAGTCAGAGTCACTTAACATCACTATACTTGCACTAACCAAACCACCATCCAACTCAAGGGTTGATGGCCTCCAATATTGTGACGGTCTGCTTCCGGCCCTTTTTTCAAGATTTAATTGTGTGAATCTACTGGTTTGGTTAGTAGCCCATCGGCCCCAGGAGTCCCCTGGACTAAATCGTAAATTTATGTTTCTGGCGATTTCGAATTTTCGAAAATCACATTTCGATATCCTGACTTGTAGATAATTGCATTTTGGCCCCAAAAGGAGAGAATTTTGGACCCATGGCCATTTTTTGAAATTTTTTCCTAGGGTTGACCGGTCAACGGACTAGCCGGCAATGGCGTGTACCTACGCAACCGCGTGTCAAGCCAATCCGACCGCAAGCCGGTCGGCCCAACTGCGCGAACCAGTATTTGTCTTTGATTTATATGTTCAGTGTGTATATGTATGCGGGAAAGGATTGGTATATGTGAGTGAGGACTCTTACGGCAAAAAGCACCAAGAGAAAGATTACTCATAAGTAATAGTTGACTTTAAACAATTAAACATGCTTTAAGATTACTGGGCAATTTCTGAATTTTATCACATTGCATCATATTCATAACGAAAATCCTGAAAATTCTTTAGTTGAAACCACTGATTTTTACATAAATATTTAACAATTTCTTAAAAGATTATTATAACTCTTAACAACTCGTGACTCCAGACTTGCTCAGAAGCAAAGATGACTTCAGCGTCGGAGGCACCTTGTTAGGTTGCTCACATAAGTACTGAAATCAAGAATTTGTAATCCTTCATGACTGATTAAGAGCAATCAATTGAGTAATGATTTATTACTTGTGTACAAACACAAAGTTTATTATATGCTTTCTGTGTAAAAGTACAACGTAGAAGTGTTTGACTACGGCCGCTTGTTGTTGCCTGCAATGCCTTCTTGCTCACTTGAGAAGTCGGGCTATCGGGTGATGCGAAAGATGTCTTCAACCTTCCTTGTGTTGGCATTCACATACTGCAAGCGAGATGCAAATCGAACTTAAACGAGCACGTACACATGATCGTCATGAATGCAGTAACAGCTAGCTACTCAATGTTTCAAACTCTACTTGCAAAGCAGGACATCAGAAACTGTACATAATTTCTAATTTTACAGCATCATATCAGACCAGGACAATTTCTTAATAAATGGAGTCATGTCTAATTGAATAAGCAATCATAAAGCCGAAAGGAATGATGATTATTGGAAGGGCGACGGACATTTTAAGAGTGCTATGCCATATGCATTATTCAAAAGTGAGTTACTGCTAACCTCTAGTTGTAACTCTTCTGGAGTTGCATGTCCTCTGAAATAGCCGAATTTGGAAATCCTTATCAAACTCCAGTCACTCGGCTGCAAAAAAAAAAAAACTATAAAAATTCAAAGGGACTTCACTTGTACAGAATTTATTCATGGGAGCGAAAAATGGACAGATCTTATTCATGGGAGCGACAAAATGGATAATTCCCATCTTACCATATAGATTCAAGTTTAAGGAGATGCACAGCAGAATCAGCATAGAATGTCTAATTTCTTAAGAACAGGCTAAAAAAATTCTGGAATCTGGATATTTCAAGGTCCATAGAGCAGAAAGCTGTTGTTATGATGGCATTGTCTGGCTAAGCAGCATCCAACCAATGTAAATGCAGCAAAGAAATTAGGATTGAGCATTGATGAATACAAGGACAGATTTCGGAAATTACTGAAGAATTATGCAGATTTAGAAAGCTATATCGGTTTACTATCTATGCGGGTGTAAGGGAGGACAGACTCTAACCTCATCTCTGAATTCATCCAGCCTGAACCCGGCCATACCAATAACCACTTGCACTGGTGCACTATAATTTCTGTGATCGTAAGTGTCAACCCCGCTTTGATCTTTTTTTGGCATGGCTTTACACAGATTTTGGTAGACCGAGCATGTTCTTTCATAGTTATGAACGTGGCCAAAGAGAACTAAATCAACCTGTGAAATCAAATGCTAGATGAGTACAATTTCACAGAAAACGAATCCTTCGATATCGCAATGGAATTTTTTTTTTTTTGGTCGGAATATCGCAATGGAATTAAGAAGTAGGATGTTGCCTTGTTGTCCAATAGCAACGGCTCTACAGCATCAAGAAACCTATGGTCAGCACCTCCTCCGGAACCAGAAGTGTACATGGGCCTGTGCCTGCAAGCGGCAATCATTGCACTTGATCTCTCATCTTGAGGATTTTTTATTTTGAAGAGTACGCAAAACCAAGTGCTGAAACTGACGATCACCAAGATGCAAATGTACTTACCCCATGAAGACTAACCAAGGAGTTTTAGATCGGTCGACTGAAGCCATGTCCTCTTTCATCCATTGATACTGACAACATGACATTGCCATGACATATAAAATGATATTTCATTGACATGCAAATGTGATACCAAAGGGTTCAGTTCGATTGCCCTTTACCTGCTCTGAATTCTCAGACCAGTCATGTTCAGTAGAGATCACAGTGAAATGAACGCTGGCTTGTTCTATGGAATACCAAGGCTTGTCCTTCGCTGGGGTTGGCATAGGGAAGTATGTCTCATAAGCAACACCACATTCCCCACCGGAGTCTGGAGTCAAGTACACAGATCCCGAGCTCCCATAATCCCTTCATGTAAAAGAAACTTGAAATCATCTTTGGCTCATGCTGCTAATTTTGTTGGTTCAGCTTATTGAGTCTTCTATAGTGCGCAGGAAGGGACACATATCAGCCCAAGATAGTTACCTTTCATGGTTCCCGATTGCGGTCATGTAGGAAACTCGGGAAGCAAAAGGGTTGATGAGGTGGAGGAAGAAATCCCACTCCACTAAGAAACCAGTGGCATAGCTTATGTCTCCGATATGGAAGATGGCGTCCACATTGCCCGAGTCTACATCAGCCAACACTGCCTTCGCCACCGAGATTGATCCTGGCTATAGAATCACAGATAAGTCCCGTTTTAGGATACCTTTTCATAATCAGGAGTTGAATTTTCAAAAACAGCTTAGTCTGCCACTTTGGTAAAGTCAGATGAATGTGAAGTGCTAATAACGTTTCATCGAGAGCCGGTTTTCAAGATGATACTCAAGTCATGGCATATTTTGTCCCTTCCGTCAACATTTCTTAGAAATTTGAAGGATAAACATTCCTCAAAGTGTTCATCCAGTTTGCATAGCATCTTTTCAATGTTGCTTTCAGAAATTCGATTTTTCATTCTAATGGAATGCACGTTTACCTGAATGTAGTGCTCGACCGAATCATCCAAAGGGGCTTTTCCCATATCCCCGAATGCAAGAAATTTGAGTTCATTTGATCCTCCTGCAGGCGGTGTCCTAAACTGAATTTGTTTGCTCCAACCAGCTGAATCACTGGATATCATAAAAGCATTATCAAAACAACTCAGATGTGCCAACAAATTGTATGAAGTTTCTCATATTCGATTAACAATCATCTAATTAATGCCAAAAAAAAAAAGATTGATCACTCCATCTACTTCCAGTTGCAGCAACTCATTTGCATGGTCATGCAATGTACAAGTCTATTGTGATGATAACAAGATGCTCCTTTTTATTAAAAGCTGCGTACCCGATTCTTCCTTAATCAGGCATGCAGCTACAATACATCTTTAACGAATAATGCATATAGAATATTCACCAGTGCTCTATCATCTACCTAATGTTGTGAATTCATAGACTATTAATGTAAAGAAAAAGTACATTGCATATCAATTCATTCACATTTCACTGCAGACTTAGTGACAGTGCATCATCAAGATATTACACCATGCTCAGCAAGAGTACCTCAAGCTGATCTGAAGCCGATCAGTCTCATAAGCAACATGTTTCCCAATCTAACCAAGATAATGAAAGTTAAAAGACTCTACCTTCCATATTTGTAAGAATAAGAGGTAGAAGGCTGCAGTCCCATCATCACGGCTGAATGAATGTAACCAGGGTCATGCCAACCGAAATCTTTGGCAGGACTAGGTAGCTTATTACCTATCAAGATTGACCAACAAAACTAAATTCAGCGAAGAATGGGTCTTTATGAAGCATTTCGATCATTTTTGCAGGTGACAAGGAAGTCCTAGTGCATTTACAGAGCTTTCAAGGAAGGGTTTGAGGTTAACTCACTGCACATGTCATCTTGTGAGAATGTGCCAACTTCAGAAGTTTGTAATTTCCCATGTCCATATTGCACCTCTTGAGGTTCCTTATCTCCGCTAACCCACGTAATCCTCATCTGCAGATTAAAGCCTGTATGATTACCGTTCCCAATTTGCATGGCTCTCGAGTGTCTTATGCAAAGAGTAATACCATGATCTGGTGAAGTGTGTCATGCAGACATGTTACTACGGTCCATGGGACAATAAAATAACTGACATTTTTCATGACATCCATGGAGCCAAATCTTGGGGACGCAACCCATGTGAATACGACACACCAGTTGGCTGCCAATTGAGTCTTACCGAGGTTCCCGTCGAGTCAATGCTGGAGAGATGGCCATAGAGCGGTTGGTTCGGGTTCGTGAAAGTCAAAGAGTTCGATCTCTTCAATACGCACGGTGTGGCGAATCCCCCCGCGAACAGTACAAACTCAATGTCGGTTCTGATGTTCACAACGTGAAACGTCAAGGTGCCGCTGCATGTGGTCACGACACATTCACCGTTCTTGTACTCCTTGCACTCCTTCTTCTTGCAGCTCAGGTAGTCCGGATCCTTTCTCAAGTATTGTGCCTGAAAATGATGCACATAAGCATGCACCAAAAAGTTGAAGTGGAAACGTTTCTCCTAGTATCTGAACTAATTAAATGAGTTGAAAAACATCTTCGACCTTGTCAACATATAGTGAGAGAACGAAATCTGGATAAATACCAATAGCTATTATTGGTAGAAGCAGGATGACCATGGCGCGTACGTGTGGGATGAACCAAATCCTTATTGAATTTGATTTTTCCATTAGAGGGGGCTCGTTTAACAAACCAAGTTACATCTTTACTCATTTGACTTCTTTTTTACATGTTATTAGAGAGTGGTATTTATATCCGAATAATATACATAGAAAAGGATATTAGCTACATTAGAGAATAACGGAACTTTAAAATATTTATAACATCTAATAATATCCCTAACAATATTCTCTAAGTGTAAATCTATGGTCTCCATATTTGCACTTCATCAGTAGGCATGCTACAAAATTTGTCAAGCTTGGCATATTGCCTTAAAAAAAAGTAAGTAGGTATAATACCAATGGATCACAATAAATGGGGGATTTCAAAGCATTTTGATAAACGGGCTTGTCTAAATATTCGATATAAACGTGCTACATGAAGCATTTTGTATGTACCAAAAATAAAACAATCGAATTTTGTGAACCTTTCTTAGTAGCTAGCATTACTCAGATTTAAGCAATCTATATAATGACTCTAGTTGGCTAATTAAAAACTAACCCCGAGAAGTATCTTTGTCATTTTTCTGCATTTGATAAAGTTTAGTATTTCATGGAGGACTGAGCAATTAGAAAGTTAACCACAGAAAAATTACGTAAATTATTGAAGGACAATTCTATAATTAAATGAAAAGGACAACTATAAAAGAATTGATAAAGAACATTGCAAATTATCTAAAGCCCTCGACTTTATTGATTGAACCTTTAGCAGATTACAGAGTAGAAGACTCTTTTAATTCTCTTTTGAACACAAAAAAGGGACACTTTGACCAAAACCAAAAATAAAACGGTCTCCTCCTCTTTCGGTGGATGAAGACTTGGTGAGGAATATTTCAAACCTTAAAAGCAGCTACAATCATTACACATACATATACATACAGGTTGATTTTATCAGATTAGGTCAATCGCACTCCGAGAAAACACAACTTCCGCCGAATATTTCGGAAAATGACATAAGTTTCACTTATTTTTCGCATAATCAAGTGACGTGACTTTGTTGGCCGACCATGAGGACTGAACCAAGCCTTGACAAAAGGAGTTAGGCATGTGCCATGTGATTCTTTTTCACTTTGCTTTTCTGTTCGGCCCCTGTTGATTCCACTATTTTTCCTAGAGCCCCTCACTTTTTTTTTTTTCTACTGCTCATCAAGAAGAAGGTAGATAGATAAGTCATCAACAAGACATGATTTAATGGTAGATAAATTACCTTGACAGGATAATGGCAGAGAAGAGGAAGATTACTAAGATCACCAGTCTCTGCATATAGAGCCTTATTCTGTGGACAATCCGAGACACTGCAACCCAAAAGAAGGAGCTTAAATGAGTAGCTGTACATGTTTACTGATATGTTTCAAAATAAAAGGTCAGCAGTTTCGAGGATGAAAGAACTAGATATCAGGATGTTACATACTCAGCATCCGATGGAGAAATCATCGCGACCCAGTCAGAATCCGCTGGAACCAGGACCCCGGTTACGTTAACCGTAAGATACTCTTCATCCCCGATGGTGGTGTCGCCACTGACATTGATTTGGAGATACGGGTTTGGATCGTGACACTGAAGAATTCGCCTTCTGTTTAGCAACCGGAACTCGGATATGGCAGTGTAGTTGAGATGTTCAAGGGCGGAGTCAACCACCAATGGATGCAAGTTCGACGGTGACAATGACGACGACAATGACAAACAAGAAGGAGAAAAGCAAGTGAAAAATATGATGGAAATGGAAAAGAATGCGAGCTGTGTTGGAATGCGGAGCTTCATATTGGAGAAGCAATGCTTTAGATGGATGAAAACGAAAGGCTTTCTTTGTATAATTACAAGAAAGAGAGGTATGATTCAGAAGAGATAGAGAGGGGGGGGGGGGGGGGGGGGGCGTGGTTGGCTTCGTGTTTGAAGGATCGGCGTATGTTTAGGTTCCAACACCCACGGATGTACAATGAATTTAAATGGTTTTTATAGAGGAGGGGATTGTCTTATTTGCCTCAAAGAACAAAATAAAGAGTTTCCTGACTTAAACATATGCAGAGCTGCTGCAGCTCCAGATGCTGACAACCGTCTTTTCCCTTCTCATGTTTCTTGTCTATCTTGTGTTGCGCATTTTCATGTACATACAAAGAGATATTCAACGTTGTACGCAAAATCAGATAACACCAGACGGGCTTTGTAAAAGTTACATCATTTGTTCGAGATTGTACCAACTAGGAGTGAGTTTAGTTGCCTCCAAAAGTTCAGTTCAGAGGTCAGATATTGTTGGCTTGTCCAATGTGAACTGGATCTGCCTCGAGTAGTAACATATTGATGATGACTTTGTGATCATGGTTGATGTTACTTTGAATGGACCAGCTGTCCAGCTTCTCCCACTTGTCATTTAGCACGTTAGGATGTTATCAAAGAAGTAATGTATGATGAGGATCAATATGAAGGCACAAGCTTGCAATAAAGAAATGAATGTAATCTTCGAGATGCTCTTAGGAATGATAGGCGCTGTTGAAGTTATTAATTGATGGCTTAATTACTTGTTGTACTCGGCTATTACGGCTGCCGCCAAAACCATGTACTTGCGAACCTTCTTTCACATTTCACATCATCAATAGGTCGGCTGTTCTTGGCAACCACTTTGTGAAGGGACTGTGGGCGTCTATAAATCTTAGGTAGGACTGAAGCGCGTGGCGAATTTCTCCGCAAAGTTTCGAGGAAATGCATTTTTCCAAACTCCTCTAAAGTCTCTCAGCCTAACATAGGTCCATAGCAACTTTGGGTTTAGCATTTCTAGAACGCTAATGGATTTTTTATTCCAACTTTGCCCTCGCTAAATTTTCGAAATTCCGAGAATACCCTTATTTCGCAAGGTCCTGGTGAGGCCAGATCTAACAGCAAGCCAACTAGATTTGGCGCTGGTGAGGCAGGGCCAAATTTGGCTCGCTAACAGTCCGCTAGTGAAGGTTTGATATTTTTTGTTAAGGGAACAAATTAGCAAAAAACTTGTAAAAGTGTAATTATTTTTATCTTTGCAAACATTATTTATACCAAAGTTACTTCCCAATACACCTTTAAAATACGATTTAACAAACGCTATCTAAATTTAGAAGGAAAAACAAAAACAAAAAAAATCAGATAAAAGGCCAACCGTACAAACCACAGCCATTGTCATCATACTCAGACTTGCTCTAATATACAAATTGTGATATTTCCTAGACTATGGATAGAATATGCGTATGGCTTTTAAGATTTCAATTTGCCACCCGGTGATTTAGCAAGAATCATGAGTTGAATTGGTATGATGTTACGATAGATTCGTGATTAGACGTATTTGCTCTTTGTATCAGCTTTCACTTGCTCCTCTCCCTGTGGGTAGTTGCGAGACGCTCCGTTCCGATGCACGAGTCTAAAGGATTGTTCCGAACTGTCGGAACAATCCTAACTTCAGGGGCGATGCAAGTACGTGCCTGAAAATGTCGGAAAATATGTGCGTGTAGCTGCCGATCGATTTTCATTATATTTGAAAACAAAAGCAGTTCTTTCACTTATTACGGAGGCTCTATAATATCATTCATTAATAGCAGCTCTAAATCAACGAATTATTAATTGTCAACCTTTTGTTTTAAACTAGCGTAAGCCTTGAGAGGAAAAAGACACCACAAGTGTCAAAATATTTCGATAGATTATTTCAACTGCTACTTTATTTTTAAAACAATCATTTAAACACCAACTCTAATTTGAGACGTTGGAAATCTAACGAGACAATGTTCTTATCATTCTTTCCAACCGTTGTGCCTATTGCCAACGCTTTGACTTGATGAAATCTGCAAAACTTGAACAAATGAAAACTACAAAGCCTAAAGGGAAGAAATTTATATCCAAACATTTTAAGAAGAAGAAAAGATATCCCATAACCCATGTGAAACTCTATTCGTAGGGCCGATATATATAGAATAGTCACATAGGTATTAATATTTTATTTAAAAAAGCCATGTGGGAATTTTTTTAGAATTTATTACCGCAAGGTACTTAATTAACTGTTATTCCTCTGGTACAGCACTAAAATAATCCGGTGAAAATTTGCGACGCCAAAATAAACGCCTTATAAAGTTGATAGCACTTCTAGTATCCTCTTCCCATCTGAAAGGGAAGGACTATTGGTCCAGTTATATTTCTTCATTTTAGCAAACCTCTTCTTGTCCTCTAATTGTGAGGAATGTGCCCCTGGGAATATTATCCTCAGTATGTGAATCTGCTTGTGGAATACTGATAACTCGAGAAATCAGCTACAACTTTTAGAGTACTCATCACGCAATTGCACTGGCTCAGAATCTTCATATATTTTCAAGCATCCATGGAAAAATAGTTCCATTGATCATCACCTTAAATTCTAGCGTGACAAAAAAGAAGTGCTTCCCAACCCTTTAATTATATAACTCAGCTGAGAGAAGAACGACTATGTACAGGAAGGCTTGAGGGAGTGCACCTTCTTCGACTTCTTCATCCTTGTCAAGAGGATAGCTGCTTTTGTAGTCAGTGAAGGCCTCGAAGTAGTTTGGGTAGCCTATGCTCTCTATGGAGACCTTTGAGCTTCTTTCCTTCATCATATCCATCGCCAGTAGAGTGTTGGCATCACAACCATCATTTTAGATGCTCTTTGGTTAGAAATGGCCTATAAATTTACTGCAATGTATTCTACAGCTTCTTTGAAATCCCATTTACTGTTACCTAGAAGCTGAACATGAATTGCATGGCTCTCTTGCTGACTTCAGCATTTGGATGAGATTGAAGCTTCTCTTACATCAAATAAGCCTTATTTTGTCTGCCAATCATGTCGAGCAGATCATTATTCTAAGCATAGGACAGAAAGGAATGCAAAGCCTCCAGGCCTACTCTGGCTGTGGAGGGGGGATGCAAGAAGTGAGTCGCAGCTAATTACCAGATATCGTAAAATTATCCTGCCTGAGCTTCATTAAGATTGTTATTGTTGGGAGTTCCTTCACATATGAAAACATGTAACTACCTAATAAGTAAATCCTGGCAGATGGACCGCTGCAATACAGCTAATCCATGAAGTTCACTCCGCACATAAAAATTATTAGGGGATCAAACTATGAAACGAAACATAATGGGCAAACAATCCTTGCACCAAAGCACAAGTAACAATCGGCCCTCAAAAGAAAAAAATCTTACACCTTTTGTAGGGTTACATGAAATGGCAGCTCATTCATGATCTCTTTATAAAATGGTAAGGACTCCTGAAGTTTTCCAGCATCCATCAAAGAGTCACCATCCTTCAGAGACTTCAACAGTGAACAGTTCAATGTCTTTAATCAATAGTAAAAATAGTCTCGTAAATCTCCACAAAAGGCAGAGAAAGAACAAACAATAGGTCAAAGGGCTAGATCTATCTTACATCAAAATTAGTAGCACCCCATATCCCACATAGTTTACTATAAAATGTAACTTCCCACGCTCAGATTTCAACTTTGAATCTACTTATGTCCATCTTTTTTCTTGTAAGGCTAGGTAGCAACACTAAGCAGCAACAAGCTCTCTAAAATGCACATCTCTTTGGCAGCCCTATCTTCAGCTGTTTCCAGAACATCCCCCAGGAAAATGGTCCTTCCGCCTCCAAACTAAACGATAAAATTAACAAGGGAAAGAAGCTTAGCCAGACATTTAATTCATTGGACGACACCAGAGAGACAGCACAGAGAATTACAGACCCATGATATAATAGTTTTCTCATCTGTATCCACAGAAACTAGAGGTCCATCTTCAACTGTTCCTCAAACGCTGATCAAGCTTAAACATATAAACACCAGACCAGATCATGATCATACGTTCAAAATTAAAAACCAAACCAACCCCCCCAACCCCCAACTCCCAACACCCTACTTTTCTCACTTTGTTGTCTGAGTTTCTGTCTTAATCTTCTAATGACCAACCAACTAGACGACAAGTCCAGTCAGAGCATATGAAAATTCCAGAGGCCAAATATCATAACAAAAGAAGCAACATTTCATATATTAAAAAGCAAGAGATCATCTTCACAGGAAAAATTGAAAAACGCCAGTAGAACTTATGCCGCATTTGTTTCTCCAAATCTGGCAAAGTCTATCACCTCAATGCAGTTAGCAGTTCTGCTTAACATGAAAGGGTAACAACATTTAATTGGTAAAAATAAACTTAAGGAATTAGAAAATATATGCTGAAATCTATCATGCAATGGGAACTTCATGTCCTATTTTTATGATAAGACCCAGATCAAAGACAAGATAGGTAGGTGTGCCATCCCATTAGCATGCACCATTTTCTATTCAATATCTGTTATGCTTCACTTCTAGGGAATTGGAATGTAAACTGGTGCTTCCTTTGAGGAATGACTATCTTGTGTGGCTATTATTAAGCATGTCTAACCATATTGTTCTACCGTTGAATTGCTGAAAACCTTTACCAGAACAGACTGCACCAGCAGAAGAGGGAGAAAGAATCAACTTCAATATCCAATGAGAACTATCTCAGTAACTAGCTCACTGTCTTGGATATGTTGTTCGATCATCTCCAAGACGAAGCTTCAGGTTTGTAAAGATCTGAATTATCTTCTTGGGGTGTTGCGACGGCAGGGTATTCCGACAGCATGCTTCATCGCTGTCGCACCATTGAATCTGGTGGTGTTCCCAAGAACAACTTCAACCTGAGGTAGGACTCCCTCTGGAAAAGGGTCACTCGCCATAATTAAACCAGGCGGAAGTCTCCTGGTCCTTTTCTTGTCCGCAAAGTTGAGCCTCAAAAACTCAATGCTAGAAACCACCAGCTGCCGTTCCGATTCGCTCTACCAATTTTCCCTCCATTTTTACCATTCAAGCCTAATTTGAACAAAACTGTCAAACTCTTTTGGCTCCACAAAACTATAAAAGCCAGAAATTTATACATGGCAATCGACATCATCCCTCTGCGATGTCAAGCGTTCAGCAAATGCAAGAAGATCAATCACAAGATCAGCCCCACAGTTCCGGCTGAATGCTTAACAATCTTTCTAATTAACATTATTTGCTAATCTACTACAAGAAGAGGAACTAAATCGCCCTCCCATTTAACTCCGCACATCATCTCATCATCCACAGTCGAAATCAGTAATAATCTAACCACCGAGAAAGAACCCAAAAGATAGAAAATAAAAAAACCCCACAACATCTTACTTACCTCAATTACCGTTACTTTCCAGATGTACAGTATTGCCTTGGCCACCGCGATTTCACCGGCACCAGCCGAATCATCGCGACTATGCATCGCTAGGGCTCCGGGCCCGGCTTGCGTCAAACTTACCCTCCAGCTTCGATTGAGGTGACTTCTTGTACGGTCTTAGCTTTCTCAAAAGGCAAGCTTAACGGGGTCCAAAGGAGCCGCGGATTCAGAGAGAGATTTGGAATCAGGTGGATTCGGAGAGGAAGAAGAGACCCTGAGCAAGAAGGGCTTCCGAAGATGAGATTCTTTCGGGGATATGAGGAATGTCGTGGGAGGGGGAGAAAGGAGGGTTGATGAGAAGCCATAGCCATTTTGGGTTTTTGGAGGAGCGGCAGTTTCTGTTGCCCGTTTCTTGCGACGGTTGTCAATGGCGGGAGGGAATCTTCCTCGGTGAGGAGACACATGGGCGGTCCCGACCTGGCCCGATCCGGCCCGTTGTGAGAATTTCATCATTATAATTAGGGGATAAACAACACCGATCAATCAAATTGAAAATCAATCCGATCGATCGATTCTAGGCGATTTTCAAGTTGGTTCGACTTCTAATATCATAAAATTAGAACCGATGATTTTCAATCCACTTCTCGATTTAGAGGGCAAATCAGATTGATTGAGTCATAATAAAAATTTGATCAATGATTTTTTATTTATTTTTATCTTTTCATTTCGCACACAAATTTCTTTCCCTTTCTTCTTACATGTCCTACTCCTCTCTCTCCCATTTCTCTCTCCTCTCTCACCTCACTGAGTCCCTTCATGCAAAATTTATTTTCTTTTTATTTTGATTCACATGTTCCATTAGACCATTCGTTGAACCAAACTACTAACTAATTAAGCGATTCAATTCTCAATTCCGAAAAACACAAAACCAATCTTACTAGTCCGGTCTTCAAGGAAGAAGCGGACCGATCAGAGATAACCTGTAACCCATCATAGTTTTCACCCCTAATGTCTATCAAAGTTCCGACGTAGTAATCCACGTGAATAGGGAAAAGTTTAACGAGGTATCTTTGAAGGGTCAAGAATTTGTACTCCTTCACGACAGATCTGGAGCATTCGACTAAGTCAAGATTTATTACTCGTGCACAAGCACAAATTATCTGTATGTTTTGTCCGAGTAGAGTACAATATAGAAGTGTACAACTGAGTGACTATGGCCGCTTATGGTCGCCTCTAGTGCCTTCATGCTAACTTGATAAGTCGAGTCGCCGGGTGATGCGGAAGATATCTTCGGCCTTCCTTGTGTCGGCATTCACGAACTGTAGGTAAGATGTAGAACAAAGTTAAACGAGCAGGTACGCATGATTGTCATGAAACCAGTAAAATCTAGCTGCTCGATTTTTCAAACTCTACTTGCAGTTTAGGACGTCAGAAGCAGTACATGTTTTCTAGTTTCCCAGCATACCAGAACAGTTCCTAAATGAATGGAGTCATTCATCGTAAAAGATAGAATGGGCAGTCATAAAGTCGAAAGGAGCGGTGATCATGTGGGAACGGAGAGCCAAAATTCGAGAGTTCGATGCAGTATGCAATATTCAAAAGCGGGTTACTACTGACCTCTAGTTGTAACTCTTCTGGTGTTGCATGTCCTCTGAAATAGCCGAACTTAGAAATTCTAATCAAACTCCAGTCACTCGGCTGCCAAAGAAAGAAAAGATCAATAGGGCTTCACTTGTACAGATCTTAATCATGGGAGAAACAAAACCGACAATCCTGATGAAATTGTATAGATTCCAGTTGAATGATATGAGTTGCAGAATCGGGATGCAAAGTTTAATTTCTTAAGAGCAAGCTACACAATCTCTGGCTTCTAGATATTTTAAGGCCCATAAATCCAAAAGCTGCTGTTAATATGGCTCTGTTTAGCTAACAGCATTCAACTAAAGTAAATGCAGGAAATCAAAGCGGATACAAGGACAGATTTTGGGAAAGAGCCCAAAAAAATTTGTGCAGATTTAGACAAAAAGCTATGCTGGTTTACTATCGACAAAGGGTGCGAGGGAGGACAGACTCTAACCTCATCTTTGAATTCATCCAGACTGAACCCGGCCATACCAATAACCACTTGCACCGGTGCACTATAGTTGCTGTGATCATAAGTATCGACCCCTCTTTGATCTTTCTTTGGCATGGCTTTACACTGATCTTGGTAAACCGAGCATGTTCTTTCATAGTTATGAACGTGGCCAAAGAGAACTAGGTCAACCTGTGTTATTGAACACTCGATGAATATACTTTCACAGAACAACGAATCATTCGACGTCAGAACATAATTTAGGAGTAGGAGGTTGCCTTGTTGTCCAATAGCAACGGCTCTACAGCTTCAAGAAACCTATGGTCAGCTCCTCCTCCAGAACCAGAAGTGTACATGGGCCTGTGCCTGCAAGCGGCAACCGTTACACTTGATCTCTGCTGTCTTGAGAATTTTTTTTAGTCTAAAAGCATGCAAAACGAAGTGGTGAAACTCACGATCGCCGAGAAGCAAATGTACTTACCCCATGAAAACTAACCAAGGAGTCTTAGATCGATCGACCGAAGCCATATCCCCTTTCATCCATTGATACTGACATCATAACATTCCCATGACATAAAAATGACAGCTCATCAACATGCAAATTTGATATCCAAAGGTATCAGCTCGATTGCCCTCACCTGCTCTGAATTCTTGGACCAGTCGTGTTCGGTTGAAATCACAGTGAAATGAACACTGGCTTGTTCTATGGAATACCACGGCTTGTCCTTCGCTGGGGTTGGCATAGGGAAGTATGTCTCATAAGCGATGCCACATTCCCCACCGGAGTCTGGAGTTAAGTAGAAAGATCCCGAGCCCCCATAATCTCTTCATGCAAAATAATATTAGAAATTATCTTCAAGTCACGCTAATATGTTAGTTCAGCTGTTTATTGGGTCTTCTATAGTGCGCAGGAAGGGATGCATATCGACCAGAGATGGATACCTTTCATGGTTCCCGATTGCAGTCATGTAGGAAACTCGGGAAGCGAAAGGGCTGATGAGGTAAAGGAAGAAATCCCACTCCACTAAGAAGCCAGTGGCGTAGCTTATGTCTCCGATATGGAAGATGGCATCCACGTTGCCCGAGTCTACCTCTGCCAACATTGCCTTCCCCACCGAGACTGATCCTGGCTATAGAATTGTAGATGATCACATTTTAAGTTCCCGTCAAAATCTGGGGTTTGAATTTTTACATTCAGCTTAGTCTGTGCCACTTACAGTCAATTCAAATGAATGTAAAGTGCTGATAATGTTTCATGTATAGCCTGTTTTCAAGATGATACTCCTCCCTTATCGTGGCATATTTTGTCCCTTCCGTGAGCATTTCTTAAAAATTTATAAGAATACACCTTCTTTGTGTTCATCCAGTTTGGATAGCATCTTTCAGATGTTGCTTTTAGAAATGTGATTTTTCATTTTATGGAATGCATGTTAACCTGAATGTAATGCTCGACTGAATCATCCAGAGGGGCTTTTCCCATATCCCCAAATGCAAGAAATTTGAGTTCATTTGATCCTCCTGCAGGCGGTGTACTGAACTGAATTTGTTCGCTCCACCCAGCTGAATCACTGGATATTGTAAAAGCATTATCAAAACCACTCGGACATGCAAGCAAATGCAGATCAATTCGATTTCTTATCATCTAATTTATGTCAGAAAAAAATAGATCACTCCATCTACTTCCAGTTGCGGCAAACTCATTTGCAGCGTCATGCAATGTATGACTCTAACATCATGATAACAAGATGCTCCTTCCTATTGAAAGGCATGAACCCGATTCTCTCACTATCAGAATACATGTTTAAGGACTAAGGCATAGACAAGTATTTGCCCGTGCTCCTTTATCAACATAATGTTTTGAATTCATAGACAAATAATGTGTGGAACAAGACCATCGCAAATCAATTGATTCACATTCAAATCAATTGATTCACATTCACTGCAGATTCAATGACCCTGCATCAATTAGATATGCCACAGATACTGTACTATGCTCGGCAAAAATACGTCAAGCTGACTGGAAACCGATCAGTCTCATAAACTGCACGTTTCTAAATCTAACCATGATAATGTTAAAGCTAAAAGATTCTACCTTCCATATTTGTAAGAATAAGAGGTAGACGGCTGTAGTCCCGTCATGAGAGCTGAATGAATGTAACCGGGGTCATGCCAACCGAAATCTCTGGCAGGACTAGGCAGTACATTACCTATGGAAGATTCACCAGCTATTAAATTCAGTAAAGAATAGGTTATTATGAGACTTTTCGATTGTTTTGCGTGTGACAAGGAAGCCCCGGTGCAGTTACAGAGGGTTTTCAGGGAAGGGATAGAGGTTAAACTCACTGCACATATCATCTTTTGAGAATGTACTAACTTCGGAAGTTTGTGATTTCCCATCTCCATACTGAACCTCTTGGGGTTCCTTGTCTCCACTGACCCACGTAATCCTCATCTGCAAATTAAAGCACGTATGAACCCATTCGCAGCATGATTGCTTTTGACTATTGTATGCAAAAGGTAATTCCATGCTCGGCGCAGCGTGTCATGTTAGACACGGTACCACAGTACCCTGACGAATAGCAAAACTGACAATCTTTTATGACATCCACAGAGCCAAATGTCGGTGACACGACCAATGCGAGCTCGACACACCAGTCAATAGCCAATTGAGTGCTTACTGAGGTTCCAGTCGAGTCGATGCTGGAGAGATGGCCATAGAGGGGTTGTTTCGGGTTTGCGAAAGTCAAAGGGTTCGATCTCCTCAATACGCACGGTGTGGCAAATCCACCGGCAAACAGTACGAACTGAATGTCGGTTCTGATGTTCACAACATGAAATGTCAAGGTGCCGCCGCATGTAGTCACCACACAGGTACCGTTCTTGTACTCCTCGCACTGTTTCTTCTTGCAGCTCAGATAATCCGGATCCTTGCTCAGGTATTGTGCCTGAAAATAATGCACATAAGCATGCACCAAAAGATTGGAATGGAAACATTTCTCCTATTATCAAGCTAAATAAACGAGTAATGGCAGGTATACTAGAAATTTACGGGATTTGGCATATTGCCAAAATAAAATAAAATCATGATGCATATAATACTAATGATTGCCATAAATGTTCAAAGCATTTTGATAAAAGGGCTTGTTTAAAAATTCGACACGAATGTGTTTTGTATGCACCAAGAACAAAACATTTTGTATGCACTAAGAACAAAACAATCAAATTTTGTAAACCTTTCTTAGTATCTAGCATTGCTTAAATTAAAGTTGCCTATATAATGACTCCACTTGACTAATAAAAAACTAACTCATGCAAGTATCTTTGTCATAATGTCAGCTCTATAAGTAAATTACTTACTTATTAAACGAAAACAACAACGACAAAAGAATCAATACAGAACATTGCGAATTATCTGGAGCAGAACCAAATCGAGGTTTACTGATTGACCCTTTAGCATATTATAGAGCAACAGATTCTTTTGATCCTTTTTTGTACCCGAAAAGGAAAACACTTTGACAAAAAAAGAAAAAGAGTAAAGAAAAGAACGGACTTCTATTTTCTCCTCTTCTTTCGGTGGATGAAGACTTGAGGAGGAATATTCCAAACCTCAAAAGCAGTTCCAATCATTGATGCTTAAGGTTGGGTTGGGCCCTAGACTCTACACTTTATTTATAAGTAAGCTGATTTTCATTAAATTAGATAGCAACATTAAGAAAATACGTGACGGCCATGAATATTTTAAAAGGTAACATGAGTTTTATGTATTTTTCGCATTTTTATTGATTCTATGCAATGTGATCATCGAATGGAATCTTTAAAATATGCTAGTCTTTTGTTTTGTTTTGTCGTAACCGGTGCCCATCCAAATAAAATTTGATAAGGTTACGTGAATGAAATGGCGTACAGGTCAAAAGCTCAATCTATCTTTCCTATCAAAGTCGTAATTCGTAGGCTTTCCCTCATCAATAGGGAGCTAGAAGAAGAGAGCAGAATCCATTGAAAGTTAAGGATCCCCCGTCTGTCTCCTAACTTGGCAAGAGAAGTTAGGTGGGTGCCATGTGATTTCTTTTTCAATTGCTTTTCTATCCGGCCCCTGTGGATTCCACTATTTGTTCTGGAGCCCTTCACTATTTTTCGTTTCTATTGCTCATCAAGATGAAGATGGATGAGTCATCAACAAGGCATGATTCAATGGGAGAAAAATTACCTTGACAGGATAATGGCATAGAAGAGGAAGATCACTAAGATCACCGGTCTCTACATACAGAGCCTTATTCAGTGGACAATCCGCGACACTGCAACCCAAAAGAAAACACAAGCAGAAGAAGGAACTTGAATGAATTCCCCGTTCACGTGTACTGATATGTTTCTATACAGAAGGTTGAAAAGTTTTGAGGATCAAAGAGCTAGATATCAGGATTATTCATACTCGGCGCTCGATGGAGAAATCATGGCGACCCAGTCGATGTCCGCTGGAACTAGGACCCCGTTCACTTTTACCGTAAGATACTCTTCATTCCCGATGGCTGTGTCGCCATCGACATTGATTTGGAGGTACGGGTTCGAGTCGCTGCACTCGAGAATTCGCCTTCTGTTTAGCAACCGGAACTCGGATATGGCGGTGTAGTTGAGATGCTCAAGCGCAGAGTCGACCACCAACGGGTGCAAGTTCGACAGCGACGACGAAGAAGAAGAAAAGCAAGTCGAAAGTACAACGGAGATGGAAAAGATTGCGAGTCGTGTTGGATTGTGGAGCTCCATATTGGAGAAGCAAAATGCTTTGGATGGATGAAAACGAAGGCTTTCTTTGTACACTTACAAGAAAGAGAGTGAATGATTCAGGGGAGAGAGAGGGAGAGGGAGGTGGGATTTCGAGTCGAGCTAGAAGATGGAGAAGGAGGGTATTGTTTACTTTAAAGATCAAAAGAGACGAAGAGGGTACTATGTTACTTTGACGTTAACATACGCAGAGTTGCTGATACTCCAGATGCTCCCAGCTGTCTGTTACCCTTCTCATGTTTCTTGTCTATCTCGTGCTGCAAATTTTCTGCAAAACAGATAACACCTGACGGGCTTTGCAAAAGTTTATCACTAGTTCGAGATTGGATCAACTTCAAGCAAGTTTAGTTAATTCCAGAAGTTCAGTACGGAGGTGAGATTTTGTCAGCTCGTCCAATGTGGAAGGGATCTGCTTCAGAGTCTGCGTTTATGGTTCATGTTACCCTGAATCGACCAGCTCGTCGAGCTTCGTCCACTTGGCGCTTTGCAATTGGAAATGCGGGCGCCCATGAAGTTGATTAAGGAATCAGAGGATGATGGAAAGAGGATATTCTCTTGAAAGCGTAACATCAGTATTATTATCTGCGGTTCAAAACGCAGCATCAATTTCTTACTTGTTCAACTGGGCGATCTTGGCTGCTGCCAAAATCGCAGTCCTTATCACCCTCGTGGTTGGCGCTGATAGACCATGTTGTAGCATACTTCTTCTAATTATGGATATAATGGTGTTTTGGCATGCCATATATTCAATATGCCACGTATTGATTTAGCAAGATTCATGAGTTGAATTGATATGAAACTATACTAAATTCTTGATTAACATATGTACTTTTCTATAGGATGGTCCATTTGGTCGCGGCCCTTACGAAGCCCTCAGTGATTATGGACGAGCCAATCGGCTTCTTAACTTCAGTGGGGGACGCATTTTTGTGCCCGAAGATGTTGGAAATGAGAGCGTAGGCTGGGCTGCTGATCGATTTTAAATAGATTGAAAAACCAAGCAGTTTTGTTCTCATTAAGAGTTCTTATAATATTATTCATTACCAGCAGCCAGAAATCAGTAAATTATTGATTGTCGGCCTTTTTCTTGCAAAATAGCGTAAGCCAGGAAGGGATGGACCGTGAGCCTACTTATGTAATTCCTCCTTTAGCAAACCTCTTCTCGTTCTCTTGAGTGTCACAAATGCGCCTCCGGGGAACCGATCCGGATACCCTGACTAGAGGTCATGGTGACCGGATCCAAAGGCATCGGACGGCCCCATTAAATTGGGGGTGGGTTTTTTCTTTTTTCTTTTTTTTTTGAAAGAAGAACAGACATCCGATTTAGATCGGACAGCTATCCTTCTTTCAAGTCAAGGTCAGTCCCCTAACCATCTCATGGTCAGGGGATCCATTCCCCCGGGAACATCAACCTCAAGTGTATATAACTCGAGAAATCAGCTACAACTTCGTGAGTACCATCACATGGTTGCACTGGCTCAGAATTGTAACTTTAATCATCCACTGAAAAACGTACACCACTGTAAATCATCTTAAGTTCTACTATGACCAAAAAAAAATTCTCAGCAAAAAATTCTCTATAGATAAATCCAGAGAGGCTGGTAAGAACAATGACAGGTGGAAATTAACAACTCGGATGATATATCTACATTGGAACTCCAAAACAAGAAGATATGAAAAGAGAAACAAAAGGGTATCGATGTAATATTCATGGACTATATTCCTCTTTGGACAGCAAAAAATAGCACAACAAAAATGGGTGACAAAAGAAAGACTATATATGGAAAGACTTGAAAGAGTGCACCTTCTTCGAGTTCTTCATCCTTGTCAAGTTGATAGTTGCTTTTGTCTTCAATGAAGGCCTCGAAGTAGTTTTGGTAGCCTGTGCCCTCTGCAGAGAGCTTTGAGCTTCTTACCTTCATCATGTCCATGGCCTGTAGATTATGGGCAACCATCATTTTAGATGCTTTTTAGCTAGAAATGGCCTACAAATTCACTGTGATGCATTTTACACCCTCTTTGACATCCCATTTATAATTACCTGGAAGCTGAACATGAATTGAATGGCTCTCTTGCTGACTTTAGCATTTGGATGAGATTGAAGCTTCTCATACATCATACGAGCCTCATTTGGTCTGCCAATCATGTCGAGCACATCATTATTTTCAAGCTTAGCATAGAAAGGAGAACAAAGCCCCTAGGCCTACTCTGGCAGTGGGGAGGGGATGCAAGAAGAGAGTCACAAAAGCAACTCCAATTCCCAGAGATCCTAATATTAGTAAGGGTGAGCAAGATGGACCGCCCAATCCGGGACATGCCCATGCTGAACCGGACCGGACTGGACAGTTTGGTCTGGCTCTTGCTAGTGCCAGTCCAACCACTGATTCCTCAAAGTGGAGTCACGGTCCGATTCCCCATTCCTAGAGGCTGGACTGGACCAGAACAATTAATGTTTTTTTTAATTTTTAATATTTGGTTGAAGAAAAAGTACATAGAAAAAACCCTAATTCTGATTTTTGAAGCTCTTCTAGTCAATATTGGCTTCCGCTTCTCTGAATTTTCAAAATAACACCCCCGCCTAACTTTAGCAAAATAAAACCCTCGCCCCCACCATCTTTTCACTCGAGCTCGAGTCTCAACTCTCATCCCCTCTTGTCCCAAGCCCATTCATCGATCATCAAGATTCAAGGTAATATTCATGAAGCTTGTCTCGTTCCTATTACATTACCCGTGTCTTACCATCTTGTTTATAAACACTTTTCAAAGTTTTTGTTTTAATTTTCCTGGCCCAATTGGACCACCCAGGACCAGGACCAAGAACAGTTCGTTCTATTCCCAGTATAGAGACAACAGAACCAGTCTCACCAGTTCGGTTCCCTGTTCTGGGGGAGAGCCGCACCACTTGGGGATCCAATTACCCCTAAAAATTACCCTGCCTGAGCTTCATTAAGATTGTTATTGTTAGGGGTTCCTTCACATATGAAAACATGTAATTACCTGGTAAGTGAATCCTGGCAGATGGACCACTGCAATGCAGCTAATCCATGAAGTTCACTCTGCACTTACAAATTATTAGGGGATCAAACTGCGAAAAAAACACATACAGCAAAGGACCATTGCACCGAAGCACATGTAACAAATTGGTCCTCAAACAAAAAACCATTTTTACTCCTTTTGCAGGGTTACCTGAAATGGCAGCTTATTCATGATCTCTTCATAAAATGGTAAAGCTTCCTTAAGTTTTCCAGCATCCATCAAAGAGTCACCGTCCTTCAGAGCCTTCAACAGCCAACAACTCAATGACTTTAAATCTACAGTAAACATAGTCTCATAAATCTCTACAGAGAGCAGAGAAAGAAAAACAATAGGACAAAGGGCTAGGTCAATCTTACAAAAGTATCAGGTATACCCCATACCCCACATACTATAATAGGAAGGTACCTTCTCACACTCAGATTTCAACTTTGCATCTATATTTAAGCCCATTTTTCTCTTGTAAGCAGCAACAAGTTCTCTAGTACGTGCATCTTTAGCAGCCCTATCTTCAGCTGTTTCCAGAACATCCCCTGGGCGGATGGTCCTTCCACCTCCAAACTGAATGGTAAAAATAACAAGGAGAAGAAGCTTAGCCTGACATTTGATTTATTGGAATAAGCTAGAGATAGCACAAAAAATTACAGATCCATGATAAATAAGTTTTCTCATCCATAGACACGGAAATTAGAGTGTCCTCTTCAACCATTCCTCAACATTCAGTAAGCCTATGCATATAAACACCAGACCAGCTCATGATCATACGTTCAAAAAGAAAATCCAAACCAACACCCCCCCCCCCACCCCCAGGGTTTTCTTTCACTTTGTTGTCTGAGTTTCTACATTAATCTTCTAACAACCAACCAACTAGATGACAAGTTCAGTTTGAACATATGAAAATTCCAGAGGGCCAGATATCCTAACAAAAGAAGCAACATTTCACATAACAAAAAGATAAAATATCATCTTCATGGGAAAAAATTGAAAAACTCCAGTAGAATTAGTGTTGCATTTGTTTCTCCCAATCTAGCAAAGTCTATCACCTCAGTACAGTCAGTAATTTTATTTAACATGAAAGGGTATTAACAGTTGTTTAAAGAAACATTAAGGAATTTGAAAAAATATGCTGAAATTTATCATATAATAGGAACTTCATGTCCTGTTTCTATGATAAGACCCAGAGGGAAGACAAGCTAAGTTGGTGTGCCATCCATTAGCATGCAATAGCCAGAGCAAAACCATTTTTCATGCAATATCTGTTCTGCTTCAAGCCAAACTTCTAGGGGCAATTGGAATATAAACTGGTGCTGCCAATGACTATCTTGGGTGGAAAATATTAAGCATGTACACCCATATTCGTTCTGCTATTAAATTGCTCAAAAGCTTTACAAACAGAAGAGTAGAAAAAAATTCAACTTCAATATCAAATGAGAAATCTCTCAGTAATTAGCTTACCGTCTCAGATATGTTGTTTGGTCTTGGGAAGACACCCCAAGATGAAACTTTGGGTTTGTAAAGATCCAGATTATCTTCTTGGGGCGATGCAACCGCAGGCTTCGTCCCCGTCACATCATCAAATTTGGTGGTGTCACCCAGAATGATTTCCACCTCAGGTATGTCTCCTTCTGGAAAAGGGTCACTCATCGGAATTAAACCAGGCGGAAGGCCCCTGGTGCTTTTCTTGTCCGCAAAGTTGAGCCCCACAAAGTCGATGCTCGAAACCACCAGCTGCTGTTCCTTATTCGTTCTTTCCTCTGGATTTGCTTTAGCAATTTTCCCTCTATTTTTACCTTTCAAGCCTAGTTTTGACAAAACGGTGAAACTCTTTCAGCTCCATGCAAAGTCAAAAGAGCGAGGACTTGGTACGTGGTAATCAACATCATCTCTCTGTAATATCAGGCGCTCAGCGAATGCGAAAGATCGATCAGAATCATCCACCCACAGTTGCAGCTGAATGCTTAACACCCTTTCAAATTCACATTCTTTGCTAACCTATTACAAGAAGAGGAACAAAGTCGCCCTCCCATTTAACTCCGCAAATCAACTCATCATCCACAGTCAAAGTCAGTCAAAATCTAACCACCAAGAAAGGAGAAGAAAAGAATAACCTCCAGATAACACATTTTCCTCACCTGAGTCGGCGTCGCTTTCCGAGACGCCCTCTTTTTCCTGCGCAACTGCGATGTTACCGGTACCAGCTGAATCGTCGCGACCATTCGCATCGCTGGGGCTACCGACCACGCTCGCCTCAAATTCACCGTCCGGCGTCGGTTGCAGTGACTTCTTGTATGCCCTGGCTTTCTCAAAGGCGAGCTTAACGGGGTCCACTGGAACCGCGGGTTCAGAGGGAGATTCGGAACCAGGTGGGTTCGGAGAGGAAGAAGAGAACCTCAGCAAGAATGGCTTCGGAAGATGAGACCCTTTTGGGGATTTGGAGAGGAAGAATGTCTTGGGAGGGAGAAACGAGGGTTGATGAGAAGCCATAGCCATTCTGGGTTCCGGTGCGGTGGCTGACTGACGGTTGCTAATGGCGGGAGTGAAGCCGTTTGGGGATAGGGGATGCTTTGACGTTGTCTTTTCAACCCCTTCCGCGAGAGGTGACAAATGGGCGGGCCGACCCGGCTCGATCCGACCCGACTTGGGATTGCCCTTTTTCACAACGTCCCTGACAAGGCAAAATTTCGTGAAAATAAAATCTTAATTTTTTTCCTACAAAACATCTATATCTTATCACAGTTCCCGTTAAAGATATTTTTGGTGCGAATTCTGAGTATTGATGGGAAGAAAATAAAAGGTCCCCTAAGGAAAAATTCCATTTAATGAATTCAATCGTTGTGATTTGTGAAAATTTAAAATCGCACTCCTCTTAATTTGGAAGCGAAATGCCGGTCATAAATGTAAGAATAAAGTTCTCTAGTCAACGTTTTTGCAAGAATTTATTTTTGGGCTAAAAATTTTTCTCGAAAATTTAAAATAAATGAAATTATTACCTTACCAAATGAATTCTTTCCAAATTAATTCTTAAAAATAGAAAATTAAAAAAAAAATAAAGTAGTTATGATGCTCGCTCTTAATATCCTAATTTCGCTCAACCTATGATATAATTGGCATCGTGATCTTTAAGTCATGTACTTCTCACCATTAATGTGCGACTTTGGCCTCTTTATTCGGAATCTCTTTTCCCTTTTCCCTTTTCTCTTTTCTTGAAGGTTTTTGTGTGATACCTAAATCAATTTATGGTCTTCCACACAAATACACTCCCTTGTTTAATTAGTTAAAGACCAAACATTGGCATCAAATGGTAGCGGGAACATGGAAAAATTGCTTTCTAGCAATTGAATTCCAAAAAAAATTGAGCAAAGTTCAAGTGTGATACTTCAAACTATTCAAGTTACAGTCATTTTATCTCTCATTAAGTTCTAAAAATCCACCCATAATCTTAACAATGAACATCCACTTGATACTTATGAATTGCCTTTTGATGCATGGAAGACACTAATTAGGGTTGGAAACACTTATAAGACGTGTGGTCAACATAATTAAATGGATTGACAAAGACTCACCGTAATACTGTGGACCCTCAGACCAAAAAAAAAAAAAAAACTGTGGACCCAATTTTAATCTTGTTTATTACTTACTCTCCTTTTTGTCCATCCTCTAATCCAAATTAAGAGCACGTCGTTATGTACCTTTGCATGCCTTTTGGAGAGCTGCAGCATCTTCCATGGGAGAGCAGTTATCAGGAGCAATAAGAGAAGCCATTTCTTTCATCCCATTGAGTTTAAAGATGTAGTTTTACTGGCTGATGGAGAGAAATTTGGTCACACAAACCTCCAAACTATAAAGCACTCTTTCACATGCAAAACCCTCTGGATTTACCATCAAACAGAAGATCTGTCTTCTTTTTACTTTTTCCCTGTCTTGGGTTGTGGCTTGTCTGGCTTTTATTGGAGAGTCCCAATCCATATTGCTTGAGAATGTCATTCACAGCCAGCACCAACAAAATCCCTCTTGTTCGCAATGCACAAGCAAGGGACACATTCACGTTATAGCTCAAACCAGATATCAAAACCGCAAGAACCAATCTTTGTGACCGCGAACACCAATCTTGCATGTCCTTTCCTTTGCCACATCTCTCTCTCTCTCTCTCTCTCTCTCTCTCTCTCTCTCTCTCTCTCTCTCTCTCTCTCTCTCTCTCTCTCTCTCTCTCTCTCTCTCTCTCTCTCTCTCTGTGAATGTATTCTTATGTGATGTTTTCACGTGATGGATTTTCAGTGCTCAATGAGGTCGACGCCACGCGTAAGGTATTATAACCAGATCGACCAAGCTCATTGGGTGGTCACTTCAGGGCAATTTAAATGCTTCTTTGCCTTCATCCAAGTTTATCCTCTATCTTCCACTCGCTGCAGAACTTATAGTGAGACATTGATCGAAAGGTAACCGAAGCTCTCAACTTTGCAGCTACTACTATCTTTTCTCTGGATGGTTGTTCTAATGTTTGTGCGAAAGAAGATGAAAGCCAAACTCTACAGAGCGACAAAAGTGGTGATTCTCCACGATAAACGATAACTTTGGTGCAACATGTATATCTCATTTGACGGAGTGACTCTCATGGTATACTATAATTTCGCAGCAACATTTATATCTCATTTGATGGAATTCCATGTGATTGATCAATTAAGGAGTGCTTTTCATGGAAGTGCTCGGGCAAAGAGAACCATCACATATATAGAAATTTGAGACTCCAATTATGAAGTAACAAGCACTGTCCACATAAAGGAGATCGACCAAAATCGCACAAAGCTCATACTAATTAAAAAGTTCATAGGACAAAAAGATTGATATTGGAAAGTAGTTGGTTGATCACTCCTTTCCCAGGAGAGTGAGCAGGAAGGCCTTGTAATCCCCTGAGGTGTCCTTGGCCACTGCTTGGTCAAGCGACACACTGTTCCTCTTGTAGTACTCCTTGATCTCCTCCAGATCCTTCTCTGCCCTAGTCACGATCACGCGAGTCAGTGCATCCTCATCCGTCCCAGGCCTCTTGATTGCGTTGCGCAAGACCTGTGCTTGACACGGTTAATGTATTGCATCTAATAACACAATTTGCTCTAATAAATACTGCATTGCATTTATTGCAATGTAACACAATATGCTCTTACCTTCTCAAAGTACTTCTGGGGATCATTGAGGCAGCGAATTGTTGTCCGCAGTGCCACCAAGAAGTCGTCAGGATTTTCAGCCAGCATATTCTGAAACCAGACAATGTGAGAAAAATAGAATTCAAAACCCACTAGAAACCCAAGTATAATTGACAGTAATTGAAGTAGTAATGGGAACTTCATTAATATGGGCAGGTCTTTTGCACAGGAATTATCGTAAGTCATATATGAACATATTCAGTACCTTGGTGATGGAAGTGCCCTGGTCATCTCGGTAGCGGTTGAAAGTGGCCCTGAGCTGAGCCTTGCTCCTGGTGCTCAAGATTCTTATGAACTCTTCATGGTTGAGTGCCTCATCTTTTATGGCATTGTGCAGAACGTCCGCCTCCGAGTTCGCCAACCTTGCGTTGATCTCTTCTCCTTCGTACCTATACGCACTCACTAGACCAACCAAGAGCTGCATAACAAGAGCCAGCCATGAAATAATCTCCAAATTCACATTCCAGATCACAAGCAAAAAGCATAGAAATATTAGGTAAATTCTCGGAGGTACATAAAAGATCTTCTAGACCCAGTAAAGGTGAATTCAAATGCCACAATGCGAAGCCTCCTGGTACTAAATCTTTGGGATCACTCTATAACGTACCTTGCGGATGTCGCCGGTGGTATGCGCAGCGACATCTTCTTCCAAGGAGTGCTTGTAGCGGAGCTTGTAGGCTTTTCTCACCTCCAGGAGCTCATCAGGAGAATGAATGCAAGAAATCTCTATGATCACGTGGTAATCAGGATTGGATTTCTTCAGAGCCACATTGGCTAACACAGCGTCCCGATCGACCGGGTCCAGTGTCCAACGGTACACCGCTTTCTTCAAAAAAGATGTTGCAACATGTATAAAACCCTAGCTATGATCATCTTCTCTGGTAAAAGAACAGCAAGATTGTTCGTTTTGTTTCTCAAAAGATTCGATCTAATCTTTTACAGGGCAGCTCCATTTTGACAAGATCGAGATCCGATTTCTTTTTTCGCCTTACGTATGATCCCTACATTTGTCAGTGCACATTCAGTGTTTTGGTTGGGCTTGGTTAGGTCACCTAGCTAAAACATTTAATAGATGAGTTAAAGAGTCAAAAACAACTCTTAGCCTTTTCCATTGGTAACTTCTGGACGCATCATGCGAGTCCAAACCATGCAACATCAATTGCCAAGTCTAATCTATATGCATTTAACGTTCGACATCTGTCGAATAAGGTGAAGACCACACTAAAAACAATATATGATTTCAAAGCACATCCAACAAGGAAATCATATCTTTAAAATTAAAATAAACCTCGAAATCTCCGGAGAGCTCAGACTCAAGGCGCTTGATGAGATCTTCCTGGTAGAGTTGCTCATAGGCTTGCCTGATCTGCTTCCTCTGCGCTGCATTTCTGTGTCCCAGCACTTTTATGATCGCCTTCTCATTCGTTCCCCATCCTAATCTCATCGCAAAAAAATAGGAAAAGAATGATCGATAAGCCTCTCAACATCCTAAAATCATAGCAAATCTCCATAAATATACGAATACATAGACAGGAGTTGATCCTATGCGCGCGCACACACACACACACACACACACACACAGATTCAAACCTTGACAGGCCTTTCTTAGAGTTTCTGCATCTTCAGTAGCAGAGAAATGGTCAGGAACAACGAGGCTAGCCATTACTCTCTCTCTCTCTCTCTCTCTCTCTCTCTCTCTCTCTCTCTCTCTCTCTCTCTCTCTCTCTCTCTCTCTCTCTCTCTCTCTCTCTCTCTCTCTCTCTCTCGTCCCTCTACGGTGTGAAGTGAGGAAGAACTTTGCACCCACCGTCCCCATTTTATACAGAATCACGTACGCTCTTGGCACTAACCCAAGAGCCACGTCGATAACATCGACCCACTAAGAGAATCCATTTTTCCCGAAAAGGCTCTACGTCATAAATGAATAGCCAGATCCTTTACTTTAATTGGCGTACCTTGGCAAGCAATGCCACGTCTAGACAACTTAGCAATTAAGCAAAAGGTGTTTCAACCTGAGTTTTTGAAGCAGTTTAACCTAATAAAGTGTTTGCGTAGTTGGTATGGGCACGCGTACATGCATGCAGTGTGAACGGGGAGAAAACAATTCGCTAACCGTACCACTTGTTTCCTATTTTTATTCGACCAAAGACGTGATTTCCGAGTCATGGACGTCTCACGAATACAAATTTATGGCTTTTGCCTCTTTATTCAGAATCTCTTTTTCCCCAATTTCTTAAAGGGCTCAGGTGATTCTTAAATCCATTTAATGTTCCCCGTACCAAATAAGGGCACCGTCTCGTTTTAATCAAGATGGAACATTTACATTAAGGGCAGAAAACATGGAAAAATTTTAGCTCATTGCCATCGAATTCAAAAGAGTCAAATTAAATTTGAACATGAGATCTAATGAGAGTCCTTCTATCTCTCATAGTTCATCGCAAATGTTAATGACAGATATCCACTCAATGCTCACGAACAACAATTCCATGCATAACAAAACTAATTACGGTCGGGAACACCTATGAGACGTGTGTCGACATAATCAAATGGATTACCAGAGACTCCCTTGCACTCCGGACAGAACACTCATCTTATTTGTTACTTGCTCTCCTTCTGGTCCATCCTCTGAATCTAATGAAGAGGGAGCAAGTTGTTATGTACCTTTGCACGCCTTTTGGAGAGCTGCAGCATCTTCCATGGGAGAGAAGTGATCAGGAGCGACTAGAGAAGCCATTTCTTTCTTCCTGTTGAGGGTAAAAACGCAGTTTTTACTAGCTGATGGTGAGAAATTTGGTCACGCAAGCCTCCAATTTATAGAGCACTCTCTCACGTGTAAAACCCATCATGGATATCAGCGCCACTTCACGGAGATCACGTTCCTAGGCAAACGTTTACTTATTTTGAAGAACGTACGTTACTGTTCATACCCACAAATGCCGTTCAAACTTTTGAAAGAGAACAGACAAATCTTTTCGAGTACCCTTTTCGTGCTCTCTCGGACTAGGAAGAGCGAGATGAATCAAGGACTGAATTCAAAGGAAGAAAGAAAAAAATCGGCGTTGAAAAAGTAAATACAAGTTCAAAGATGACTTCTATCATTACTTCTATAAGTAAATTAGTGTCTTGACACTTTCATATGTGTACATCAAGGGTGAGCAATTGGGTCGGTTCCTATTTCGTAAGAATTTAATCGATAAATATGGTTTTATTGTGAGAAGACAAATTTTGTAGCGCTTTCCGACAGAATCCTTATCGATGGAGCACATGGAAACAAATAAATATTTCTTGATGGAATTTGATCTACTTCAAGATATGCAAACCATTGTCGAAATTTAATCAACGATGGAATCAAGTGCATATACAATGCCGGAATTTAATTATAACGACAAAGACATCAAAGTTATAACTAAGTCATGCGCAAAAAATTTAATCGACGTTGAAATATCTCATAACTGAAGTTAAGATACATGAATTGAAAGTTAAATATTTTTTTTTTGTTTGTTCAAGGTTTACAAAGAGTATAGCTTGGTTATTTATAGCCCGCAATCCACTATTACGCATGCAGTTACTATGACTCCACTTTTCGACTATTATTAAATGCACAATAATAATCATTCTCATTTCAAAAATAATTTTTGGCCAAAAATATAAAAATCTAATTCTATTTCATGAATGAATTTTCAATTGAAAATGGCGTCCGATAATAGCACAAAATTTTATGCGTAATCAATTGTGGATCACGCATGTTAAGGTGAGACTCTAGTTGTTGACCTAAAACCTGTTCACCTTGGGAACTGACTCTAATATGACATATTTTAATCTGAAACCTATTCAGCTTGGAAACAATCATCCTTAATGTGCGTAATCAAGGGTGGGTTGCGTATGGAAGAGGAAACAATGATCAAGTGAACTCTTGTTCATGTTTGTAAGACTCTTTCGACAAGAGAGAGCATCAGATGAGGAGAAGACAAGGCGGGGAGAATATCGAGGCAAAGAAAACGAAAGACGAAGGTGCAGGTAAGAACAAAAACAGAGTATGGACAATATACATTCGAAGATGCGTGACATTACTCATCGTTAAAACTCAAATACGTGTGAATTAATCTTTACTCGATGAACACAAATTAATAGATACATGGCTGGCCATCGATTCGTGCCAAGCACAGGAATTTCTGGTGCCAGCCCATATGGTGGGCCCCTTTTTTTAAAAATTTTCAATTAAATTAATAATTTTGGATAAATAAATATTCGGAAATTAATAAATAAAAAGGAGTTAAGGAAAAACGCAGTCGTTTTTCATTCTGATTTCGCTCTCAATTTGTATCCCGGGATATGGGCTTCAAGATGTGATAATTTCAGGCTTCAAAAATAAGCCGAATTACCACTTTAATTATAAAGGACTTCGTAATTTAACACGTTTCTAATCCCAAAACCAAGGTTCTCATTTGAAAGTGGGTTGAGAATCTACATTAGTCGGCTCAACTTTCGGTATATACATCACAAGATGCGTAACATTGCTCGTCATTAAAGCTCCGTTCATTTCACAGAAAATGTAACTTTTTTAAAAAAATATATATTTTTCAGGTTTTTATATTCTTGAAAAATGACAATATTTTTTCAGTGTTCGTTTGAATCATTATAAAAAAAAAATTGTTTTATATTGGTATGTTGTTGGACACAAGTTTCATTAGGCCCCCAACGAGCTTTCGGCTTGCAACCATAAGCCACGAACTCACCAATTCAAGTCAATCCCCGAGCTCGCCTATAGAGGCCATGAGCTTGCCACCATAAATAACCAGCTCGCTACTAGATATATGGGCTTCACAATGTGATAATTTCAAGCTTCAAAAAACTAAGCCGAATTACCACTATAATTATAACTATTCTATGATTTAATACGTTTCTAATCCCAAACACAAGGTTCTCATTTGAAAGTGGGATGAGAATCTACGTCAGTCGGCTCAACTTGCAGCGTATGCATTACAAGATGCGTCACATTGCTCGTCATTAAAAACTCAAAAAAAAAATTGGGTCATATAACATTAATAAAAAAACAAAATTTGAAAAATATTTTTCTTTAGTGCTCCCGTTCGTTCGAGAGGGGCGCCCGGGGATTGAGCCGAGTAAAACTCATTTAAACCCCGTAATGACGTCATCCCGATCCAGTAGTCGGGATAAGACGGGCAAGGACAGCAACCTGGGAGGGCCCCACCCAGGCCTGCGAGGGAAAGCGATGTCCGAAGCAATTCCCACCACAAACCAGTGGAGCCCCCCCAGTGCGGCTGCACACGTCACTCCAGCCAATCACGGAGCAGCAATCGATCGGGCGCTCGTAGCCACTACTTTGGATACGCCGGTTCCCACGTGTCACACACTCCTCACGCGCTCTCGACCCCACACGCCAGCTCTCCCTCTCTCTCTCTCTGCGCCACTAGCAAGCTGCGAGTTCCGTTCCATTTCGGGGTGATGCGGAAACAAAGCTCCCTTTGACGCCAGTAGCGTATCTGCTTCTCCCGCTGCTTTTGGCTTGAGCTCGGAGATGTGGCTTGGAGCAACTCGTGCCTGCGTCATCGATTTGCGCTGTCGCCTGAAGATCCGCTCCGATCCCTTCAGCTATGTTTGATTGGAACGACGAAGAGGTAACGCGGGGAGCTCGGCCCTTCCTTCGATTGCTTATTCGACTGCTTGGATTTGCTCATCGGGACTCCGTCCATTGTTTGCTGAATGTCTTTTGACTTTTACGAGGTCCCTTGTTTTTGAGTTACTCGTGGTTCCCGGGAGGCTCTATTTTAATTTGCGTTTTCAGCCCAAGTTGTCAGAGTTGTACGCTACCAAGTAGAATGGTGCCCTTTTAGGACCAAGCTTATTTGAAGATGCTAGAAGAGTGCGCCGGTCTCAATACCCTTGAGCTAGTTGGTTGCTGTAGCAGTCTCAGCTCACGATGTCAAGCACTCCGCAGAGAGGCAACGTTAGTTGGTTTTTCGGGGCGAAACTTCAAGGGTGAAGTGGGTGTGCCGCATGGAAGATTTGTGTTGGGCATTGGGTGGATGTTCGATCCAGATTGGAGGTACATATATGATCGCTCTCTCTGCGGGTCCAAAGGTGGCATTGTCAAACTGTGACATTTGAGGTGCTTGAATGGTGAGGATTAGGGAAGGTCTTAAGAGTGAGGAGAACTTCTTTATTTTTATTTTTTTGGGGGGGGTGGGGGGAATTAAGGTTCGAGATGGAAATCCAATATCCCACGATGGCGTATTACCAGGTGGTCAGTAAGATGGACTGTATGAGGGCCTATGAAATGAGTGAACAATTATGCAAAGAGCAGGACATGTTGGATGTGATGTCTGAACTCATCAACTTACCCTTCCATAGAACCTGAGTCTGCTGAGAAGCTTGTAGAGTATAATACTGGTTTGCAGTAGACCGAGAAAGTAATTTGCCAGCATCTTGCTGATACCATGATTCCATCTCATGCCTTACATTGCACTGGAACTTGCTTGGCGTTATGCACTCATCCAAGCCAAAGGAATATATACAAGAATATTTTTTTTTAAAAACTCATAGTTGTTTGATAATCTGTCTCACTTGACTACTGTCTTGTGGACACAAGTAGATAATTATCTAGCTGCTCAAGGCTCAAGGGTGATGCTGGCTTGGAGCTCATCTGTTTGCCAGCAACTGGACCAACTATCTTCTAACTATCTTTTGCATGGAATGCTGTTGTTCTTCTGCAACCTATGATAATCACAATGTCTTTTTCACTTTAATTGTGTCATTATTCACAGCAGTTTTTAAAATGCTGTTCACAGCTTGCTAGCATAATATGGGGTGATTCCGAGGAGACCGATGACCATATAGTTCCCCATCCTGAAGGAAATGAAGATCATCAGAAGAAGAGAGAATGGAACCAAAAAACTGCTCCAATCAAGCCTACAGAAGAAAAGATCCTCGGGCTGAAAATTGACTTTAATGACTTAAAAACGGGAAGTAGTGCTAATATCAATAAAAGGAGATGTTCAGATCTAACCGCACTTGGCTCAGATTCATGGCCTAGCCTATCTCCATCAAATGCTGTTGCAAATGATAGACAAACCATTGATCCAAGATATGGCTTTTTTAAAGGTGGTGAATACATCTTGTTCTTACGAGATAATGATTTTATTAGTATTTGTTTGGTTATTCTGACATAACCAGCAGGGCTAGGTGAACCTGACAAGGCCTCCAAATGTTCCGAAAATACCCTTGAAGATAAAGATCAGGGCGAATTTGTTGACTATGGCTGGGCAACCATTGGAAGCTTTGAAGATCTTGATCGGATTTTTAGGTAATATATTTTGTTTTAATATTTGATTGGTTTAGCCCTACTTAACTAGTTAGGCAACATCATCATTCTTTCTTTCTTACTTTCTTTTCCCGATTATATGTCTGGTGAAATCAATAGCAATGTTATTGCACCAATCCCTACCAGAAGGCAATGGAGCAAGAGGGAAACAGCATTAATTAGCGCCATTCTGTCTCACAATTTTGTCCAACGAATTACCTTCCTATAATGCATATATTGAACTTAACTTCTCTACCATACAAAGATGGTATTTGGCATGTCCATTGCTTTTTTCTTTTATCTATATTATTTTTATGATTCAATTATTGTGCTTGTAGCATTGCCTCAATCTACAGAAGATTTTGCTAATAGAATATCTGTATTACAACCTGTCAACAAGTTCGATTAGAATAAGTCCCTCTGTTCTTCCTTTTGAGTGAGCTTGCCTATGTCCCCTGTTTCTATTAGCTGACAAATGTTGTGTCCAATGGCATCCTTTTGACTTAATATCCCCGAGTGGCGATTTTGCAGCAATGATGAGTCACTATTTGGCAGTGTGAATCTTGACAGTGCTGATGAGCTATGGTCTTCTAGCAAAAATGTGACTTTTAGCCCCATAAAGTCAGTATCTGGACATGCGGATTCTCCTATTCTGCAGTCAAAACCATTCACAGGTGCATCAGAGGGTATGGAAGTAAAAGCAGAATGTGCTCAACAAGAGAACTCTGTTAGACTTGCTTACAAGGAAATGAATGGCCATGCATTCCCCCACTTGCAGCACTCACAGATTCTAAAGAAAGCGGAAGATCCTGTAGGTTTAAGTAAGCCTGGGCTAGATAATGAGGTATGGACTGTAAACTTAGAAACTATAAATGAATGAAGATGTTTATCAGCTAAAATTATGTAGCTCACTAGTCCTGTGTAACAGAAAAATATGGGCATGGTGGAAAAGGGTGCAGCAGGGAACTCTGGCTTTTTTATCAATATTTCAACCCCCACTCAATCTGCAGAGAAGGTAGTTGTTTGGGACTATTCAAAATGCAACTGTAACTGCTATACTGTATTGGATTAGTAATGCTTGGTCCCAGCTTGTGGTCCCAGGCTTTGCTAGATGCTCAGGAGTCGGAACAACAGAAAACCCCAACCTCCTGCATAAAGTGTCATTATGTCCTGTAGAGATTGCTGAATATTACATAATATAATTTTGCACATATTGAAATCTGTTGTCAATAGTCCCTCCATCAGGACTATGAAGATCCTCTACTAGAAACTTGAACAGATATCGGACAAAGGAACATCGTGGTGACCAATATAACTTCCTTTTCGTCCATGGGCTCTACTTTTTCTTCATCCACAAAGCCAAAGAATTATTTAAAGGATTACTAAGCTTCTGAGACATTTTATTGGTCTCCTAAAAGAATATGCATGGGCGGACCAGGACTTTGTCAACCTAGAAGTAACATTATTAATATATCAGTGATAAAAATAATGCCTAGCATATGCTCTTCCTACATTGACCTTTATGCCTTGTTTTATTGTGGCAATGAACGACTCTTCTTGTCTGAATGTTGACCAATTGTGTGACCATCTTGCCGTAGTCTCAAAAGAAGCTGCTAAGCAATGAGGAGGATGTGGGAAGAAGCCGAGTAAGAAAATTAGAAGATGTCGGGGCCTGGTATTCCACTGGAGATGCGACTGGACCATATGAACACCAGTTGGCACCCCGCATAAAGCCATATGACAGGGCAGATTCAAGTTGGTCAAGACAGCTTCAGAATCCTGACTCCTTGCAAAACAATCCTGTATCAAACACTTTCATGGCTCTTGCAGTCGGGAATAGTGTGAATCCTCATCCGCTAATGCCTCTGTTGTCCCCAACTCTATCTGGAGAATGCAAGAAGAAAACTCTGGTATCTGGCTATGAAGAATCCTCTGGAAGTGCAAACCATGTAAACAATGTTGTTGATATTCCTGAGAAAAGTTTAAGCATGACACCCCAAGAAAAAATTGAAAAATTAAGGCGGCGGCAACAAGTACAAGCAATGCTTGCTATTCAGAAACGGCAACAGCAGTTAACTCAACATGTCTCTGGTCATTCAGTTGCTGAGAAATGCACCCAGAAGAATCAAGTGCTACCTCTTGAGGGTCCTGATGGTGAAGTTGCTGACATGGGCCCTGTTGCCTTTTATGATCCAAGCTCACCTCTAGAATATGATTATTGTGACTCAATGTCTGTGGGAGTTGATGACTATTCAGGGGATAACATACTTGAGCAACTTCAAGACGTAATCACCAAGGTATGCTTGACTTGCAAGTGGTTCATTTTCTGGTCGCTTTTGCATATTTCTTGTGATGGTACTAATGCCTTGCTGCAGTTGGATAGCAGGATAAGAGTTTGCATGAGAGATAGCTTGTTTCGATTAGCTCAAAGTGTGATGCTAAGACAACACATCTGTGAGACTGGCGGCACCAAAACAAACACCAAACAACAGCACGAAGTGGTCATTAGAGAAGTGAATGCTGGTGACAGGTTAGTGGCTGGCCGTTGTCTACTTTGTATATTGGTCCAATGAAGACTACTTCTGCCTTGTATGTTCTTATGCATCAATTACGCAGTTCACAATTTACATTATATTGAGTCCAGAGCATCAATTACGCAGTTTCAATTAACTTCTCGTAGTAATCCCCCCTTCCCCCCTCCTTTTTCTCTTTCTATTTTAATTGCAGTGTAATCTCAAGGAATGTACTAATTCCATCTGCACTGTGGGCAGCAGGCAGGCTAAAATGGGTACTGCTGAAACAGAAACAAATCCCATAGACCGCGCAGTTTCTCACCTTCTTTTCCACAGGCCTATAAATACTGCATCAAAGCATTCAGGGCTTTCTGAGTCATCTATTTCGACTAATTCTTCTTCTGAGCAAAAAGCTGCAAGGTCAGGCAACTTGTCAGATTCTCGCAACAGCAGACAAGTTATTCCTTGCCAGGGTCCAAAGACTCCTACAAGCACACATACTAAGCAGATTGAAGCTTCAGAGAACACCTCGAGCAATGGACGCAATGATGATTCTGCTATGGAGGTTGAAGCCTCTTACTGATGATAAGGCCAGCATCATGAGGGGTAATTCCTTCCTTTATCTCTTCCATGCTTATGAGTACATTTATTGTGCTAGTTATACAGATCTACTGGTAATTTGGAGGATTCTTTTTTTGTCAGCCGAATGGATCTTCATCAAGTAGCAGTGAGAATCCTTGCTGTAGGAAGCAACTAGAAGAAAAATCGTCAGCACATGTCAGCAAGGATGTGTCATTTATTCTATCATGACTAAGCATGCTCTCTGTTTCATCCTAACGACTGAGGGCTGTGTCTCTTCAACCATAATATAGATGACCTGTATGGCTCGTCTCCGTGTTTGATTGTCAAGCTATTCAATGTCACCGAGTATGGGCCAAAGGATGTATTCATATAGTCTTTGCATTTGGACCTTATGAGCTTGAAATTAACCTAATACGATAGTTAAGGGCAGTTGGCTTGTTAGTGCCATCTTCGCCAAGGCAGTGCTGGACAATGTTTTGGTCTTCATATGGACATAGGGACCTTACTAAGTTGATGACGTTTTTCGTGTCCTATAGAAATCGGTAGTGTCAGAAGATTCCAACCGTTTTAACAGATTAGAGTCCACCTCTCCTGAAGTACTCAGATTGTATGATCCTCGTTCTTTGTCTGCGGGCTTCTGTGCTGACTTGATTTTTGATGATGCTTTGTATTTATCTTAGCTTGGTTTGCTAGGCATGCTTTGGATGAACCAGAGGTTATGTAAGATTGCTTGATCCTTTTGTCAGAGAACCAATGGCTTTAGCTAGCGTATAATGGATTTTCATTTGTACTTCCTGTTATGTCTTTCTGGGTATGTCGGGATAAGTGAACATGGGACATTTTGACTGACGTGCTGACGAGGGTGTCTTTAGTCTTGGGTCCACTCTGCTCAGTTGGACAACGACATAACAACGTGCGTAGCTCTATCTATATATCTATCTGCATATGACTTCGTCAGGTAATGGAGCTTTATCAGGGGGACGAGAATTTTCTGGTGTTCTGTCCTGAGCTAACTATTTGTGGACTTTGACGAGCGAAAGTATCGTGCACGCTACGCTCCTTTTTGACATGCCTTTGATCCATACAGCTCACCATCACTTTGAATGAGGAAGAGGACTTAAATAATTGATCGCATTTATTATTGGAAGGAAATTATTTGGCAAGGGGTAAATGCATGATGCCACTTGAGCAAGTTTTGTGCCTTGGAGCCTTGGTAACATTTTTTTCTGGCCCATGATCAAGCTTAAAAACTTTCGAAATAAGATGAACATGGAGGATGGAGGGAGGACGTCTTACCTCTTATTCTTATTATGGGTGGAGCTCTTGATGAATCTAGATAATTCAAGTTCATTTCAGTTCACCAATATTGATCAATGAAGTTGAATAAATTTTAATTTCGCAAAGGTAATTTCCATAGTCTTGCAAATTGAATGACTTAGATTGCCATTACTTTGTTATTGATCATATATCTGCAAAATATACTCCCACAACTTCAAGATTATACAAGGTAATTATCAATATTACATATATAAACAGGAAAATCTGAAATCAAATATGAGACAACCATGAAGCTGGTGGCCTGATAAGTTTAGTTGTCATACATCATGCAAATTTTGCATATGCCAAAAAACAATATATATATATATATATATATATATATATATATATATATATATATATATATTTCCTACGTGCACTCATCTGGATTACACGCGCGACAAAAAGCGAGTGGGAGAGGATTTCCCCTCCAAAGCATGTAGGAAGGTTGTGAGGATGAGCCAACTACACCAACCCACCAAGCCTCTCATCCCCAAAAACCGAACTTTCCCTCCTTGGCTTTTTTAATGGCCGTCTGCATCATCACTCGTTGCTTTCATTCATAAAAAAAAAGATCAATTATTAAATCAGAAGGAGACATTAAATAAGGAAAAAGAAAAGGACGGAAAATTGAGGAAAAGGCCATCATTTGCCGAATCCTGCAAACATGTCCTTCGTCATGGCCCTGCATCTGTCTTTGGCTCGTTTGACTCTGATAAATCCAGCCTAAAAATTCAGGGTCAATGCTCCATCTACACCCAATTGGTTCTTGATGATATCATTCTGACCTCCTGAGAATTCTTAGATTACTTTCTGCTCCATCTTTTAACTACGACCAGCTTCTGTGTTTTCTTCTCTCTGGGTGAAACCGTCGGGCTCCCTTTTGCCTTCTTTCCACGTCCAATTGTTGTTGAGCATCAATGAAGATGATGGAATTGCATTGAGATTGCTCAGTCTCGACGGTTTTCGAGAGGATCATCCATATATCTGAAGACCCTTTTCGAGGTTGTCTTTTCCTTCCTCTATTTCTTTGTGCGGGTCCACTTTGCATTGAATGGTATGCCAATCCATGCTTGATTCCACTTCGTTATATGTGTATTGATTTCATTCCGAACCCATGTCCCTCGATGCAGAGAAGAAGCTGATTGAACGGAAATATACAGATTATAGCAAATATTGTTTCGTATGTTGGGTTCTATGCATGGAAGCCGACAGGTCTATTCAGCAAGACAATTCCGGTTCCAATGACGTCTCAGGTAATTGCTTTATATTAGGCACTTACCCAATAATAATAAACGAAGCTCCTGCATTGTGTAGATACTGCTTCTCTCTCTCTCTCTCTCTCTCTCCCTCTCTCTCTCTCTCCCTTTTTTGGGATAAACAGGAGGCCGATGAAGGCAGTGGTTTGAAGATAGCCACTGTGAATTGGAAGTGAAAAGCTTCAACATTTGGTTGACATAGATTTATTGAGAAGCAAAAAATTTGTTCTTGGCTGGTTATATTGAGATTGCTCGAGTGAAGTTAGAAACATGTTCTGAAATTTGATGGCGTACCCTCTTGTTCTCGCAAGTACCAAGGTTGGCAACATGTCTAATAAGATGATTTTGGTTCTTTATAATGAAGCATCGAACAATTAGTCCAGACAATATTATGTTGAGGGTCTGAAAAGCAGATCAATTAGGTACTCGTCATGGTAGAGTAAGCTCAATTGGCCAGGTTGGCCTCCTCATATGATGCTGTGATAAGGAGGAGAATGCAAGGAAGAATACATAATGCCGTGTTAGCAAGTGATGCAAAGGTTTGACTCAAGCTGGAGAATTGGAATTATTAATCTTTTTTTATCTATTGGGAAGTGATTGGAATAAAAGTTGGAAGTGTGATGATGGTGCTCAATGTGTGAGGAGCTAATTTAACCATAATGATACTGCAAGAAACTAATAGCTGTCTAAAGAATTCTTAGTTTGTTCAATAAACAGTTTGTTGCCATAAGCTTTACTCTGGAGATTGTATCATAGCACTGATTGTCTTGATCTGCAAACAGAAGTGACCTTGTTTATTTGATCTGCTTAATCTGTGAGCTCTGTAACCTTGAATAGAATAGGTAGTATATGTTTGACAATGAGTCCCTGAGGCATGAGTGCTGTGTTTCCTTATTCATATTGTCGAGGAGATACAGAACTGCCACTTTTGCTCTTTAACATTTCTACTTCAGATCCATCACCTTTTTGAATCTTTTATTTTTACTCAGAAAAAAAATTTATAAGCACAGTCCTATCCATCGTAGATGATCGTTCATTACCACACTATTGATCAATGACATTGGCGGCCTTGCATTCTTTCTAATTGATTTGACTCTAGGTCCTCTGACGACATGATTTTGGTGTCACATTTTTTATAGTCCTATTCCTTGGTACCTACCTGAATACTTTTACAGGGACAGGGTCTTGCCTCATTGATCTCTTGCGTTCAGAAAACCCTGCTTGGGGATGCACTGTTGACACAAAGACATCTTGTTCTGGTATCTTTGACTTAAGTGATATATTTTCCTTATTCTGTGTTACTTGCTAAATTGTACTATATTTGTCTCTTTCTCCATAAGTCTTCCATGTCAAATACTGAACTTCATCAGATAGCAAACGTGATTTAGTTTAGTTTCAGAGTGTAGTCCTTTTTCTTTTGCCAGTGTAATGTAATTTAATTGGATACCACAGTAGGAGATAGTAGTTTCCCATTTCATATTATCCTGACATATTTTTTCACTTATGAACTTCTTTTACATCTTCTTTGAGTTTTTTTTTCTTTTTGTAATTGTCTTTTTTTAATGAAAGCGTCAATGCTGATTGTCATCCGTGGAGCACAAACAAGTGGTTCTCTGCCCTTTCCCAAAACTGTCATTATGGGTTTGAGTTAGAAATTGTCTCATGTATGTTTTGTACCCATTAACAGGAGCACGGCAAAGGCTTGAGAAACTAATGTCACAGCCTGGTAATGAGTTCTGTGCCGATTGTGGCTCTCCAGATCCAAAATGGGTGTGAGTACTACAGACACAGAAATTCGTTCTTTGGATCTTTCTTTCTTTTTTTTTCCTCAATAGCAGGAAGACTTGTGTGACTCAAGAAATCAGACTTTCTGGAAAAGCAAATAGTGAACAATAACCACAAGTCGGCACTGTACTCCTCTCTATTACTCCATGATATCTGCACATCAATGTAAATGCTTACTCCTAAATTCAATGGATCTAACTAGATAAGAGGAGTTCTTGAAGTTATCTGCACCAAAATTCCACATTACTGCACAAACTTTTAAATATCATTTCCTTAATTTTTATCATTTTATACAGAGTCTGCATAGAGTTGATTGTTTCCTTCAGTGTCTGCACCATGATATTATGATTGATTATTTCCTTTGTTGCATCTCAGATCTTTGACTATAGGAGCATTTATATGTATCAAGTGCTCTGGTGTTCACAGAGGCCTTGGAGTCCACATTTCAAAGGTATGATATCTCTTGGAGCTCAGGTCCAAGAACCAATCTTACTATTAATACTAATAATCACCCGGATGTCATGAATTAAAGAAAAGAACCCTTAACCATGTTTTCAAGTGCAACAGGTTCTATCCGTAAAACTAGATGAGTGGACAGATGAGCAAGTCAAAGCATTAGTGGAAAGGGGTGGAAACACTGCAGTAAACCTGAAGTATGAAGCTTGCATTCCGGATAATCTTGGAAAACCAAAAGCGGATTCCCCTATAGAGGAGCGGTCTGATTTTATTAGGTAATGCTAGTGTGCAAAATTTGCAGTAAGTTTTAACATGAACTTTGCAGCAACCTAAAGCAATATATACTTCTCATAATACTCAGGAGGAAATATGAGCTGCAACAATTTTTGGACTCTCACGAACAGATGACCTGCCCTTTCCCATCATCTCATAATAGATTGCCATCGTCATCCCACAACAGCTCTTCTAGCAGTAGCACTAATCAAGAGAAGAGACACTTTGAAAAACAACCGACGAAGCATCGGATTGGGCAGGCATTTCGGAACAGCTGGGGAAGGAGGGAGACCGACCATAAGGCCTACAAGAAGAAATGCCCATCAGTATGATTTGTCTGTCTATCCTTTTCTATTTGCTAACTAATTCAACTGCTTTTGATTTGTTATCTGGATCATTTGACGGAGAAACTCCTCCAAAACAAGTTTCATTTGCACTCGTTGGAACTGTAAGTGCGAGGGATGATAATTATTGTTGGGTTTTTCGCTTGGAAAGAAATTATTTCCCGATAATAGATTGGATAGAACCGAGTGTGGCAGTGCACCAAATTGGCAATTTACGTATTGCGAATCCAGCAGCAAAGACCTTATAGCTTGCACTTCTACTTTTCTATAGGCTGGAATGGTTGAATTTGTTGGCCTAATAAAGGTCAACGTGGTAAGAGGCACCAACCTAGCTATTCGTGATATGATGACCAGTGACCCTTATGTGATCCTAGCTTTGGGGCACCAGGTGAGCCTCCTGATCAGAGCTGTTTGATAATGGTCTTGTAGTTGATGGAGCTATGAATTGTTCATTCACTGAGTTATGCATTTTCTTCTTGTTAATGCCTTGTTGTGCAGTCAGTGAAAACACGTGTTATAAAGAACAATCTGAATCCAGTATGGAATGAGAAGCTGATGTTATCTATCCCGGAAAGCGTACCTCCTTTAAAAGTGGTATGAAGCTAATTTCCTAGATGACCTATTGCGGTTTGATTTAATGGAGAGGCATTGGAAATAAATAATTTGAAGATGTGTTCTCTGGACTCATTTGACATTTGTTGACATCAATACTCTATTTATACTGGCTGTGTGTTGATTGACTCCTTAGACAGGTCACTCAATGATATTATAATAGTAAGGCAAGTAAGTTACTTTAGTGTATACTATATGGTCGGATCTCCTTGAAACACTTTAAGCTCTTTCATGATGACCCTGAAATGGGACTGAGACAATTTCAGCTTCTATGTGGTCACCAAATTGAATAAAAATTTGTGGCCAGGGTTTTTCTTGGTAAGACAAGTCTGAACATCGCGATACTAGTGGTTGTTCATGACATAGACAAAAAGTTTGGTGCGGTGTTCTGTTTTTCTCAGGTTTTTACCATAAGATCCGGAGAGTTATAAATTAGCCAGAGTCCACAAACTGTCTGTCAATATGTAGCATAACCCAGCTTTGGCCTTGAAAGTCTTGAACAACATATTTTTGCGTATGCAGCTCGTGTATGACAAGGACACATTCAAGACGGATGATTTTATGGGAGAGGCCGAGATAGACATTCAGCCCCTACTGTCTGCCGCCAAAGCATATGAAAGTTCCACAATCGACGAGTCAATACAGCTTGGTAAATGGGTCGCAAGCAGAGATAATACCCTAGTGAAAGACGGCGTCATCAGCTTAGTCGATGGAAAAGTAAAACAGGACATAACTTTGAGATTGAAGCATGTCGAGCGGGGAGAGCTTGATATTGAGCTTGAATGCGTTCCCCTCACTCAGTAGCTTGAAATTAGTCTGACTGGATTATAGTGATAAAAAGTGTAATAGAGTTTCATATTGTTTGGTACATATACTGCTAGGTTTTTTTATTCATTCCTGGAAAAATTTGTTTGAATGTTTGTTGGTAATTGTGATTAGAAGCCATAAATTGAGTTGGTTTTCCAAATAACACTATATAGAATAATAACTACAGAAAGGAAAAGTCTGTGTCCGGACACTAACAAAGACAATATTGTCCCATGAAACTCCCCTGACTGGTAATATACTTCTCTTTCCTAAATTTTACGCAGTGAGATTTTGTGTGTTTTCCTTTTGTAACAAGTCTAGCTGCATTTCGTGGGAGAAAGCCAGCTTTATTTTCAAACGTGGTTAAGAAAATGAAAAAAGGCTGATTCTCTCTTGTTTTCCTTTCGTCTGAGCTACTATATGTAGAGAGCATACGCAGAATAACTCGGTAATATACTCGAGGCACGGTGAGAGATTCCAACGGCTTGTATGAACTAGTAAACGTGTTAGAGGAGCAGGCAGATTACAAGATGGTCGGCGATGAGCGAAGAGGTTGATTAGCGTCAGGTTGATTGATCGTTGAACGTCGAAAACGAAGAGTTGCAGGGTCAGCAACAAGCTACCAAAGTCCTAGACTAGAGTTCACGAAGCTTTGGCGATATATAACTGAAAGTGAAAATTTTCTTCAAAACTTTGACTGACGGACTTCACCACTACCTCCTCCCATCAAAGCGACTGACAAATGAACGCCTTCGACATCGTTCATTAACATGAAGACCAACTAATTATCTTTAGAAATACGAGGAATTTTAATTTCCTCTGAATTTAGTGTGATCCTCCTCCTCTTACACGTCATCAGATAAGCAAGCATCATAGCCACCATTAGGCATATGGAATTCATCCGGGACATCCTTCGTGCATGGTAACTAGTGGGCCTTCAGTCGCTCCCCACGTTGTGTACAAGATCGTTACAATCGATAGCCCGCATCATCTACCAGATTCAGTCGATAAGGTTCACAGCCTCTTTGCAAGTATTATGTTCCATGACCTACCATGTTCTACCAACTCTTTCTTAGGAAAGCTTCTTATTTGCCACACATGCAAAAACAGCTCGCACGATTACCAGCTACATCCAAATGAAGCTTAACTATCTCAACCTTCTGCCAACAATAATGGATACAATGCATGGTAATATGTTCACAGAACGACAAAAAATATACCAAGAATGCAACTTAAGTAGCTTTGATCCACCTGTAATGGACATTAGTCAAGAAAGCATACAGATCTTTGGGGATCACAAGGAACTAATCATTGCATCATAAACCATCTTTATATCAGATCTTGAAGACCTAAGTCTTGTTATGTTAAAATGAGGAGGCCATCACAGAAAACATTATTGACTTAGCTCAGCAAACTGCTGTAACATTTCTTTATCGAAGCATAAAATACTAGCCAAGATCGATTCAATTCTGACGCAACAGATAATGCATATAGAGGACTTGCACGACTTTTTTGTAGCAGAACTAGAAGGTATATCCCGACCAGCAAACTCTGCTGATCCAACAAAGAACCCAAATAAAAACAATCCCAACGCCCCATGCGAAGAAAAATTTTCAGTTTGCTTACAGCATGCATTAGCACAATCATGACACCCACCCCTTCTAGTTTCAAGATTCATATGACTTGAACCAACTAAAAAAACTCCAAATAGATGATGAAAAAGGCCCTAAATTTGAAGCTTCGGGCATAATCCCAGTTAAGATTGGAGAATATAGCATGAAGAACCAGACAGCAATTTAAATAGCATCATCACTGTCCTAATAGTATAATCGACACCTATATATGATACACAGGTTGAAGTAATTTCAGAAAATAAATGCATGCTCACCACAAATCCAATTCATGTAGACTAAACACCCCACATCAATGTATCAATCAGCATAAGTAGTTATGCAAGATCCAGAACAGTTGCAGGACCTACTGCACTTATGGTAGTTAAGTGATGGCAACTGTAACATGAAAAAGAGTAAAACCCTAGGAAGGAGAGGAATACTTCCAATTTTATTGCAGTGTAACATTTGAAAATCTAGTGAACATCCTACTGAAAATAATCCTTTGTAGAACAGATGTAAAGCTGTTCATATCACTAAGCAGAAAAATGGCTGGCCATGAGCTTTGTCCTACTCTGAACTGGAGTTCAAAGTCACAAAAAGGATCAATTACAGGAGTTCCATCTCAGTAACACAGACATTAGCATGTCATTGGAAAACATCCTTCTTCCGAATTTGCCCCGAATAATTCAGAACAGCAATCACCAAAAAAGTAGACAATACCAAGCACATAAGGAATACCATTTGCCCATCTCCTCTTATCATAATTTGTGAAAACAACCGCGAATCTTCTTAAGATAAATAATCATTTACATTCCAAGGAGGGTACATCTCTCCTGCATAAGTACAAGAGCAACAGTCCAACTGTTGCTCAGATTTTACATACAATAACTTAGTAACCCAGTTCATGGAGTTGATGAACCATCCCTTCCCTCCTAAAAGAGTCCAGAAATTCCAGGAAAAAATTCAACCTTGGAACCATTAAGGGGACGCACCATTGCCGGCTCCAGCCTCCTGCAGTTTATCATTCACATCAATAAATAACCTCCCCAGGGACACGTAGCAGTTGGCATGACCAAGATGTACTCGCCCAACTTCAAGAACCACATTCCAGACACCGCATCAACCCATTCTCATTACACTCGAAGCACCTTTTAAGCACCCCCTCGTCTTCGTCAAACACCTTCCTGCTTCCATCGCAGTTCGTGCACGGCACAAACCTCTCATCCCCACAACCCTCACACACAAATCCCGGCGCTTTCTTAGGAAAACGTTCAAGGATTTTTGCCAACTCACCGGTTTCATACATCTGTCTGATCGCATCAGCTCCCCCCACATACGTGCCCCCAATAAACACCTGCGGCAAGCTTACTTTTTTCTCACCCAACAGACTCTGCAGCTCTTTCTTGTATGCCAAATCCATCGAAACGTCTCGCTCATCGACCCATACTCTAAAGCCTCTAAATATAGTCCTCACCGCGTAACAGTCCTCATAAGTCCTCCGAATGCCATGCAAGCTAGTGAAGTACACTACAATTCTATCCTCGGTACCGGGCAGCCGAATCGACGAGTTACTGCTAAAGCTCGAGCCAAGCGATTTCGTGGGCTTCAACCTGGGAAGAAGCTGCGATTGGAACTGGGATTGCGCTTGCAAATGCAATTTGTCGACGGCGGCAGCGGGGGCGGCGGGGATGGGCGGGGGTTTCGGGGACTCGAAGAAATTGCGGAGCTTTAGGACCTTACCTTTGAAGGACTCGATGGAGCTGTAAAACTTTCGGATGGAACCGGCCCGCTCGAGAGAGGGGTGGTGATCGACGAAGGTCTTGGGCTGCATGGTGAGGGACCGATTGAAGAACGAGCTCTTCTGCTTGCCGGCCAACTCCAAGTCGCTCGCCGGGTCCGCCATTGCCAAGATCCCAGGCGATTGGCCAACCAAAAATGAACAAATAAAATCCCCGGCCGGAACGATGCTCGACCGCCCGAATTTCAGGACGATCGGGAACGTGGAAAGGGGGGGACAAGCGGCGGAAGTGAGAGACAGTAGCCAGAACTGATCGAGGAAGATGATTGAAGATGGTGTTAAAGCTCTATCGGAATGGCGTGACTGAAGGTGCGAAGTTGGTGCCGTGGAAAAAGCAAGAAGCTTTCGAATGACTTTCAGCAGAGAGAGAGAGAGAGAGAGAAGAAGAAGAAGAAGAAGACTTTTGGAATTGGGGTGGAGGAGGAGAGAGATGATGATGGTGATGATGAGGTTTGGGGACGCACCGCCTAACTTTTGAATTCTTCTCCAACTGGAAGAAGGAAGACGACAATCTTGGAATAGCCTCTTCATTTTTCCTCGACTTTGAATTTTTTTGTATGCGCGTGAGATTTTGACGACATTAATGAAGGTTTTACCATTTCCTTTCTATGGGGATTCCTTACTTGATTGATTTACCAAGGAATACTTCCTATCTCTCCTTCAATCATGACTTAATTCCAATCGTCATGGACATCCTCTAGAGAAAAAAAAAAGTTATTAATCAGTATCGAAAAAATTTATTGCATAAATAAAGTCGATAAGATGGCTATCGATACATCTTACGATTCATTCTTCATTACTTGATGTATGCTAATGCTCTTAGCAATATACGCGTTGTAAACTCAATAAACCAATAGAATCATAATTGTGAACATGATAATTGATACATATATTGAAATTGGCTTATAAAATTGACTTACTTAATTTATAAGCATACAAGAGAAAATAACTAAAATTATTGGATATTTTTTCTGAAGTGCTTCTGTAAAATTGTTATCTTAGGAAACGAAGACTTATCGGCTCGTGTAACGGTCAAATCATTTTCTCATAATTTAGTTATATATAATCTTGTGAATAAATAGGATATCTTTTCTTGAGTTATTGAATTGAGAAGATTTAACGGGGTGAAATTTAAAAATCTGTACACCTCATTAGTCCCACTAGGTATGCCATAGGCTCCTCAAATATCATGTCCAATGTTATCCCATGAAGCGTTACCTATAAAAACACGTAAAGGAACAAATTAATTAAACATAAGAAGTTTTGTTGAAGATAGGTTTTCAAAAGGAACGATTATTTGACATACCGAAGTACTATAATTTAAATGTGATGTTGTCTTTAGGAACAAGAATAATTTTACAAAACTAAATCAAGGCAGTACTTCTCTCCTCATTGTCAATTTTAACATAGTTCTTTGCATACATATGACCCGTACGTCTCCCATGTGATGCCACGGGGTAAAAGATGATCTCGAACTAATGTCATTATGACCCCGCGCTACCTCATAGCTAATCTATTTCGTTAGGTAGAATAAGGGACAGTTGAGGAATTCAATTGTGCCTATCCACGAATTACAAACATCATCTACATTTTTTCTTTAAAAAAAAAAAATGCAGTTTGAGTCAATGACAATTTACTAAAGTTGCACGAGAAGGATAAGAGAATAGATTGATTGGAGACTCATTATCATCCACGCAACAACGAAATCATATTTTAGCATATAAATCACTTGTGCTCCTTGTCATTTAACATGGAATTTAATGTAAATTCCGACTCCTTGATATTATCCATAGATAAGAGTATGTCTAGACGAGATCGCGAGTTTCTGACCTTAGATAAATTTAGCTGAGTCCTTTTATTCTTATGGAGTGTAGGATAATTACATGTTTCTCTTTCCATTTATATGTTCAGGGAGGTTGCGATTTATCGGTGCATTTAGAAAGTGGGTAACCTGGAAATGCGAGATATTAATATGAAAACACCAACGCATGTGAAAGATCACGATCATTTACTATAGAAGGTACTGATTATTAGCGTACAATAATTGATTCAATCGGATTTGTGGAATCTTCTTTCCAGAAAAAGAAGTACCCAACTTGGTATGTCTATCAGCTTGTGTATAAACCTTTGAACTTGATCAATTCCATGGTTGGAAGGCACCAATGACATTTGATGGTCTAGACACGTTCATGGAGGCATGCAGGGGAGGGTCCCCATCATCAGATCTGTCTGAATTTTTCAATTCTTTAGCTCATCTGCAGAAAAACATCAAATGACAGAGAATCCATCGACAGAGCGACGAATGTAATAGTCATTAAAGAATTTCATGAAACATGAGAGATATGGTGAGCACTCTTCATCTCAAGAATATTCAACATCAGCCTGAGTAATGAGCGAGTAGATAGAGACATTTGATTAAAAATGGATAAAAAAAGATCACGTGATTTCCCATGGAGGTACTGCCATCTCAATCGCTCGTTGCTAAGAAATTGTCTGTTGCCGAGAGAATAATGTCGAAACTCAATGTCACACGTACAAGACAATAAAAAGCCTGTTCTTTTCCCTCTGATTCAGTAAACTCAACTCGAACTCGCGCAAGATTGCTCGAGCAACCGGAATTTCAAATTATTTATCAGTCTACTCCAACATGGAATGCTCGAGTCTCTACAGAACGAGCAATCAAAAAGCAAGCATAGGTGAATATAAACCCACTTACAGAATGGATCTTGGTGATTGTGGGAAAGTTTACACAAGACGAAGCAGAAGAGAGGAGAGTTTCGTGTTCTAAGCCAGGACAAAGTTTTCGCTAGTGCAATGTCCTACTTTCTCTCGTATAGGTGAATATAAACCTTCAAATATGCTGCTTATTACCCTCACAAATACATCATTATAATGAGCAGAGATACATTTATCTGCGTCCAGCCACACTGGCAAGAAAACAAGGATAAGCACTTTCAGAAACCGCTGGTTATACCTGTAGTGGCAACAATTCATCTTACAGAATGTATCTGCTGGTCCTGCTCTCTCTCTCTCTCTCTCTCTCTCTCTCTCTCTCTCTCTCTCTACCCCGGCATGCATCCAATATCTTATTTTCAAATCTTGATGCGCGGCTAGGGTTTAGCTCCCTCAGATACACTCCCAGAGCAAGAAAGAGTGGACACACTGCTATTTTGCAAATGTCCCACCTTCATATGCATTCAAAATTGTGAGAGTCCAAAACAGGACAGACTTTCAGCCAAAGTATGCGATGAAGCTATTGCTCCAATATCTTATTTTCAAATCTTGATGCGCGGCTAGGGTTTAGCTCCCTCAGATACACTCCCAGAGCAAGAAAGAGTGGACACACTGCTATTTTGCAAATGTCCCACCTTCATATGCATTCAAAATTGTGAGAGTCCAAAACAGGACAGACTTTCAGCCAAAGTATGCGATGAAGCTATTGCTCGTAAGCCATGAGAGAGAGAGAGAGAGAGAGAGAGAGAGAGAGGGAGGGAGGGAGGGAGGGAGGGAGAGTTCCACTTGGCATGGAAGGATATCTATATGCCTGATGTCATGAGATCCGTCAATCTCATGTTCAAGAAAATAGTATGGTTCGATCGGACTATCCTGCACAAATTCGGAGCATAACAGGGGATTGGATATAATTTTAGAACCACTGAGAGAACTAGAGTTTGTGTACGCACACGAACCGCACCCAAGAAAACACACACAGAGGCACCCGCTGTGTCTGTGTGTATGTGTGTGTGTGAGAGAGAGAGAGAGCCAAAAAAAAAAAAATCCGCCTCAAGATAATTGAACATATTATTACATCAGTCCCTCAGAAACAGGAAAAATTAGTATGACTTCCCACAATGTATCAAGCTCCCAGCACCCAAGAAAAGACCAAAAATGGCTGCACTCCCTAGTGTAGTTTGCCCCACGTACCTTATCTTCATCATTCCAGGAACCTGTGAAACAACAAGGCAACCTTTCAAGGGGAAATCTATTTGCGATGACATGGGAGAAAAGTCGTGCTAAATACTTGACTTCTCCGATACCACAATCTCAACTCTTAAAACCAGCCCTAATTAACGAAGATAAAACAAGGTCTGCCTACCAAATAAGTTTTAGTTAAACCATAAACTTTTCCACAACCAATGCCTCCTGGTACACATTCTCAAAGGCAGAGTAAAACAATGGGAACAAATGTAAACCCACATACCTACATCTATAACGTGCACCAACACAATTTCACAATGGCCTCCTAGAAGAAAGGGAACTGAGGCAAATAAAAATTCACCCAGGAGATGATAGCTTTTCATTCCAAATCTAGTCATCTCACGACATATGATTTGTTACCATGCCTCCCAGTATACATTCTCACAGCAGAGTAAAACAATAGGAACAAACATAAACCCACCAAAATCTGTACTGTGCATCAATATGACTTCACAACGGCCTCCTAGTAGAAAGGGAATTGAGTGGCAGGCTGAGGTTAGTATTGGGATGAAGGTGCATAAACTATTAGATGCAGATCCTGCCACTCAATCAAATAGGCTGAGCATAGACAAAGCACACCAAGTACAACATTCTACGTTGATGATTATTTCAATGACCCCCGAAACTTACTAGCTCTATTTGACAAAGGAAACCAAATACCAATTTTCCTTGGGTATCAATATTTCAGAACTAGTGAACTGAATATATGGAATGTAAAGCCAAAAAAGAAGAAGAAGAAGAAGAAGCGTATACACGTATACATAAAAACAGATCCCTTTCTTATGAAGAGTGCACTTGTTTTACGGAAAATGAATAATTTGGAAAAGATTTTTTTAGGAAGTTGCATGCATTGCTTGAAATAGTTAATCAACAAAACATGTTTTCATGATCAAAAACATTTACATCTGAATATTTTCATAGATGGTGAAAATAAACTTTCATTCATTATTTTAGTAAGCAAGCGAAAAAAACAGATCCCTTTCTTATGAAGAGTGCACTTGTTTTAGGGAAAATGAATAATTTGGAAAAGATTTTTCTAAGAATTGCATGCATTCTTGAAATTAATTAATCAACAAAAACATTTACATCTGAATATTTTCATAGATGTTGAAAATAAACTTTCATTCATTATTTTAGTAAGCAAGCGAAAAAGTTTTCATAGATGGCGAAAATATTTTTCAAATCAATCACTATCCACAAAACAAAAGAAGCACCAACGAGTATTGCTTTTTTTTAAATATAGAATACTAACTGTCACTATTGCTAACACAAAAGGCCAAAAATGAGCTCATAACCATAATGATTTGGAAAGACATTGCTACCTTCTTCCAAATACCAAGTACGAACAACCCTACATGTAAGCCAAAATGACACGGTCAAACAAATAACTGTTCCCTTCTCACATTTATGACTCAGAATGAAAGTCCAAAAATTAATCTAAGAAGGAAAAAATTTCATCTTCCGAGTACCTAATAGAGGTAAGGACTACAAGGACAGCTTGGCCTTTCTGCATCTATATTTTTAAGCGAGAAGTAGCGGATAGGACACCATACCTTGTATCGAATAGCCTCATATGTCCCATAAACAGCACCTGCATCAGCCATGCACATGTTGTAAGCACAATCAAATCTTTACCATAAATGATAGAAAAAAATTTAAAGAGCACAAAACAAAATAAAGACACAGCTGCACAAACTTCTGAAGCAAGAAAATAAACAAAAGTTCAGATCATAGAACTAACAAACGGTTATCCAAGTCCAACGCTCATGAAAGCCAAGTCAAAGACTGCTTAACATCTTTAAGCACTGCTTGCTAAAGCCACCTCAAGATTATCTCAAAACAAAGCAGCAACACGTAGGTAGCATCATTTTGTCCTCCTATCCAACAAACCCGTCTTCTCTTTCTACCATACTCGACTATGAAACACAGGTCACCATCTCATAACATAAAACATAAGCACAATATATTCTGACATAATAAAAAGCTTCACACAGAAAACCATCCTGTCAGCTTTACTAATACATATTTATTGCATTTTCCAGCATTGACAAATTTAAATTATCTGGAAGCAATATCTGACTAACAATTCCAATATGGAAGTGGTTCCTATGAACAACTGTCAATCCCCTTGTAGTAAAAGTAAGAGCTTTGCAGATGGAGGAATTCAGTTAACTTTGTCAACTCCTTCAGATTGGAAGAGATGCTACGAAAAATTAAGACTTCCTCCCTCCAAAAAAGAAAAGGCCATCGAGAAGCTGGTGTTGCCTACAGATGGACTGCCTACAGATGGACAAAATCGTCAGTACCAGCGCACATGTTCCCCGTGGCTACACCACTAGAAAACAACCGTGCCTTCTCTAGCTATAATCTTGGTTAATCAACGATGCTCTTAGGCCACAACCTGTTCCCTATCCAGATTTCCACGAAACCCAAATATTATTTCACTTGGTCAAGCCCTTGGTCATATATCCGTGAGGTAGAACCCGAACAAGAACATCCACACCAGCACACGCTCATTAACAACGACAGTTTAACATCGATCCCAATGGCTAACTCGGTCGGAGCTCCTTTGGGTCCCAAAAAAAGCCAACTTTTGAGAGCGTATCACGACAATGAGGCGATTAAGAGACAGTTCGTCGAATTGATCAAATCAGGATCCACAATACATCTACCGGAACAAAAAAGACTAAACTTCAGACAAGCGTCAAAGAGTCCAGATGTCTGCTCCTCGTCCGAGTACTTTGAACAACGAAACGAGAAGAAAGAGATTGAGATTAGGGTTAGAAGCGAAGAAAGTACCGACGGCACCGCCGATTGCGCCGCCGACCGCGACGCCAGCTCCGACCCGTGCCAAGCAGCTATCCCTCGCCATCGGTCGATTTTTTCCGACGTCCCTGTCTTCTCTACGGGCGGGCGAGACAACTGGGTGCGTTGCGAGCGTGGTCGGCGATTCTTCGCTTTGTTATAGCTGCTTCGACGTCGATGCGAGCGTGCTTGAATGCTGTCCAATGTCCGTACTTTTTATACTTATCCGAAAAACAGGTCTTAACTTGAAAAAAAAAAAAAAACCCCCCTACTACTATTAAGAGTTCTCTCGTAATAACAAAAATAAATAATGACACAAATAATTTTTAACTTAATTTAATATATAACATATGTGACATCCTGAATTTTGACCCTGTCCGAAATATGAACTGATCACTCTAGTAAAGCCGTTAAGGGATATAATTGCAATAAAATCCTTAAAAGCGACCCGATAAGTTGAATTGTACTAGAATCGCGTTCAATTGATTTTAACCATGAAATTGAACTTGGATTCGGGAATCAAATGTTCGAGTGTGTCGCCATTTATTTTTAGGATCTCGTCTCGTCTTTTGGGAAAATTCCTTCGGGCTAGAAGTTTTGTGGAAAAATTCAAATTCAGCAAATTTGAATCAAGAAATTCGGAGGGGCCTCTTTAGGTGGATATTTGGGCTACCAAATTGAATTAATAGGTGGAAAAATAGTGGAAATTTGTAGGGGCTGGTCAAGGGATTTATTTGACCTCCAAAAAGACTTTGTGAAGAAAATGAGAAGAAATTAGCTATTGGTTGATAATTTGACTTTAGGGGTAGAAGATCCCCATTGGCCACAAGATAAACTTGTTGGGCAAGTTGTCTTCTCCTAAACTTGTTGAGCAAGTTGTCTTCATAAACTTGTTGGGGAAGTTTTCTCCCTTTCTCCATCTTCCCATATGTAGCTTCCCTCTCAAGACAAAACAACTTCTCCTCCTCCTCCTCTTTTCTCATTTTCTTTCCTCCATCTGCTGCTCACACCCACTCCCTTGCTACTCAAACTCCACCGCCAGACCAGCCAGCCCAAGCTCAGCCAACCGTGCTCCAACTCTTGCCTTTGCGCCGCCATCGCCATGAATCGATTGGTTCGCTAATCCCGTGAGTCTACTTCCTAATCCTCTCTTAGGATGTTGATTACACCTAGGGGTTAGATTAGTGATGATTAGCTTGATTAGAGTGGTTTTGGGTTAGATGAACACTAGGGAAGTTGATTTAGTTGAGTTTAGCAGATTTCTCTTGGATCTGTTTGCTGGATTTTATCCGTTTGCCAATTTTGTGGAATGAGATTCACTGAGATTTTGAGATTGATTTCTTCTTGAGAAATGTTGTAGACATCTTCAACTATAACATATATTTTAGCCAAGATTTTATGGATTTAGAAGGATGATATTTCAACTTCGTTTGGAAGAAAATAGAACTCATGTTTTTGCTGGAACTTGTGATCTTTTGGTGTTCAATGGATTTTTATCAACTCCTAGGGTCCGAATTTCAAAAGAGTTCCTTCACAAAAGTTGTTTATTACAGTTTCTAGTTTAACATAGTCAAATTTCAGAGCAAACGAATAAATTTTGTATTTCGAACCAAGCTGGTTTTTAAGGACGTGACTTCTGGAAATGGGCACAATTCTTGTAGTGTTTTGAGCAAATTACTGCTCTTGATCCAGAAGGATCCGGGTCAAGGTGTCTTCATGAAAAATGTTCATTTAAGTGACCTTCATGACATATTAAATTTTGGGAATTTTCTGAACTCTTGTGATTGAGTTTTTGGATTTAAACTTGGAGACACGCAAGTGGCCCTAATTCTGTTGATCGGGACCAATATTGATTCTGTGGTTGTTCTTGATGTCGTGCTTGCTGAACAGTGTATATGTGATGATATGTGATTAAGTGACGACTATTGATTGTGTGGTTCGATTATTAATAGTGTGGCCGTGATTGATTAATCGTGTGGTCGTGTATGATTAATCATGTGGTACATTATTCAATCATGTGGTCCGATTATTAATCACATGGCCATGAGTGAGAATCATGTGATACATTTCTCTATCAAGTGGTTCGATTTTAAATCACATGGCTTGAATTATTGATCGTATGCTTGTTAAGAAGTGAGCATGTTGTATTTTATGAAATTGATTGGTTTTATTACCCTGAGGCGTGAACTACGTGGGGTTGTGGTAAAAAGATAAGCTTGAGGTGTGAACTTACGCGGGCTACTCTGAGGCATGTTTACGCGAGGTTTAATTGAGCCTGACGAGGCCACTGTCGCATACCTAAGGCGTGAACTTTACGCGGGTTGTGGCGAGGACCTAAGGCGTGTTTACGCGGGTCGAGAAACATTGAAACTCAGCTTAATTGTGAATTGAACCATTGATTTGCCGTGCCTTATTATGGGACAAAATTGTATGACAAGGAATGGGACGTGTCATAACGATTTGGCCTTATAATTGGAACCTCTGTGAGTGTTGGATGATTGATGTGCAGTGTTCCAATCGTCGAACATGCTTGCTATCTCCATATGTTTATGAACTGTACTAATGTGCAGGGAGGTGCTAAGACGAGGTAAGAATTGTTTGATGGGTGTAAGGCCACCTCTAGGTGAATTTTCTTCCTAATTGGGGCGTAGGGGTAGATCGCTGAGACATTGTCTCAACTTAACATTATTTTACAGGTCCCTAGTTAGAGGTACATCTTATGCGATAGGAAGTGCCGTAGGTGATGATTTTGGAGCACATCTTTGGATAAACCTGGAGCATGTAGCTGTAGATCTCGGAGTTTAGATAGTTTTGTAAACCATTTTTTGCTTAGTCTTTTGTATATTTAAACTCGAGATTGTTTTGTGAGAATTGGTTGTCCTACTTTTCTATCTCATGTTTGATTGTTGTCAGGAGATTGTTTAATTCGCTTCCGCATGTGCATAATTGATTAGGTCGGCGACGTGTCCGGGAAACGTCGCAATTTAGTCGACCATTGAGGGATGTGCACACTCTCGAGATTCAGGACGTGACAATATAATTCATAAATTTTCACTTTTTAATATAATTCTTGAATTTTAATCCAATGAACAATTTGATTCGTAAACTGATATCTGAATTATATAAAATTGTTCAATGTGATCATTCCATTAATTAAAAGGTTGAAAACTAAATGGAAGTATGAATTAATTTAAATAGGTTTTAAAAGTTCATGAATGATATTGCGCAAATTGATAGTTTAAGGACCAAAATACATATTAAGCTAAAGTAATTGATTTATCATTTTATCTAACAAAAATGAAAATTGCAATTTTGTCTACATTTTCCTTCTCATCATTAATTCTCCTCAATAAGTTAATAAAATCGAATATGTAATGCAATGTTATGGATATAGAAAGTAATTAGTGGCAGTTGAACACCTATATCACATCTTTCGATGGTTTTTAAAGTTTTCAAATGCCAACATCGAGAAAGATTTTGAAAAAATGGTCGATTTTTTTATACAATTGAAGATTGCATGTTTTGTTGCGCAAGAATAACATTTTCCTAGGATTTTGATTGAATTTATGAAATACGATACTATTATTATTTAAAATGAGGAAATCTCCTAATTTTGCATATTATATGATACAGTTTCAAATTTGTTAATTGAGATTTGAGAATGCACAGCAAAGGATAAAAATATAAAGTTTAAAAGAAGGAGAAGAAGAATCAGGGCAATAACATTTTTAATTTTGAGAATGAGGACATTAGGGAAGTTACAAAGAAATTCAAAAAGATATCATGATCTTTATTGACCGTCGATCGTTGACCCAAATCGACGGTCAATGGGATCAAATTCGAGGAGCTTAGAAACGCCGCCGTTTTGGCCAGTCCAACGTCCTCCAAACAGGCGACTCTCTCTCTCTCACTCTCTCCCGTTCCATGGGTTCACCCAAAATCCGTGGACGGCTTTCTTCGTCTTCAATTTTAAAGAGGAGAAGTCGGTTCCCACGAATTCACAGTGAAGAAGCCACCGACGTCCATTGGCGCTTCACCTTCAATCTTCACAGAATCGATTGATGGAGCGCATCGAAGACGAGCTCTCCGACGAGTAAGCCAAGCCCCCCTCTGATTCCGTCCGTTGAATCTCTCTATCTCTCTCTCTCCTCCCATGGACGATTGGATGGGCGACCACAAGCTCTGCGGCTTCTTTTGCGCCGTCCTCAGGGCCGCGCCGTCTCCCGGCGCCGACCCCGTTGAAGCCCTGCCTCGCAACTCTCGCTGTTTCGTCTTCGGAGAAGGCGACGAGGTCGGCTTCAGGACCGAGGGCGGCATCGTGCTGCTGGCGGTCGATTCGAAGCAGCGGGGGCGGGAGTCGTCCAATCGCGATGTTTCTGACGAGAAGCTGGGTGGACCTAACCAATTAGGACAATGCGAGGGGAATGTGACTGGGGAAACGTTGGTAAGTGGCGAGATTTCCACTCCAGGGAGCGGAAGTGCCGATGCGTGGCGCGGAGATTGCAGCAGTTTGCCCGACGGGGTTGGGAGCTGGGAGGGCTTCGAGCGAGGCAGCGGTTGTAATTCGAACGCGGAGGCATCCATGGACGTGGAATCGACTCCTGGAGGATCGTTGAGAGTCAGGGCTTACGAGAGGGACAGCGGGGGTTTTAGGAGCAGGAGAGCGAGTAGAATTGGATTGGTACAAGGGAGCATGAGCATAGTCCGCCAGATTCATGCGCTGTCTAATGGTAAGTGCTTGAACGTAATGGCATGGCTGGTCCGGGCTGTGGTGGACAACCACGGAGAGACGAGAGTCGTAGTCTTGGTGGATGTTTACCTACCATTTGCAGTTTTGTCCGGATGGCAGTTCCCACGTTGGAGATCCATAGCGGGTGCTCTTTTCCGACATTTGAGGTTTCTACCTGGATGCTTTTTATTACTTAAAGAACTCATAGGTTATTTGGAAATGAGTAGACTCGGTCGAGAGCAAGCCTGCTAAATCCGCTGGTTTCTTTTTTTAAAATTGCATTTTGATCCATCCATAGCATACGTCTGTCTATATTATAACTAGAAGTTTAGCTTTTGTCGATCTTGTTAGCACAAGCTGAAAAATGCCTTTGTGCAGGTGTGATTGGAGAGAGAGGAGCACCTTGCTTTGTAGTGGAGATTACTCTGACGGTGCTTGTTCACATGACAAGAGCATCTGGAGTCTCCCCGATTGTCATGTTCTTGGATGCACCCTGCATACTCTTATCCCTAAATCTTCAAAGAAAAAGCTATTTGATCTTCATGAAATTTTCAAGAGTTTACCCAGTCTGGCCAAAAGAGAGGGCCCTGATTCTTCAAGAATACAACCAGATGATAACTTTTGTGGATCTGGGATTTGGGAATTGCCTGATGATGTTATTGTTGGTATTTTGACAGTGTTAGCCCCATTAGACCTTATTAGGGTCGCTGCTTCTTGCCGGCGTTTGAGGTCCCTGGCCATGTCTATCATGCCATGTGTGAAACTTAAACTCTTTCCCCACCAGCAGGCTGCAGTTGAGTGGATGTTACAGCGTGAACGGAATGTGGAGTCTCTGCTGCATCCTTTGTACAAAGAAATTTCAACAGAAGATGGATTTACTTTCTCTGTGAATTCTGCTTCTGGTGAAGTCATAACTGGGAAAGCGCCCACAATCAAGGATTTCCGAGGGGGAATGTTCTGTGATGAACCTGGTTTAGGCAAGACCATAACATCACTTTCCCTTATTCTGAAAACACAGGGAACACTTTCTGATCCCCCTGATGGGGAGCAGGTGATTTGGTGTAAGCATAATGGAGATCAGAGGTGCGGTTATTATGAACTTCGTGGTGGTTATGTGGGTGGTCCTTCACCTAAAAGAGCTCGGTCTATGGCTTTTGACAAGCAAAGTTCAACACCTCCAGATGTGTTTTCAGAGCCTGCTGATGGTGTGAACAGCCGCACCAGGAGCTTGAATCACATTCGGAGAAATCTGATCTCAAGATATGAAGAGCAATCTGAAGAGAGAAATTATTGCCAATACTCAAGTCAAATGGAGTATGCTGCTAAAGATGGTGATGGTTGTAAATCTGATGAAAAGCTAGGCAGTACTCCATTAGTGCTGCCACATGGTTGCAAGAGGCCGGCTAATGTTATGATGGATTCTCCAATATTTACCGACACATGGATCCAGTGCGATTCTTGTCACAAGTGGCGCAAGCTTGCGGAGAAATTTGTAGCTGAAGTGGGTACTGCATGGTTTTGCAGTATGAATTCTGACCCAATGTATCAGAGTTGTAGCATTCCAGAAGAAACTTGGGATAATTCCCAACCAATTACTGACTTAAGAGGTTTTTGTTCAAAAGGGACAATAGTGGGGAAGGAAGAAAATATACGTTTCTTCAAAAGCGTGCTTAAGGATCACTATACATTGATAAATTCCCACACTAAAAAAGCTCTCCATTGGTTGGCTAGTCTATCTCAGGACAAACTATTACAAATGGAGACTATCGGTCTAAGAAGCCCTTGTACAGTATCTGTTCAATATTCTTCTGGTTACCACCAAATATTCCAGTCATTTGGCTTTTTGAAAAGGGTAGAAAAGGGTGTTTGCAGGTGGCACTACCCAAAGAGTCTCAAGCATTTGGAATTTGATGTGCATGCTCTAAAAATTGCTCTCTCTGAACCATTGAATTCACTCAGGTTATATTTGTCCAGAGCTACACTCATAGTAGTTCCACGAAATTTGGTTGACCACTGGAAAACTCAAATCCAGAAGCATATTAGACCTGGTCAATTGAGGGTCTATGTCTTGACTGACAGAAGAAGGATTTCTCCACACAACCTTGCATGGGACTATGATGTCGTTATAACTACCTTCAACCGTTTAAGTGCAGAATGGGCTCCTCATAAGAGAAGTGTACTGAAGGAAGTGCATTGGCTTAGGATCATGTTGGACGAGGGACACACTCTGGGGTCAAGTCTCAATTTAACAAATAAACTGCAAATGGCTATATCATTGACAGCTTGCAGCCGTTGGATACTGACCGGAACTCCCACCCCGAACACACCTAGCAGTCAGTTGTCGCATCTTCAAATAATGTTAAGGTTCCTTCATGAGGAAGCATATGGGCAGTCTCAGAAATCATGGGAAACGGGCATCCTCAGGCCATTTGAAGCAGAGATGGAGGAGGGTCGATCACGATTGGTGGAAATACTTAGTAGATGCATGATAAGTGCAAGAAAGAAAGATTTGCTGGCCATTCCACCTTGCATAAAGAAAGTTACATTTCTTAACTTCACTGAGCAACACGCTAAAAGTTACAATGAATTGGTAGTTACTGTTCGTCGAAATATACTCATGGCTGACTGGAATGATCCGTCACATGTGGAGAGCTTGTTAAATCCAAAGCAATGGAAGTTCCGTAGTACCACTATTAGGAATGTGAGGCTGTCTTGCTGTGTTGCCGGACACATTAAAGTAACAGATGCTGGTCAGGATATTCAAGAGACAATGGATGTTCTTTTGCAATATGGTTTGGATCCCCTCTCCGAAGAGTATGCTTTGTTGAAATATCATCTCCTTTATGGTGGCGATTGCCTCAGGTAAATTTCTGCTTTTGCCATTTCACATGGCTTTGTGGATCGGGTCATTGTAATTTAGACTACTGACCGTGACTCCTCTGCTTTTCTCCCCCATTAGGTGCGGGGAGTGGTGTAGACTACCTATTATTACTCCATGCAGGCATCTCCTTTGCCTTGATTGTGTTGCTTTGAGCAGCAAAAGATGTACTGTTACTGGGTGTGGTTACTCATATGAGATGCAGACTCCTGAAGCCCGGCCAGAAAATCCAAACCCGAAGTGGCCTGTGCCCAAAGATCTTATTGAGTTACAACCTTCTTACAAACAGGCAAGCTGTCTTTTTTCAAAACGTAGTTTTGGATGTGCTTATTTATCTGTTCCATGAATCATATCTGCTGAGACATAGTGTATGGTAGTATCCAGGATGATTGGGATCCGGATTGGCAGTCAACATCAAGCAGTAAGGTTGCTTATCTGGTGGAGAAATTGAGAAGGTTGCAAGGTGCCACTGGAAGTAGTTGTCAATTTACAAGTGATGACTTTAGTGCTGTGAATATTCAGGAGCAAGCAACCCCTCCAATTGCGGATAGCTCCAAGGTATCATTTGTACAGGGTAGCCAGTCCAGTTCTATCACAGATTCTCACAGGATAAGCACGGAGAAGGTCATAATTTTCTCTCAGTTTCTGGAGCATATACATGTAATTGAGCAGCAGGTATTTATCATTTGCAGTCATACACCAACGATTATGATTTTCCATATATTAGTGTTTTATCTCATGCCTTTTTTCTTTGACTAGTTGATGCTTGCTGGTATTAGCTTTGCTGGCATGTATAGTCCAATGCACTCGAGCAACAAGGTAAGCTCTTCTTTTAGTAATTGTTAGAGTATTCAGAACTTAAATAACCCCTTCATCCGACAACTTAAGGTTTTAAAAACTTCTTGTTGATTCTACAAAATTTTACATAATATTAGATTGGGAAATCTTAATTTTAAATCTTTCCATGCCTCTTGTTTTCCTCCCCATTGTATATTTACATGGTTTAGTCTTAGGTTAAAGTCTAGCATACATTTGAGGGGCAACGTTGAGCTTTTAGAGCACTTTGTTGTGGTCTACACAAAATTTTGCGATTGCAATTGCTTAGTCAAGTGCATTTATTTTGGCTAAAACAAAAGGTGAAAGCAATTTTTTCACTTTCCTAACAGAATTCAAAATAGCATCGAAATTTTAAAAGATTATGAAAAAAATTATATGCAAATTTATATATCAATTTTAAGTAATTATTTTATTTCAAGCATTTGGTGTTTCAGAAAAGTCATGCGCATGAAGTTTAAAAAAAAAAAGAAAGCCACTTGAGATGGACAAAAATATCTAATGTAGTCAAACTTGGGGGTGTGCATGGTCCAGGGAGGTCCGGTTCCTCCCTAGAACCGGGAATCGGACCAATTGGTCGGACCGTTCCTCGATCTCTGAGACCTAGGTCTGGCCTAAGAAATCTAATGAGATTGGATGGAAATCGGTAAAATTCAAAAAAAAAATTGAGTTTCTTTACTTTTAAAAAATAAATTATTTTGGTTAAGTCGGGTAAAGATTAAAATTTTTGAAATTTAAATTGAGTTCTTTTTACTTTTTTTACATACTTATTTCTACTAAAATATATAAAAAAAATTATCAGTCTGGTGTGGCCCTCCTAGTTTTAGGAAACCGGACCGCCCAGACACCGGTTCCACTTTTGGAAACCGGGGACTGGACCGACACTTTTGGTCCGGTCCAATCCGGTTCAGGTGGTCTAAGTTGCTCACTCCTAATCAAACTGTATATGATCCAATGAAACTAATATACTCTTTACTTATTCAGATGAAGGCACTCGCAAAATTTCAGCATGATGCAAGTTGCATGGCCCTCCTAATGGATGGAAGTGCTGCACTGGGTCTAGACTTGAGTTTCGTGACACGTGTATTTTTAATGGAACCCATCTGGGACAAGAGGTACATTGTGGGATTTATTTTGCTCTTCTCAGTTGGCAGTCATCTGTTATTCTTTATGCTATTCCATTCCTGTACACTACATGCATGGAGTACTGTCTTTCCAGTGATACAAGAAGTCGATGCATCTCAACTGATGCTGAATTTTCGTAGTAAAAAATTATGATTTCTCTTCCGTGGCATGGGGAAGATAAAACACGCACCAGCTTCATGCTAGGAGCTTAATATAAGCATGATTTCATATTTTACTCTCCATACAAATATTCACTTACCATTCTGACAGATGCTTAAAATATCATTTTCACTAACCATTATACGAGAAGCGTCTGAGAATTCTGAATGGTAGTGAATAATTTGTCAGCTCTATTTTTTTGTCTTTTGTATGTCTCTTTTAATTCATGAAGTTTCACTTGACTTGGGTAATCGATTATTTAGGCAGAATCTGCACACTATTACATTTGCCAGATGCAACACATCCATAGACCAATTACTACTGATATTGCACTTATATGAGTTGTGGTTGTGCCCTTTAATTTGCCTTTGTAGTTCTGATTACATTGTCTTACCTTCATAATCCAAATAGACAAACGATTACCCTCATTTGTTCCAGTATCTTATTACTGAATTTTGCTGGTGGAAATGGGACTTATTCTCTCTTTGAACTCTCGCAGCATGGAAGAGCAAGTTATCAGTCGTGCTCATCGAATGGGTGCTACTCGTCCTACTCATGTGGAGACTTTGGCAATGTGTGGCACCATTGAACAACAAATGGTGGACTCTTTACAGGTATTGCTTTTTTTGACTTGACTGAAAGTAGCGGTCTCCTTTATTTGGATGAGATGTGGGATTGACAGGATAATGTAAGAGGAGGGAGTGGGGGAGGAGCCTGGGGACATGAAGTTTGATGTTACTAACATTGGGAGGAACTACTCCATTGGATTTTTTATGAAGTGATTTTGTGAATGTTTTGAGTCTGAATAGTTCCGTTTATAATGTGTTTGTTAGCATTACTTTTTGTATGGAATGCATGTGTATCTGTAAGTGAGATTACTCGTGCTGAGATTTTGACTTTACGTGTACCTTCTATGTTTCCACCGATCTGGAGTCGTGCGTCTATGAATCTTCTTCATGGCCATTCATCAGGAACCGGGGCATATAAACCGCGTCTTGGTTTCTTGTAGTCTACTTCCATTATGACTTCTTCTTTTGAGCCTTGGTCCATTTAGAATAATTCACCTTCCTGTTCCTTTCCATTTTCCTTATCAAACACTTTACACCAACAATATGCTGATTGTTACCCGCTTCTTATGGTGGCTCATGTTCTCTCAGGATGCAGATTCATGTAGAAGATTCTTGAAAGAGCAAGCATGCGAGCCTGCTAACGAGGGATTGCGAGCTCATCGTACATTACACGACTTTGCCGGAAGCAATTATTTATCCCGGCTTAAATGCATTCGGACAAAATCTGATTTATGAACTATTTTAGAGTTCTAATTGGTGTACCACTTCCAAAGCAACCCTTGAGTTATAGCTTCTAGCAATTTGGGTGTTGGGGGGAGTAGGTGGGGGGGGGGGGGGGGGGGAGGGTCATATTCGTTTTCATTCTTTCTCTGGGAATTATTATAGTCAATCGGCATTAAGCTGTTAATACATTTTATTGACGTTGCTTTTGCTTAAATGTTTTGAAACTTAATGAGTTAAATCATATTCAATTTACTCTACGAATCGTCAGTAGACCTCGACGAGTCGACTTCGATACGTCTCAAACAGGTCTTCTCCTGTATCTATTTTACAAGCCACTGTATGTCAGTGCTGCGTGCAGATTGTGAAACCCTTATTCCTTCACTCACAGAACGAAACTCCCGCCTCCCCCTTTATCGTTAAGCGGACGATCATCAGGAGTTGAATCAGCGTCGCTTCGCTTCTAATTCAATGCGCAAATTCATGGCCATTTAGAAACTTCAAGGAGAGAGAATATTAATCTACTGAATGAAGAAAAAATAACAATCCCATCAAATCTGCTTAATCTGATCGGGCAATCACTGGAAATTTGAACAAGTCACCCGCAAGAAAATCACCTGAAGGGTCATCCCAGGGACCAAGAGCTTCGGGCACACCCGAAATCCATCGAAAAGATTGGGATTCATGTGACAAATTTACAATTAAGCGCTCTGAGAAAGTGCACCGGCCTAGTTACAAAGAATTTACAAATTCCAATTTCCTATTGCAAAAGGATTCCAATTTCGTGGCAGAGGGGATGGGTAAATTGGACGGAACAGGGACAAGGCGAAGGGGGTGAAAAAACAAGCACGCCGTCACTCGCTCAACAAACAAAAATTGAAGTGATTAATTCTTTCCCTAATAAGAGATGGAATGACCCTGGAGGATCATGGACTTACAGGTTTTTTTATCTGAAGCCTCTGTCCACCGCATATTAGCGGGCAAGCATTTCTTTCCCAAAAACAGTGGACGACTTGTCTGCCATGGGCACATTGTACTGCTGATAAACTCTACTCCGGTTAGCTGCCCACCACTGTTCTGCTTGCTTCTCGGTAAAGCGCTTCCGGCTGGAGCAGGAAGAAGGAGAAAGTCAGAAACTGTTAGCAATTGTCGGCATGAATGAGCAGTGTAATCCTAGGTAAAGACGGTAAAAGAACAAACATGTAGTGCTCTCAAGTCAACACTAGACAATCCAATCGTTTGCAACCTAGAAGCTCTGTTTTCAGTTTGCAAGCATGATCCTTAGCGCGTGTGCGCATGTGAGAGAGAGAGAGAGAGACAGACGGACGGACAGGTTTGTGAGGGAGTGTTGGTTTAGCGGTTACATATACCTGAAACGCACACGCTTAAGATCCTTAATGCCTCCAGGTAGCGACACAAAGGTGATGTAGACACCTGGCTCGTCTTGCTCCACCCATTGATCTCCGTTCCCAGATTCAGCTTTTGGCCCTCGGGTTTTGTTCCTCGCCATTGCCTCTGATGTCTGTTCAGCGTGCTTTGAAATGGAGTTACCATTGTCACTTGAGGGGACAGGCATCACAAGCCCATTTGATCCATTCTCATCTGGGTCATGGCAACTAACAGTATAGCTCGTGGGCTCAGTGGCTCCACTGAACTTGTCATCGTTGGTAAATATAAGGCCAGACAAGCTGGAGGGAGGGGAATTTCTCGCAGTTCCCATAGGTAACCTTTCAGCCATGTCCTTCAACTGCATAAGAAAAGGAGCAAATGCACATTTAATGCATGAAATTTTCTTGCCAGAAGTCAGTGACGACAGAACTTCAAGTTATTCTCGTCAGTGCTTTCTGTTAAGGACAGCTATTTTATCAAGCTTGCAGTAACACCCAGGAAAAACCAGGAAGATGTCAGTTGCTGCATGATCTTAAAAGTTGACGGCAATTGCAAAAGGAGAAAATATCACCAAAAATCTTAAACTATACCCTCTGTGAAACTTTTACCCTCAACTTCTTTTTGTGATGCCAAAAATCCTGAACTTATCTCATTGTAACACATTTACTCTAAACTTTTTTTGTGACATTAAAAACCCTAAGCTTGTATCTTTGTAAAACATTTACTCCAGAATTTTTTTTCTTTTGTTCTTTATTTTTTTGGAAACCCACTTTGGCCAGTGAGTTGAGGTCGACGAGGACCGCCGAAACTTGCCAGCCGCTAAGCGAGGGTCATGAAGCCCTTACTGGCCAAATTTGATGCCAAAAATAAAGAAAAGAAGAAAAAAAATTATAGGGTAAATATGTCATAACAATACAAGTTCAGGATTTTTAATGTCGCAAAAAAGAAAAGTTTAGGGTAAATGTGTTACAAGAAGATAAGTTTAGGATAAATATGTCACAAAGGGTATAGCTTGGAATTTTAGGTGGTATTTTCCCTTGCAAAAAATACGCAAAAAGTGAAGTTGCACTGGTACTATATGGACAGTACTTTGCTCACAATACAATGTCTCATTAAGCTTTATTAATATTTCAGCATCATTGAATTAAAAAATATTCAATAATGCTGAAGAGACATTTTATTTCAAAAGAATTATATTATATTTAAAAGAGCTTTATCTGAATTCAAGACCTAGTAATTCCCCCACAAATTTTATGTCATGGCAAGTCAGAAGAGAAATTTTACGTTTCCTATTTTTAGATTCAAACTTGTTCATTTTAACCTTCCAGATTTGTTAAAAGAACTGAGGGAAAGAGAATTCTGAGGTGCTACAGCAAAAAGATAGTAGACTACCAAAAGTTATGAAGACAATCCTGATTGAGTTTCCAACTTTCACCAAATCCCAAATATCATAAACCGATTCAAAACTTTGAAGCAATTGCTTACCTGGGCCGTAAGGGCCTTAATTACTTCCTTAGCTGCCTTACACTTTGCACTTTCTTCCCCAGCTATCCTGATAGCCCCTTGCAGCTCTTTTCTAGTTTGTTCCAGCTCAACTTCTTGAAGTTGTGCTTTTCGATTGAGATCTTCAACCTACATCACAATCATAGGCAAATTATATGGAAGGCACCTCTCAAAGCTAAAGTCAGATTGCTGAGAACACTAATCTCATAAACTCAATCTCTATATATTGAACTAGTATATATATGGAGCAAAAGAGCTATGCTTACAACACAACAAAGAAGGGCATCCGCAAAAGCCACTGTTATCCAGTCATGCAAGTGATTGCCATGTTGTATCTAGCTAAAGAATTGCCGGGCCCTAATGCATATGACCCTCTTGTTTTTGGCTCCTGTCCTTGCTAGAGGGTCATGTACCACAAGCAAGACAACCCAGGTAGAAATTTCACTGAAAGAAATGTCCGATCTCACAAGACTAAGGTATCGCCAATAGAAAACACCACACTTCAATTACAAGTTATTTGTTTCTGCCAATGCGACCTTGTGAGAAATTGCACTGAAAGAAATGTCCAATCTCACAAGACTAAGGTATCACCAGTAGAAAACACCACACTTCAATTACAAGTTATTTGACTAACTTGACAAGGCATTCACCAAACTATATCCACAAAAGAGGAAAGCTCTTGCTTATGAGCCAAAATGAAGTCTATATAACTAGGAACAGTTGGAAAGGTTCCCCACACAGATTGAAGTTGCAAAAGATTCCCATACCTGAGACCTTAGCTTAAGAACTTCTTCACTCAGGCTGCTATTTGTCTTTTTGGCATCATCATCAACAGCTTTTGATGGTGTAAGAACTGAATGAGTTGGTGTTGCAGCACGGGGTGGGCTTGAACGTCGGGATGTTGGCGATGTTGCTCGAGAAGCAATTCTTGATCCAGGAAGAGAAACAGAGAAAAACTTCTTTGATGTTCCAAACACTGGGTTCCAAGACTTTGAGCTGGTCAACAATCCATTGTTCAAAACCCCATTTGGAATGGTTGAGACATGACCTACACTAACATCCAGCTTCCTGTTTCTACTGGAAGGTTCTGTCTCCACTTTCTTACTTATATCTACAGAAGAATTACTTCCAACCAGAATATGAGATTTATCATTCTTTTCAATAAGTCCATTTAGCCCCTGATTCATACTTCCTCTCCTACTCAGAGATGAATGAGATGATGAGTCATGTTCAGGGGATCTAGTCAGTTTTCCAAAACAACTATCGCACACACGATATGCTTTGTTAGGATTTGGTGCCATGGAAGCTTTGAGTGACTTTTTACCACTGCATGAGTGACAAAAGACAAGTCCACAATTATAACAATTGTGGCGTTTTCTTTTGAAATTAAATGGAAGACGGCAACCCGAGCACATTGATTGATCAACACCTGAGACCCATTTGTGAAGACATATGGCTGCGGTGAAATTAGTGCCACATATAACACTTTTCACTTGTTTATCTTTTAAAGCCTCAACAAGAGTGGGCAAATTTCTATCATCTGTATCCCCATGACCTAAACGACCATTCAAGCCCTTTCCCCAAGTATAAACCTCCGTTCTTGAAGTTAAAACTACAACATGATGAGCACCACAAGCTATTTCCTCAACAAAGTTCTTCGTAAGTTTTCCATCAACTCGCATAGGAAGCTTTCCATCAGCTTGTGGATTTCCTAGCTGACCATAAACAGGGCTTCCCATAGTGTAAACATGGCCAGTCGTGGTTAGTGCAACAGTTAGGCTGTGACCACAAGCCACTTGACAGAAATTCGGTTCAACAAGTGCCGCAACACAAGTGGGTACTAGTTTTGTCTCCTTGTCACCATGTCCAAGGCAACCTTTATCTCCATCGCCCCAGGTAAAAAGCTTCCCAGAAGAGCAGTTACTAGAACTTGAAGACCCAACCATAACTTCAACAACAGCAGCAGTGTGCCAAACGCCACATGCTGCACGGACAGTGCGAAGACCCTTAAGGGACTCCACTTCCCTCGGTACTGACACACTCGCCAGATCTCCATGTCCCAAAACACCAAAAGTTCCATCACCAAAAGTAAACAGCTGCCCTGCAGAAGTTACAACTGCTGTATGCCATGGTCCGCATGAAACAGATGAGACATGTATTCCTTCCAGCGGTCCATTTATCTTTTTGGGAGTCCACTGACTTGATTCACTTCCATGTCCAAGGACCCCAAAATTGCTAGAATTTCCACCCCATGTGTATAGATCACCACTCAGGGTAACGGCACAAGAATGGTACTCTCCACAGGCAACAAGCTCGACATTCACATTCTTGAGTCCCTCTACAAGCTTTGGATGTGCAACATCAGAATCTATACCATGTCCAAGCCTGCCTCCTAATTCCTTCCCCCAGGAGAAAACCTCTCCTTGCTTGGTAACTAAAGCAGCGTGCTGTCTACCACAAGCTATATTCTGAACGTCAAGGACTACAGCAGAGTCAAAGGCTTTGGGAAACAAGGAATCCACCTTAGTCCCCGAAGAACTACCAATCCTATGGATGCTGCCCCCCATAATGCCATCTCCAGTGCCTTCCCCCCAGAGAAAAACATCCCCTAAAGCATCACCGTCGTCATGACCAGATCCATGGCTTGATGAACTGACAGCACTTGATAAGCTCATTCTAAATGCATCCGCATTGGTTCCATTGACGCGTCCAGTCATTCCATCTGATCCCCCTGATGATCGAGAGTGAATAGAGCTAGCTGCAGTTTCTGAAGGATAGAAAATCTTGGGAGGAAGAGCACATAAGGACACATCTGACAATCCATTCGGTAAACCAATTTTTGTCGGACTTTCAACTGGCGTATGAAGGCATGAATTGTCGGTCTGATCCTAGAACCAAAAATTAAAGTTTTATCTCCATGCAAACTTTCTAGATATGCAAAAGATTTGTAGAAAGTAATTCACCTTTTGTGAACCATCACCACTAGCAAATGGAGAGCTAAATGCTGAACTACTTTGCCCTTGTGCTCTGGGACTAGTTGCTTCAGATGAAACTCCACTTCTTGATTCCCCTCTTACCTTCTGATGATTGCGACGTGTTATTAGTGCTTTTAGACCAGTGAACCAAACTTCAGCTTCATCTTTATCCTTGCAAATCTGATGGAGATTAACAAGAGAACATTAAAAGGCGATCAATGTCAGCCGAAGAGTCATATTATTAATTCACTGGATGGACGGAACGAATTAAAGATCCAAAAAGAGACACGAGAACAAACATAAAATAAATATATAAAATTACCAAATCTAAAGATCTGTCGTCGTATATGAGTGAAAATGATTGATATTCCTTCTCAGGTTGCGGATATCTCTGAAATATTGGCTGTGAGAACAAGATGATGAGTAATTAGTATGTTGCCATATATCAGGAGTTAGAGAAGAACATTCTTTGTTCAACCAGTAAAGGCAATTCACAAAACCACATCAAGGGGATGCCAATTATAATAAGCAAAAGAACATTCTTCACTAGCTAAAAACTTGATACATGGAGAAACATGATCCAAAAGCACCAAAAGGCATGATATGGCTTTCTCATGATAATACATAAATGAAACTATGAGCATCTGGCTTGTCTATTAAGGGCATCTAACAAATTCAGAAAAATATGTTTGCCAACTTACAAGAAAGAAATCAGAGCATCACAAGCAAAACATATAGGTATAAATCTCAAGAATACAAAAAAGAAAATAAAAACTACAGAAGATTTTTTTGGGGGTGCAGGAAAATTCTGCAGGATGTAAGGAAGCATTGACAACCTCGGTTAAAATGACAAAAATATTATTTTACTTGGAGAAATTTGTGCAAATGGCACATTTTTTGCTAGTTTTATCTTACTTATCTAAGGCATCAGGCTGAACTGAAGCTTAATGTCTTAATACGACATTCATACCCCCAGGCTATATTTTGGAATGATGGATGCGATATTAGACCTTGAAATTTATTCCCCTTATTCTTTTCCTTATGGCTGACGAAATATTTCACCAACATTGGTTTTACAGATATTCAGAGAACCTAAAAAGAAACTTACCGTGCGCTGCCCTGGTATTATTCTGGAGATGTGGTTAATCTTTAAATGCTTCTCTTCTTTGCCTGAGAGCCATATTAAAAAAGATTCATCCTGCAAAGATGAAAGAATGTAGTCAGTTTCAGAAGCCATGAAAGAGTACAGCCTAGAAATGACTCATCCATGGAGAATGTTGTACTTGGCTGGATAATGTGAAAGGCATGGCATGATTCCAGTGATTGTACATCGAGAGACTACATGTGTGTTTATATACAGAAAGGCAATATCAACAAAACTCAATTATACGTACACCCTCTTCTATATGAATTATGGCACATGGAGCAGCCCAAAATAAGTCCCATGGCAGGGGGTCTAATACCAGCGAACAAATCAGAGGTTAAAATTGAGACCTATCATCACTTAAACATCTGATTTCAGAATGGATCTTGATTCAATGAGATGCAGAGATGTATACTGCATGCACAGAACTTTTCTGCATATAGGAGCCACCATCTAAGGCCTAGCTGTCGCCAATGAATCAGATATATCTTAAAAGTCTACACAGTTTCCGCCTGCATCTCACCCCAGGCTGTGAAAACTAGAACCATGACTACATAATGGGATGCAAGATTTATCACCATGAACTAGCAGGGGAACATCTAACGATAATCCAAAAAAAGAAGTTGTTAATATGCACATAATGCACGAAGGAAACTTTGCAGACAGAGGTTCGCGATACTCCTATAGCTAGCCGTATTCATGTTCAGAAGTTCCATTGGAAAAACATACATGGAATCCCGGAGAATTATTTTTATGAGCAGAGCAAGGTGGATGTCAGATAACAAGGAAGAAAAGGGAAAGGCATAATCTCACATTGGCCAGCCTGAAGGGACAAAATTTGGGCTTCCCTCTGCGCCCATACTTGAGCAGACATGCACCTTTTTTCAATGCAGTAATTGCCTGTCGTACGACGAAGAAATATTCCTAATCAAGTTCATTGAAATCTCTGAAAGTCTAAAATAGCACAGAAACAAAACTGCTTAAAGCCTTGTCAGAAACAGGAGAATAAGGCACAAGGAATCTCGGTCGCATGCAGTACCAGAAGACTGTTACTTATTTTGTGCTAGCACGTGTTGGTGTCATCCTTTGTTCATTTAGGAGATCTAAAGCTGTAGGCAATGTTTACAAATTCGAACAATCAATTCTATTAGGCACAAGCAGTGAAGCCAGATCTCCTCCATTGCACTTCAACTTCTCATTGGTGAAAGAGTTTGCCATCAGCAATTATAAGAAAATCAGAGGCGAAATAAGCTTTCTACAGCAGAGATACCTGACAAACATTTTTTTTCCCAGATTACTAAGCCTCCATGATTCAATCTTCTTTTAACATTCCGAAGGGAAGCTATTTCATCAACAAGTAGTACATCATTGTAAAACTAATTAAGCTAGCACATGGCAAGTGCTATCAAACAAAAAAGTCAAGGGCCATTTCCTTTCCACAAACCAATGACTACAGTCATCGAGCAAAAAGAAAATCGCTACTAGTGCTCGACCATAGATTAAGGACAGCATCAAGCTTCGATTACTTCAAAATTTCTAAGCACTTACGAGCTCAATATCTCTCTCCAATGGTCCCACTTTGGACTGATCCGCGGCAGTCATCCTCATCGCCGCGCAGGAATCTCAAAGCTACCTCTCCAAAACAGTGAAACCACAATAACCTCCAAAACGAAAAGCAACAGTCCGCTTCGCCATCTCCCCTCCTCCTTCGCTCAAAACCCCCCCGAACTCACAGCACTACAGCCAATCAGACTCTCCACATCGGCAACACCCGCGCGCAAACTCCGTCGAGATCGAGACCGCGAACTCCGAAGGCAGGTCGGAGGAAATGCCGATCCTCGCTCCACAATCCGCGGCCACCGAATCCTAAGAAGGCCAAGGAAAACTACGGCGCGAGAGGAAGCTTTCGCCGACTATAGGAAAGAAAAACCGCGGGGGAAGATGACAAAGGAGATTGACGTTTACTAAGATACCTCAGTTCGTTCCGTCCAAGGAGTGGCACGCGAGAAAGTGAGGGGAAAATACCGGGGGAAACCGCCAGAAAGTGAGGGAAAATGCAGGAAGAAGAAGAAGAAGAAGAAGAAGAAAGAAATCACAGAGGAAGGGGGATCGGTCGCAAGATGGCGAGGGAAAGAGGGAATGTAGAATGCTGCAGACAGGGGGCAAGAAAAAAGAGAAAATAAAAAGTGGGGGGAAAAAGGCAAAGCGAAAATGATTGACGCTGATAGAGAGTGAAGTGAAGGGAAGCGAAGCGAGATTATAGGGTTCTTGGCTGCTCCCTGCCATTGACTTGTTGACTGTTGCGCCTGGAGTCAAACGCCCCGAGTTTTGTCACGCCACGTAATCGGTTCTTCCAAGTGGGCCCACCCTACCCTCCCTGAGATCGTCCTTTTAGAGCGGTCGGTTTGGGAAAAATCGGGTCGTCAAGGATCGGTTCTCAATTTGCGTCCCTCCCCGGCGTTTTTGCTCTTCAAGAGAATATCATGAATCCGGCGGGTAGATCCGGCACTTGGATCCGAGAGCCACCGGTTCCAGATTTTGGAAATTAAGAACTGGCGAGCTCGATATGAATTGATTCAGTCCGTTATCAAATTAGATCGGGACCAATATCAATCCATAATCTTCATCGTAACTTACCGAAAAGTGATTAAAATAATGTGATTTCTATGTTGGCAAAAAAATTTGGGATATTCCATACTTTAAAGATTGATTACTTTCATTTTTTCACAAGCCTTTACTTTTCTTAAGTGTAAGATGGTTTGTAAAAATTCGTTTTTCCCTATTGTTATTTATGGCGGTACGGTGGTTATTGTCATTTTCAGCTGATTAACTTGACATAAAGATAAACCATTCATATCGGTGTGAAAATGGCGAATTGGATATTAGTTTTTTGTGGGCATTCAAGATATCAAATCGAGCTTTAAGATCCTACTCTTCTTACTATACAAGATATGGACAGCATCATTGAATCAAATTTGCGTAGATATGATTTTTTGGAGTGTTCTATCGAATGTATGGATCCATGATGGCTAAGAAGCTCGTAGCCCAAACTTCTCGGAAAAGAGTTCAACCTTAGGTACGCATTTTATCATTGCCTTTGGGAGAGTCTAGTTGTGGACCGGGGATCAACGGACCAAACGTGGGCAAGTGACTCGATGCTCCATTTCTTTGCTCTACCACAGCTAGACATATAGAGTTCTACATATGTGTGATCTCTAGCAGACCCCCATTGCTTTCATACTTCACCTTTGAAACCCAAGTGATCATTCACTCTCTTGTACACAAACTTGCTGGCAACCACCATATAAGCGCACAAATTCAACCCGCCCAACCCAGCCAGGACCCAGTAATAGTAGTCGAGATGCGCCGTGTTGATGTTGTCGCCCAGCCACTCATCCCCGCTTCTCGCGCTCGTCGCCTGAACGACGCTTATGATGGCACTGCTCACGAAGCTCCCGATCCCCACCACGCTTATGAACAAACCTGCTCCAACGCTCCTCATCTCATCCGGCATCTGGTCGTAGAACAGCTCTTGGAGTCCCACGATGGCAAACACATCGGATAGCCCGCACAGCATGTATTGCGGAAGCAGCCACCACACGCTCATGGGCACCGTCGCTTTAGGGGAGTTCGCTAGGCCATGCTTGATTGCTACTTGCACCTGCTAGATTTAAACAGTTCCCCAAACAGAAAGAAGGAAAGAAAGGACTCAAATCTACGCTTTTATGATCGAGACGAGGAAACACGGGGAGATGCTGCTGACATTACCCTTTTGCTCTCGACGATGGCCGAGATTGCCATGTTGAGAATCGACAAGAACAGGCCGAACCCGATGCGCTGCAGCATGCTGATTCCGGAGGGGTGTTTGGTGACCTTACGAGCGAGCGGCACGAAGACCCCGTCGTATAGCGGGACGGAGACGAGGATGGTGAGGCCGACGAGGCCCTGGAGCGAGGCGGGGGGTAGGCGGAAGTGGGACCAGGACATGGAGGCGCCTTGCTTGGTGAAGAAGGTGTGCATCTGGGCCTGGACCACCGTGAACATCAGGCAAAAGAACCAGATGGGGGTGAGGCGCACAATCAGCTTGGCTTCCTCCACTTGCGTCACGGTGCACAGCCGCCAGGGATTCCTGGTCTTGCTCGTCGCATCAACGGCGTCGATCACCGTCGCCTTGTCCAATGCCCTGCATGGTTCAAGCGTCCAGGTACCCGGATGCAACACTTGCTCATCATTCCCATTCATCTTACTAAACCCCAGTTTTCCCTCTCAAGTAAACTTTCTCTATGAAATTAGTCAATATTTTAGACACTATGTCCCTAATATTCTCTTATTGATTCTCTTTTTCTAGATGTAACTCGAACATTTGTCACATCTATTATGTAAGCCGTGCTTATCAACGCTAAACTGATACAAGTGAAAGTCCGCCTTATAATCCTGAAAAGGAAATCGAAACTCCACGTTACCTCAATTGCGGAGTGCGAGCCAAACACCGGACTCCATTTCGACCTCCCTCGCGAGCCGCGATCTGCTCGTCCTCGTTGTTGTAAAGTACATCGCGGCCTTCGCCCGCCTCCTCCACGCGCCACTTCCGAGCCGCTGCCACAAACACCTGCGCGACCCTCGTGAATGGACTCCCGAGGGGGCCCTGCCTCCTGTACACTCTCAGGCCCATCAGGAAAATTGCCAGGCCCATTGCCACCATTCCGCCCAGCAACCCAAAGCCCATGCTCCACCCGACGTGGTCCTTGATGCAAACAAAATCTTTCCTCAGTCGAGGTCACAATAAATGCACATGATTCCGCTCTATTAACTCAAGGAGAGAAGTCGCACGCTACTCCAAATGACAAAGTTCATTAGAGGGTAACTGAAAAATAAGGTTGACTTCGCTTTTGGAGGACAAATTCTGTTTTTTTCTCGTGGATCTTGTATATATCTGGCAAATACACGTGCTGAAAATTTTCACGGCTTATACTCCAATAGCAAAATACAAGCTAAACTATCCATTTTTGATATTGATTTCATCTATGAAGTTGAGGAAATGTGCCGGAATGCGCCAAAGCAGCACACACATGGCGCCCGCTAGCTACCTGCAAATAAGGGATGAGGAAGACGGCAGCCGTGGCGCCGGCGGTGATGCCCACGTACCACCAGTTGAAGAAGGAGCTCTTGGTCATCTTATCCTCCGGCAAGTCCTCGTCGAACTGGTCGGCAGCAAAGGTCTGCACGCATGGCTTGTGCCCGCCTTCTCCGACGGCTATTACGTACAACGCCGTGAAGAAGGTGGATTTGCGGTAGCCGCCCGGCATCACGGACACCGACAAGGTCAGGAAAATCATGCCCTGTACGATTCAAAACAAGTAAAAACAAAAGCACGCCCAAAAGAAGTAAAGAAACGACGCTACCTACTTTGTAGCTCCTACCCAAAAGAAGCAAAAAGCGAGAGAAATGTCCGGATACACACCGTGAGGTAAATAAGGGAGGATAAGACGATGGTCCTGAGCCGACCCAGGTAAGAGTCGGCGACCAATGCTCCGACCAGCGGGAAGATCGCCGACACGCCGACCCACAGGTTCACGTTCTGAGCAGCAACGGCCATGGACTGGCCGAGATGGTTGGTGAGGTACATGATCAGATTACTGGCCAGTCCGTAGTACGCAAATCTCTCAGCTACTTCGACAACTGCAATCGAAAAACAGAAACGGTCGACAAAAGGGTAGAGAGTCGACAAATTGGTCGAACGACGTATCGCGGAAAACATAGAGAAAAGATGGCAGATGAATGGCTTACAGATGATGAAAATGGCAGCACTCCATCCTCCTTTTCCGGAACTTGAAGAGACCTTCGCAGCTTCATGGCCATTCTCCACAGCAGCAACTGGAGCTGCACTGCGATCCATTGTTTCAGAAAGAAAAGAAGAATGGAACGCAGAGAGATTTTGATATGCTCGGGCCCCTTTTATAGTGGTCTTTATATATAGTGCAAACACGTTATTATCAACGGGTGTCATGGAGATTAGCTTTAGTATCAACTGAGAAAATTACCAAAATAGTCATAAATCTTTTTAATTTGATTAGTTGAGTAATAAATCTTTCGAAAATTTGCCAATATAATTCATCTAGTCAATATTGGTCAGAAATCGTCGGTCTAGATGCTTGAAAGTGCTGACAAGAATAACTTTCTAATTTATTTTTATAATTTTTCATAATTTATTTTATAACTGCATTTTCTTTTTTCATTCTTTCTTTGTCAAGTCACCGAGTCTTGACAACATCACGATTGATTAAAAGGCGACAACTAGCGAGGATCACCTTTGCCAACCTCAAGCAAGGTCACCCTCATTAGGATTTGGTGAGGGACAACGTCATTGATTTTGTGAGCTTCAGACGAGACTCAACCTTGCCAAGATCTGGCAAGAGGCAACCTTTTGGGTCTCACCAGAGGCCGATGAGGATGACCTCACCTAAGACTAGGGAGGGCAACCCTCACAAGTAGTCACTTTTGGCCAAACGCCGGCCATCACTAAGGTCCAATAACCAATGAATAAAATAATTAAAAAAGAAAAGAAAGCAAAGCAAAAATAAAAATCAGAATTTTTTCAAAAATTACGAAAATCGTCTACGTCAATGATTTCCATCCAAAATGTTAGACAAATTGAATTGATAAATTCGAAAAAAAGTTTAATATTGAGTTGGTCAAATTAAAAATTGTAGAACTGAATTTGTATAATTACAATAATTTTATGACATTTATAGTGATTTCTTTGGTAACCATAACTACTCTTATGTTTGATTGTGATTGAATCAAGTCGAGTCAACTCTCCGATGAGAGAGAACACCCAATTTAATGAAAGGGATGCTTCTTGGTCCAACCAAAATCAAATGAAATGGCAGCGCAAAATGCCGTCACAGCACATGCTTGTGCTCCCTCTTTGACTCTTTGTTTCTTCGTCAAGTTAATTTATATTTAGTGGTCCATCTCACTTCGAGAGCACATGATTTGTTTGGTTTTGTGGAGGCGTCAACGGAGGGATAATTGCCCAGTCGATCTTATATCTATTGTGCGGATGTCGATAGGGGTCTTAAATATTTTTCCAGTGTACCAATTTAGTCATGAACATTTGCTCAAAATTTCAATATAGATTTTCCGATCAATCTTTATTGGTGATTCACGTAGAATGCCCAATGATGATTGAACTATATCACCCCGGCGATTTCTAGCAAGAATTTAATGAAAGGCCTATATTGAAATTTCGTATAAAAGTTACTTAACTAAGTTGATATAATTGAAAAGTTTAGGACTGTATCAACATCTACATAATAGGTTTAAGCCCGATTTGGTGAATTTGGCCAATTATTTTCTTTTGGGAATTCGTCTAGCATTTCACATTTTATAATTTCCAAGAATGATGGGTCTGAAATTATGATTCCTAAAGTTCCAATATGGTCGTCTCTTTTCTAGTTTCCATGGAGTCCTCTCCTTTAAAAGGTTCATGTGGACCTCAGCCCAAGAATCACAGGATTCCCTAGACAAGCATCCATGTGGGTTTGCTTCCGTGCTCGGTACGTCGTCCTCTAAATCTGAGGAACTATAAAGAACATTTTAACTTTTTTCCCATACCTCAGATTTCATGGGAGACCTGTCAGTTTTGTGCAGCATCTCAGAGAAAAATATCATGGATTTCTTCAGATCGACATGAGCTGCCTTGTGTGAAGCCAGCTACATAAACCAGACACGGACTGTCTAGACAACTTTTCAATTGAAGTTTGGGGATCGAAGGCAGCGCTGGGTTCGCTTTGTAATATTGGATAGACTCGTCTGACTTTACTATTTGTCGGTAAATCTTGGTAGGTAGAATTTTCTCCTTAGTCAACAAATTAATGGTGGACGAAAGTTACATGCATTCAACTCCACGAAAATGACTTGATTGATCCCCACTTCTCTTCAGAATCTTTTGGGTTTCAGTAGGTCCGCTCCATAGCGGTGTGCCGTTACCCACCCTAAAATGAATCGTTTTCATCAGACTAAACCGAACGCGTGATAATGACGAGGTAGTCGGACTAATAATAAACGAGTCGGCTGTTTTCCACGATGTCACAAATTCGATTCGCATCACGAGCGAACCTCTAGATGATTCATGTTATCGTCGCCTAGTCGTGTATTAGTAGTATTTTCGGCGAAAATTATGGTGGCGGGCTTGTTAACTTTAGACTTTCGGGTGATGTAGAGGTGCTATCAACCTTAGCATCTACGCACTCGTGGAACCCACATGACAATATCTGGAGGAGGTCGATAGTGTCGGCCATCCCCCTCCATCTTTTTACCTGTAAAATAAGAAAAAGAAAAAGAAAAGGCATAATATGCGACCGGTGGCATTCGACTTTGTCAACTTAAATAATTAATGATGAAAACGTATAATGGAATATGACGAGTGGGAAGATAACAATGCCAGCACATCACCAAAGAAAGTAGATAACAAGCCCAGCAAATTTGTACGGAGAAACATAAAAGAAAACAATTACTGCATTTTAACATTTTTAATTTCATTGTAACGTGCACGGTTAGTACAGCATTCGCGAAATGGAAATTAATGAAATGAATTGATTTACGAAATTTGGAACTATACAAAATTAAGACTCGGTTCGTTTCGTGAAAAACATTATTTTTTTGGAAAATATTTTCTGGAAAATCATGTTCCCAAAAAATGATAATATTTCCCAGTGTTCGTCCTTCAAAAGTTGTTGGCTTGCCGGTCTCGAGCGAGATCGAAGCATATTATTAGAGACCGTGTTATTTAAAAGTAAAAAAAAGGACAGAAAATGTTTTCCACTTTCCAAAAAATAATAAACATTTTCCCAACTGCCGTGAAACGAACGTTGGTAAATTCGGAAAACATTTTATTGCAGGTTATTTTCCGTGAAATAAACGTAGCCTAACACATTCAAAATGTTTTCCGCTTTTTAGAAAGTGAATAACATTTTCCGTCTTATCCGTTTACCTTTAAATATCACGGCTTCTAATGGCGTGTTTCGATCTCGCTTGAAGCCGGCAAGCCAATGGCTTTTAACATATGAATACTAAAAAATATTATCATTTTCTTGGAAATTGATTTTTTGAAAAATATTTTTTTGAAATATTATATCTTTCGTAAAACGAACCGAACTTAAATGAGATAAAGTCCTCTTTTGAAACTTTTTTGTCCTCGCGCTCCTGGAAAAACGCCTGGTTATGTCCCTCCTTTGTCATCATGCCCATAAAATTGCATGCACTGGTGGGGATAAGGATGAGAAGCAGCAGTTGCTGAATCATTTCCTAACCACGACACAAGGCAAAACGAACGACTACTCGATTTCCACGATCCACATTCACGAACCCCGGACTGCATGCAACCGCCCGATCTGATCCGTCCTTCCGGTGCGTCAAGAACAGGGGGGGCGCCTTCGACGATTGCGAACGCTTCCTAAAGGAAGGCGAGTTTATGCGATCGTCTCGTTTTCAAAGTCGATGTAAGTAGGGGTGTGCATGATCCAGAGCGGTTCAGTTCCACCCTCGAACCAGGAACCGGACCGATGGGATCAGTCCTCGATTTTTAGGACTGAGGACCGGACCGACTAATTTTAGGATCGGACCGAACCGGACCAACCGGTCCGGTCCGGTTCTTGGACGGTCCAATGGGACCAGAAAAAATTGAAAGAAAAGTTTTCGGTTACATGTATATTTGTCCATGAAATTTCACATGTGTATTTGTCCAAGGAGAGTTATGTATAAGAGCCCTCGTCGTAGTACTTGATGTGATCAAAAGCCCATGTGTGCATATAGTTTATATCAAATGGCACTGCCATAGGCCATCTTGGAGCAACAACAACAGCATTAGAGAGAGAGAGAGAGAGAGAGAGAGAGAGAGCTCTAGAAGGAAAGTTGAGAAAACATGGGCTCTAAAAGCAACAATCAGATCATTTGAAGCTTGGGTTTGAATGTGTTCTCAAATGAAAGTTGAGAAAATATAGACTCTAAATTGCCATTTGAACCAAGATATACTTTGAATTGATAAAGGGCAGTCTTAATGGTCCAGTTCAATCATGCCTTACTAAGAACTGGGGGGTATGGATCGGACTGAAACCCTGAAGAACTAGATCAATCCGGTCGGTCCGATTCGGCGGTACGTTATGCTCACTCCTAGATGTAGGTGTCTTTTTTTCTATGGTACACAGAGTCTTTCTAATCTATTTACTACTCACGCGTCATCTCCATCATTATTGGTACGGATGATCATAGCGATGGATGAGGATTTTGTTTGAAAGAGATTCCACGGAGGATGTGCGGCTTAGATTAATCTTAGAACTGAATGCTGCAATCGTTGAAAACCAGAGATTATCCACCTTTACTGACAAAATAAATAAGGCGAGGCTTCTTTTTTCACTTTTTCTTTTTAATGAATGAGTATCACTTTGCCAACAATGGAGAAAGGAATATGTTTTTCTTTTGATGTACTTTCAGACATGGTGGTTTAAACGAAGCTCGGCATATCCTTCTTCGCCATGTTTCTACCCACAAGGGAGATTAAATTAAATATTTTACTAGTAGAGTGATATGTAATTGAAGTTTCGTCTATTTCTCGAAAATAAATAATTTGAGAAAAATTGTACTAAAATAATCACATGTATCGCTATATATTATTAGCCGATGAAACCAATGAAAAATTTTTCATTATGGATAAGAATTTGTGTCTAAACAAATTTGAGAACTACGGAAACGTTTTTGTTGATTCATTTTCTAACCAATAGAAGAGATTTATTTTTAAGAAACTATATTTCAAATCGATTTCTTTTCCTAAACTATACAAATAAAGCCTAAACTATGTCTCAGAGACCATGTTTTACACAACAAACATGCGTCTTGCCACTTTGATGATTATTCCGTCTTTTGATGACAAACTAAAAAAAATGCTCCATACAAAAATTTATGTTTTTAGAGGAAAGGAAATTACATGTATATAAAACACATCATGATCACTTATTCAAGCGATACATAAGCCGCTCCCTCGTACATCATGCTTGATTCTATCGTCTCGTCTTGTTGAATGGGCACGCCTCCTTTGGCGGGGGCAAGTCTCGAATTCAAAGCAAAGAGTGAGTTCGAGAGTAGAGAAAAAACGTGATATGTGTTAGGATCCTACGTAGAAAAAACGTTCGACCCAAGAGTTGGAGGCGAAGGGCGAAAGGCGGGCAGAGCAAAAGCAATCAAACCGAACCCAACGTGTTTTCTGGGCAATTACTGGCAAATAACCAAAGTGCGAAAGCATCCGATTTAGCCAAAGGAAAGAGAAAGGAAAAGAAGAAGAGCATCACCATGATGACACATGAGATTCCACGGGACAATGCATGTATCGAGATCGAGTACTGCCGGCGTGACCCGCGTAGCTCGGTGCTGCTCGCCACCAAAGTCGTCATCGACATGATACAATGATCAAGGACGAACGAGGCCATTCCCTCACTATTCCGTTTTGATTCGTTCGAGTGCACCGATGTCAATCCTCCCTTTCTCTTTTCACCTCCCACATCCGGTTTCCAGAATTTTAAAAAGGAAAAGGTTCGCCCCCCCCTTCATCATCTTCTCTTTCTACCGACTTCCTGATTTTATTCTTTTGGCGCACTGACTATGTTGAGTGAATTTACGTAATACCGACGCCTGCCGTCCCTTCTTCTCTAATGATGCCAATCGTGACCACGCCTAATTGACTTTTGTCTGGCTTCGCCGAGTTCAATCTCTGCATAACGTAAATGACATGTCGGGTTTGCATTTGTAAAATGACCAAATGCATTTGAGGCCGGATGTTTGTGGCCACTGAAGTGTCGATTCTTCAAGAATAGAAAGAGTTTGGATTACGGGTGTAATCCGGAGTTGATGGGGGTCATCCTTGCCCCCATGGTACTACATCCGTCCTTACGCTTGTCTCGTGAACGATAGGAAAAATCAACAAAACAGCACTTAAGCCTTTTACGGTAGTGCGAATTCAATGTCAAACCTTTTCATTTTGTTAATTGAGTTATAAACTGTTTTGGCAATTTTACATATTAAGTACTTCCGGCCAATTTTTATTTGAAATACTGATGTAGACATGAATCATCATACGTGGTGCCACCGGCACTAACTTGGAATGATCTTTACAATTTGTTATCATTATTATTATTTTATTTTATTCTCCTTTTATTTGACGTGGCCAACAAGGTTATGCCTCACCCAGCCCTTGGTGAGGCTCCAATCCTTGTTAGAGCCCTCTTGTTGGATTGACGAGGCTCAAGCCCTAGTACAACTGCTGGAAAGGCCAAGCCTCATAGGTCACAATAAATAAATAAAATACAAATAAAAAAAGAGAAAGAAATAAAAGTGATAACAAAAGAATTCATAAAATGATATTAATTATATATATCAACACAAGCGATTACACGTAAAATGATCAACGTTTATTTTAGTGATTTCAAACTAAAATTATTTTAAGGGAACTAAAGTGACTAACTGTTAAAAAATTTAGTTGAATTCATACAACTGAAATATATTAGGACTTATTTTTTATTATTATCAATTTCCCCGAATAATGTGGTAGAGCTCGAATGATAAATCATTCGAGCTATTATACCGAACATGATTGTGGTTGTAATTGGAGTGATTATGACGGTAAAGTTGACCCTATTGAGCATGTACAGGTCCCCGCGGGGGGGGGGGGGGGGGGGTGCTGGCAATGGCCATGGAACCACCCAACTGTCATCATCTAGCCACTCGAGCACGGAAACGGATTCCCTGCTATAAAAGCATGGGTACTTTGCCCATCCCCACCATCCAAAGCTCCACCATGTCCTGCCCCCCATGCAAGGGGAAAATCCTCACCCTCCCTTTTCCCCAGATCACCTTATCTAAAATCAGGGAATCCAAATCCCTCGAGCACAAGGCTCCTTATCTCCTCCACTGTGCATAAAGCAAGAAGAACTAGAACCCTAATCTTCGCTCAAAAGTTCTCGAGAAAGGTCGTGCTTCCTATTGGAAGATAATGGCCTATTCAATTCTTACGTGATTGAAAACCTAGGGAATTATAGCTGCCCATTGTTATAGTAGCCCGAAAAGCTAGATACAATGGTTTGGGTGGGCCTTTTCTTCTGCCTCTCCTAAGAGAAAAGGTAAGAATAGAAAGAGAAATGGTAGCACGATTTAGGAGTGAGTATAATGAATTGCCCAACTTAAGAACCGTTCGGATTAAACCGAATCGGTTGGGTTGGTCCCGTTCTTTGCAGTTTTTTCTTAAAAATGAGACTGGTTCCCAAACGGTTCAGTTCTCGGTTCTTCATAGGGTAGGATTAAACCGGATCACTTTGATCATTTCTTTCTCTAAGTTGTTTAGTTGTTAGAAAAGAAAAGTGACACGTCTTTTCTCTTCAAAGTCTCACACTCAATGCCCCAAACTCTCTACTCTCATTCTCATTCATGCGAAGCGAATAACTCAAAGAGTCAAAGTCGATCTAATTAGAGAACCGAGAGGCGATGTAGCACTTTTGAGTTTTTGCGCATGATTTTTATTTCCCTAACTAAGGAGGATATCACATTTCGTTTGCTATATTGGGAGGAAATGCTTATTTTTATGTGAGTTTTTCCAAGTCCCATTGGACCGCTCAGGAACCAATTCGTCCGGTCCTAGGATTAGTCAATTCGGTCCCCGATCCTATAAATTGGGAACCGGTCACATCGGTCCGATTTCCCGTTTTAGGAAAAAACTGGACCACCCTGAATCATGCATATATGAATTAGTGATTCAAGTCAGATATGTTTTGATTCGGTATTGGTTGTAAACTCGAGTGCATCGAAGTCGATGATTATTTTGCGACGTGATGCCGACGATATATTGAGAGAAAAGAGCGGAATCCATGATATTGCACAAAAAGTGAAGCCCAAAAAAGAGAATTCAGTCGTCTCCATCTTGTCATCAGCTCGATCCATCATGCCATGCTCGGTGGAACACTAGCTTTATTTCGCATAGCCTAGGTTTCTTGAGAAACCCGGGGTCAGAGGTCGATGAAACGAAGATGGGACATCACAGTATGCTCCACCATGGATGAAGGGGAGGGCCACACAACAGTGAAGCTGTGCGCTTAGATCCGTCTTGACCAACCAGCTCCCTCTTCTTGCACGCAAAGAAGCAAACGCAGCATCGGATGAGACTGGTGAATGCCTGCCCAAATTGATGGCCGGGGAGTCAGACCCGAGTCCAACTTGTGGTAAGCGGCCAACTTAGTCCAGACATCACTCCATTTACATCGCGAGGTCTGCACGACTTCAATATGACAGATCACTTTACATGGACAAGCTTGATTTGGGCAAAGGAAGACGTACGCATCGCACAGTGGCGCGATCAATACACGATCCCCTGTCGCATGGAGAGGTTCGGCCACTGGGATTCTCCCTCCGGGGGAGGTGATCACCCTCTCGACCCTGATTTTTCCAACCTCCACTTCGGACATAATTATTTGCGAGTGTCCTTGGAAAACCTAAAAGGAGCTTTCTTTTGACCACGACTAAATAATTGACAGCACCAGTGCCTGGCTCTATCCACAAGGCACGACAACCAAACATCCATATTTTCCACGGGAAAAAAATTATTAAAAAAAACTAAACACATTTGAATTATGTCGATATAATTATAAGCATTTTTCATTTACTAATTGAATTCTAAGCTTTTTTGTATTTATATCAATTCGGTCATTTGACCAATCTTGACTAGCCAAAGCTGGCTTGGCATGATCGACGCTGGGGCGTTGACAATGTTAAAAATATTATAATAATTTTTCGAATTATTTACTCATGTTTTCTATCTTTTTTTCTTCCTTGGCAAGGGCGAGATCAACCTCTCTAGTGTTGGGTGAGTCAAGCCCACCTAGGGGGCATCCTAGGCAAATTAGCACAATTGCAAAAGTTTAGGGCTCAATTTGTAAAAAAAATCTTTATGATTGAATTAATACAATTATAAATAGATTTATAAACTTTTTGGTAATTTTCCTTATTTTTCACCCTCTTGGACCATATAGTTCAACATTCTCAAGCAGCCTTTAGCCAAAGTTTGCTATAAGTATGCCTAAAATGCCATAAACTACGGTGCTAATTTGAATGGCATAAAATTTTCGACTGCTTGAGTTGCACAGCTCATAAAAAAAATATTCATTTTATCATAACTTTGAATTAACAAGCGTTCATCCATATGTCAAAAAACTGATGGGGTATAATACTTGTAGTTAATGTTTGCACTCAAATAGTCAATCAAAAAAGTTATATGGTATTAGGAAAAAAAAGTCATAACTCTCAAGTGAGTATTGTGTCATATGAAATTTATGTCATAAAATAATGACAGTTATAGCATCCTTTTCTTGCCAAAGTTTTGAAGATAGGTATCATGATTTAAAGGGCCTTTAGCGCAAAGTCTTTGCTTTACAAATGCTGAAAGCTCAAGGAAAGGGGAGTTGCCTTAAACTTTTAACACTTTTCGGAATGCAACTTGGAGGCTGATTAATCTTTTTGTCTTCTGACTTTGCCCTCAACCGATTATTCAAAGATTTGCTTTCGCCCTCACAAGTAGAGTAAAGATGGGATGCATCACTTAGGGATGTGAAACATCTATGTCGCTTTTATCTGGAGTCATGCAACCTCGTTATCTGTCGCCTAGGGTTGCAAGACCATGGCGGCCCTCGTACAGCATCGACACCACCTTAACTATCATCACGATGCCAACATTGCACTACCTCATCTTTCCTCCATTCTCCTTTCGTATCCTTTCTTCTTGTTTCAAAATTTGGCTTTACAATAAGAATATTTGCAGGGTGTTGACTGAATCCCATTTGCGTTTTCCGAAAATCTGTGGAAAACAATGTGTCCTTTGGGGAAATGCGAAGCCTTTGGGCTAAAGTTGGCCCAAACTAGTCATTTTGTACTGAAAAAGGCCCGGGGTGTTATCTTAGCTATGGAAACGACATCGCCCTAATTTCTATAGAGAAAATTTAAATATCACTTTGATAAACTATAGACGTGGCCAAGAGTTCTAGAGCTATATTCATGCCCTACCAAGTAGTACAGTAAGAATCCTCGTTAGCAACTATGGTTCATATGTTAAATGAAACATTTCCAAAGTGAAAATGAATTTTTAGGAGAAACTTCTCGAGATTTGCGAGTCCAACATTATGATTCTAGTCCGTTGAGCTTGTAGGAGGGTGATCGACCGTCAAAATGGGACTCGGAGGATTCTAACACAGATAACCAAAGTAGAAAATTCAGAGAGAACTATGGGAAATCCAATAAAATTTTGCGAAATTGTGCTTGCGACGTTGAATAATAATTTTTCACCCTTTAGGGCAAGTCGCCAAAATCAAGCTATGGTTATTATTATCGGTGTACAAATCCAAGTTAGGAGAAAGAAAAAACCTCAAAGAACTTATTGGGCCTAATATAGACCCAATATTTAAAAATGACAAAAAAAAGCCCGACCCGACTATCAGGGCCCAGAAGCATAAAGAAATGAAGTGCGTGCTCGTGGGGCCCCACGGGTGATGCCCCCAAAAACTTTTCCGATTCTCGGGCCTCGGGACGGGAGCGGGGTCGCATATTCCCGAATTGTCCTCGCATTCTCCAATTAATTACAAGCGATACCAGCAACTTCAAAGTGCGCCCCCCCGACCGTCAACAAATAGGACAAAAAGAGGTCAACAAAGAACCCCCTCCGGTTGCAAAACCCCATATTATATATATATATTTTAAACTTTTAGTAGCAAAAAAAAAAAGTGAAAAAATTAATTCCCACTAATTCCAGCTTTTTAGCTTAAGAAACTTCAGAAGATGGTAATATTCCGTTCCAAAATCCATGACTTGAACAAAATACTACGATTATGTTTGCATTATTGGACTTTCAACTGGGCCACTAATTTTTTGGTTGGTTGGACGAATCGTTTATAAAGTCCTAAAAAGAGATAAACGAGTGAATATTATCATTAAGAAATTTGCCAAATATATATTTTTGTATCCTCTCCATTTTCACTTTATTGTGCCCTCTTGATATTTGGATTTCATTTAACGTTCCTATAATATGTTAACATATATTTCTTAATCATTTCAAGGTTTTTCTCAATTCCAAAAAATCTAAAGCATTTTCTTTTTGCCTTTCAATTTTTTTTATTTTATTCCAAAGTTAAAATAAAAGGACTTTAAAATTGCCTTTAGAGACTCCGATATTTTAACATAAAGCAATAAATTTATGAGAAGCAAATTGAGAAGTAAACGGTTGGATTGTACCGTTACGAGCTTTTTATCAAAGCTTGTGCAATACTTTTGTCCTTTTTATTTCTATGCGCCTTTTGGATATCCGACTCTTGTTTAACGTAAGTACAATTTTACCTTTAAAGCACCGTATAATGTTTCTATCTTTCGAAGTGTTTTTCTCTATATCAAAAAAAATCTAAAACAGTTTTGTTCTGAAATATTGAAAGTGCGGTGATAATTACACTTTCAAGATGAAAATAAACGGACCCTAAAGTGCACTTTCAAGGATTTCAAGCCGGTGTTTAGTGAGATTACGAGGGTTGTTTAGGTTTTTCGCCTATGAATTAAAATTAATAAGATAAAAGAAGTATTCCAATTGGTAAATTGCAGGAAGTAAAACAAACCGAGTTGCATGCAGTCCCCCTTTTCCAAGTCCACTTTTTCTCACTCCCTGCTGTCACAGAACAGTGGTCTCCTCCTTCTCCTCCTTCTCCTTCTCTAGGCGGAGCCAGCGACCGCCAACTTCGGGTGCTCAATCCGCGTCCCGCCGCTGAATTCCGCGCCGTTTATGGTTCTCCGGGGCTGCCTCCGTCTGACTCCTTCCGTTTTGTCTCTTTAGGTGCCCTCTCTCGTGTCTGTTTCTAGGGTTTTCGAGGCTCCAGCGGTAGGACCTTGAAGCGGCTGGCAATCCCGGTACGTTCTACCTGCATTTCCGCTTTCGGTGTTTGTTCGGCCGGGAAGCGTCGGAGAGGGCGAGAAAATGAGGGGAAGCCGGAGGGCCGGTCTCGCGGAGGGCGAGGAAAATTGCTTGAGACCGAGCTGTCGTGGTGATAATGACGTCGCATTGGTGTTCCGTGTTTCGCATTTGCTGTGTCAACTCGTTCGGTTGTAGTTTTTCATGCGGAGTCTAGTTATTTCATTGCGTAACAGGATTTAGAAGCAGAGCTGTTGAGCTGCTGGTTTTTTCAGACGCGGGTCACGCTGAGGTTCCACTGGTTGGAACGTGGAGCACCCTAGAACTTTCATTTGTTTGTCTTGGCCCTGTCGACTTGTAAGCTTTTTGTGCTGTGAAATGTTTGAGACGAATCGCTTCGCATTTGACTCGACTGGTTGAATTTCTAGGAAAATCGGAGGATTGAGATGCTAGGCCCTGATTATTTCTGTGAGTATGGATTTTGGGCATTATGTGAAATTCCTCGCAATGGATGGAATTTTCCTCTGGATGTTAGCCCTCTTTTTTTGGTGCTCAGCCTTAATTTAAACTGGAAAGAAGGCTTTGTTTGCCATTTCTTCGTTGATGATTATACTCATGATCTTCTGTTTACGTTCCTTTGCCCTTTTTCTTAGCTGATAACTTATTTTTTCACTGCTGGTGAGATTAAGTTTTGTTCTAGATAGATCATGTCGTACTCATTTGCTTATATTCTCGCTTTATTCTGCTTTTTTTTTTTACTTATACATAGCGTGCTTGTACTGGCTGTAAGTTATTTTGAAAATGTTTGCTGTTCCCTGGTGTAGTGAAGAAAGGGATGGAGGAAACTTCAACAGCTACTTTAGATGCAGAGATAACAGCAATCAGGTTTGGCTTGGCAGCTCGACAAGAGATTGTAAGTTTATAGGATTCTGTGCCGTAAACCTTTATGCTTTCATGTGGAATTTATTATTTCTGGCTTGTTAATCTAGTTCTTCGTATGAAGAACTTAAATTGCATGTTGACTGTGATCGTGTGCTATGTTTTGAGGCTGATAGATTAAAATATTTTGTATGCACAATGACTCCTCTCTCTATATTGGAGTCCGATCTTCTCATAATTAGTCAGTGAATACTACTGACGGACTCTCCTCATCTTGATTTTTTTTCCTTAGTCTGCAGCATCCGTTAGTGATTGCTCGATTACTCATGCAAGTCAGCTTTCTAATCCATTTCTTGGCTTGCCTCTGGAATTTGGGAGGTGTGAATCATGTGGCACGTCCGACCCGGGTAAATGTGAAGGTATTACTTTTATGACAGGCTTTCTTATTTTAAAGTGTGGTTTCCCATCTCTTTGGTTTGGATAATTTGAAGAATATAGACTTGACACCTTTTACTTTTACTCCAGGTCATTTTGGATATATTGAATTACCAATCCCAATATATCATCCGAGCCATGTTAGCGAACTGAAGCGAATGTTAAGCATGCTGTGTTTAAAATGCTTAAAAATGAGAAACAACAAGGTACTTCCAGGTTCCCTTGAATTTCTTCTGTGATGTTCCCCTATAATATAAACTGTGGTCTTTGCAAGAAGCAATAAGAACGCAATCTGACATTACTTTGACGTCTTGCCTCCACACGAGTTGCGATGCTACTAAGCTGTTTTTCTCAGCATTTATCAATTTTCATCCTGTTTTAACTTGTTTAAGGGTTTATATGGAGAAATACTGCAACTACTTTTTTATATTACTACAAATTACTCTTCATATCTCGTAGAAAAGTCTTTGTTACGACTTTGCATCTCCCAATTTTTATTTGCTCTACTCCCCTGCTCATTTCTTACCCTACTTTTGACATTGACAATTGCTCAGTTTTGAAAAGAAGAGTTTCAGCTCTTTATTGTAACTTTCCTATTTCTCACCTTACGGCCATCTCAGCTTCTCATTATATGGACGGTTTATGTGTGTTAGTGTTGTTTTTAACTGGCTAAGTATCCAAAACATAACTATGTTTATACTAGTTGATGCGAAATAGAGAGATTCTAATTTATGATTGGCATATTGTCCTTTCCCTTTGAGCTTTAGTTGGGTATTGCATTCAATGCTGTTGATCACAATGATTTGTTCCTTCCAGTTTCCAATCAAGAATGCTGGTGTAGGCGAACGACTATTAGCTTCGTGCTGTGAGGTGACACACTAAATTCCAAATTGCAATATGCTTTTGTATATTTATTCTTGTTGCTAAAGCATGTCAGGATTTTTGAGAACTTCTATTAGTCTACTTTCCTGATCATATTTATGCTTGATGCTATAGCAACATTAGCATGTTTAAGAATTTTGATATGGTAGTTCCTGATCACATGTAGTAATTATCTAAGTTATCTACATTGGCTTGTTGTTTAAAGAGTATCTCCTGACTGCTCAGTGCCACATCTGTTGCATTTTTTGTGTACTTTGCTTGAATATATATTAAAAAATTAAATGGGAATGTGTTACCTTAAATCAGGTTTTTGTATCATGCTTCATTTATTTAGTTTTTTACTTTGCTTTAAGATCTGTTTGGATTGGCTGATTATGTATGCACCTAATGCAACATTTACTCTTGTGGCTGTCCGGGAGATGTGAGCAGTTGCCGGCCTTCGTTAAAGAAACGATGTTGACTAGACTTGCTAAAGACATTTGTAGAGGGAGTGAGACTATTGAAGTATCATGCTAAATAGCCAAAACAATAAGAAGACCGTGGTCTATAATATGGTCATTGATAATTGCATAGATTTTGCACGTGATGGTCAATTGAGGGAGGAGGGGGAGGAACTTTAAGCTATGGCTGGAGAGCAGAGAGAGTTTGTTTATGAGAGCAGAGGCGCAGGTACCACGGATCACTAGCCATTGGCTATTTAACATCGTGTTGAGCTGCATTTTCTGTTGTCTGTTGTTTGTAGGGCAACAACTGTGACAAGTGAATTTCGGTTCTTTTTCAAGTTCAATCTGTCCCTTTTCTTATGCTGGTTCCTTCTATGGAGAGGATTGGAGAACTGGCATAAGAGAGCAAGTGATGTGAACTATTAGCTTATTGCTGAACTGCCAGTGCGAGCATTATGAGCATTAATATAGGCCGAATAGAAATTAGATGATTGTGGACATAATTTCTGTACATTTTCTTCCATACTTTAAGTTTGGTAGCCCAACTATATCTGCTTATATTGTGGAAAACCCATTTTAATAGAAAAGAGGGATTACCCACATCTCTCCTAATATTTAGTAGAATTCATCGTTTTGGTTGCTTGGTAGGATAACATAAGAGAAAGGTTTTGGAAAAGCCAGGTAGTGGTTTCTTAAAGTTAACACCTAGTGTTGTAAGTGGAGACAAGTATATATCCTTCAATATCATTATAGTGTCATGTATTCCCGTCTCATCAAGACTAACTTTCATAAAGATTTGTGTCTTGAGGCAAATAAGAGAAGAAAAGATCTATGACAAGGGAGAGTAGTGGTTAGTAGTGTTGTAGGAGGAAAGGTGAAGATTTAGAGTAAAGACATGTTTTGGAGTGGAATTTATTTTTGTAAACATGGAAAAAGACTTTGTTCTTTTTAATATCTAAGATTGATTTTTTTATGGGGATACTTTGAAATTTAAGGAGCATTTTAGCATCTGAGGACATGAAAACTAAATAGATGGCCCTTTTGCTTTTTGTGACGTGTGTTTGTGGCATAAACTGTGTCTTTCTTACTCAGTAAATTATATTTCTGGTACTTTTTGTGAATGTGAGTCGTGCATTCTCTTGGTGCCCCTTATTGATACTTCTTATTACTTGTAAGAAGAAAATATAAATGCCATGTTTTCCTGCAAATGTGTTTCACTCCTTGTTATCATTTGAGGAGTGTATTGGTCATATGCCTTTGTTCTTGTCAACTGAGTGGTGGCTGCTGCGGATGGGTTTTTTTATTGGGGCATTTGTCCATGAGAACTATTTGAAAGAGAAGCTAATCATTTCCCATCCTTCAATGAAGGGATGCTTGGAAATATGGTTAATCCCGCATGGATTTGAAGCAAATGTGCACTTGAGTACTTTTTTACTATGTTATCTTTTTAAATGTCAATATTTTGGGTAGATTTTAAGGCGTCCCATGATCTTGTTCATCCAATATACAGGTAGATGCAATGAGTCCCATCTAGAGAGTTTGTGATTCTAAAGCTTTGCCAGTCCATGTGGATGTTAGAGTGTTGACTTGAATTGTTAACTAGTTCTGTCTATGTTGAACTCTTCGCCATGCAGAGCTGGTTGCTGTGACCAATCTAAATTGTAATTCTTTCGTTTGTTTAGGTAGTGAATGGGACAGCATTTGATTTTGTTAAATTAAGTTGAATCTTATGGGTAGAGCATTGAAGTCGTTCAGTTGTCTCAGCATAATTACTAAAGGCTTCTATCATGATTCTGGGTAAAATAGTGAATAGTTATGGTGAGCTTGTATCATTTTTGATGCTTGTTACCATCTATGGTGCAAAATTTACTGTTTGGATCCAACGCTAAATCATATTGGTTTTGATCATGTACTATACATGGTGTGCAGTATACATGTTTGGAGCCAACCTTAAGTGTGTAGACTTTTAGTTGTTGCAGCAGCAGCAGCACTTGCATTAATTTATTTCATATTCTGATCAACTTGTACATCCTGTACGCATCTTCGTTAGTCCTTATCCTATCCTTGACATAGATGAAATTCGGTGATATCTTCTTGGACTTGAATCAACATACTATTGCCTTTGACTTCTTTCTACAAAAGTTTTGATGCAAGAGCTTCTGTACAGGATGCAGCACAAGTCTCTATAAGAGAGGTTAAGACGTCAGAAGGTGCACACTGCTTGCAGCTGAAGGTATCACCGAGGTCAAGATTGCGAGATGGTTTCTGGAACTTTCTTGAGAGATACGGTTTTCGATATGGTGACAATATTTCTCGACCTCTACTGCCTTGTGAGGTTGGCATCTTCTCCACTTTGTCAGTATTGAGTAAATTTTCTGAAATGATTATCAGAATAATATGATGTGGACATGTTCTTTTATCAAATGCTTTGACTAGCATAACGATGTGTATGTGAACAGTGGTGCTAGTTTCTCTTGACTAGATATGGTTGCAGCTATACTTGTTTTACTGTAGATGTAGCTTCAGGTATCGTCTCTGGTGGCTCGGTTTTTACTGATGGATGTTCTCACCTAAATGATGGGCTCGGAAGATGTAGAGCGGTCTTTTATAATTTACAGATGTTGAATTCTAATTAGAACTGCATAAAGGTATGGAGTAGAAGTGGAAAATAAAACAATGATGGGATTAAGTAGATGTTGGATGGCGCCCTGCTGAGTTTCTGTTAAGAATGACATAATGGTCGTTTCTGTGTGAAGATATATGCCTAGTGCAATAAGTTTAGATAGGTCTTTCCTATTTATCAATAAGCATTCAAAACGTGTTCTCTAGTTAAGGAACCTTAGTGCAATAAGTTTAGATAGGTCTTTCCTATTTATCAATAAGCATTCAAAACATGTTCTCTAGTTAAGGAACCTGGAAGCTCTGCGTCATGGCAGATCTTTTATACCAAAACTTGCAGATTCTCATAAATGAAGGAAAAACATCACTTTCATGGAGAAGTGGAAGCCTTAGCCACATGACTTGTCAAGGCTAGAAGCAAATGCAAGTAAAACTTGTCTTTGGATTCTCTCCATGATTTAGTTGGTTGCCTCTGCCGCAATAGGTTCGTCTATTCTAGTGTTGAAATTTAGGTAGTTTCCACCACCATGGTTGAAGGCTCTTTAAGTAAAAAATGTCTTGTAACTCATTCCACAATAAGTGTGTGCTTGACTTCCTTATTTGTACTCTTGAAGTGGTCCTTGAAGTTGTTTCGCTGCTTAATTTAATTGAATTAATCAACAGGTTGTGCAAATTCTCAAAAGAATTCCTGAGGAGACCAAAAGGAAACTTGCTGGTAAAGGATACTTTCCTCAAGATGGATATATTATCCAGTATCTACCTGTTCCTCCGAATTGCTTGTCCGTTCCAGAAGTCTCTGATGGTGTTAGTGTTATGTCATCGGTAAGGCAACGTAAAGAGTTCCTCTCTTAATTTTTGTGGTTTTTTTTTTTCTTTCGAATTCCTGAGTGTTAATAGCTAAATATATCATGTTTCTCCCAGGATCTTTCAGTGACGATGTTGAGGAAGGTTCTCAGGCAAGTTGAGATCATCAAAGGTTCAAGGTCAGGAACTCCTAATTTTGAGTCCCATGATGTGGAGGCTCAAGATTTGCAAATTGTTGTTAATGACTACCTACTAGTCAGAGGTACTGCAAAGGCATCTCGAGATATTGATACACGCTATGGGATTGGTAAAGAGCCATCAGATACAGCTACCAAAGCATGGCTTGAGAAAATGCGGACGCTGTTTATCAGAAAAGGCTCAGGATTTTCCTCTCGCAGTGTGATCACTGGTGATGCCTTTAAGAAGGTCAATGAAATAGGCATTCCTGCTGAGATTGCACAGAGAATAACTTTTGAGGAGAAGGTCAGCATTTATAACATGAATTATTTGCAAAGTCTGGTGGATAAGAAGCTGTGTCTGGCATACAAAGATGGTTCAGCGATGTATTCACTCAGAGAGGGTTCCAAAGGGCATACCTCTTTGAGGCCCGGTCAAATTGTTCATCGCAGGATTATGGATGGGGACATTGTGTTTATCAATAGACCGCCGACCACACATAAGCACTCTCTACAAGCACTGTCTGTTTATGTCCATGACGATCACACTGTGAAGATAAATCCCTTAATCTGTGGACCTCTTGGTGCTGACTTCGATGGGGATTGCGTTCACTTATTTTATCCCCAGTCAGCACCTGCAAAGGCTGAGGTGGTAGAACTCTTTTCTGTGGAAAAGCAGTTGCTGAGCTCACACAGTGGGAATTTAAATCTGCAACTAGCTGCTGATTCCCTCTTGTCCTTGAAGATGGTGTTTAAGAAGTATTTCTATAACAAGTTGGCTGCTCAGCAATTGGCCATGTTTGTTTCATCAGATTTGCCACAGCCTGCTTTATTGAAGGCTCGCCAGTTCAGTCCTACCTGGACAGCTTTGCAGATTTTACAAACAGCTTTTCCAGTAGGCTTTAATTGTTGTGGGGATAAGTACTTGATTCGTGAAAGTGATCTATTGGATGTAGATTACAGTAGGGATTTCATTGCATCCATGATCAGTGAAATTGTTACTTCTATATTTTTTGAGAAAAGTCCTGTGGAGGTCTTGAAGTTTTTTGATGCACTTCAGCCTTTACTGATGGAAAGCTTATTTACAGAAGGCTTTAGTGTGTGTCTAGAGGACTTCTACATACCCCCATCGATGATGCAAGATATTCAGAAGAATGTTCAGGTTATATCACCGCTGCTGTATCACTTAAGAACAACGTACAATGAATTGGTGCAATTGCAGCTGGAAAATCACCTTCGGTTGGCAAAACTGCCGTTGTCGCGATTCATCTTGAAGTCATCTGCGCTGGGTGATCTGGTGGACTCGAAAAGTGATTCAGCAATCAGTAAGATCATCCAACAGATCGGGTTTCTGGGTGTTCAAATCTCAGACAAGGGAAAATTCTATTCCACCTCATTGTTTGATGAGATGGCCTCCCTTTTTAGGAGCAAATATTTTTTCGAGGGAGTTGATTATCCATCTGGTGAGTATGGATTAATCAAGAGCTCCTTCATTTGTGGGTTGGACCCATATGAGATGATGGTCCATTCTATATGCACTAGGGAGGTCATTGTACGATCTACAAGGGGATTGTCTGAACCAGGAACTCTGTTTAAAAATTTAATGGCCATTCTTCGAGATGTAGTCATATGCTATGATGGCACTGTGCGGAATGTTTACAGCAACTCAATTATTCAATTTGAGTATGGTTCTGAGGTTGGAGGCAAGCCAGAAAATCTCTTCCCAGCAGGTGAACCCGTCGGTGTATTAGCAGCTACTGCCATGTCAAATCCTGCTTATAAAGCAGTTCTTGATTCCTCTCCTAGTAGTAATTCCTCATGGGAGCTAATGAAGGTAATGATATTTTTTTCTGTTGATAATTAGAATTAGTTAACACTTAATGTTCCATCTCTATTTCACGGAGGATTTGAATCTTTTCATGTCCTCATTTGTCCTTATAGGAGATTCTGCAATGCCGTGTCAACTTTAGAAATGAACCAATCGATCGTCGTGTAATTTTGTACATGAATCGATGTGGTTGTGGAAGAAAGCATTGCAGTGAAAATGCTGCATGTCTAGTCAAGAGTCACTTGAAGAAAGTGAGTCTCAAAGATCTCACAGTTGACTTCGTGATCGAGTGAGTCTTTTGTATTTTATTTTTCTTTTGTACAATCATTTACTATTTTTCATGGAGATATTTGTTTTACAAATCCTGTCTTCTACTTTATGCGTGCTTTCTCTTGATCTGTAACTACTCTCTCACTTTGACTATAATCAGAGAGCCACTTGCCAAGACGTCTGCTGCTTGCGATACTGCAATTTCAATCATAACTGCTGACTATTTTCGTCATAAGCCTGTGTAATTTGGTAAAAGGAAGCTGAGCTTTTACAGTGTTGTACCTTGATTGTTACTTGTGGCTTTGTGCTGAGCCTTAATCTCTTTATTGGCGACTAAATTGTTGACTTCAGGATAACTGCTCAACATCCAAAACATATGAATAATGGAAACACCTTCCAATTAAATTGTTAGAGTTTTAGGATCACTCAATTTGTTTACGCTAGTTTGTGTTGGAAGATTGTGATAAATGGGTCTATGCTATATGTGCTGCTTGTCCTTGATTGACACCTAACTCTAGGACTTCATGTCTTTATTTAATTGGAACTGCTGCATGGTCTATTTCCATGAGCCTTAAAATTGAGTATTCTAATTTTCTCAAGTTCTGCATTGCTTTTGAATGGAAAATGGATTTTTAAAGGCACTAAAGTGTGTCTTGTTTTTGTATTTATGGTCTGTGATTTGTGATGCGATTGCTTAATTTCTGAGCATCATATGGCATTGTATCTTTGCTGAAGAGGACCTGGCTTTGCTCAATTGAATCGGAATTTCATTAATCTAGTTAATTTTTTTTTCTTTTTTACTTTCAATATCTGTTAGAATGTTTAATGTGGCTGCTTCTTTCGGTCTAACACAAAAATGGTCTTACGGCTGTATTTGATCTTGTGCTCGCCTCTTTTCTTGCGCCTGGTCCATGAAAACTGATATTACTTAAGACATATTGCCAACAAGTTTTGTGGTAAATGCAGCAAAATAATATTTGAATGAGAAACCAAAGCAAAAAGCTAAAGGATGTGAAAAGGATATAATTTGTTTTAGAAAAATTCATGTATTTGCATCTTGTGCTTTTCGTCATAATTATTGTGCTCTTTTAGTGCACTGACAATGAAAATACTGCTGTTGGGAGAACTTTACCCTCCACCCATAAATTACACTATCTTATTAAGACATTGTAATGGATGCAACAATGATAATTGTTAGTGTGCATCATATTGTCAAATATCACTTTATTCTCATCATATTGGGAAATGGGACTTTTCTGTGTTCATCCCTGTGGTTCCAGAAATGCACTTGACTCAATTTCCAACAAAGTATTGTGATAGCCATGTATTATCCTGATATCAGCTGGTATTAACTACTTGGGGAATGTTATAGCATGCTTTTCTCTGTTTGGTGATTTGAGGTTTCAATTTACATTTAGGTACAAGGAACTACGGAGGGTATTGAAAAGCTCTGAAGGTCATGCTGGACTGGTTGGTCATATTCATCTCAATGAGGTTGTTAAATTAGTTTCCATGATTGCAGCTTTGTCTATAAAGTTAAATGTTTGGCAAGTTGGGATACTGTTAGGGTGTTTTGCGTTTTTAAGTTGCAAGCTTTGTGAAACAGGTGCTTCTGAAAGAATTGAACATTCCCATGGATGATGTTCGGAAGCACTGCCAAGAGACCATCAACTCATTCCGCAAGAAGAAGAAAGTTGGTAATCTTTTCAAGGGTACTGTGTTGTCTGTCAGGTTAGTTTTATTATTTCAATCGTAGTTGGAGGATCTGCCTGCTGCATCTCATATAGTCTGCTTCCAGCAGTTGCATTTGCTGTTTGTGCACTGTTCTGCAAAGTCGACGAGGTCCGAAATTTTGCCTGCTCAATGAGCTGGCAAGCAATGATGCAATTAATAGAACTAACAAGCTGTTAAATTCTCATAAATGTGTCAGTTGATTCTGAAAATGTCAAAAGGAAGAATATTGGTTTATACACGCAACGCATAGATTCAATTAGGAAAGTGATGAACGACTTAGGAAAGCAAAAAAAAAAAAAGGAAAAAGAAGAAGCTATATCTAAAGACAAAATATTTCGGACAGTTCGTTAAAGTGTCTATCAAATTTGTTAATTAACAACTAATTGGATCAAATGGTTTACTCTATAGCTGTAAAAGTATTTGGACATTTAAGTTTTAGTTGGACATTTCGCTGGTTCACAAAATATCCTCCCTAATTATGTTGTCTATGTGGGTTTTATTTTGGGAATATTTGCAATTGGAGATAACTTTCTGGTGAAGCTACAAATGGTATAACATGAATATTCGCCTCAAATATTGTGGAACCAACTGGGTTGTGATGTGCACGTCTGTTAATTTTCGTTGTCCTTTGCTATGCTAGTCTAGAATTTTTTTTTTTCGGATATATGTGAGTTATAAAATAATTACCTCACCTATAAATGGTTTATTTGGCATTTATTGATACTATGGCATGTCTCTTGATTTAGCATGTAAGTTCTCTGGCATATTCTTAATTTGTGCTTGTTTTCATTGTGTACAAAATGGGACATCTGATATGTTTTTGTTGACTTGTCTTCCCTCTTTGCAGCGATGGTTGCTCTTTCCAGCCATTATGTGCGGGTAGGAGATCCCAAATGCCATGCTTGATGTTCTCTTGTTTGGATGCAAATGATCCTCAATTGGAGAAAATTACGCATGTTCTTGCCAACAAAATCTGTCCTGTTATGCTTGATACAATCATCAAAGGTACTGTAAATTCCTTCAAGGTCACACCATTATTTCTATAGTTTGTTTTCATTGCTGATAGCTTTATGCATCTATCAAAGCCGTAGTGGCAACTTCAGTTGTGTGTGATTGGTTATAAGATTTTTATTCCGTGTAATGCTCTCCAGAATGTCCTATTTGTCTTGAAGTGCTGTGTCTTTTTTGTTTTTTATGACTCCGGGCCGGGTTCTGAAGATGCTATAGCTCCTTGTATTTTAGCAAGGATAGGAAAGTGTTATGGATGATGTGATGGTTTCCTGTGATTTTGATCTTTCCAAAATTCCATAAATGAAGTCTGGCATTCTAAATGATAGTGGAATTGAATGGTGGGCGAAAGAGGGGAAGTCAATGAATTGCATGATGTAAGGTTGTGAATTATATATTGCAAATATGTGATTACATGTTCTGTGTACTTGTTAGAATGCCATAATGTTCGTTAATTCAATCTATTTATTGTTATTAATAATTAGTATTACCACTTTTTGCCAAGATGTTCATCAATTATCTTACGCAGTGTTCAGTCCTGCATAGCAAAGTAAATTGAAAAAGAAGAAGAAAACTTAGGTGGAGTTATCTTCATGTATTACTGAGGCACATTAATGGACAGGTGACCCCCGGATTAGCTCTGCAAACATCGTTTGGATTAATCCTGATACAACTTCTTGGATAAGGAACTCCCGCAGGAATCAGAAGGGTGAACTGGCCCTGGATATCATTGTTGAAAAATCTGTATGCAAACGAAGTGGTGATGCATGGAGGATTGTTCTCGACACATGCCTTCCTATACTTCATCTAATTGACACAAAACGTTCTATTCCATATGCAATTAAGCAAGTTGAGGAATTGCTTGGAATATCATGTGCTTTTGATCAGGCAATTCAGGTATAGTTCAAGTTCTGGATAGTTAATATTCTCACAGTTCTTCCATTATCCCTAGATAGAGTGGCTTCTCAGGGGTATCCCCAGCCTCTTTTTATTTTTACGTATCTCTTTATCTTTTTCCATTATGTATTCCTAGATGACTCCAATTTTTTGGCCATTTGCAGCGTCTTTCGACATCAGTTGCAATGGTGGCCAAAGGCGTTCTGAAGGAGCATCTCATGCTCCTTGCTGATAGTATGACTTGCTCTGGAACTCTGATTGGCTTCAACTCTGCTGGATACAAAGCCTTTTCCCGATCACTGAATGTCCAAGTTCCATTCACTGAAGCAACACTATTTGTATGTAGATGTTCTTGTTTTGACGGAATGTGAAGGAATAATGTTTGTCTGCTTCAGGAGCTGTCATTTCTTATCTATTTCAACTCTTATTATGCTTGCTTGCAGACGCCCAGAAAATGCTTTGAGAGAGCTTCGGTGAAGTGTCATGTGGATGCTTTGTCAAGTGTTGTGGCATCTTGTTCCTGGGGTAAATGTGTTGCTGTTGGCACGGGCTCCAAGTTTGATATCCTTTGGGGCACAAAAGATGGCGTAAGAATTTTGAAATCAATGCTTACCTCCTAATTTATACAGTAGAACATATATAGCTGATAGATGACTAAACAAAACTTAGACACATGACTTTTCAATACCAGACGGCAATTTCAATCACATTTACACTAGATTCTATTCATTGAAACTAGTTAACTGTTATGGATAGCACTTCGAAAGTACTGCTTAGGGTGTAATCAAGCTGAGTCAAGTTGATTCCATGCCAAACTTGAGCTCAACTGGCATACTTGGTGCTCGATCGAGTATTCCATATTAGGCCTGAGCTTCACTTGATTATAATAGAGTTACATAGGAACTTGAGCTCAAACTTGAGGTTAATAGGCTCAAATATTGTCCATGCTATTATGTGTATCAAAGTTAAATATGGAGTTACTTTGTCCTTTTTTTTGGGTAATTATAAAGTACTTTTGAAAAAACAGAAGCTCGATTTGGTTATAAGCTCGTTTAGCTGGGTGGTGGGAGCTTGAACTAGACTTATTAGTACACTCAGATAGCTTGAAATCGAGATTGACTCGGAATTAGGTGAATCAGTCTTCAGCTCATAGTAGATTGACTCGGAATTAGTATTCAGTTTTGGCACTTTGATAGGCACTAAATTAGAAAAAAGTTTAGGCAGTGTTTCATTTGGAATTTCATATCTCAATTGGCGGAGCTTGCTTATACACATATGCAAGATTTTATCAGATTTTGGCCCTGCTATGACATATCACTGGTATCTTGAGGGTAGCAAATTTGATGGCATAGTTTTAAAGATATGAACTTAAAAAAGTGGAATCTAAAGAAGTATCAATAGACTCTTCAAAATTGTAGTGAAAGAAATGACTTCTTTGTAGTTGCCTAACCAAGTTCATAGTAAGGAGAACGAAAAAGGACATTAACATCTGCTATGCAAGGAAGTTGTGCCAGTTGAACATGGTGGGGCTCTTGAAGGAGTTGTCAACCTACTTCTAAAAGCTAAAAACTTGGGAAAAAAGTTAGTCTAAACTATGTATGTGCATGTTTCTGTACAAATCACCTTGCCTCAATAAAGCTGGTTATCTTGAATTTCTTACGCACACTTCTCTAAGTGAACTAGTTTTACAGGTTGATTTGAAACAGAAGGGTGCCACTGAAGTGTATAGTTTCCTTCATATGGTAAGAGGCCCCAATATGGAAGGAAGAGATGATTCTACTTGTCTTGGTGTTGACATTGAGCATCTTAACTGGGAAGAGGAAAATGCAGAGCTCAATCGATCTCCAGAAAACAATTCTGAGAAACCCGTTTTTGAAGACAATATTGACTTCCAGGACAAAGCCACATCTGCAGATAATGGATCCAGTGGTTGGGATGCTAGTGCTTCCTGGGAGAAGAATGACAAAGATTCAACCACACCAGGAAACAATAGAGAGTCAACTGCATGGTCTAACTGGGGATCCAAGAAAGCAGAGAGCCAAGTTGTAGATTCTCAAGTGGATGTTACAAAGAGCAGTTGGAACAATTTGGCATCTTGGGATAAAGAAGCTGAAAACAATCAGTCTGGTGGTCATAACTCAAAGGATCTAAGCTGGCAGAAAGGTAGAGCTGATGATGATGATGATGATCTCCATTCTACAAAGGTTGATGAAAATTCTTCCAAATCTGGTGGATGGGGGGCTGCTGCCTGGGGTAGTGGTGGTGGCTCTCAGAGCAGGAAGAGTTGGGATAGCTCTGAAAAATCTATAATTGATGAAACTCAAAGAAGTAAATTGGAACAGCAAAGCCATGGATGGGAAGCTACAAGCTGGGGGAAAAAAGTGGATGATGAAATGGGTTGGAATGGTGCTAAAAGTGTCAAAGATAAGTCTGGAAGTGCTGATCTGGATGATTCTACCAAAGCTAATGAACAACCTTCTGCGTCTGGTGGGTGGGATGCTGTTGTTGGGTTCAGGAATGAAGTTGGTTCTCAAACTGCAGAAACTGAAAAACAGAGTCAATGGGAAACTGTGGCGGGCTGGGGCAAAAGGGCTGAGGGCAGTGAGGTGTCTCAAGGGGGTTGGAACAGTTCCCAGAATGTAGGTGATACATCCAAAAAAGTTTATGAAGATGGTTCTCAACTTGGAAAGGGTTGGAATACTTCTCACAGCCCTGAAGCTAAAGAATCTGACAAGCAGAGTCAATGGGAAGACACAGGCTCGGGACAGAAGGCAGAGGATGGAAATACGTCTCAAAGAGGCTGGAATACCTCTAAAAGTGTTGATGACATGTCTGGCAGAGCTGATGGCGATGTTCTTCATTTGACAAGACCTAATGAACCATCTTCCACTTCTGGTAAATGGGGTACTGTGGCCTCAGGACAGAGCGAAGGTAGTTCTCAAATTGGAATAGGCTGGAAGACACAAAACTCTAAAGCTGAAGGAACAGAAAAATCAAGTCAATGGGAGCGTCAAAGCCAATGGGGAGGAGATTCAAGGAAGAAAAGCAAGGGACAGTATCCTGAATGGAAGATGAGAAGGAGCCTTTCACGACCACGTGAAATGATAAATGAAGACCCAGCTGCTCCTCGCATGTACACGGCAACGAGGCAAAGATTAGACATGTTCACATCAGAGGAACAAGATATACTTACAGATGTTGAACCCATCATGCAGTCAATACGAAGGATAATGCATCAGTCTGGGTTAGTGCCATATGATGCGTTTATAGCGTTAGCTCATTCGATATTTTGGTTTTTGCCTGGACTATGTGCATGTGCATATGTAGTTTTGGATGTGTTCTTTGGCTGATCAACACAGTTACTAATTCTGAATTGTCACTTCCTCTGCACTTATTCCCCATAATATATTGACATTTCATATGTAATTTGACAATCGGCACGTGAGATGACAATACTTGGTTGTGAAACTCATGATTGTACCCATCAATGTTGTAAAACTGGACCACAGGGAGAACCGTTATCTTGGGGGCCCTGTTGGTGGCTCAATGCATTTCAGTGTTGCTGATGGCACCAGTTAAAATAGAGGAACAAATATAACGTTGGTGGGGAAAGAGAGCTGAAACCACGATTGCTAGAGCTAAAGTCATTGTACTTATTCCATGTGGAAGATAATTTGCATGACAATATAAAATTTCCATAACTAAAGTTTTCTGTTATGACTGAAACTTTTTGTCTTTTATTCTTTACTCATTGTTATCATCATCTATTTCATTTGCATCCTGTTGCTCTTTTGCTGTTTTTTTCTTCATTCTGTGGTCATTGGCAGTGCTAATCTCTGTCTCTGTCTCTCTGTGACATGCTCATTTTGCAAGCTGCTTCTCTTAACACATCCTTTTCTATCTGAAGGTACAATGACAATGATTCACTGTCAGCTGAGGATCAATCCTACATAATTGATAATGTTTTCAATCACCATCCAGATAAAGCTGCTAAGATGGGAGCAGGAATTGAGCATCTGACGGTATTATTTTAATGACGAATATGATCACTTCTTATTAATGCATCATGCAAACAAGATCATCCATTTTTCCTGCAAGCCTGCTACTTATGATAGATGATGTTCCTTGCTGGAATGGGGTTAGCCAATTGGAGCCCTGGGGTTTTCTTCTTATCCTCCACCTTATTTTTTCTTTAAAAATATGATTTGGAAGATGTTACACATGGAAATGGGTAAATGGTCTATGATATATGCAATCAGTTAACAACGTGAGATTATATTTCAGAAATAAGTAATTGAACTCTAGACCTTCCCTTATAAGGTAGTTATTGCATATATCATTCTGTCCTGCCTGAGCTGTATTCAGCATCCTCCACCTTGAAACATCTACTCTGGGGATATGTTCTTTAACTCTAATGTTGATATCAGTCCCAGGAATGTTGTGTAAATCTCTCTCTCTCTCTCTCTCTCTCTCTCTCTCTTAACCTTTTTGGGTTAAATTTGACAGGTTAGCAGACACAGCAGCTTCCAAGACAGTCGATGCTTCTATGTGGTGTCCACTGACGGTTCTCGGGTGGACTTTTCATATCGGAAGTGTCTCGAGAATTTTGTCAAGACCAAGTACCCTGATGCTGCTGACCTATTTATTGGAAAATACTTTAGAAGACCCCGCTCCGAGGGCAAACGGGAGCAGAGCGTTGCCCCCGAAGAGCCTGCAGAAAATAGATAGGGGTCGATTCTTTTTTTCTTGGGAAATAGTGTTAGGATCTTAGTTTTTGATTCGGAATTCGGTCGTCTGCTCTTTTGATTTGTATATATATATTAAGCAGACGACTCTGTAAATATCTTCTTGCCAATGCCTTTTCCTGTTAATTTTATCTTCTGTTTCTCTTCGCTAATCATTTTTGGGGGATTCAATAATGCCCCACGATTCGCGAAAAAATGTGATGAGAAGTCATCTGATTTCGTTCGAAGAGTTGCAGCATTGTAACAACAGGAAGAACAATGCCCATGAAGGTATACATTCGGGTTGTCTTTCTAAATTGGATTGACTTGGTGGTTTTAGATTCAGTTTTTACGCTCTCCTATCTCCAAATCACGGGCAACAGATGAATATCGGCGGTCTTGTCTCTACCATGAGCACCAATTTTCTTCTTCTACCGTATAAAGTTGGCTACAATTGCTTTGAATGGGGAACTCTAGTAATCCTTCCTTGCTTTGGTATGTCAAATTCATTATAGCTTTGTTACATCAATATGCCGATCTGCATAATTGATCTTGCACGTAGCATGTGCAGAGATCCCAGGTCTGTTCTTAACTTCTAGTTCGTCATTTTACAATCGTCCTTCACCTCCTATAAAATTAGTTCATGAAGATTCATCTGATCCACCCATAATCCTAATCTGTCATGGAGATCCCTTTTTTCAGGGGCCCTCTCGTCATGCTTAGGCGGCTGGAAGATAGAGATTGAATTGGCTCTTTTTTCGCCATTTAATCATAGAAAATTTCATTTTAGAAAATAGAAATTAATTAAAAATGATAAGCACACGAGGCTTGATAAAAAAAAAGAAAAGGAAAAGATAATTTTCCTCCTACACAATTTGATGATTTTCTCCTATTATATTTATCACCCCTTGCCCGATGCTTAAAGTCAAGAGGATTTGACCGAAATATCCTTGGATGACACCGTTTGACTTTTGAGATGGATATTCTCATTCGCGAATAAAGTCACTCTCACAGACAATAACAGTTTCCCCCAGTCTCCTTCCACTCACTCGTCACTCCACTACTGATCCATTTCCGGGACGATCGGATCCGCCTTCGCCTGGTCCGGTACCCTCCTCCTCCTCCTCGCACCAGTTCATTCCTACGATTCTATCGGCGTTTGTTTCTCCTCCGTTTCGCGCTTCTTCTTCCTCTCTGTAGTTTGGGTTGAGGCGAGAGCTCGTTGCAGGTGAAAGAAACATGGCGTCGTTGCTGGCTCAGCTCGGGTTGCCGCCGGGGAATGGAACCGCGGCATGGGAGGATCAGAGCTTCATCAAACTGCGGAAGCGGGATCCTCACGTCACTCTGCAGTGTCACGATTCCGTCGAAGGTCAGTGTCGTTCGTGCGCTGGCCATGTCTGATTGAACCGCGAACGTGCTTTCATCTGTTGAACAAGGCAAAAAAAAAAAAAAGAGAGGTCGAATTGGGAACTGGCAGGAGCCTGTGGTTTTGTCACTTTACTGTGGCCCTTTGGTTGGCCTTTAATAGTGTTCCGTGAAATTCTCTTATGCTTGTCATGTTGAGTCCCACGTCCTTGGTATATCCTTCTTCCTTCTCCTGCTTTTGCAAGTTGTTCTCGCCATTGTGTCCTCGCAGTTTGGATCTCACTCTTTGTCTGTGTTGTCAGGAGCTCTTAGGTACTGGTTTGAACGGAGTAAAGTGGACTTCACCTTGGCGAACTCTGCGGTGTGGGATGATGACGCCATTGATAGCGCTCTTGACAGTGCTTCTTTTTGGGTCAAAGGCTTGCCTTTTGCAAAGTCCTTGTCTGGCCATTGGAAGTTTCTTTTGGCTCCGAGTCCTAAAGAAGTCCCCAGCAACTTTTTCGATACTGCGTTTGAGGATTCTAAATGGGAGAGTTTACCTGGTATTGCAAGTCTTCATTCTTCATAAAAGCAGCCTTTAAAATTCAAGCGCTGCATCCCTTAGTTAATATCATGTTTTAAGCGGGTAAAGATTACTAGGCTGAATATCAAATGTCGAAAAGAACCATTAGTTCTGCATGTGTCCAGGTTAAGAATATCAGATTGCCTTTCTTTTTGGCTACATCATTTCTTGAACTTGATGATGAATATATTATACACTACTGCAAAAAATTTAGTGAAGGTGCGGCTGTTAACGGAGGACATTCCTGTATTGATATTCCCTCCTATAGTGGGAGTTTACCATGATAATGCTCTTCTCACGAGTCGGTCTCTGCTATACCGTACCTCATTAAATTTTGGTATCTGAGTTTCATTGGGTGCCTGTTTGAGTTTGAGGTTTGGGTGAACTTTTCAGTGTTCAGATGAAACCTGTCAAGCATGTGGGATCATGAAATGTTTCGACCAATCCCAGTTGAGTTAATAATATCATTGCATATATGGTGCATTCTGCATATTCTCAATGATTATGCTAGGTAGGAATTTTTTTTGAGTTCCTCTTGGTTATATTGTTGAGGTATATTGTCATATTGTCATGATGTATTGCATACTGCAACATCTTCAAATTTTCTCACTCATTTTTGTTTAAACTGGAGCAGTTCCATCCAATTGGCAGATGCATGGATATGATAGGCCTATTTACACAAATATTCTGTACCCATTTCCACTTGATCCTCCAAACGTTCCTTTGGAAAATCCAACTGGTTGCTACAGGACATATTTCAGCATCCCTAGTGAATGGAAAGGTATTAGTTGTTTGAATGCTTAGCTAATCTGAAGCTGGTCTGCTCAAATGAAATAACATAATGGTGGTGCTCATATACTTTTATATTTCCTTCAGTTTGTTGTTTCACACCTCTATCCTTAGGGCATTGCTTGGTGTTGTCTGATGCTTCATATGTGCATGTCTCATAATTGTTAAAGATTATTCGTTGATGATGGAATCTGCGTGGAAAACTTCCAAGTGTGGCTGTACCAATTAGCTAGCTCCTGTATTCATGTCAATCATGAGAATGCTGAATGAAATCTAAATGCTATGGTCTGAATTTTATACACTCGGCTGATTGAAGGAATTTCTATTCTCTTGATTTTAGGTCACAACTTGTAAGTAAAGGATAGTGCATAGAATGATATTGTACTAGGAGTTTCCTATGCTATGTCTCTATTTAACGGCTGTTGGAGGAAACGCTTTGTAGTCACTAGTTGGCGGACAACTATTCCAACAAATTGGTGGCTTTTGGTAATCACTTCAGTAGATTCCAATTGTGGTCAATCCTTCAACTGCATAGTTGATCAGCCAGTCACTAAATTTACTGTAGAAAATCTGCCTTTAATGAACCCTTTTGAATGATTCATTTCCAGTTGAACTTTTCACTTTATTTCATATAAAGACAAATTCTTTTATTTAATTGGAGCTTAGATAAATGAAAACTGCTTAGATATGACTATAAACAAAATGTCGTCGGAAGTGAAGGCTTGACATCTGGTGATTAGTAATTTAAACATTTGTTCTGAGCATTTATGGGTAAATTAATTCCTATGGAAGAAAATTTTGTTTTCTTAAATAGTTTTATAACATTAATAATGCTAAAGGAAGACTCTAAATACGAAACAGAGGTTGCAAAAGCACCCCTAGCTTGCTTCTTGAGAATGCGCTGTCTTGCCTTTTTGAGTTTCTTCATTCAAAGGCCTACCAAGTGCTAGATGCTCTATTAGGGCTTAGCTTCTTGATAGCAAAGACAATTTCCTATAAGCACTCTCTTAAAAAAATATGCCCTAATTTTTTCTATCCTTGGATTGAAATGAAAAGTCTTGAGATTTTAGCTCAACTACACTGTACAGTGTTTGTTGGTGTATAAAACTTACCATATCATCTTCACTAAATTTGATTGAGCATGCAAATGTATTAAGTTACATATCTGTGGACTTGCTTCTTAAGTATGTCATGCGAAAGTAGTGAAAGTCTCTCTTGCGCATGCGAGCGAGTTCGCATGCCTGTGCGCATGTGTGCATAAACACCCACCCATGAGAGCCTTTTGTGCTGGCATGTTGCTAATGATATCATTTCTGTGTTGCATCTTTTTTCTTATGATGCCTTGCATTGTACTCTTCTTCTTGGTAGTATTTAGTACTTAACTTTTGAGTAACGCTAAAGATGCTTGTATTCATATACTTAATGGGTTGATTGAATGATGTGGCATACGGTAAGTTACTATTCAAGTTAGTCAGCCCATTTATATACTCGACGGAAATCTTCCATATAGTAAACACATTTAGCATATGAGTCGTAGTATCTCCAGCATTTTTCTGAACTCTTTATTGTGGCTTTAGCTTTGCTTCATATTAACATTGACCAGGGCGTAGGATATTACTGCACTTTGAAGCAGTGGATTCTGCCTTCTGTGCATGGATTAATGGAGTCTTCGTGGGATATAGGTAATTAATTCTCCATTCTTCATTAACTGTAGTTATTTGATTTTTTTATCCCAAGTTTGTTCCATCAGACAAGATATTGCGGCTTTGTATAAATATTCTTCTTTGCATTGGATTGGGGGAATTATTTTGAATTCATCTAATAAAGGCATGGTTTCAATTTAAACTTTTCACCAGACATAAATACAACTTAAACTTTGAGCCCTGGGTGGTTTTGCTCCTGCCTGAGCCTAAAGTGTGAATTAACATTCAATGGGAGGCATAGGAGGGTGTAGTGACCGAAAACATTGGACATGGCCCTTCCATGTGGAGTTTTTTAATCCATAAAGACGGCTTGAGGTCCTTTGGTTTCAAAAAAAGATTTTTTGATTTTCCTCTTCATAGAAAGAGAAAACGGAAAAGGTAAGTGTTTTTATCTTTTTTTCTCCTTTGAAATCATGTAAAGTAAGTGAAAATAAGAATTTTCTTTAATAATGAAAATGAAAATGTCTGTGTTCCATCATAATTGGAAGAGAGGCTTTTCTTTTGTTATTCCAGAGTTTTCATTCGGAAAGATAACAGTATGAGCACCAAGTTGTTTTAACTTCACTTTTGAAAACTGCTTCCTTGCTTTGTTTTAAAAATTCTCTTCAAAATGTTGCCAATTGCATATTAGGGTCTGCTTCATTCTTAGATAATCAAATTAGAAAATCCAGAAACTTTCCTGTTAATCTAACCAGGCCTTAAGTTGGTTGATAACGGTTTTGATACTTACAAACTTCTATGTGATGCTCTAGAACAATGGATGTTAGTATCATGCAATGTCTCCTTATGCACTTAACTTTTTCGTTCTTGCTTTGCTTGCATTTTGGTAGTACATCAGTTTGACATTTCCTGTTCACATTGACATTTAAACGTACTATCAATAAGTATTAGATAGTCTGGAAAATATGTTCATAGAGAATGTCTTCATTTACTTAATTGCTGTTATGGCCCAAGTAGAGAAAATTTTATGGCCTTGCCTCCGAGAGAACAAAAGGAAGCTTGAATGATGCACTTACCCTATTGTTTGATGTCATTAATGATTCCTCATTCTGGATTTTGGCTTGGCTGACACATGTTTTGCTTTCAGATTGTCTGAGTCATGTTGTTGCTTTTTGTTTGAAAAAGATTTGGGACTTCTATTCATACTCTTACTGTTTGCTAGACTGTTGCTGTTTACTAGATTTACTTCCCCCCCCCCCCCCCCCCCTCTCTCAAATTAAATGAAGTATGTGAAAGGCGGATTCCTCGTGTGCAGCACTTGCTGAAAAGGGATGAGAGATAGAAATTAGTTATAGGAAGAATCCTGATGCAGTGAACTTGTTGAGAAAGCAAGTTTCAGTTAGCCGTTATCGTGGAAAACTTTCACTGCTGGGTTCTTAAATAGGAAAATTACTGAAGGAATGTTCAGTTGTTTTAATCAGTTTATAACTGACACTTCCAAATGCCCGGTTTTGCAGTCAGGATAGTAGGCTGCCAGCTGAATTTGAAATCACTGACTACTGTAAGCCTTCTACTACTGAAGAAAAGAATGTTTTAGCTGTTCAAGTATTTAGATGGAGTGATGGTTCTTATCTCGAGGATCAAGATCATTGGTGGTTATCTGGTATTCATCGCGATGTGCTTCTTCTATCAAAGCCACAGGTTTTTTTTTTTCTCTCGACATTCTCATTTTCATGAGATTCTTCTTCTCCATAATTACTGGTTGTTGAACTGTTAATGCTGGTGGCGCTTCAGGGAACAAAATTGAATTTGTAATCTGGGTAGTGGCTTGTGTGTGTATAGATGAGTTTAATTTAACAAAGTTTGTAAGACAAATTTCTTTTCATCTCTTATTGAGCATTTGAAATTTTCTCTTGTAAGCTGGTCGTATGTTTTTCTCTTTGAGTAGATTAAGGATAGGAGTGTCTTTATAAAACTGTTGTGCACCATATGCAGAAGGTTCTAAATAGCATAAAATATTTATCTGAACATTTGCCTGCCATATTTGACCATATTGGTTTCTTTAATGACACAATTAATCCCAAAACCATTAAATAAATCTGCCAAAACTTCTTAAGATACTTCATGTTGATTTGGAATGTAATCTAGCTGCATGCTTTTAGTTTCTTCTTTTCTTATGGATTGATAAGACATACAGTCTGATGAAACTCTGTGGAAGATGTCTTCTAACCTGTTCAACACCTGCTTATGGCATCAATTGGAATTGACTAGACAATAACATATTCAGGTATTTATTGCGGACTATTTTTTCAAGTCAAACCTGGATGTCAATTCCACGTGCGCTGATGTTCAGGTAAGTATACAAGCAGAGTTGCGTTATACAAAAATTAGATTGCTTCAACTGAGGTCACTTTTCTCCGACTGAAGTGCTGTTTTACATTGTCTGAGTAGCCTTTTTTGCTTTATTTATTACTTTCTCTATGATTCTCTTGTTCTATGTATTTTTTCTCTTCACGTGCAGCAAGGTTTCTCGTCATCTATACGCCTTTATCTGTAATTTTTAGCAGTTATCTTTTTTGTCTTTTATCTTCTTGAATCTTTCATCTTAGTTGACTAGAAGATTTTCCTACAATGTATGGATCAATATCAACTGCATGCTTATTTGCGGCCTGCTCTTTCTTTGCCAGATGACAAAAGTTGCTGATAACATACAAACAATCAAAAAACAAGTCAAGCCTTTTTCCACTAAGTCGGATCTGCCATGAATAAAATTTGCATAAAAATGGGAAAAGAAGAAACTAACGAATTTCTCATTTTTCCTGAGTAATGGTTTTTTCCTTGGCATTTGGGATCTTTGTTTTGATAGTGCCAAAACTCCAAATATGGACGACACATTCTGAATAGGATGTCATGTGGTAAAGTGGATTTGTCATCTATTCCAAAGAAGTCTTGATTGTCATTTGAACGTACTATTTCATGCTGTGGGATATCTTGCTTCTTGGTTTTAGCAACCTTTTCTCTTATGCTTATTTTTATATTTTTTGAGAAAACTACTGTCTCCTTATATCATTGGCTTCTGCTACATTAAGCAGTCTTCCGCTGTGGATGCTTGAAATAAGTTGAGGTGGGGGGCAGATGAAAACCTATGCTTTAAAATTGCTTAAAATAAACTTATAAAAATTTTACAAGGTAAGTAAAATATCCATTCTAGTATCTGACCAAAATATATGCAAATCAACTGAAGTAATCGAATATACTTAATGATGCAGTTCTTTAAATCTATCCTATGAATAAAGTTGAATATGGGTCAGTTTTAGCACCCAACTAAGATGTACCTATACTTCACTGATTGCCAATACCCAGTTACATGTGAACACAAGATAATTATACATTTCACATGAAAATGTCACAGAACAAGGAGGAAGGCCAAAAGTTGTTGCCTCTCTCTTTGGATGTTCTAGTGTAAATTGGACATGTTGCCATATCCTTCTCCCTGACTCTGGTAACTGAGGGCCGTGCAATCATCATAGCATACTTTCTAACTTCTCCACAAATTTCAACTTATTTTACTGTTGTCATCTTTCCGTTCACTTCTTTATTTGGAAAAGTTCCATGCTGTTTGTGCAGGTTGAAGTTAAGATAGATGATTCTCGACATGAGCCTGCAGACAGCATTCTTTCCGACCTAATAATTGAAGCTAAAATCTTTGATACTTTGAGCTGGTACAACAAAGATGGTCATGTGGATCTTCTCTCATCCAATGTTTCTGATCTAAAGTTCAACTGCTCATCATCTGAAATACTTGGGTTTCATGATTTTATACTCGATGGAAAACTTGAAAGGCCTAGGCTCTGGTCAGCTGAACATGTAAGGGAATTGTTCATAAAGTTCTGAAACGAAGATTCTTGATTATGTTCCTGAATTGAGTGGTTACTACCTTCTATTAGATTTCTCCATAATTTCTCTTTTGGATCTTTCTGTGTTGCAGATCATGATGACAAGGTTCTCTCTCTTATACATATATTTTCTATTGTAATGACAATGGATATTAGTAATCAATTGACTTTTTGGGCATCTTTTATTATGGATTTCTCCTAGTAATTTTGACTTTTTGGGGATATTTTATTATGAAATTTCTCCTAGTAGTTTTGACATTCTTTCTTTCACTGTAGATGCTGTGCATGTAGATGTGCCATGCATATATGTACTTCCCTGTCTCTTTTATTAGAGATCCTATGCATGTTAGCCCTCAGACAATGCTTCTCCAGAAGTTATTTGTTTGCATTTCTTATTATTTGCTGGCTTGTGTCATTTCAGCCAAATCTCTACACTCTTGTCGTCATCCTTAAAGATTCCTGTGGCCATGTAATTGACTGTGAATCATGCCAAGTAGGCATCCGGCAAATTTCCACAGCCCATAAACAGTTGCTTATTAATGGGCAACCGGTCATAATGAGAGGAGTGAACAGGCATGAGCATCATCCACGTCTAGGAAAGACAAACATTGAATCTTGCATGGTCAAGGTAATAATAGAATTTTAGGAAATTTATCTTTCCTTATGATTGCTATTACAGTGGTGTTGGTTGAAATTGTATTTAAGCTCTCCATCTTTGCAGGATTTAGTTCTTATGAAGCAAAACAACATAAACGCTGTGAGAAACAGCCATTATCCTCAACATCCACGTTGGTATCAGTTGTGTGATCTGTTTGGCATGTACATGATAGATGAGGCCAACATCGAGACACATGGATTTATTCTCTCTAAAGATCGGAAGCATCCTACTCGTGAACCAAGCTGGGCTGCTGCTATGCTAGATCGTGTGATTGGCATGGTGGAGAGGGACAAAAATCATGCTTGCATAGTATCATGGTCGTTAGGAAATGAATCTGGATACGGGCCTAATCATTCTGCTTCAGCTGGTATTGGACCTTCCAAATTTTTGCACCAAAACAGTTTTTACGAATTATTGCTGTTGGAAGATACCAAAATAAGAATAAATTAATGAATGCGCTAATTTTCATTCTAATTCAGATTATTCTCTTGTAATGAAGTGCCTTTTGAAAGAACATGCACACATTTCACATGCTGTCTTTGATTCTGATAAGTAGATTACATAGATGGAACTTATCTATAGAACTAACATCCATATTTCTTTAGCCATTTTATGTTCAAGAACATGTTTCAGTGCAGTGGTTTGCCCAGCAGTCATGGAGGAGCCAACCTCTGAATAGATGGGTTGTGGGCGAAATGTACTTGAACTTGTAGTATTCAGAAAGAGATATTGATCTCTCCTTTAATTTAAAATGTTAGGAATTAGGATGCGTTTTTCATGCAGGAAGTATGGGCAACATAAGGTGCTAGAGAAGATGCATTCAATGGAAAGACCTTCCTTTGCTATGAGTTACTAATCTAGTAGTTTACATCAGGATGGATCCGAGGGAAGGATCCTTCTCGTGTATTACACTATGAAGGTGGTGGAGCCAGAACTTCCTCAACAGATATTGTGTGCCCTATGTACATGCGTGTGTGGGACATAGTGAAGATTGCTAAGGATCCAAATGAAACTCGTCCTTTAATCTTGTGCGAGTATGTAACTCCCACTTCCTTTCTTTTTCTTTCCCCTTTGTATAATGCTCTCTTTTAGTTCTTAATATTACAATATCTCTGACTGATGGTCATGCCATGTTTAATATTCATATGTCATTGAAAGGTACTCACATTCGATGGGAAACAGCAATGGAAACATTCAGGAGTACTGGGAAGCAATTGATAGTACATTTGGTCTCCAAGGAGGTTTTATCTGGGATTGGGTTGATCAGGTAAATTTCTGTCTGACCTGAAAAGTTGCTCATTCAAGCCTTCACTTCGCACCAACTCCTATGCTCAAAGTTGTGGACGGGCCATTTATATTACCATTAATTGTGCCAAATATCTAAAAGACAATTCTTTTCTTACATACTTATAATTAGGGTTACTTCTCCCCAATAATACTTGGCAAACATGTGGGGAATGAGAAAATGTCCTGTAAAATGCTTTATTGATTATATTGTTAGGAACTAATTATAGAGCCTATCCGTAGAGGGATCTGAATCTTGACTGGGTCTGGCTATTTGCATCAGTACCTTTTGTAATTTTTTTCTGTTCAATCCGGAAATAGTTTCTTTAATGGTATAATAATACCGACTTTAAGTAGCTGGTAAATGAGTCCTGGATGTTTTTTGACTGAATTAGTTGGACACAGCTGTTAAAGATTTCACAAGTCCTTTCAATAGGTAATCCAGGAACCTCATTAGGTGAAGAAGATAATTGTGATGGACATCAAGCACCTTAAAAACCATATCTTAAAATGAAATCAAATCAATTGAGTTTGTGTGGTTTATCAGGCTTGCAAATTATGTAATGTGATTGTCAAGTTCATAGGGATACATTCTTGAGGCATTAATTTTCAACAATCTTTTTATTGACATCAGAAGAAGAAGTAATCCTCACAGGTTTATTTAGACAAGCAATCATTTGGAGAACAAAGGGGGTTGTGGGTTGAATAAATGCATTGGAAGCAAGCATTTTAAGTTCTCTCCAAGAAAGACATGCATTTCCTTGTTCTGATGCTTGAGAAGCTGGTGTTATTGTCTGGTCATATTATTATGTCTGCAGTCAAGAACTGGCACTAATATCAACTTGAACTACGCCTGATATATATTCTATGAGCTTTATTTGACTTTCTCACTATGGCTATTGTGTAAGGATGATTTGTTCAGAAATTTTAAGTCATGTTCTTTCAATTTAGGGTTTGCTAAAAGAAAAGGCTGATGGCTGCAAACATTGGGCTTATGGAGGAGACTTTGGGGATATTCCTAATGATTTGAACTTCTGTTTGAACGGACTTATATGGCCAGATCGAACTCCACATCCTGCACTGCATGGTACATCTCACTTTATACTTTTCATTGACATATGATTTTGAGTTTAGTGGCTTGATTAGCTATCGATCTGCGTGCTCACTGTGGCTCTGTTCAATGTCTGCAGAAGTGAAGTGTGTCTATCAACCGATCAAGGTTCTTTTCAATGGGATCACGCTAACGGTACCGACATGCCTCAGCTAGTATGTACAAATTTTTGACTGAAGCTTACAATGTTTCAATCTCCTTTACAGATAAGGAATACTCATTTTTATGAAACGACGGAAGGGTTAGAATTTGGGTGGTTCATCCATGGGGATGGATGCAATCTGGGTTCTGGGACCCTTTCACTTGCCACGATTGGACCACAGAGCAGCTTTGACATAGAGTTAGAGAAGGGTCCATGGCACTCAGTTTGGGCTTCCTGCTATGCAACTGAGATTTTCTTGACAATTTCTGCTAAGCTTTTGCGGTCAACGCGCTGGGCTGAAGCTGGGCATACTGTGTCTTCCATCCAAGTCCAGCTGCCTGTGAAGAAAGTCCTTGCTCACCATGTGAAAAGCTATCCCGTTTGTTGGTACCTATATTAAGTTTGTCGCATTTTTATAGTGTGTTCAACATTAGTATTGTAACCTGCAGGATATCAAAGTTGAAAGTGGTACGTTCTTTAAGGAAGTTTCTGGGGACACAATCAGAGTCTGCCATCAGAATAATTGGGAGATAAAATTCAATGTCCAGAAAGGAGCTCTTGAAAGCTGGAAGGTTGTTTATATTGTAGTTCTTTTTTTAAGCAGAAGATAATCATCAATCTTACATCTAAGGTGTTGTCCCACATTTAATCATTCCGAATCAATGGCTATGTGATTCCTGAAGATATGGTAACAAAATTGCAGGTTCAAGGAGTTCCTGTCATGGATGGTGGCATTCTCCCTTGCTTTTGGCGAGCGCCTACAGATAATGACAAAGGGGGAGGCTCCACTAGCTATCTCTCTTTGTGGAAAGCTGCTCACCTCAACAACCTCTCAGTAGTTACTGAGAGCTGCTCTATAGAGCAAGATTCTGACAGGCTTTTGAAAATAGAGACAGTATACCATGTTATAGTGCAAGGTGAGGAGGGTTCCCTTTCTCAGCCTGGGAAATCAATTGTAGTATTTGAATGTGATGCGACATACTCGATCTACTGTTCTGGGGATGTCATTGTGGAATACCTTGTAAGGCCCAGTTCGAATCTTCCACCTCTGCCACGAGTTGGAGTTGAATTCCATTTGGAAAGTTCTTTGGAGCGGATTCAATGGTACGGACGAGGTCCCTTTGAATGTTATACAGACAGAAAAGCTGCTGCCCATGTTGCGGTCTACGAGGAGAATGTGGCCGACATGCATGTTCCCTACATAGTTCCAGGAGAATGTGCAGGCCGTGCAGATGTGAGATGGGTGACTTTCCAAAACAGAGATGGTGTTGGGATTTACGCTTCCATTTATGGCAGTTCTCCTCCAATGCAAATGAGTGCGAGTTATTACACTACATCGGAGCTTGACCGTGCAACGCATAATGAAGATCTTGTTAGAGGAAGCAGCATTGAGGTAATGTCTTGAGTCAGAAATGCTTTCTCGGTTGCTTAATGGTATCTACTAGTTTTGATTCATTCGACTGTTTCTATTCATCTGCAAAATGTGCGTAATTTCATTGTGCACATCCAGTTCAATTTCAGTTTCTACAAAATCTGAATGAAATGCTAGAACAAGAAATTTAGAAATTTTCGGCTTTGTTAATGTGTCAAGTTCCTTATTTCTGGTTCTCATATAAATGCATCTATAGCTCCAGTCTTATGCCAATGCTTCCTTTTAGCATCTTCTTATTTTTGGGGTCTTGACTGTTAGAATTCTACTTGCTGTTACAGGTGCATCTCGACCACAAGCATATGGGATTGGGCGGTGATGATAGCTGGTCACCAAGTGTTCACGAGAAATATCTGGTTCCTCCCATACCATACTCGTTTGCTATCAGATTTTCTCCAGTGAGCTCTGCAACTAATGGATGTGAAATTTACAAGTCTCAGTTTTAGAACACAATTTATCATTGTCAATTTCGCTGCCTCTCTGCATGGTCCACAAATGACCACTGGCACCATAATTTGCAAGAGTGAACCTTTGTGTTGGACCAAATCCAATCTTCCTTTATCTGTAAGGTTTTCTTACTGGTGCTTAATGCAGTCAACTTGTGTCTAGACATGCAAAGTTGTCTTAAGCCCCAATCTGAAGATAAATAAAACCATGTGTGTTGGCATATATTTGGAAATGGACCTGCAACAAATCAGTGGCTTTATGTCGTTGATCCGTCTGAAGAGGAACTCTCTCTAATGAAGATATTGTGCTTCTTCCCTGAATTGTGTTTACTTATAACCATCTCATGGATCTTATCGGTGAGTAGTAGTTATACTCGAGTAGATATATTTATGACCCTGCGACTATCATGGGCTTAACGTTGCGAGATGTTGATGACTGATTCTGTCATTTTCGCTTATGATCTTCGTAGATTCTTGAATCACTAATATAGTCGCCTCGCAAGAATCCACAACATGCAATAAGGGGACCACCTTTTTTGAATACAGGACGTGTCACATTGGTTGATATAATAATACTAGCTTCTCGGCATGATTCTTTATGCAGGTGATGGGGCGGGAAAAGAATAATAATAATAATTGCTTGTTATGATCTCTGGTCCCCATGTCCTCCGCGAAGCCAGACATGGTCCTGGTCTCCTTTAAATTTTGCCGGTCGGTGTCTGGCATTGTTCTGAATCATTCAATTGAAATAAAAACACTTCATTTAAGATGTCAACTGTATGTGATTTGGCCGTAACATTGAGGGCAGACAATAGCTTGACATGTTGCGACGGCCTGAGTCATGATGGATGGGATCAAGGTTGATGTTGGGTGCTGAGACCTCCCCTGATGAGTCTGAATGGTATATTCTGATAACGTACATGTGAGTAGTATTAGCAAAGTTGCATATCAGAAAATCTGTTGAGCAATTGATATACCATAATTGGCCTATAGCTAATCAGTTTGGGCTTTTGAGTAAATGTGGGTCCAATTTGATATGTTAGTAAGCTTGAACTTAGCTCCTTCTTGGCGATTTCTGTGAACAAAGGTGTTGGGCTTCTGCTACACGCTTTCAAGGTTATGTATGGAGTGGAGTCTCATTAGGAGCATCATATCCTAGCTTCTACAAAACGTGCCTAGATACTTATGATGCTTGTCCAACAACCCCCGTGCTCCTGGCACTATCAGATATTCCCACATGCCATATTAGAAAATTTAAGTTACAACTCAAGGCCCGTAAGCTACACAACTCGCCAGTGATCTGCACAGTGCTCTCCGCCCATCTGCTCTTGATTTCGAAGTTCTCAGGTCAAATGAGGAAACTTGTGCTGCGTCTAATCTTTTGTAGAAACGCCAGGACCTCTTAACCTATTCCCGGTTGGCCAACTTGAATTCTGCTTGATTTCACTTTGGACATGAATGTACCATTCTTGCGGAGTCGATTTGCGTGGAAATATGTGTGTTTGTCCGAAGGGAAAAAATGAGGAACTCCGAACCTCTCAACATAATCTGAATGCTGCCCGACTTGCAGAAGAATAACACGAACTTTTATGATAATGATTCTTGATTCGGATTGGGATACGAAATTCATGGTGACGCAACTAAGAATGTTTCTTTATTGCCTTCACCGATCTACTGTACATCTTATTCATTACAAAATTCCATATCCCACCCTTTTCTGGTAAAAGATATGGGTACAAAGAATCAATCCTGTGACGGCACGCTTTACAAAAAGAATGAGGCTTAAAATCTGATCGTGTCTACCCTTACCTACAACACATTTCTGTCAGCCTATAACTTACGAGACGATGAAGGCGATAATCTGCCGTTTGTTTACCAAGAGCATGAGACACCTGATCCTAGATGCCATTCTCTAGTACTCGCCGTTGACCGTGACGGCAACCTTCTCACCATCGAGAACCATCATCCCATGCATTGACTGTACATAGGTGTCCACACGTGGATCGACAATTTGAGAGAATCCGAGCCTCAAGTGTCTTCCAGAAAAATTCTGTATATAAAATCACGGAACCGTCTGGAGTACTGCTTTGGATCAACCGCAGATATTGAAGTCGGGTCATATTGGATTGATTTGTATGCATGCTCAAGCTTCTTGCTAATATCATAATCCTGCAATATGTCTATTATGCCAAAGAAGAGGATGACCTCGTAGAGCTCTCCCGTTGGTTCACCAACCAGCTGTAGCTCGCAGCCGCTTCTCCTCATTGTTAGTTCAGCCCTTGCAGGCATGTTTATCCCTAATCTGGTTGAAGCCCACCTGCCCAATATCATCAGATATGATACTAGCAGTGCTAAAGTCACGTACGAAGAGCTAATTTGATTGAAATGGTAAATTGTGAGGGTGAAGCTCTAAACAATTGTCACAGCTTACAAAAGGATGGAGGATGTTTCAAGGAAAACTAATATACTGAGAAAGAGAAGTTCCATATATATGCCTTCCATAGAAAGAAATATGATCAATCTAGAAGCACCAATTTTCTTCCTTAGTTGTTTATTGTATAGGAGTAACGGATTTACCTGGTAGGGTCAAGTTGAAGCTGATCCATTTCTACACTGGAAAGGCGAGGATCTACAGGATCAGCAATGTTATCTCCAATGCCTGAATAGACATTGTAGCAAATGTTAAGCCTCGCTAATATAGCATAAATCAAGGCATTGAGTGAAATGGCAAGAGTGAACCTCTAGGAGTACGAACTCCAGCAGGACTAGCCTCGGCAACTAAGCTATCCTCGTTGTAAGAAGTGTCTCGGAAGTGAAGACCAATCAGAAGACTGTAGTCCATTATCCTCTCCTGTTCAAGAAAATCACAGTCCTTGTCCACTTGTCTGCACAAAATGAGTAACATATTAGTAGAGCACGTAAACAAATTCAGCATATATTAGGATTGGCGCAACCTTCACAGAAAGACGCAAAAACTCAACCTCTACTTATAGGCACCTCTCTGAAGTTGCCAGCAACAGATGGAAGAATTAGTTTCACCTAAGTAGAAGTTTGAATTACTATGAATGGAGGAGTTCTGGCGTGCTAGAATCCCACTTCCTTCTCTAAAGAGAGAGCTCTACTTAAATTATATATCACAAACAAGTTGGCTTGTGAATATCTTAGTTCATTATATATCAGAAATGAGTGGTCGAAGTTCCACATCTCTACCTTGCTTTTGCAATATTGGGCTTGAGTTTGTGGGTAGAAGTTGCATGGGGTTGGCAAAGAGTGCGCAGAAGAGTAATAAAGGTACAAAGAAAGAGGAATCAAATGGTTTAATAGCCCAAGCAGAAAAGAAATCTCACCTGCAGAACTCTTGGAACCAAACATTCTGCAATCTGAATATAAAGTTGAGATCGAGGTCCTTAAGGGTCGTAGTAGCCTCAATTTCAGCCTCCGGTTTATCCGTAATACGACCATGAGAAGAACCCTTCAAGTCAAAGCGCCTATGGATTGCGTATTCGGAGCAGAATAGGTTTCCCATAATGACAAACCGTACCTGGGCCACTGATTGCAAATGAGTATGACTATGGTTTTATGTCCTGTGATTCACCTAGGGAGATTTAAATCAGATTCCAGCGTATCTCAAACGTTACCTTCTTTTGTGCAGTCCCAGTCAATTTCACGCAATGTAGACCAAAGTATTTTGTAACAAGAGTATTCTCATAGGTTCGGACATGATTGTAGTAAGATGGAAGCATCCTCAAAAGCACCTGTAGAAAAGCATGCACGACATTGTAAACAAAACAGAAAGAAGACTATAAATTCAAAAATTGCTAAATTAAAAATTTCTAGCTAGGTGCAAATAATTTCCACCGAAAATCTTGAGAAAGCTTTGCATGAATGATTGAACCTAGCAATACGCCTTAATCAGACTAATTGCTCTAAATCGTACTTTGGTACGAGTGAAACTGATTAAACATTTGGAGGTAAGTTGTTAACTTAGATATAAACATGAACCTTATGATAGGAAGACTGGTTTCTGCTACAGTAAATTATTTAGTGAGATTGCACTGATAAATGGTACTTCATCACTCGTATTATGCAAGCAACGAGGGTAACACACCTTTACTTCTGATTTTTTCATGGTCTTTATCATGTAGCGATCATCATGGGTCAAGTAGAAGAAACTTCCACTTTTCCCTGGGGAAGAAAGCTCGCGCAAGGCATCATTCCCACAGATCGATATCATATAATCTGCCGCATCAATTCTAAACAATTTTCTGAGAGTCCTGCAGATTGACAAAAAGAATATATATTGTCAATCTGAAGTCTGTGTTAATGAAATCTGGTGCTTTGAAACTTGAGTTCTCTTGAGTGAGTTCACAAACGGAGATCCAGAAAAAGTTTAATGAAGGACTATCTTGGGAGATGTCGGCCTAAGCTTATGCTAGTGAGCACAGTATCATTAGATCCGCCCAAAAACTCTACCAGATTGTAGATATATCCATAAATGGTAACCGTGTGGGACAGCTGAAAGAAATTACCATTAGTGGGAAAAAAAAGGTTCAAGATTACCTGAAAACCACTGGGCAATAATCCTTCCACCTGAATTCACATGACTGGTGGGGTGGAGTATGCTTGGATCCTTCGGGAGGAAATCTAGTCCACACTTTCTCCTTGGGATCAAAAACTGAAGCTTTCAGATCCAGGGATGTAGCTGGAGCAGGCCTTCCAACGGAATGCCTGTGTGGGCGATATTGAATAACCGATTACACGCAAGAAAGATGTCCGATGACATGCCGATCATGATGACTTATGTACAAATTTATTGTCTGGAATTGTTCCCCGTAGAAGAATACGAGATGAAACGTGACTGCTTTACTGTCTTTCTTTATTTTTTTTCTTAAGTTGACAGACAGGCAATAGATCGTTACTTCCCCTCGTTCACTACCCCTTCCATTGAACACCATAACAGGCGGGATACTAGAAGTGAAACTACATGTTAAATTAACCGAGGACACAAATATCTAATCAGCCAATAGGGAAAAAAAGAAAGACAAATTTAAAACCTATGAATATGTGAAACTGGTGGACAATTAATCATAAACAAGTTTCAATCAGCAAAGCTAAACTTCTATTATCCAATTCAAAAATAAAAAGGAGGCAAAGTTAAACTACTAATAATAAAAACCCAGTACCTGATTCCTAGCTGCAGGTTGAGCATAAGCTCATAGTTCCTGTGTCCTTTAGATATAGTCTCTCCCTGTTTCTTTGGTGGTTTTATCCTTAGCATCTGTTGTTTAGTCAGTGTGTCTCCCATGCTGAAGTCGTGAGGCTGAGTATTCCCCAGCCCTTCATCGTCATCCCTGAGATTATTTCCATCACTGCCTTCTGATCCCCAACTGTAATGAGACACCCTTCCATCCACCGACATCCTCCGTTTCCCACCCCCGTCATTCTCCTTTTGAGGTCTCCAAATTTGCTGCTTTTGCAAGAACTCCCCCTCAATCCCTGGCCAATTCAGCAACTTCTGTGATGGCAAAATCGAAACTTTTTCGCCAGGACAAATCTTGCAATCCTGCAAATCCACTGAAAAAACCTCTTGAGGATTCCAGTCGATGTTACCTCCTGCCGACCCCGACGGATAGTATGTGCCGCTCTGCTCCTTTGGGTCTCTACTCCAAATGCCGACATAAAAACTACCGTCCGCCCATCTAAAAGTCCCATTCCCTTTAGGCAAACCATCTTCCCAAAATCCGTCATATCGATTTCCATTACTCCATATCATGGTACCATTCCCGTTGATAGTCCCATTTTTCCATTGTCCTATGTAATTGTTCCCATTATGCCATTGGTACCGCCCATGGCCATCTTGCATCCCGCGCCGCCACTCTCCTTCGTAGTAATCACCATTAACATAAATCTTAGTCCCTTGCCCATGTTTCAAGTTCATTATCCACGAACCTCTGTATGTATCGCCAGAAGGGCCTGTATAAGTCCCTTTACCATCCATATAAGCACTCTTGAATTCACCCTCATATGTGGCACCACTTGGCCAACAAAACTTCCCCTTTCCCATTGTCTTGCCCTTGAACCATTCGCCAACATACATACACCCGTCAGTCCACAGATACTTACCGTGACCGTGGGGGAGGTTATCCGCCCACTGGCCGGTGTAGAAGTCCCCATTTGATAGGACTCTCTCGGCATGATAGACCTCGCTCTGGCCCGCATTGTCCTCGTCGTCAACGTGGGCAACCGACATAGCGGCGAAAATGCTGTTCACCCTTTTCTTTGCAGCAGCTTGTGATTTCTTCACTGTTTTTTCCCAGGCCTTCAAAATTCGGCCGTGCTTTTTGCTCATTTCTCTCTGCCCCCTAACAAATGTTAACGCTTACATTCTCCTCTCCTCCTTCCCTATACCCAGATAAATGCCTCTCTCTCCCCCACATCCACGCACACATTCTCTCTCTTTAACTATGTGCCTTCCCTAATGAGAACTCTCCAAACACAATAAGGTATTCTTGAAACGGAGGAGAGATATAAACAAGACATATGCCGGAACATGAAAAGATAACTCCTTTTATATGTCGTGTAGTCTGAATTTGCATTGGTGTCAGCTCTGTTTGTGCTGCGAAATCGGTTGTTTGAGATTTGGAAGGAAAAAGAATGGGAGTGTTGGATTCATAACGGAGAAAGCAAAAGTTGGGGTTGGTACCGATGGCAAGCTTTTTCTTTGTTTCTGGGTCTATTTTCTTTTTCTTTTTTTCTCCGCTCTCTTTTCCTTTCTCTTATTTTTTTCCCCCTCAGTTTCCACTTTTCTTTTCCCGATGGGTTTGGACCAAAGATTCAAAGCGCTGGTCTTTGCATCCGGATTTGACTCCTGAAACCACTGTCAGGCCAAACATTTGGAGAAAACAGAGACATGTCATCGCTGGTGGTTATCCCATTTGCCTTTTTTGGGGGTGTCAGATCAGAGAGCAGTGACGCACTTGGCATTTTTACTATAATTCTCCAATTATCCTTCTCCTTCAAATAGTAATCTTTTTGCCCTGTGCCCTTCATATTTTACCACATCTTCCCAGAAAAAGGAGCAAGCTTGTTAAGTATGTCCCTCATAATTTACACAGTCCTTGTCCTTTTCATGACTTTTATTCTCCTTTAGCAGAATAAAGAACATCCATAATTTCGACTCCTCAGTGCATGAAAGCAAAGAGAGAGGGAGAGAGATTGTCGTTGGCAAGACTTTCTTGTTTGGGGGAGAGCGTTAGTCCCATTGCCTACGCTTTTAGAGGTACATATGCAGAGAAGAAGTACCCAACAAAGGGCCTCTTTACTGACCATTGGGCAGACATTGACAGCTTCTCATGCTATTAACAATGGCGAGTCCTTGTCCTAGGCGTGTCTCAGTTCACTAGAACTCGGGCACCGCGTCCTAAGGCATTGCGCGGCCTGCATCTTCTGACAAGTCAAAACCCAGCCCCTATTGACCAGTGGACCCCGCTCTTAGCACTGGCTGTAATCCCATCCGCTCGCGCTCCTTTCTAGAACACGTCACCACTTTAATACACATCAAAACTCATTCCATATGTATCGTGAGTTATAACATATGCAGTGTTGATGTCCTTCGAGGTAAGCCAGACGAATTTAGTTCATAATTTCTTAGTAAGGATCATAAGCTCATGACATTTGTCTAGCCTTTATGACTTATGTGTGAAATTTCTTATGACCACTACTGACTGTTTCAAAAGCTTAAGTCGTTAGGTAAAAACGTGGATTGATATTTAAATACTTTTACACTTCTCTTCACGCTTAGTCTGGTATTTTTGTCTAGTATTAAGCGTGAAAAGATTTGGAGAGACAAAATATGGACTTGGTAAGATTTGAATTCATGATTTCCTGCTCTGATATCAAGTGAAATTTTTGTAGGACTATTGCCAACTGTCTTAAAAACTTAAACCGTTAGATAAAGACGTTAATTAATATTTAAGTACTTTTCACATTATGTGCATAATGCACAATGAAGCATTAGGTTTTTCTCTTTCTTTCTTTCTTTTTTTTTTCCTTTTTCAAGCGATGTAGGATTTGGTAGCCCGCCAATATCCTGACTTGAGTGTTCGGGTACGGTGCAATTAAGCGGAGAGTGCTGGTGCGAATTCTGGTCCGTTTCGTGAGTGAAGTCATTGGCCTAATGAATGTTTGTGAGAGGACTTTGCTGCAGAAAAGCTCAAAGCTACCGGTCGATTGGTTCATCCTAAATTTGGGGGGGACCCCATTGGCGTTGTGGAGCCAGGCAATATGAAGTTGCATTAAGTCACGCAGAGAGAGAGAGAGAGAGAGAGAGAGAGAGTTCAGATGTGAAGGGGAATTCGTGGGGGGGTGTGAAGGGCGCAGGGGACAGTTCCACGTCAGTCATTTGTTTTTGATGGGTACTATGTTAAGGGGTTGTCTCCCATATCGACGGCACATGGTTGGCTGTCAGCGTCCACTCGGCCTTTTTCCTGTCTCATCGTCATCGCATCCCTTGGGCCGCAAACCTGGTCTTGGAAAAGCAATCGCCTAATTTTCAACCGACCCGTAAACTCGCTATTCCTACAAGTGAGCGACTCTAAAACATCCATTTAAATTTCACTCTAAATGTAAAATCTATCCATTCTCTAATTCTTGATTTCTAAAACATACGCGGTATAACTTGAAATCTATCCCATTAATTAGTTCCAAAATCTATTCGAGAACCGGCTACTCTTTTCTTTTTGTTTCCTTTTAGTCAAATAAAAATCTAAAATGAAATTGTTTTTTTTTGTTAAATAAGAGTTTAGAATCGCATTTATCTCAAATAGAGGATTGGAGTTGCACACTTAGTCTCAAATTAGGGCTCTAGGTAGCTAAAATTTCATTGGTCAATTTATTCCAACGATTAAAGCACGAGCAATTTTGTCTAAAAATCTTAACTGGGCGAAAAAATGGGTTAATCCTAAGAAGGAAGGATCCCAAACTGAATTTCTTTATGGATTTTCCTTTTTTTTTCTCATGTAAATCTTCAATTCTCAATGTTAGTTTTCCCTATAGATTTTTCTCCCAACCATATAAGATAGAATCCTGTCATCTTTTGAATTCTCCTTATAATATTTTCTCCCAACCAAATCATAAAGATCCCAAATTTACCTTGTCGAAAAAGCATTCTATTTCAACCTTATAGAGAGGTCCAAATTTTTATGACTTGAATCTTTCTACAAAAAGTTAACCCCTTTACGTCCGAAACTTCTCATCAAGCCTCTTTTCAATATACCATAAAAAGAGGCTCAAATGGAAAACTTTCAAAGAAAGAGAAGTGTGTGTTTAGCATTGAGCACTGTAATACAGTTGCAACAGAAGTTAAATTGATTGGTGCTTGCTTTGAAGTGATTGCAGTCTATAATTTGAATTGAAGAATTTGTTAGCTGTCTGAAGAGAAGCAAGGCCATTTATTTCTTTACGAAATCTCTTGTCGAAGAATACTTTTATTGTCCGAGGCATCTTGAATTGGAGAATCTGTTTGGTGCACTAGTTTAACTGAAAAAACACTTGGTGCGCCACTTTAAAGAAGCATTTGGAGGAGCGTCCTTTTAATTTGCTTTGTTTTGTTCCCTCGTTCAATACCGATTTGTTCCCTCGTTCTTTGATTGGGTTGAGAGAACAAGCACTAATAATTGGAGAGTTACGTGGGAAAGGTAAAAAGTATTCAAGAAGATCCCTAGAATTCAATTTAGATCTTTCGTCCTTAAAGATTTGTCATTTTTTGTACCCTATTACAATTTTTGGACGAAATTGCCCATGCTCCATTGACTAGAATAAGTCCACCACCAGCGGAATTTTGGCTGGCCCGAGAGTTAGGGCCCTTATTTGAAACTACGTGGACAACTTTAGATCCTATTTAAAATAAGATTCGCTCCGAACTCTTATTTAAGAAAACATCTCAATTTCAAGTTCTTATTTAAAATTTTCCCCTATAAAAATCTTGGTAAAATAAAATAAACAATTATAAGTCCAAAACACATAATGGTCGTTATTTAATCCCCCTTCTCGATGCAACTCTTATCTAGGAATTTGGAATCAGGCCATACAATACTAGTTCTATTGTTTTTGGAATTGAAACTGGACCGATAACAATTGCAACTTTGAATAGGGCCGGTTCTTATGACCAATGTTGGTCTGATTTCCAATACCCTTGCCCAATGCTTACCTCTAGTTGCTCGCTTGTCCTTTTTTCTTTCTTTCTTTCTTTTGTTGGTCATCCAATCTTGTCTATACTCATTTTAATATACTAAAATTTACTCGAAATCTGACTTAAAAGCAACTCGAAATCTGGTCATTCCTCGGAGGAATGTTTCTTCACTAATACAGCCCTTGCTAATTTACTCATAACCTCAATTATGGAAGCGTTGTTTGTCATCAAGACATCAGTTTCACGTCCCCAGTACTGACTGAATAAAATAGACATCCATGATGCAGAGTATTCAAGTTCTTAATGAGTTTTGCATCATCGACCTTGTAGTCGCAACGTAAATTCGTGCAGTGCTTGAAGAACCTGCATAAGTCTCTCCTTTGCCTCTGGATCAACCAAGTTTCCCTCGCCGTCGAATTTCCTAGGTGGTTGAAATGCGTTCAGGACGAATTCAGGCTTGTTGATGAAATGAAGATCGACAAAGACACCAATTTGACGGAGATGATACTGTGCTCGTCCCCCACCACCACTTCCTCCCGCACTCACAATGGCAGCTGCCTTACCGGCCCAAACATTTGGTGGTCTAGATGCCCAGTCAATTGCATTCTTTAAAGGTGCTGGTATGGCAAAAAGAAGAAAATAATTAAGAAATGAATGACTGCCCAAATGCAAAACCTCATCATCCTTTACTATCGTGTGAATGCCAATTCAAGCTGAAGACCAATGTTTCGTACTTGTTTTCCTCCTGAGCAGGACATGGACCAGGCACAATTAACGGCCCCGTCAACCTACTTTCCCACATCAAGGAGTTGGCTTAGTAGTAAAGAAATGGACATGTATGTGAGGTTTACGCAAACAATAAAGGTTCAAACTCCCAATCCCATCTACTTGATCTATAAGATTATTAGGGTGTTCATGCCCAAGATTTACTCGCCTAAGTTGGGGACCCTGTTAGAAATAAAGAGTCCTTCATTTCCTTAGCTTTTATAGCTGGAATAATATCAGAAATGATCATTGTCTCATTAGACTAAATAATTAGAGTGTAAATTCCAGTAACTTGTGAACAGGAACCCACGTGAAGTGGCAAAAGCGCACCTGACAAGCGTTGGAAGAATAGCATTGTTGATGAATGTTTTGATGGTGACAACATCAGATGATATCTTATATGCAGAACGTGGTGGAAATGTTCAGAAGGAAAAGACGAGATCTTATATGCAGAACGTGAAATGTTCAGAAGGAAAAGACGAGATCTTATATGCAGAACGTGAAATGTTCAGAAGGAAAAGACGAGATCTTATATGCAGAACGTGAGATGTTCAGAAGGAAAGAAAATTGATAGAACTCATATCCAGAAGGTAATGGAGTTCGGATTCTCAGATATATACGCAGAAAGCCAAAGAGATCTTTTGATTGAGATAGGATATAGGATGAGCAGGATTTACGTATCAACGCTCAAACAAAGATATCAATCAAAGGATCAAATCATATCTGATTTTATCCTTTCCTTTCTTGGTTATACGATTTATCTTTGGAAAGAAATCATTGAGCTTCCAACGGACATATTATGGATGATATTTATGGAAGGCTAGAACGGTAACCAAAGGAGAAGACTATTTATAGTACATCCATTTGTGAGAAAAGGAAGAGAGAAATTATCAAAGTATTTTTGTGAACAAAAGATTGTATTGAAAGAGTGATAGTGAGAAAGTGACCTGATTGTACTATCTCTTTTGATACTAGTGATAAACAGCCGATTGGCTGTCTCTGGACAAAGTGGACGTAGGCTTGGATTAAGCCGAACCACTATAACCTTCTGTGTTTGATCCTCTAAACTTTTCTCTTATTACTTTGTTAATTCTGCGCTTTATTTCATATTCAGATCGTTACACTAAGCACTTAGCATTTTCAGTTGGTATCAGAGCAAGGTTGCTCGTTTTTGAAGTGTTTGTACTTCTGAGCAGAACGATCAATGGCTAGTGCTACAGGTCTGATGGAAGGACAAAGTCACTTTCGTCCTCCTCTTTTTGATGGAAAGGATTATAGCATATGGAAGAACAAGATGAAAGCATTTCTTAGAGCAAAAGATCCACTAGAGTGGGAATTGGTGCAAAATGGCGTTTCTCCGAATTCTTCTTCTAGCAAAGAAATATCTTCAGATGCTGATCTTCAGACTCAATCTGAATTAAAGAAAAGACAGGATACTGATGCTAAAGCTATTCATTCTTTATATTGTGCTTTATCTACTTCTGAATATAATCGTATTTCTTCTTGTGATTCAGCAAAGGAAATATGGGATATTCTAAGTGTAACTTATGAAGGCACAGATCGAGTTAAGGAGACCAGAACGAATATTCTTCTCAATCAGTATGAGTCTTTTAAAATGAAGGAAGGGGAAAGCATTACTGACATGTTCAGTAGGTTTACTGAAATTACAAATGGCCTAGCTTATCAAGGTCATCCAGTTGAAGGACAGATGAAAGTCAACAAACTTCTTCGTGGTCTTACTTCCGAATGGACTTATATTAAAACTTCCATCAGAGAAACTCAACGGATTCAACCTTTATCCCTCGATGAGCTTGTTGGAACTCTCCAAGCTTATGAAGAAGAAAAGCTTGTTGAGACTGAGAACACTAGAGGTAAGAAAACTTTAGCATTAAAATCTAATGAGGATTTTAATGATGCAGAGTCAGAAGACTATCTCAATGATGAAGAAATAGCACTCTTGGTAAAAAGATTCAAGAAGTTCAACAGGAACAACAGCAGCAGTTCAAATCAAATGAACTCACAAAGGAGAGGAATGGAAGATGGTCAACAGAGTTTCCAAAAGCACAGATTAAGCAACAGTCAACAAAATTTTCAGAGACGGAGACCGAGATACTATCAACAGAATACGTTGAGACAAAGTACAGAAGCTGAAGGACCATATGCAGATGTTACTTGCTTTAACTGCAAGAAGAAAGGTCATATAAAACCCGACTGTCCCTTACTCAAAAAGGGAAGAGATGAGAAATACAAAAGAGCTCTCAAAGCTGAAACCTGGAGCGACACTGAGTGTGAATCAAGTGATGATCAATTCAATGTCTGTCTTATGGCAAATTCTGATGGTTCTGATTCTGACTATGAATCTGATTACAATGAAAATCAGGTAAGTAATCTCAGAGTTCCTATTAAAATTGCTAGATACATTGATGAACTTTGTTATGATCTAGAAGATTCCCTTAAGGAGATTTCTGATTTAAAAAAGGAAAATCAGAGACTCAAACGACAGGAAGTTTTTTTGAAGGAAAAAATTGAGATTTTACAAAAAGATTCTTCTTGTCTTGAGCAAAAAGTTGATTCTCTTGAAAAAGAAAACGTGTGTTTAAAATCAGATTTCTCTTGCCTTTCTAAAAGATTCTCTGATGGATCTGAGAAGCTGGAAAAAATTCTTTCCATTCAAAGGCCGTATTTTAAAAAAGAAGGTTTAGGAATGTCTTCTACAACGGTTCCTTTGATTGACTTTCCTAAAGTCAAAAAGAGACTAATGCAAAGACCTTCCAAAAAGGTTTATGAAGATCATTTTAAAAAAGTTTTTGTCAAACCTGTTGGAGATGATTCTCTTTTTCTTTCCTCGAATAATTCAGAATATCTTGATAGAGAACATTCTAAATCAAAATCTTCTGTGTTTGGATTATTTGGTTTTTCTACTAACTCTACTGGACCCAAAAGAATGTGGGTACCAAAAAGGACTGTTACTGGACCCAAGAAAGTCTGGGTACCAAAGAAAGTTTGAGTATTTTGTTATTTGCAGGTATCCTTGAAAAATAAAATGAAGTGGTATCTAGACAGTGGATGCTCGAGACATATGACTGGAAATTCAGATTTTTTCATCAATCTAGTAAATATTGATGGTGGAAAAGTATTTTTCGGGGGTAATAGTAATGGAAAGATCATCGGCACTGGGACAGTCAAAATCGGAAATCTTGTTATCAACAAGGTTTCACTTGTTAAAGGCCTGAACTACAACTTACTCAGCATCAGCCAATTATGTGATTCTGGATATAAGATTACCTTTCAAGAAGGAGTTTGTTCTGGATTTAGCAAGGATAACTCACAAGTCTTTACTGGACATAGACATGGTAATATTTACCTTCTGGATATTAATCTAGAAAATTTGCAATGTCTAGTTACTTTGCAGGAAGAGGCAATTCTGTGGCACAGGAAACTTGGTCATGCTAACTTGAAACAACTTGCTAAACTATCCTCCAAGAAGCTTGTGAGGGGTCTTCCTTCTATTCCTTTCAAAAGTTCAGATCTTTGTACTTCTTGTATTCTGGGAAAACAGGTAAAAAGTTCTTTTAAGTCTATCAATCAAGTATCTACAGTTCGAAGTCTTCAACTTCTTCATCTGGATTTATTCGGACCAACTCGCTCTCAAAGTATTGGAGGAAAGAAATTTTGCTTAGTCATAGTTGATGACTATTCTCGTTTCACCTGGGTTTACTTTCTTGCAACCAAGTCTGAAACATTCACTATTTTCTCTCGGTTTGCAAGACAAATTCAGAATGAGAAAGGGTATTTTATCTCTTCCATTAGATCTGATCACGGAGGAGAATTTGAAAATCAAGATTTCTCTACGTTTTGTGATGAATATGGTATTGCTCATTCTTTTTCTTCACCCTACACACCTCAGCAAAATGGGGTGGTTGAAAGAAAGAACAGATCCTTACAAGAAATGGCCAGAACATTGCTTATCGAAAGCAATCTACCTTCTCGTTTTTGGGCAGAAGCGGTGTCCACTGCCTGTTATATCATTAATCGAGTTTTCCTAAGGCCAATTATACAGAAGACATCCTATGAGGTATTTAAAGGCAAGAAACCTGATGTTTCCTATTTCCATGTTTTCGGATGTAAATGTTTTCTTCTCAAGAACTCAAGTGATCGCATAGGAAAATTTGATGCCAGATCAGATGAAGGTATTTTCCTGGGCTATTCCTCTACTAGCAAGGCCTTTAGAGTTTTTAATAAGAATTCTCTTGCAGTCGAAGAATCAATTCATGTGAAATTTTCAGATAATGAATCTTCCGAGTCTGTTTTAAATACAGAAGGTTCTCTACCTGTTAACTATTTCAATCAGACTGATTCATCTATAGATCATCCTGTTTATTCACCTTCTGGATTTGATAAACCATCAGTTTCATCATCTGACTGTGTACCGGAGATCTCTTCAAGTGTTTCTCATGTTATAAAGGATTGGAAGCATAAGTCCAGTCATCCTATTGATCTTATTATTGGAGACCTTGATCAAGGTATACAAACCCGATCTCGTAAGTTAATATTGCCTGAAGAAAGGTTGGAATCAAGTGCTGTTGCTCTTGTATCTACTCACGAACCCAAAAATGTAGACGATGCTCTTACAGATGATAGCTGGATAGAAGCTATGCAGGATGAGTTGAGGCAATTTGTCATCAATGATGTCTGGGAACTGGTTCCTAAGCCTCCAGGAAAAACCATCATTGGAACCAAGTGGGTTTTCAGAAACAAGGTTGATGAAGATGGTCTGGTAACTCGTAACAAGGCTCGACTTGTAGCTAAAGGCTACACTCAAGAAGAAGGAATTGACTATGACGAGACTTACGCCCCTGTTGCAAGGTTAGAAGCAATACGTTTATTACTTGCCTTTGCTTGCTTTAACAATTTCAGGGTATTTCAAATGGATGTCAAAAGTGCATTCCTTCACGGAGTTATTCAAGAAGAAGTCTTTGTTGCTCAACCTCCTGGGTTTGAAGATCCTATTAAGCCCAATCATGTTCTCCGATTGAAGAAAGCTCTCTATGGATTAAAACAAGCTCCTCGAGCTTGGTACGAGAGATTAAGTAACTTTCTTCTTTCTAATGGCTTTGTCAAAGGTAAAGTTGATACTACTTTGTTCATAAAAAGGGTTCATCTGGATTTTCTGTTAGTACAGATATATGTAGACGATATTTTATTCGGATCCTCTAATGAAACTCTTTGTCAGAACTTTGCAAGAGACATGCAAAGTGAATTCGAAATGAGTATGATGGGTGAGCTAACTTTCTTTCTGGGTCTTCAAGTTAAGCAGTCCAATCATGGGACCTTCATATTTCAGGAGAAGTATGCCAAAGATATTATCAAGAAGTTCGGTATGGAAAATTGTAAAAGAGTAGATACTCCTATGTCTACTACTTCTAAACTTGACAAAGATATAGAAGGACGTCCTGTTGATCAGAAGCTTTACAGGAGTATGATAGGATCACTTTTATATCTCACTACTTCTCGTCCTGACATTCTATTTAGTGTTTGTCTTTGTGCTAGATTTCAATCTGATCCTAAGGAATCACATCTCACGGCTGTGAAACGAATAATCAAGTATGTTGCGACTACATCAAACTTTGGTCTTTGGTATCCCAAGGACGGGAATTTCACACTTCTTGGTTACTCTGATGCTGACATGGCTGGCTGCAGACTTAATCGCAAAAGTACAACAGGTAATTGTCAGCTGCTTGGAAACATGTTAGTTTCCTGGCTATCTCGCAAACAGCATACTGTTGCTATGTCTACTGCAGAGTCTGAATATGTGGCTCTAAGCAGTTGTTGTTCTCAAATTCTGTGGATGAAACAACAATTGCAAGACTTTGGAATCTCGAAATACTGTGTTGAAATTAGGTGTGATAGCACAAGTGCTATAGATTTAACCAAGAATCCTATCCTTCACTCTCGTGCTAAACATATTGAGATTCGTCACCATTTCATCCGTGATCATGTTCAGAAGAAGGATGTTGTGATTACTTTTATTGATTCCAAGAATCAGCTTTCCGATATCTTCACAAAAGCCTTGGACAAACGATCTTTCGAATTCATCAGAGATCGTCTGAATATACTCTCCTTCTAGATTTCGTGATTGAAGATTTTCGACCGTTATTCTTGAACAGGTATGTTCTCGGTACTTGATTATTATTTATTGCCTATTTATTCGAATTCCTTTTCAAAATTTAAAAAAAAATTTAAAAACAAAAAGGTGGTTTCTTCCAAAATAAAACCGTCTTTGCCCCTTTTTCCTTTATATTTTTGGAATACTTGGATTTCCACTTATTACCTTTTCCGCAAAAGTCTCTCTTTTTCCCTTCCAAAACTCGATCAACTTTTGTCCTCTCTACAAACCCTAGCCCTTTTCTTGCGCTTGTCTGCATCTTTGTGTTCGTCCATCCACTCGATTTTCTCCATGTCTGGGACCCGTAAATCATCTCGGCTGGCAGACAAACACTTTGGGTCTGTTTCTGGTCCCACTCATTTTGATCTCACCGACGACTCTCCAATGGAGGATATTGACGAAGGGGGCCCTCTTCAGAGCAAAGCGGTCAAAGGCATCTATGCCACATATACTCAGATGGTACGTGCCGATGAACCTCATTCTTCGATTAATCGATACTTGACGGGAGAGGGATATTCCTCCCTTGATGCTTTTCTGAAAATTGTCGAAGATTGTGGCATCACTCGACCACGCTCCCCTGCTCAGTCGCGTGCTTTGGCTATTTCTACTGAGCCTCCTGCAAAATTGGCTCATATACCTGATGATGATGAGAAATTGTACTCAATTTTTGTTCCACGACAAGGTATAGCACACAAGGACTCTGGAACTGCTGATAATCTTTTTAGGTCTGAGAATCATCATCAGGTTTATCAGACACTGCTTGACAGAGGTGTGATGCCCCCTCGCACGATTGACCTTGCTCTTCTGGACCGCATCAAGATTAAAATAAGGGGTCTAGTGAAAAGTCACAAGTTTGAGTTCTTTTGCACCGAGACTGTGCCTGCCTACAAGGAGTTAACTGCCTATTTTTACTCAAATCTGTCTTTTCCAACCAGAGACTCTATTTCTTTCTCGGTCAACAATGTTATCCATGGACTTTCTGTATATGATTTGGCTGACCTTTTGAAAGTTCCTCGTGCTGAGTTTGTTTCCAAGGCGGTTACTGATGAGGACATTCTGCGATATTTCACACGGAATAATTCTTCTGAAGGAAAGCTGGTGTATTCCCGTATGACTGCATATCATATTCTGCTTCACAAAGTTGTCATCAATGTGCTTCGACCCAAGTCTGCTTCCAAGACAGACATTTCCAAGTCTGAAGCTAAATTGATGTATGCTCTTGATATGCGCTGGCCAATTAGTCTCCCTCACATCATTCTGTTGCAGATGTACAGGGCATTGGTGAAGCCTTCTGGTCTTCTTTCATATGGGAGTCTCATCACACAGATTTTTCACCGTCTGAATATATCCATACCCACTTCCTTGACTGCAACTATACTTCCTCATTCTGTGGTTGATAAATATTCAATCGGAAAGATGAAAATTCCTGAACTGATGAGGCTTCCTGCCTTTTCTAGTCCTTCTGACACACCTGGCTCTAGAAAGCGGAAAGGGATTGTCAAATCTGCTGGATCTTCCAAATCGAAGAAGTCTCGATCTGTTGCTCTCAGAGATGAATCCAGTGCTTCCCATTCAGATGGTAACAGAATGCCCCAAGCGACTGGCTCTGCCTTACCAGTTACGGATCCCCTGTTCAGCACACCAATACCTGCTCCTTCTGCACTTCCTCCTGCCTCTCCGGTAGAACCTGCTTTTTCTGTTAGTCAGCAGGATATTCAAGCACCTGCTACCTCTCGTTCTGCACGAGGTCAGGTTTCTATTAGTTCCTCTGATGATACTGCTTCTTCTACACCCTCCAAATCTAAGCATGTTACTGATTCACCACCCCTGCCATCTGACTTGCCACGGCCCTCCCTGGATGTTCCATCGCCTTCTCACCTTCAGACAGGGGGAGTTTTTCCTTCTCCGCAACCTCAGGTGAGCTCGTCCCGAGAGAGTCCTTCTCCTTCTGCTTTTGCTTCTACTGGAGCTATTGCCGAACTTCAGGCGGCCATTATTCATCTTGAGGAGCAGCAGGCTGCGGCGCTTGATCATCTGCATAACTTGGATAAAAAGATTGATGCTCTTTCTGTTGGGGTGCATAAGCAGATTGATGATCTTATCCAGACTGTTACTAATATGGACATTACTCTTGTCCGTATTCCTCCCAAGCCTTAATCCTTTTTGCTGTTGACAAACAGGGGGAGAAAATCCTGCAGATCGTTGCGTCGTCTGAATTTTGAACTGTTTGGATGCTTGGATACTTTAGTTGCAAACTGTTTGTTTTTAGATGTTTTGACCTTCTGGTTCCATTGACATTCTCCATTGACATTCTGATCTTGTGTAATAGCTACTTAATTGATTCCTCATACTGTTGCTATAGAACGAATCTGCAGGGTAGTTTTGTCACCATCAAAAAGGGGGAGATTGTTGATGAATGTTTTGATGGTGACAACATCAGATGATATCTTATATGCAGAACGTGGTGGAAATGTTCAGAAGGAAAAGACGAGATCTTATATGCAGAACGTGAAATGTTCAGAAGGAAAAGACGAGATCTTATATGCAGAACGTGAGATGTTCAGAAGGAAAGAAAATTGATAGAACTCATATCCAGAAGGTAATGGAGTTCGGATTCTCAGATATATACGCAGAAAGCCAAAGAGATCTTTTGATTGAGATAGGATATAGGATGAGCAGGATTTACGTATCAACGCTCAAACAAAGATATCAATCAAAGGATCAAATCATATCTGATTTTATCCTTTCCTTTCTTGGTTATACGATTTATCTTTGGAAAGAAATCATTGAGCTTCCAACGGACATATTATGGATGATATTTATGGAAGGCTAGAACGGTAACCAAAGGAGAAGACTATTTATAGTACATCCATTTGTGAGAAAAGGAAGAGAGAAATTATCAAAGTATTTTTGTGAACAAAAGATTGTATTGAAAGAGTGATAGTGAGAAAGTGACCTGATTGTACTATCTCTTTTGATACTAGTGATAAACAGCCGATTGGCTGTCTCTGGACAAAGTGGACGTAGGCTTGGATTAAGCCGAACCACTATAACCTTCTGTGTTTGATCCTCTAAACTTTTCTCTTATTACTTTGTTAATTCTGCGCTTTATTTCATATTCAGATCGTTACACTAAGCACTTAGCATTTTCAAGCATGACTACGTTGTCTCAGGGGAAACTGAGACTTCTTTACTGTGCTTTAGTGAAATCGGATGCTTTCGGCCAAGTGTAGTCTACCACTGACATTCAATAGGATCACTGACCGACTCATGAATTTAAAATGGGAGTACGTAGTTCTCTTTGGTGTATAAGATTCAATGAACTTGAGATCCAATAGTATCTGAGAGAAGGATCATACTTATAATTTCTTCCTAGCTAAGATAATGATATTTCCGAGAACCGTAACAATGCAGATGGTCGCCTCACCCAATTCCTATTATCAGCAACAAAGCTTCCACATGAGGAGACAATGAACTGAGATATCTAAAGAATTAATGAAGCAGCATCCTTCAAATCAGTTTAGGAAGGAGATCAGTCTCATGGTAGAGAAAACTGAATGATTGGTCCACTGTGAGCGGTTTTTGTGAAACAAATGGTAGTTGAGCGAGATTCAGTGCAAAGATTGACATTCCGATAAGTATACTAATGCAGCTTCCTCTAACCAGTCAAATGTGTAGTGACTCAACAAACAAGGCTGACAACCTAAGTAAACACGTTTGAGTGAGTGCAACACACATAAATACATAAAATACAGACATAAAAATGCTCACAGCAAAGTCTCATCATATTCAGTGTTGCAGCACAAGCAAGTATATAACGTACATTTGTACGTGAGACACCACAACATACACTCTCTCGACAATCTCTCAAGCAACATATTGACAGCTTCGGACTTAATCAATGAAGAATAGGTTCATATTGGGAATTCCAACAGTTTTACTCTCACTACATTACTCCAACAGTGAGGCCTCCCGACCTCAAAAGCTACAAGCACCAATAATACATAACATGAATAGCATTGCTTTAGTCTAATAGAATCCAGAGAACTCAGGTAACAAAGCAAATCCACCTACAACTTCTTGAAAGGTATGTTCATTCATAGACAAAACCATCCAATTCGTTCGATGGCAAAAAAGAGAAAGACCAACTGCAAGTAGAATCTGCTCTAGTTTGATTTGAGCTAAACATCCAGAAATTCGACTGCGGAAATTGGGGAAGATAGAAGCAGAGCAAGATAATCGAGGCTGATGCAATAGTTTTGGAGGAAAGGAAGCATTAGATAGACTCATTTCATCAAGAACATGCTCAAAGAAACCACCGTCTGATCCGACCATTCACCAATCGACACAATCTGCTATAGTCTAATAAAACGTGCACACGGATGGAAGCCATACCATTTCTAGTAATTCATTGAATTCAATCACTCCCAAGACATGAAAATTTAGCAAACAGCAGCCAATTCTCCTTTTATGAGCTCAACAGCCATGAAAGCCATGACATTTGGACAACACAGCTACGAACAGGCATATAAATTAAATGAAGCAGAGAGAGGAGGTTACGCGTGACGGAGTAGTTATACTCGGGGCAAGCAAAGAGGATGCTGTCGGCTTCCAGGACCTTCTGGCGAAAAGCCTCGACCGCCGGCGGGAACCTGCCGTCGACTTCGAGGTCCGTGTTTATCATCGGGAGCGGCGAAATGTCGATGAGCTCGATTTGCATCCCGCTCACCGATTGCTTGGAGATCTCGATCGCTATCGTCATTGACAGGAAGGAGAAGCTAACACATTCCCATAAAGAGCTGCAGATTTAGGCACGGCTGCCGAAAAAGAGGGTCGACGTGATTACCTGAACGAAGGAGGCCTCGGTTGAAAGAAGCTTTCCGAATCGACCCGCAGATTGCTGCGACACTGATCACTGGGCTGGCGACCACCGTGGATTCCATCTCTCTCTCTCTCTCCCTCCCTCCCCTAGGAATTGACAGTGAAGGAACGGTGGAGGTGAAGAAGAAGAAGATGAAGATGACCAGGTGATGGCGATCCTTCCTTTTTGTCTTATCAGGGAGTAGGTGGGAGTCAAGGAATCTGAAGAGCGGGAATGGACGAGAGCCATTGATGATGAGGACCGACGGAGGGGGACCAGCGGATCTGGCGAGGTCGTCAACAGAGTAGCGCCGCTGCTCGTTGACCACTCGTCAAGGCTTTGTGGAGAGACGGAGACAGTTCCAACGGTTTGGGAGCTGTTGGTGCCGAAATTTAATTAGAAAAATAAAGAGAGAGAGAGAGAGAGAGAGAGAGAGAGAGAGAGAGAGAGAGAGAGAGAGAGAGAGAGAAGGAGCGCACTTAGAATATATGACACTCCCAAAAATTCATTGGCGGTGTTTATAGAAGAACCTGTTGGAAATTAATGCTCGAATACCATGAGCAAAAAATAAATTCAAATGGACTTCACTAGAAAGACGTGATTACAGACTGACTCAAACACTAGAACAAGTAAAAATCGAGGCCTGTGCTAATCACAGTTTTCCTTAAAACAGATTCGTCCCCTCCAGTACACAATGAGGAACTCTCCAGCACACGTGAGGCAATGTGGACGTCTGTCTCCCAGGATACAACGGTTGACAGCCAAGAAGAGTAGATCTCCGTAGCTTTCGGCGAACTTGAACAACGAACAACGCTGAACACTTTCAAAAACACAAAATCTATGCAGAGCTTTTTCGAAGAGATGCTAAAACATATGCAAGCTTACAAGCCCGGGCAAAAAGAATAATCGAAGATAATAAAACAATGTGGAAGACCGTTCGGTAATTAATTTACCGTTTAGGACAACCGTTACAAGCATTAACGATGATTAATACGAACGTTACAACCTTAATAATACAGCTTTAATTCAGCCGTTACCAACTGTTACGAATTATTGGATTAAAACCATCATTTAATCCAAATCTGGCGGTTACAGACTTTACCGTTAAGTCTGGTGTTCTTCAGACTGTACAAAGTCTGATCGCACATTCAGACTTTATAAAGTCTGAACATCTCCAGACCCAGACGAATCCCACATTCAGACTTTACAAAGTCTGAACATCTCCAGACCCAGACGAATCCCACCATTACCAAAACATAACAATATAGAAAGAAGGTAAAAAGTGACTTATTTCTAAGCCCACTTTTCGGGGTTGCATCCGTGTGCGCAGGTCGCACGCTCGCGCACAAGTTCAAGTTCGACGGGAACCGGATTTGCACCCCCCCTGCGCGTGCGCGTGAGGCATAGTACTTGTGATTTTAAGTTAACACTCTATAGGAGTGTAATCATATATAAACCCCTCCAAAGCCTTTCTTTTAGTCTATGTGGGACAAGTGGTTCTACACTTTCCACTCACAAGGTTGCTTTTCACATGTGGGACCCACATCTCACTAAGGGTTTCTTTCTTGAGAACAATTTCTCATTCACCCTTATTTTACTCTAAAATTCCAACAGAACCCAATAACAAAACATCATTTTTATTTTGTTAGGGCGATAGGTGACGACATACTCTCATGGCATCATTGTAGGAAACTTATACCGATAATGGCACTGTTCTTTTTATCACCATTGCCCACCATAATGCTACCGAGAGTAATGCCGGAATTATTTCGTGTCATGACATGATTGAATGTACGCCACTGAATAATCAAGTCTCGTGAGGATCAAAAGCGACTGGAGGATAACTAGAGGGTCTAGAAACATTTGAAAGCAATTTCATACATCACTAGGCCTACCACCACCATGGTAAACTAAATTGTTTGTTGCTTAGGAGTTTTACTACCATTAACAAATTCCATGAATCTCATCATCAAAGAAAAATCGAAGAAGGTTAATGGCATATTTGTTTCAAGAAAAATAAATGATTTAAAAAAATATTTTTCTAAATTTAATCGTCGGTATCGCTTATGAAAATGAACGGAAAAAATATTCTCGCTATCCCTAAAAATATTTTAAACATAAATTATTATAGATAATAAATATATTTTAACATTCGTGGTGCGTTTGTTCGAAGGAAACGGACGAGAACTAATTTGGTAATTTGTCAAATTGAATGCTGTAATCTCGAATGTTAATCCATGTTGGGAAGCCCTGACATCCAGAACTGGCAACGAATCGATGAATGCCCAAGAAAAAAAAGGGAACTACTTAAATAAACAATCCCGGGGGATTCCATAGAGAGCCATTAATCTATAAAAGATTATACCCCAAGGCATAAAAGCTCAAGAAAAATTCCCCCTCTTACGTTCCTTCGGATTCCTGTTCGTTTCTGCTTTCTTTGAGCGTGCTCTGCCTCTCACTATCGACGCTCTACTCTGCTTCTTTCTCCTCGACGCGGGTGATGGTAAAGAGTATCTCTTTCGGGTCGGAGCACCGCATTCCTCGATGCTCGAGTGTGCATTGACGGTCGTCGTCCTTTTGTTTCGACCAGTGTGTCCGTGACTTAACGTGCTCTGTTACATTCGTTCCATTGTTTGTTGTTCGGTTCTTACCCTGTTGTTCTTGCTGTTGCGGATACATTTAGCTGAGGAAGTTTCTTATGTGGTGATTCCACGTCGTAAGTTGCATTCTTTCGGCCATTTTGGTTCATATTACTCCCTTAAGATCGATCATTCTGCTCATATCTGAAATGCAGGTACCTCATGTTCGTTTCCTGTTAGTCATGTTTAGCTAATTCAATTGCCTTCCCGTTACTGATTTTAATCTTAATTATGGAGCATTGTTTCTTGGAGCTGGCAATTGTTTTGTCTGATCTTCTCCCACGGAACCCAGAATTTGACTGCTCATTTGCTCTGAATATCAGTTCCCTGTTCTCTGGACCAGTCCAATCCCAGGCTTAAGGGTATCCGTTGTGTTGGCAATTCCTGATCATAAGATATATAGGCCAGCCTCTATTCAAAAAGTTCTTCTTTTTATATCATTTGAAATCACAATCTGTATGGTGTTTGGTAAAGTTAGATCCTCTCCTGAAATTTGCTGATTTTATGTTGGGCGTTTATCAGGTTGCTAGCATGAAGACAGATCGGATTATCGGGTTTCAGAAACCTTCCCTATCCCATCATGGAGGTGAACTGGACAAGGGCTTGACTGGCGCGTGATGATCATGATTATATGATATTAGGAGTAAGGGACTTTGTAACCTAAGGGAACTGTAGAGTTGATTATATGGTAAATGACGATGACTGGGAGAAAGAACATTGGAAGCGCTTCAGTGCCACTGCTGGTTCTGTTGTCTCTTGGGTGTTGCTTTACTACATACAATCTTCTAACCAATAGAGCAATCATGAGATCGGTTGTGGATGATTCGAACAGGAACCTATTATCCGCTCCCATTCTTGAGATGCCTGATAATATGCAGAAGCAGAAAACCTCAAAATCACCTTTTCACGTTGCTCTTACTGCTACAGATGCTCCATATAGCAAATGGCAGAGTCGCATTATGTACTACTGGTATAAGAAGAAAAAGGACCTGCCTGGCTCTGAGATGGGCGGATTCACTCGGATTTTGCATTCCGGAAATCCTGACAGCTTGATGGATGAGATTCCTACTATTGTCGTGGATCCTCTGCCTGCAGGCATGGATAGAGTAAGATTTTCTGTGCTCTTTGGACTTTATGGCCAATGACATGCTAGTTCCTTTGTTCAATTTTGGATTTATAATAAGGTTCTCATAATCTGTAGTGGGGTTGAAGAATGAAATAAATTTGGGAAACAGCACATCGGGGGATTGGTTGCTGAGGCTGCATTCTGTTTTCTTGATATCACAGGTTTAGGCAAGTTTTTGTCTGATTAGATGCTTACCAATGAAGGTCTGAGAAAGCTCATTATTTTTGTTTTATGGATTGTATTTACATATAGTCAGTTTAATTATAATTGACGTCTTCGTCAGGAGATAATTAATGCGATGTCCACCTTCACAATGGGAAAGCAACAGCCTGCAAGGCTTTCATGTTAGAAGTTGTAAAATAACCTGCAAGCCCTGCAGTTTCCTGTACTTTCGATTTTAGATTCAAGTTGACCTGACCATATTACAAACTTTATCTTTATGGTGTTGCGATTGTACTCAGAAGTATACTTAGTTGATGGTTTTAGCCTTCCAAGTCTCGATGCTCCAATTTTCTCTTTTCTTTTTGGATATTTTCTGGCCTTACATTTTGGAGTAGTCTGTTTTTTAGTTTCCGGTCATTCTTTGAGTTCACATCTTAAATGGTCTTGAAATGGCATGCGCAGGGATACGTTGTGTTAAATAGACCATGGGCCTTTGTACAATGGTTGGAGAAGGCTACGATTGAGGAAGAGTGAGTATTTAACTTTTTCCGATGATTGGTGTTGTGAAAAGAATTGCATTCAAGCAATGTCCTAAAAAAATTGAGTCGTTAATTTTTTGCTGCAGATATATTCTAATGGCAGAACCTGATCATATACTTTTAAATCCTCTGCCTAATTTGGCTGATGGAGGATATCCTGCTGCTTTCCATTTTTCCTACATAAAACCTGCAGAGAATGAGAATATCATCCGGAAGTTTTACCCTGAGGAGAATGGCCCTGTGACCAATGTTGACCCTATTGGGAACTCTCCTGTAATCATTAAGAAGGTAATGGCTCTTGCAACTATTCCACCTGAATAATGATGATCTTATCGTTTATATCCGATTAACGTGATGTCTGACAAATAAAGAAAGAGGCTGAAACTGTGCCTGCAAAACATTCTATTCTACCTTGTTCGGTTAATGGAAGCGCTAATTGATATTCGTTTGCATGCAAAATTTAGGGTCTTTCCTAATCTTGATTGGTACAGGTCCTATGTGAATAAACGAAATTTTTTTTTATGTTTTTATTTCTTTATTCAGGATATGCTAGAGAAGATTGCTCCTACATGGATGAATGTTTCTCTAAGAATGAAGGCTGATTCCGTAGCTGATAAAGCATTTGGATGGGTACTGGAAATGTGAGCGTTTGAGACAATGTGAGAGTAATTCTCATTTCTCCCTACTTTAAGTAACAATGATGGTGATGGTTTATTCTTGTCTTTTGTTATTCTTAGGTATGGTTATGCCGTAGCATCTGCTTTGCATGGTGTTAAGCACATCCTCAGGAAAGAATTTATGGTGCAGGTTTGGAATGTAACTTTATGGGGTTATCGCAAATTTTGCTGGTCTCCACTGCAATAGTCTTTTTACTAATTACATATGATTGGGCAACCTGCTTGAATAACCATTTGAATTGTCTCTTCATTTTCTGTCTTTAGCCTCCATGGGATTTTCGAACTGGAAAGAAGTTTATCCTCCACTATACTTATGGATGTGATTACACCTTAAAGGTGAAAGTACAAATTTTTCTCCAAGCTATAGATCATGCTAATAAGCTGCTTCCAAGAACATTTTATTTTGTATCATAGATCGTAATTTGAGTTTGCCAATCTCCTTTTTTGGTACATCAATTAGTTAAGTTCCTTGTTTTAGTGCTCAACCACCGATTTGCACTATTTCCAGGGTAAGCTAACATATGGCAAAATTGGAGAGTGGCGGTTTGACAAGAGATCATACTTAGATGGTCCCCCACCTAGAAATCTTTCCTTGCCTCCTCCAGGGGTTCCTGAAAGTGTAGTAAGTGAAATATATGTGGTCTCAATCTTCTGTCAAGATCATAACGTGTAAAATAGGTTTGTTTCAATAAGCTTGAGCTTGTATGTTAACAAAAGGATTTGATGGTTACCTGAGCTGTTAGACATGCATGTTGAACCTTTTGCGATGCTCTCATTCATGAAGTCACCAATGATCTGGGTAATGTTTTTGTTGAGAAGTAAAGAAAAAAAAAATATGACATAAAATATGGTGGAAAATAGCAGGATGTAACATCAGATCTATGCGACTTCTTCCTGTTTGGCTCTCTCATGGCGGCAGTATAAAATACCTTCAAGGTTCAGATAAATTCTTTGCTTGATATATATTTATACTGCCTAGGCACCTGGTTTGACCTCTTAGGCCTGTACTAGCACAGCTTGAAGGATTTTTTTTTTTTATCATCTTACTTTGTCAAATCAACAGTGATGGCATATGCATACATCAATGACGAAAAGATTATTGGGATTTTCTATACTTAAATGCTTGCATTCATACTATTATTCATAGTCATCATATTATCATGAGATGATAGAAGAGCAGAAGCTGAGGGAAATTTATGCAAAGTCTAGATGAACACATACAATGTTTGCTTCTGCTTAATTGTCTCATTTCCTCTTCCACTGAAGTACATTGCAGGGTATAATGAAGCACAAATCTCGACTCTCTGAGTATGTACACTTACACATGCGCTTTGCCTTTGTTTTTGCTTTGTTTCTTTTTTCTTTCTTTTGCAGGTTACTCTTGTGAAGATGATAAATGAAGCTACTGCAAACATTCCCAACTGGGACACAGTGTAGAAACTAGGCGTGCGATTAAGACTTACTTTAGGCAACCGATGATTCGGAATGAAATTATTGCGCCTTACAGACTTTTACATGGAGGTTCAACCAAAAAAACAAAAAGAAACTTTTAGATGTAGGATTGGAATGCAAGTTTGAAAGTTGCCACTTTCAGACGCTTCCCTTGGGCGTAAAAGGGCCTAGAATCCCTGTAGATAGAGATCCGCTTCCTTTGATGGCCCGGTGTACAATCCTACATCGCTCAACTCACTACAAGATCTCTTGATGAGTACAGGAAATAAAACTGTGCGTTTCAGATTATGAATATGTATAATTTGAGAAGGAGGGCTCTATCTCCAGTGTCTTGATTCCGATCAATGCACCCATGCTCCTGATGATTAACTGCGTGGTGATTTTATGAGTTACTGTTGCTATGTTTGGCCAACGTTGCATGGCCCTACCAAATCTGTTTCGCCCGTAGGCTTTTCGATTGTGAGGGTTTCCATAATGGCGCATTCGAGTTGTGGCGTTGCATGCGGTGCCCGAGGTATAAGTAAAAATTGATTTTTGAACTTGAGATTGGTGGTCAAGGAGCATCACTCCATTCTTGCAAGCATGACAAGTCCATGAAATTACTTTAGGCTCCTTTCATTTTATGAAAAATACTATCTCCATTTTCCTGGGTTTGGTTTCTTTAGAAGAATGAGTCAGCGGAAAATTTATGTTTAGATTTAGGGAAATGTTTTTTATCTTAAAAATATATGAATATTTTTAAAAATATGACTAAATATTAATATTTGGACCTAAAACTCTGCGCTTAAGCACAACCCTATCATCGGTACTCGAGTCTTGACATTCAAGACTAGCCTTCGGTGGCTAGGCCTGGGTCCTCGACGCCTTTGGTTGAGTCCTTCGAGGTAGAGCCCCAACTCCTGGTACCCCTGCTCGATTCTCCCACACCTAAGCTTGGGTCCACAAAGGATGTGCTTGAGTGCCCAATACTTGAGCTCTAGTCCACAAAGGCTACACGCTTATCCTCAATAGTTAGGCTTGGGTCATTAATAAATTAAATGTCGATTCTTATAAATATATTAAAAAGTTTCTAATTTTTATTTTTCAAATTCGAAATTCGAAATTTCAAGTTCAATTTTCTTTCATTTATTTATTTTTCTTTTTCCTTCTTGCTTGACTAATCGCTAGCCATGGCAATGGCCTACAACTATCCATCAAGCCTATCCCACGCCTATGGTTGATCGCCAACTGTATCATTGGCAGGCCAAAAAATTTGATTTTTTGGTAATTTATTATTGGAAATTCTAATTTCCCTATCCAACGGTGGAAAACATTTTCTAGTTCATTTTTAGTTTTCGATTGACTACTGAAAAATATTGTCATTGTCCTAAAAAGATGATTTCTTGAAAGTTTCTTTCAGAAAACATCACATTTTATATTCAAAATAAATGGAGCCTGACTTAGCTACTCTGATTTGAGACCAAAGGCATTGTTGCAATTGAAAATGCCCCGCCTTTTGTCTCTCTTACACATACACGCACAATATATTATGGTAGAGTGATCATTTGAGCGTACATGGACACTCATTTGATAACGATCGCGTGAGAAGGAAAGCTGAGACCTTGCGCGCTTTAGAAGCAGCCATGACACGACACGCCCGGAAACAATCTCTTAAGGGCGACAGGCTTTACTGGTGCAACCATTGTGACCTGCACTTGCTTCCCAACGAAGCGAAGATGTGGAATGTAATGTAGGAGCAAAGGAAGAGAGGTCCAGAAATATCAGAGGTAAAGATAAACTTTGCAACATGGCCTGATGGAATTCAGTGGAAACCAGTGCAACCCGTGTGGGCCCGAGCCATCACTCGAGCGGTAGGCCCACGAAGAAATTGCCCTTGTGGGCCTTGGTACACTGCGTAGCTGGCTCTGATCTTCAAGTGGATGTGGGCCATGGCAACTTTGGCTTTCTTAAATCCCCCAGACAGGATTTAAGCAAAATCTCGATGGTTCACTTGGAGAAGACATTGGGCACAACTCACTTTGGAGAAAAGGTTCTTCCTTCAGGCATTTCTGCTCATGAGATGATTACAGATTTTAAATGGCAGCCTGACTAGTATCTCTGTCAGTCAGGACCAATTGTCGTCGTTTTGCTGCCCGTTGTTGTGCACTTTCACTAAAAAGAAAAAGCAATTAACTTTTTATTACACGGAGTTACTAAAACAATAGTCTTATTATAATATGATGTCTACTCATAATTTGGCTTTAAGGTATCCAAATTATGGGATCCTCGCTTTCTGTGGGGTGATAAGAGTAAGCAAATTGGTCAAAGTGTGGGACATCTCAAACGAGTCACTAGAGGTGAATGATCCCGTGTGATGTTGCAACTTGGTATTCGTCATGATGTTGCACATGTGCAATGTGTACAATCTCACATATGCATGAGAGTGGAAGGAGCTTTCTTTGTCAGCCAAACCAGGAAAAAGAAGTCATTCCCTGGCGCTGCAAGGAAGTGAAGCTCGCTGTCATATAGTTTTGTACATAATTATGTACACGAGGAAGATGAGGAGAAAACCTTCGAAGGAGCTCTCTGCAGGAGAGTTTTTCATTTCTTCTTTCTATTGAAGCAAATGGAAGATATTTAACTAGGAACTGACCCTTTTTCTCTGACGAGTATAAGGTTAGTTGATCAACGAATTTCAGGTATAGGCAATCTCCTGTCACAATCCTTATTTTGTAAACAGACTAACAAGTAACAACTTAAGCTTTGTGCCGTTCACTGCAGTTAATTTAGAAGAAAAGACACTTATGATTGTTCACTGCATTTATCTTTTGTTGAGTTTGCCTAATTACTTCTCATGAGAAATGGATGAAAGCATGAAGAGGAAGTACAGTGGCCATGACTCGTGAATTTACTGTAGTTCAATATCGTGTTCAGTATCCTACAGAAATTGTGTGGCTGTGACATCATAAACATAGTAAGAGGACAGCTGAGCTCACCAAGTGCGATTGAAATTTCTTTGACTACCGATCATGTGAAAGAGGGAGACTTGTTTCTTGAATCGTAATTGAATAAAAACAAATGTGGGTAGCAAGAAGGCCTATTCCATTCTGGTGATTTAAATAACTGAAGGGGTAGTGATTCAGAGTGCGCTCGAATGAAGTATAATTGAGCACTAGAAAACGAATGAAAGAGACGTGCATTTTTGTCTACTGTAGATTGTTGTCATCATATTGTTGGACTTGTTTGTTTGTAAAACAAACTTGAGATACTTTCCTTATCCCACATGGGAAAGAAAGAAAATTTCTGTCATTTTATATATGAGTTGAATTTACTATTTTATTAGAAGTAGTCTAGTGGGTTAGACCTCACTGTACCCGCGTGCGGGTGCACGATTATGCGTGTTTTTGACGCGTTTAATTGACGCACTTAGCACTTTGCGCGCCGCGGTCCATATTAATCTTAATCAACTCATTATTTTTTATTTTCGGAATTAATTTTTATTTATTCATTTTAGTCGTTAAACTTGTGACTGTTCGATAAGAAACCGAAATGACAAGTCTTGTACACGAAGAGGTGTGTCCAAATGGTAAGTTTTCGACATGAAAGGATATGTCTGTTTGTGGCAATCTCTAGAATTTAAGGATAATCTACGGCCTCGTTTTCAATTGGTCTTCGAAGAGAGTTTTAGGAGATTTTCTGGAATTGCTATCCACTGATCTCAAGACTTTGTTGTATCCTGAAGGGAATTTGCCAGAAACCAATAGCAATGTAGTGGGGCAAATTGATCCTAAAAGACAATGATCACACGCCTCAAAGTCTATATCATTTCGATTCCATTTCTCTCATACACTATATTCCCAACACATCTGCACCCATAACCAGAGAGAGAGAGAGAGAGAGAGAGAGAGAGAGAGAGAGAGAGAGAGAGAGAGAGAGAGAGAGAGAGAGAGAGAGAGGCATGTTTCGTGGATGAGGGTGCCAGTCCTACCATACGTTATGGCAGGTGAAAATACTGGTATTTGGCAAAATTTAGTCTTGAAACAGTCTTGCAGGTAACAGCAGAAGCGATATCCTGAATTTCACAAATGAAAGAATGGCCCAATAGAGGGCGTGATTATATCGTCATTAAAATTTGGTATATCTATCTGGAGACAAATGAGTTGACAAATGTTTGGCAACAACAGAACTAATCTGAACCTCGCAAAGATCAGTCCTCAATAGCGTGCGCTATGCCATTTGAAAAGCAGGCTAAACGCCGCATTAGATGGATAAACACAAGGCATTTGGCATTTTATGCCCACTGTGTCCCTTGCGAGTCGTGGCCTGATCTTTCTATAAATATATAGCAATGAGAAAAAAAGAAGAGTCATCTCTTCAAGTGAATGGACAAGGGAAGGAGAGGTCCACACTGCCAAAAAGCTAATGGAATACAGTCTGTGATCAGATTACCAGCGAAGACCCCACTCACAGGTCACATGTCTACATTCCCATTCCTCACTAGTCGCTCCCAGTAGAGACAAACACCCAGCTATATATAGCTCGCTCACTCTCTAGTCTCTCCCAAGCCTAACCATATCCAAGAAACTCAAAACACTACTCAACCCAGCATAAACTAACCATGAAGCAAACCCTCTTCTTGCTCTCCCTGGCCCTGCTCTCATTGTCCATAGCACAAGGCCTCAACCCCAACCAGTGTGACCTCCCGAACCGTGACTCAACCCTCCAAGTCTTCCATGCGAACAGCCCATGCTTTCCACTAAGGCCACCCAAGGCCATGTCTTGGGAGGACACCGTGCTCCAATTGCAAGGGAAGGACCAAGCAAGGCTCCAGTTCTTGTCCTCAAGCCTAGTGGCTAAGAGATCTGTGGTGCCCATTGCATCTGGGAGGCAGATCATTCAGAGTGCTACTTATGTTGTGAAGGTTCAGATTGGGACTCCTTCTCAGAGCATGCTCATGGCCGTGGACACCAGCAATGACGCTGCTTGGGTCCCTTGTAGTGGGTGTGTGGGTTGCTCTTCAAATGTCGTGTTTGATCCCGCCAAGTCCACTAGCTTCAAATCCCTGGATTGCCAAGCTTCTCAGTGCAAACAGGTACTATACTTCCATTTTTGTTATTTACGCGCTCGTCCTTGTCTTGGGTTAGCATACAGGTTTGATAGACATGCCTGAATTGTTGAGCTCTTTATATTTAATTTGACAGTATTACACCGAGTAGGTAGACTTCCATTTGGAATTAAATTTGCTGAGTTTCGAGAATGATGATAAGTAGTTGCTTAGCTAACGCGTATCGAGAGTAATACCCAGAGGAATTCAATAATGCCATTAAATTATCTGACGACCTAAATCCTTCAATGCTTTGGTTTCATAACATCATTTAAAACATTGGATAAGATGCAATAAATGTGCTTTTGCAAAATTCAAAATCATACAAGCTTAACGTTCTAAAAATGATCGGCAAAAATAACTCGGCCTTATAGATTGCGCTTCCATGAGCTAATTAAGGCGTATACGTAATTTCAGGTACCAAATCCGACATGTGGCGGCACGACTTGTGCCTTCAACATGACATACGGTGGCTCCACCCTGCTGGCGAATCTCTCACAGGACACATTCACCCTAGCCGCGGACCCCATCCCCGGCTACACCTTCGGTTGCATCCAGGCAACCACGGGGACCTCCGTGCCACCGCAGGGGCTCCTGGGCTTGAGTCGAGGCCCATTATCGCTCCTGTCCCAGGCCCAAAGCTTGTACCAGTCCACATTCTCGTATTGCTTGCCCAATTTCAGGTCCGCCAACTTCTCCGGGTCGCTCCGGCTCGGCCCGGTGGGCCAGCCCAAAAACATAAAGTTCACTCCATTGCTGAAGAACCCAAGGAGGTCTTCACTTTACTATGTCAACTTGATTGGCATCAGAGTTGGGAGCAAAATTGTGGACATTCCACCAAGCGCACTGGCTTTCAATGCTACCACTGGTGCCGGAACCATCTTCGATTCAGGTAAAGGGCTAGGCCAAGGAAAAGGAAATGATTGTTCTTCTGGTGGTTCTTCCTTGTCGTTCTTTTTTGGGTTCTTCTTTTGAACCTTTCTTTTCTCCCGCCGTCTCGGTGCAATGTCCAGGCACGGTGTTCACTCGGCTGGTGGAGCCGGCGTACGTGGCAGTACGTGATGCTTTCCGGAAGAGAATCGGCGGGAACATGACGGTGACCTCCCTTGGAGGCTTCGACACCTGCTACACCGTCCCGATCGTCGCTCCGACGATGACCTTCATGTTCGACGGCATGAATGTGACGCTCCCACAGGACAACCTCCTCATCCACAGCACCGCCGGGACCACCACCTGCCTCGCCATGGCCTCCGCCCCCAACAACGTCAACTCTGTCCTCAACGTCATCGCCAGCATGCAGCAGCAGAACCATCGCCTCCTCTTCGACGTGTCTAACGCCAGGCTCGGCGTCGCGCGCGAACAGTGTTCTTCATGATTTTTTTTTTAATCTTCCCTTTGTTGTTGATTAGCTTTAGTGCTGAAGGTTAAGGATGTGACTTGCCTTGCATCGAATGTGTGCTCTGGTTTGTTACTCTGGTTGCCGATTCTCTTTGATGGTATTAATTTGCACATTTCGCGCGGAGGAATGGAGCCGCTACATTGAGCTTGCATGATGTTATGAACTCTGTTAACTCTGTTCACCGTGTTATACTGTTGTCAATGTCTGAAGATTGGTTGTGAAGCTTCTTGTTCGTTGTAGGTCTTGGCTTGAGTTCTTCATCAGGAAGATGAGAGCCTGCAAGAAAATGAAAAAGTGAGAAATGTGAACGAGGCTAAAGCTAAAATTGGAAACAGACAGTATTAAAGCTCGTGAGCAAGAAGCAACAGATGACAAAAGAAGACTCTCTCTCTTTGCGACATCTTTGGATCAAGGTATTGTCCGCTCTAACCCGTTTTTTATCGAACCTCACGATTTTATTCTTTAAGGTAAACGTGGTCACCTTTGTAAGAGGTCATCCATCTTGGGAGTGCTCTTTATTGAGCACATGTAACCTTGGAGTTCCAAAATTAAGTATTATCGTTACCCCCTATGAGTTAATTCATTATCGAACTCATATTTATTGGAGGGCGTCACTCTCTGATACCATATTATGATACTCCCTGTATGCCGAAAGATAAAACTTTGATCCTTGGTATAGAACGGGGCAAATCGGAAAATACCTCAGCTAGTTAACCTAAGGATTTCACAGTCCTACTTGAAGAACAGCCAATTGTTTCATGCTCGAAAGCCAAGGGGGTGGTAGGCTAAGGTATTCCTCGTTAATATCGAATACCGTGGGCCCATCTTCATTTTTAGCCAGCTCACTATAGTGTAGACCGTCTGCTCCACCTATTATTCAGCGCAGGTGGCAGCTGCTAAAAGAGCAGTTGCAGAGAATCTCAGGAGATGTTTCATCCTCCGACTTGAACTAGAAGAACCCTGCTTCTTCCGCCACCGAGATAAGCATGTAACTGATCCATGGATGCATCTTACATCTATTCCTGAGAGGGCTTGGATCGTTGTCGTCGGGTTCAATGACGCCTTATCTTAGGAGCTCCCTGTAGGCTTCTTCACCTACTTGCTCTGTCGTCCTGTCTACTCTTCGGAAGACCAAGCCCTGTCCTATCCAGGAATAGGATTGAAGATTTAGTGACCAATATTTGAATACCAATACGCTGCCACTGCAAATAGTAGATGGAGAAGCTTAACGAATGACATTTACCAGGATTGGCAAAGAGAATTTGGCATTTGATGATCACCAGCATTGAAGGCCACAGGCAGAGAAGAAGAGCTAGGGGAAAAAACAACCCTTTGATTGTCATGGAAAATTGGAAACACAGAACTCCAAACTTCTCATGGTGAAACAGAATGGCGTCGATGCCCTTTATTATCAACAGAAACAGGGGAGTTAGCAATTGCTTACTGAGCTCAAAACGAAGATTTTTTATTTCCCCCATTTACCAAAGAAAAGGACCCACGAAGGGAAAAAAGAGGGAATAGCTTGAGAGTTAGAACTTAGAAGTGGGACAAGGGAAGCTAATAACTTATCCACAGAAGGAATTTTTTGTCTTTCATAGAACTAGCTGGGAACAGGAACGGATTCTTCACTTTGCTACGTTAATATCACTTCTTGCTAAGCTTCTGGCATCGCCCTGAAATCGCTTCCTGAATCCTCATGTTCGCTCTCGCCGATGATAAGACTTGTCTCATATCACTCAAAAGGCACCAACGAATATTTTACCATCTACACAAAACATCTATCAAACAATCGATTCAGAGAAAATGTGGTGGTTTTCTTCGGATGAAGGAAATCGAGACTTCTCTTGTTTTTTGTGGGTAAGCTTGGAGGATAGAATTGCTTTGTTCAGAGAAAATTAAATATCCAGAGAAAAAATGAATGATTTGAAAATATTTCCTAAAAATGATTATAATGTATTATTTACAAAAATGAATAAATGAAGAAAAGTTTCACCAATTTACCGAAAAAAAGAAAAGAAAAGTTTCACCATCCATAAAAACATTCAAGCATAAATTTTATCTACAATGACATCACATTTTTATTAGTTGATTATTTTAAGTGATACGAGCTATCATTTTTTTAAAAGTATTTCCCAAATCATTAACTATTTGCAAACTATATGGACTTTGTGTTTCATTTGTTTCGCAAATTGTTTCGCAAACATTGAATGATTTAACAAATGCTTTTCTAAAAATGATGTTTATATCACTTATAAAAATAAATAAACGAAAAATATTTTCATTATTCATGATAATTTAAAACATAAATTGTTGTCGATAATAAAAGCAAATCATTGACTAATTATTTCGAGTGATCATTTTAGGAAAATATTCTCTAAACAACGGAGCTCAAGAAAAATCTCAAAAGAGCAAGAAAAGCCAAAGTACAGATCTTGATTAATCTAATGCGGAAGGCATCAGCTTCCCTTTTTTTACAGCAAACCAGGGCAAATACAAAATGTCCAACTCCCAACACTTGGCTTATAAGCCATAATTTGCCCAACTATGACATAATAATATGACATTCAGAATTGTAAAGTACGCTTATTTCAGGTAAATACAAAAAATAGAACGGCACTTGTTCGAGAATCTTCATAATTACAAGGGAGAAGCAATGATTAAAGGAAGAGCACAATGAATGTTGTGAAGATACCAATTTCACTTAGGAAGAACCATCACACTAGTTAAACGGCTTGATGATGACTATCCCTGGGTTAAGTAAATGCCATCCTAAGCAGAAGATTTGGGCAATTTATACTGCTTTTTAAGGAATTGTGATGCCTCTGAGTCACTCCTGTGGCATAGTATTCTTAAAAGCGTGTTGGAGTCAGCACCAAGCTTGCTTCTGCCCCCTTGCATTTCCATGCTACTCGCAGATTTTAAGTCCTCGATCAGTTCTCGCGTCTGCAAGAGATGATTAGCAAATAACTATTCACAAAGGTAAAATAATCAAGGACAATTGCATATTGAAATACCAAGACCGGAAATTTATGGATTTTGCCAGGAGATAGGAGTAAAGATTTTCATGCACACTTGATTTATAACCTAAACTCCTTATGGGATCTGCAGAGGTGAAAAAGAGATTCATATGATAGCTCAATATCTTAATTCAGAGACTCATGTTTGATATAAAGCAAGGACTTCGTCTAGTTTTGTTGCAACAGTACTTATTCAAAATGCCTTATTCTTGTATATTATCAATGGCCCAAAAAGATAACCATCCTAGGTCACATATGGAGCTTTAACAAACTAAATTGCTTGAGATTGTGATCCTTTCTTTGATGGATGAAGAAACAAACTATATAGCAACACAGCTAACCTCATAACCATGCAACTTTGTAACGTGACGGACTCGGGCCACTTGATTTTCGACTACACCCCGTGGAAGCCCATCTCCTCCAGAGATAAAGAACTCCTGTAATGTGAAAACACACGCACATAATGGGATGTCATTATCCAAAAGTAAAACACACATCACTGGTCAAAAGTCTCTCGCAAATATATCAGGTGCAACTTGTATCCACATCCACTTACCTTCAGTATTTCTAAATCCTCCTCCAATAGTTTTGCATCTCCAGGGTAGAAGACTCGCAATGGGCCTCCATTCAGAATAACTCGAAGTAAACCATCCTGCAAGAAGAATAGTATAAGTACCGCAAATGACTGACAGTGGATTGAGGTTTTTATCCCCAAAAGTAGATAAAGCGACACCAGTGATGCTTGAAGAAGACTGGTCACAACGCGATCCCTGAGGGGTTCCACAATGATGTGACACAACTGATTGAGTTCCTGCAACATTCCAAGTTGAAAAGACTCATTGTTACAATTACAGGGATAATTATATCATCAAAAATACATGAGCACAAAATCAGACAATATTAACATTAGTCAACTATCCTAGTGCCTCAAAATCTTAGAATAATCTAGTGCAGGAAAATATCTTTCTCACGTTAAGCAGCTGTGAGGAGATGAAACAGATTCAGATGGAAATTTTACAGGAAAAACCTACCACATCAAGTGGTTCTACCAATGACTCTAATCTCGCTTGAGAAACACTTGGTTTATACAGATTCTCGATGAATGGCTCCCTCAAATCCCAGAAGACAATCTTGGTTCCTGAAGTTCAAGTAATTAAACTCTTTAGCAAGGTGCCAGAAGTAAAAAAGTGAGAATAGGAGTGACTCTTACCAGTAAACTCGCATATGCGATCAATGGCTGCATTCAAATCTTTTCTGCTCCCATCAAATGCTTTTTGCATTAAGCTTTTCGATTTTACATCTGAAGAATATAGTCAATTTAATATGAAAAGAATAAAAGATGAAGTTGAAAATAAAACCTCCATTGAAAATACTTGTAAAAATTAATTTATCTTCATAAGAAACAATCCCATATTAGATCTTGGAGTAAAAATTCACAGCCACAAACATTGGAAGTATGCAGAGCATTAGTCCAAGAAGAAACTTCACATCTTTATAGTCCAAAGAATCAACTTAAGTAAATGAAATTGCAGATCTGAGAATATTCATGAACTACAAGAAAGAGAAACTTTAAAATCAGCATGAAGAACCAATCCAAAATGAAGCCAGGGTTTACAGCGAATGAAAATTGTCTTGATGACTTTGGGGACATTAACAGTATGTCTCAATAAGCATTCTTCAATAAAAAAAAAGATATAAAATAATCTAAAGCTATGCATGTAAGCTTGAGTTTAAGCTTTCACAACAGTGGCTAGATAGTTTCTACGGGAGACAAGAGTGGTTCATTTGAAAGCGATAGCTTCAGAACAGTGGCAAGATAGTTTCTGCAGGAGACAAGAGTGGTTCATTTGAAGCATATAAAGCAATAGCCAAAGTCTCATTAATATCAGGAAAAGGGAGCTTCCTGCTCCAATAAAATTTCAAGGGAGCAAAAAAGAACTTACCACTCAAGTTGTCATGTTGCTTCCTGCTCCATCGCTCATATATGCTATCTTCCAACTTATTAAGTTGACTAATTGCATACTGTCAGGAAAAAAAAAACATACATAATGATTTGTCAACAATGACTTAACAAAAAATTGGCAGTGTCAAGGCCTGCACACAGTGTAAGCTCTGTCTCTGTTGTCCTCCCTCCCACCCTCTCCCCCACTCAGAAACCTTTTCTGAGTTAATTTCAACAGTTCATGAAGTATATTAAGACCAACTGCCATTGATTATCTCCGATAAGAATTTTATTTGCCATTGATTATCTCCAATATGGATTTTATCTATTTCTCTTCACTAGCACTTTTCAATGCTTCAGCTGAAACATATATTTGCAAATCATGTCATTTCACTGAGTATGCAAGAACTGATAGGGGTTATATCAGTTCCTCCCTACATAAATTAAACAAGCAGGAAAGATAGCAAAATACATCATTAATATCTGTGCGTGCTTCAACAAATTACAAACTCAAAGCTGTTCTTTTTCTCAGAATTTTAGCTTTCTTATACAACTCTTAATCTTTTTCCTTTTAAGCAACGATTGGCACAATTATTCTGTGGTACTTTTTTTATGAAACAAACGATTGAATTTAGTGTGTTCCCAAAGGGTCAATATGAAAGTGCACATCTTTTCCTACACATGCAAAGAGGAAAGCAACACTCACATATAGAGAATTTAACTGCACACACAGTGTCTGCGTTGTTCGAATGTTTATTTCAACTGATCTCCGCTCATCAGGAATCCTAGGAGTATCAAAAAGCTCCTTCTTCACAAAGGCCTTTATCCCAGCTTCCTTTTTGAATCGTGTAAGGACTGGCTCTGGTGGAATTAGCTCCTCTTTGCTAGCTGCACATACCAAACATAATGCATTAAGTACTTCACAAGAAGAATGGCATTTTCCTAATAGAACATAAATGACACAACAACCATGCATGACAACAAATCTCAAATGACCAAAATGAGTTGACATTAAAGAAACAACATAGGATGTTAAGTCTTAATTTTGATTTTTTTTTGTTTTGGGGGGGGGGGGGGGGGGGGGTGGAGAGAATCAAACATGCAAACCCGTAAGAGGCATGTGGCTTTTTTCCTTAATAAGAAAAAATCATTTGAGACAGAGGACATTCAGGAAAAACATACCCAAGTTGTCAGTGACTTGATTAGCATATACTTGAAAGGCGTTGTCAATTCCACGGAGCATGCTATTTAATTCCGTAGACCTCATTGGAATGGTAAGAGTGAAGAATTGATCAACAGTCTGCAACAAGCAATATGCACAAATGGAATAAGTTCTCCCACAATTAAGATAGTATATGTATGCATTTTCTGCCAGACCTCAAAGGACAGAACATTCAGGCATATGTCTCATTTGTTGATAGTTTAAAGAAAGTAGTGAATTCTGATAAAGTTCGGAGTGCAAATGAAAATCCATTAGCCAACTCTCATATTGAACTCTTTGGTCAATTTTTTTGAGGAATTTCCTAAGATTTTGTTTCCAACTTTTATAAGTCTAGGTAGAAACTTGTCTGTTGTCAGTTTACAAGGGTCTTTAAAACTTGTTTCCAAAGAAACAATGAACATTAGACTGTAGATTTTGGCCTAACTTCTGAAAATAATTTCCTAATGTTCTGTAAGAACATGGATGCCACAAAGAGAAAGAATAAACCCCCCCCCCCTGCCCCCCACCGGGCCCCCTCTCTCCCTAGCTTGCTTCATTCTGATATAGCTTTTCATTTTCGTAATGTTCTGTATGCACATGGATGCCCACAATGCAAACGAACCCTTCTCTCTTTCTCTCCAACCTGCTTCGTTCCAATGAAGCTCTTCATTTTTCTAACCCAGAGATCTAGAAAAGCTTCGTTAAGAACCTTTGACGAATCAAATATAAAAGATAGAAAATTGCACCGAAGATGAAATTAGTTTGTTTATTTATGTATAGAAAAGATTTTCTTATAGAATATTTCATGAGCAGCGCTTGAGCATTCTCTCTTATCAAATTTTGATTAATTAATTTATGAACGGTCATGTTCACGAGTCCTAAGGTACTTGTTGAGTATACTCTATTTGGAATAATTCACTTTTCACAAGACACTAACTGTACATAACATAAGGGCTATCGGTGCATTGGAAACCGTAAAGTTTCCTTAATTTGTAACTTAATAAGTGCCCCTGGATTTTCATTAACATAAACTGTTTATGAATCTTGCGAAAATCAACACTAATTACAATCATTCTCATTGTTATCAGATCCTTGTTGAGATGAGGTTTGAAATAAGGTTTTTGTTCTCCCTCTATGAAACAATTGCTATAAAAAATGAAAAAGGTTTTCAGGAATTTCAATCATGTTGTAGAATTTGTTTCAAGAACCAAACATGTTTTCATTAAAAAAACTGAAAATAAAAAAATTGTCTTGTAGTTATCATTTTCTTTAAATTGGAATACATTTCATAAAAGCAAACAGGCCCTTAACTTCAACAGCCATATCATCCTAAGCACTCCATCACTTATCTTCACAAGAAGTTCATGTAACAAAAATAGTGAGAAGAAGTAGATAACAACCTCCTCAATGATCCTATATACTTCAACAATGGAACTCCCATGCCGTTGCTGAGGTGATATTGGATCCCACCGCTACAAAAGTGTTCAAACAAAGATTAGGCTTTGTAACGGAAAAAAGTCCAAAGGTAAAGGGTCCAAAACAATTACAAAAGTAATATACGGAGCATTATGCCATTGTTCACTAAGACATAGATATAGTCAGGAAGAGAAGACTAAGCTATACTGAAGGTACTAATAACAATCACAAGTTCAATTCCACATGCAAACCTCAAGTTGATAATATTTTAATTGGAAAGTACCCAAACCAATTTTCACAAGCACATGATACAATATGACCAACATAAGGTGTCCCAGTCTAAATTATCATAGTTTTTTGATAAAAAGACTACGTCAAAGGACTCCATCACAGTCCATTGACAAAGCCCAGAAAAAGAACCTGCTAACATGAAGATTGTCTTCGTTTCATCTCTTTCAATCTTTGTACTACTATAAACAGCCAAGACATGAAATCTTGGAAATGAGCAGGCAAAAATATATTCAGAGCTTTTTAAGTTTAAAATAAATGGAAATGCCACACATACCTCTTGCTGAATAGCACGCTCAACCCAGCCAAGAATTCTGGCAAGCTGTGAATTGACCCAACGCAACACCAATGTTCCAGATACTGATTCAATCTGGAAAAAGCAAATGGCACAGTTGAACGGATAGATAGCTGGAGAAAGCAAGCATACAAGCATGCACGTGCATATATACATGTCAATGCGAAAGAACATATCCTTTTCCCTCTAGTAGTTCTCGCACACATACTTGTCCAGGACTCAAAGCAGAGTGCAACTAGAATCGAAACCTAGAAGCATTAAGTCGATAAGTTTCACCTGGTATGGAATGAGTTTCTTGTTATAGAAATCGGCATTCTCATCCCCACATGCAGATGATATAAGTGACTTTATATACTGCTCAAGGCTAACCGCCGCCGGAAAAACAGATGCAACGTCCTCAGTCAGATGCTCAGCACGATCAAGGAAAGGTTTCTGGAGAATTCAAAAAGATTAAAATCAACTGAGAAGACCGCAATGTGAAATATAAACCTGAGCGACCAACCCTCAGGACATAAGCTTACCAACTTCTGACCATAAAGCTTGTGTGTAAGCGAAGCTGAAATAATAGTAGCCTGTGGATGCCATTGACGTAAAATGGGCATGAAGGTGGTTGAATCTGTTTTCAGAAGTTTCTTGGTCTCATCGGCAAGCAATGCCAAAGGATGCTCATGAGTTGCCTCTAATTTGTCAACCACTAGCAATATCTGCATGGAGAAAGAGGTTTGAAGTAATAGTCCTTCATGAACTAACAGGAAGCATTTGCCCTTCAAGAGTTTTCTGTTTCCGCTTCCAGGACCCCCAAAAGAAAGCTTATCTACTCAAGAAGAGGAATCCCCAGATCTTGGGTCCATGTAAGATGCCACATGACATACCTTCTCATAAATGGTAACATAATAGGTTGTCCAAGCCAAAAATATTTGCAAAAGGCAGATTATTATGTCGCATATTAACAAAGAAAAACAATACAAATAATTAATTTCTCATGTTTCATTCTAATGATAAATGAACCAAAGTAATAACTTCAGCCATTCAAGCAACAAGCTACTCATATTCATGAGAACTCAATTTCCATTACTACACTCTTCTTATGCATGGACCTTTTCAAAACAAGACCCGTTTATTAAAAATGGCATTATTATTAAAAGTAGAGCATCCTACTTAATAGTCTCCATATATATCCCTTATGCTCTAAAGCTTTCCTCCCATCCCACTTTCAAAATAGTGAACCCAAGAGAAAGCAAGGACATCTACATGGATAAAAAACTTCTATAGTTCGTCTTTGTAGAAATTGCAGTTGACCTCCGGGCTTAGGTGCCTTAATGAGTTTGATCAAGAATGTTGAGATGGCTTTTATCCATGTAATCACTCTCGAAGTGCTGATCTAAGGACATGGATAAGTGTATGGCCTATGCAAAAATTATCATATGATGATATATCTAAATTTAAATGATCTAGACACACCAGCATATGCAAGTTTTATCAAGCTATAGATCAAAGATAAATAATTATAAAGCTGATTAGATCCTTCTATTTTATATTGTTGTTGAGAAGAAGACACGAAAAGATGTCAGCATCAAAACATTATTTTAAACAACAGATTGCATCTGCATCCAGAAGGAGAATAAGCAGTCTGGCAAACTCATGCTCATCACTATCATAATATGATTTCTTGAAAACAATTTCAGAATTCACAATTCTCTAGACATCAGGGTTACCTTGTGGCCAAAGAAAATTCATAGAGAACTACAAAGAAAAGCTGCCACTGTAAGCAAATTTAAAATCTTTGTAGATATGAAAACTGCAAGAAGAAAATAAATGAGCATCTTACTCTTGCAAAGGCATTCTTGATGGAGGATGATATGTATGACTCTATCTGATCTCTATCGCTGACAGACCCAGATTGGATTGCCTGTGTTCACAAGAAAAGCGTCACAAAACTTTACATCCCAATGAAGCCATGGATTCATCGCTGACAATATATTGGTGTGAGTCAACCTTGTTCATGATTAACATAAGCATGTGATGTGCACTGGGGACTCGGGTGATTAAATGGACATTCACAAATGCAGTGTGTCAATAAGATGCAGTTCTTTATGGATGTATACATTAATTGAAAATACATGTCGTTGCTGCATTCTGGAAAAAGTGAGAGTCCTGTCAGTGGAGGATTGAATAAATAATTAAATAGGTTAACCTACACATTTGAGACACGAAACGAAGTTTGCCCAAATGGTCAATGCACCTCTATGGTGAGTTCAACTACAAAGCCATAAGAGAGGCTTAAATGGCTAAAAATCATAGAGGACCTTGTAAGACTGGATCATGCTGAATATATGAAGTAACAATAATTGGTTCTCACGTATTAAGAAATGCCATATAATTATATGGATTTGAGAGAATCAGAACGGAGCTGAGGTGCCAGAACATAACTGATCCTATTAACTGCACGTATTCAAATGACAGGACTTAGTTTGTTTCCAACACCATTTTTACGGCTGCATCAGAGAACTAGCTTTTATCTGTTATCACCATGCAACACACTTTATTGCCAAATCAACTGTAAAATACCAGCATCCATACATGTTCAGGTTCTTCCAAAAGAAGCCTCCGAGAAACCATTGCAACTTTCACAACATTCTCCATCAACACTGATCCCTGCCAAGCGTATGAGATTTTCTCACTTACTATACTCAAGGTAAGATAGAGAAGAATAACCCTAGCCAAAAATTTAGTCTTAGAGCCTCAAGGAGGAGAACAAAGTATGTTAGTTTGATGGACAGCCAAGATGTACATAAATAACACAACAGTACCTAGAAGCCTGAAATTTTGATCTTTTACTGATCACAACAGATGCAAATTTCATCAATTAAAGGATAGTTACAAGTAAATGCCACCATGTGCATCATGACTAGATAGCAAACATAAGTTAGTATATGGCATGATCTCTCATCAAGTATTCTAAAGAATTACCAGTGGACATGCTGGACATCAAGATCTCCTAGGGTGAACTTTGTAATGGTATCACAATAAGTTTAACAGTAACAATAACATGCATGCAGTTTCTCATACTGCAGCCAAGAAAGTCGAAGGTCTATTACCATGTCCCAAGTGAAACCAATTATGATGCTGCTCTGTCTCATATAAGATACCGTAGCCCCAGTCCCAACACTACTATTACTAGAACCTGCATCTATGTACTCTGTTCTAGCACTTCAAATAGGCCTTCTTCTATGTGAAAGTATATGACACTCCTGAAGTGTGACCAAATGTGAGTTATGACAATGTGCATGAAATTAAGTTTTTTTCAACCACTAGAGTATCATAATTTCTTTAAAAAAGTGCACTTGAGTGCCCTAACTTTCAATCGATTACTTGAGTGCCCAAACTCTTTTAAAACGTTCACTCAAGTGCTGAAAATATGACATGATATAGCACTTGTGGTGGACATTTTTGAAAAAGTTTTGACATTGAAGGAATAGATTGAAAAATTACATGGCACTCAATTAATCGGGAAAAAATTGTTATGACACTCGAACGAGTGCCTTATGAAAGTTATGGTACTCAACTAATCAGAAAAACAAAAAAACAGATGAAAATTATGATACTTGTGTTCTTTTCCCTTAATTCCACTATTAAGATGTGCTCAACGGTCTTAGTGATAGACACATCCTTAAGTACACAGAAGAAGGACGCTCAAAGTAATGTTTCATTTAACATTACATTCATTACATGGAAATTCTCGCAGAGGAATGGTCAAATAAGTCAAATGTTCAGAAGAACTCAACATGAAGTACGATGAGATAAGTGAAAGATGTTGCAGGCCCAACATGCATGTCATAAACACGTTTATGCCCATTGTACCACCTTAGCTACCATTCTCTCATAAGTGAACCATACAAACAAAAATAGCATTAACAAGATTGGACACTGATCCCAACACATATATCAGACCTCTGCAAAGTGCATATGATAGTCTTCTAGCCGCTTATCAGCCCATTTCTGGACAGGCAGTAGGAAGGACTGTAATAAGGACATCTCATGAAATCCATCACCAACATCGACTTTGGAATGCAGGCTTCGTAAGTGTAACCTCTCTTGTGGACCCCTCTGCTCCTTTAAAGGAATTTTCTTTAGCTGATAAATGGCATGTTGAAGCATTCCTTGCTCGTTGGTCATAACATACTGAGGTCAAGCAATCCACTATAAGCAATAACTCAGAGCAATGACAAGATAAATAACAACACTAGAAAAAATCAACAAAATTACTTGATACAACAATAAGAACATGTCAGAAATTCTAGACAGGAAAAGGAATAGTTCAGCAAATTAATAAAGAGTCTGTTAACTGACTTGTGGGAAATCTTGATCAAGATTGTAATGCTATGAGGCCCACTACAAGCTGCCAGAAAGCAAGCCACACCAGACACTTCACACTTAGGCTAGATATAAACTCACAGAATATGATGACTTTATGTTTACATTGATCCAAGCCACCTGGAACAATGCAAATGTATTCAGCAATAGTAAGGTTTCAGACTCAACACGCCAGTATCTAATTCACCAGTAGAATACTGGCATACTGGCAGGCGCCATGAAAGGAGAAGAAGTGATCCACAAGAAAGCTTATTGGGGAAAAGGATCCACAAAAGTTCCTTTACTTGGAGTCTTAATATCAGTGCTATCAGTAAGGCTGCAACCGGACAATTCAGAAAAGGCCACAATCCATCAGCTCATGGCCACTTTTTCCAGGATGGCCTTCAGGAGCATCTTAAGTAAAGTCTTTAAAAAAAAAACACAGGAAAAAAAAATACAGGTGATGCCCAAATGAAGGGAGTGAAAGCCTGAAAAGTAACAGGCAATGATATATGGGGCGGCACTTACCAGTGTTTTCTACTATATGAGGGGCAAAAAGTGTTAATACTCTGAAAAACATTGGTTTGAGAAATCCTCGAAAGCACATTCTAGATACCTAATGACCATCACCAACTACCATAACATTACCTGACGGAATAGTATCCATGCATAGCACGTGTAGTGCATCGTCTCTGTGATTCCTAAAACACGCCATGTGGACTTCAAAAGTTCAAGTATTTCTTCAACTTCCTGTAAAAGAGTAAGAGAGGATAACTACAAGTGGAGCAGACAACAACTTGTGAACAAAGTATGTCATCTTTGCACAAACTAGATATTAGGCTATAACTTATGCTACTTCCCTAGGGAGGAGCAATCAAAATTTCAGCATGAGAATATGGAAGATTCAATTCATTTCTAAAATCACTATGAAAAGGAAACCAAAGCATGAAGTAATCCTCACATAATTTACCTAAAATCAGATGATGTGCGTTTAGGATTGCTGCAACTTTAGTTTTGACTTTTAGTTATAGCTCACTATCAGTTATAATAATATTCAAAACCTCAAATCAAAGTCATAGATTTGTATTTGAATAAGTCATGCAAATTTTATAGATTCCAAAAATCATATGGTGTTTGCCTTTTGGCTTTTATTAATAAGCCAACATTAGAAGGGCAAAGGCCCCAAAATAATGAAACTCTTGAATAGTTCAACCTCGCTACAACACACGTTAGGACATTTAATCTCTTAAAAAGCAAAGGATGATAAGCACTAACTTCTGTCAGCTTTCCCTCATCCAAAATGTCAAAGACGCTGAGAAGCAGTTTCTCATATAGCCTGACATTTAGATGATACCCATCTGCCCAGTGGCAAATTTCACCAGTCAAGTCACCACGCGCTGGCCTTTCAGCAAGTGGAATAGCAATCTCCCTAAGAGACCTCAAAGATTCTGTCCGCTGTATTTCACCCACTGAAGGCGCAAGAGACTGAAACAAATTAAATTGAACAAAGGCAATATCAGAGACATGAAAACAAGCATATGAGGGATAAAGAAGCCCTCTTTGCCAGAGTGCAACTCAAGAAGCTATTAGGTAAAACTACTTCTCATCAATATCATAATGTCAAAACAGACGTCTGCAAACTTAAATGGATGAGTGTCAGTAGCATGTAGTAAAAGAAAATTGCAACTGTCAAAGTTAGAATGATCAGAAATTATTAGTTATTGCTAGTAGGCCCGTGAGGCTCTATTACTTTCAGACCCAATTGAGAATGAAATAGTTCAGAAGTAAATTCCCATTGCACGTTGGTAAAAGCAACACATGCATGGACAGAATCTCTCTAATCTGAAAAGTCACTACTAGAGCTAGCAAAGTGAGCAAGCTAACATAGAAGATTCCATAAGGAGAAGGTAAAGACTGTAATATGCTTTGGAAGATGAATGGCGACGACAGAATGCAATGGTATGAGCAAGTGGATGTGGAACCAACAAAAAGTGAACCTCAGATTCTTCAATCTTCGCCAGTAGCGTCCTAAGTTCATTTGCTTTGCGTCCAGATTCACTAAATCCGACTGCGGCATGATTAAGAAGCCCCTCTTCCAACATGTTTAACTGCACTGATACAAAACTTATACGCTGAAATGTTGAATACAATATTGCTATTCTCTGAGATCAAATTATACCCAGACACATGGATAAGCAACTGTACCGACATAGATCTATTCCAATCAATAACTTCAGTAAGGCAGGGGAAAGGGGACAGAACTGACCTGCCTTTTTTGCCATTTTATATATGCCTTCTTGTCCGAAAATTCTGTACGGGAAATGCAGCATAGCAATTCCAGTGGAATTAGCAAGGTGTCCATTCTCTTTCCAACCTTTCCCACAAGTGCATTTAGCAGCCCTTGTCTTGTTCTGATGTCCATTGCCTCAGAGATCTGCCCACACAGTAAAGAGATTAACAACCGATATTCTGTTTCCCTCTTAAGTAATGACAAAAAAAAGAAAAAATTTGTCAAAAAAGAAAGAAGTTAGAAATCGCTCCAAAGTACCTCCATCTGTACCCGCATGGACTCCAACAAGCCAACCAATCCTGGTGCTCGTTGAGATTGGGACACCAAATTTTCACTTCTACTGCGTCCAAGCTTCCTCATCAACTTGGACCTCTTATCCTTCTTTTTCTCTTTAGATGGTACAATAAGGCCCCTGTTTCGGTCATATTATAGATGTGGGCAAACGGCACGACTTTAGGTGTGGTTTAATCAATGTGCCAATCATAAATGAGCTGTCTAGCCATGTGAAGAAAAGTCATTGCAAAAGAAACAAAATTATAAAAATATACCCCGCAGCCCCAGCGCAAGCCAGAAGGATTTCGTACGCACTTTCGCGGAGATCATCATCCGTGATACCTAACAATGAAAAATTAAAGTTCAATTATATCATTTCCATGCATTTGTTTTCCCGCAAAGTTAGTAGAATAATGCCCTTTAGTCCTGATAGTATCAGTCAATATCTAAGATCTTAAGCAATAGACTAGAGCATACCGTTATAAACGCAACATTAAATAATTTCCTTTTTGGATAAGTTAAAAGAAACTCACTCAAGGAGCACCAGCATAGGAACAAACTGTGGAAAGAAGCATAACTTACAACCAAAATGGGCAGGAAACTTAACATTGCAAGGGTACGCAATATTCTCAAATATGTGCATAGTGAAATATGTAAAGCCTTGATGGTATACACAGAAACTTAAATTCCTTAAAAGCTTTTCGCAAGGTACACACGATATCTCTGCATTCCAAAAGAAGCTCCGCCAAGCTATTAACTCTTTCTCAAAAACCAACAAGAAGGAAACCATGTCGCAGAAGTGCAGATCCACAAGGGCAAGAAGAAGAAGAAGAGACAAACTAACTCAGCCATGCTTCTATCTAACATGACCTATCTTTCTTTCAGAAAATCTCGATAAAATGTGCCTTGAGATCCTATCAGAGACTCCTACTGAAACCATGCATCTCACTCATCATCGTTATTAAAACCCACAAAAATTACAAAATTTCAAGGCACTAAACTAGAGACGTAAGCTATTTGAGTTACCTGTTGCAAATGGAGGCAACACTGGTACAAGATCTGCTGCATCATTGATACTCCGTCGTGACATTCTACGACTGTCAACTTCCTCAATCTCTTCATCGTCCTCAAAGTCATCAATGTCATCTACAGTGAGTTCTCGTGCTCGTGGAGAGTTGAAGGACTCTGCTCTAGATACACTTGATAAAACGGGTGACGGAGCAATATCAGGAATGGGAGATGGTGCAGAAGGAATGGGTGACGGCATGAAAGAAGAAGAGATTGCCGCTGCTGTAAAAGCAGGAACGGGTGGAGGCATCCTTCTCGGAGGTGAACCTGAAGTCTCGGGATTTGTAACCAGAAAGAACTCATCACTGGAAGCTGTGTTATTCTACAAAAGGATAAAAGAAGGGATAAAGCTTCAACACCAGATCAGCATAATGAAATCACGATGACATCATAAAGCTTCAGACAAACACACTGAGAGAGAGAGAGAGAGAGAGAGAGAGAGAGAGGTGAAGACAGCACAAACTAAAAGACAGCACTGAGAGAGGATCGAATTGCCCCCACGTAGCCATCTCTTTCAAAAGGTGCATCAGTCAAAAAAAGTTAATTATTGAAAAGAACTGGACACAAAATAAAGCTTCATGAATTGAACAGCTAAGTATGGCAAATCAGGATGTTGGTAATAGATTATGTGTCTGAGAGCATGCAGTTGCCAATTACCCTCCTATCTGCAGGAAAAGCAATTTCTAATAAGTTGAGCAGTACAATGACAAATGAACTGTAGGCCGTAGTTTACCATATGTGGTAAAACAGTATGATCATAATAGTCTCTGATAGCTTCAGATAGTTCAAGCATTTCCCCTGCATCAGCAAAGCGCAATGTAGATAAGAACGCTTTCAGGGAACAATAAACTGCAATGACATAAAAAGCTGAGCACCTTTTTTAGCACAATTGAGAACATAATCGACACTGACTTGGTCAAGATCCACGTCATCTAATGAAACAGCGCCAGGAGGCATTGTAACTTTCTTGATTAAGCTGCCAGAAAGTATGAAGCTAAGAAGAATACGCCTGTCTCGGCGATACCGTTGAAGAAGTTCCAGTGCATTTTCCCTAAATCAATTAAACGAGCAACAAAGTCTTTGAATTCCAATTTTTGGGGAAAATTATAAATTCGGGATCCACTTAAAAAGAACAAAAAAAAGACATAATTTACCAAAAAAAAAAAAAACAAAAAAAAGACATGGAGAAGATATAGGGATACATACTCTTCCATGGCAGGCAAAAGCAGTTTAAATTCAAATTCCGCTGAATTTGGTCATCACTGTAAAATAGAAGCATGATCAGATTAAGAATGCACTGCTAACATCTTACATCCATCCACACCCAATTAAATGCCATTATCCCTCAGCAAGAATAATGGAGACGGTAAAGCAGCAGACTTCTCCAGAACCACAACAAAGCGCATCATAATTACACGAGCAAGAAAGGAAGCAACCAAGATACACATGACATTGGCCCAAAACACAAATTACAAACCCTATTGCCAGAAAGATTCTGCCAGTTGGTTGTCGGTCAATATGACCAACCAGCCACTTCGTCCCTTCAAATTCACTCAATCCTTCAAAACATCCAAAACTTTTCACAAACGAATGCTGACTCAGCAACAGAACTGCTAAAGCAACTACGTTTAGTGTCCTTTACCTACTTCGCTAAAACCAAACGCAGCTCCTTCCTCCTCAAATCTAAAGCTGGTCCCAGAAACTAAGTTCCCCAGAGCCAGTTGAATCATCGGGGCTACGTGTAAAATCAAGTGAGCCCACTACGAATCTCGCATTGTCAATTGCATTGAGCAGCTAACAATCACTAAAATGAAAACTGGACAATGTGGAAAGCAAAAGGGTCAGTTCACATACGGTTCCGAGGCTGAATCTGCGAAAGAAGATCGAGGTGGGGACTGAAGCAAACGCCCAGCAAGCGCAGACGAGAGTTGGCGGGGGAGGCTTAAAGGGGTGAATCTTTCGCGGTGAAGAAACGAGAGCTGAGAGAGATGGGCCTGCGAATGTCCAAAGAAACTGCGCTTTGCTTCACATCAGAGAGTCCTGAATCTGGATGCTTCTCTGAGGAAAAAGCTTCCTGGGGGCGCTGGCTGAGGAAGTCAAATCTGAGGAGAGACCAGACATTGCTGTTCTTCTTTTCTTTTCTTTATTATTATTATTATTATTTTTGGTGGGCGGTACGAGTTTTATTTCCCTACTAAATTTTATGTTTTGCCGAAATATTACCTAGCAATTACCGTGCAACGCACGAAAAAAAAATTATATATATATATATATATATATTTGAATCCTGCAGAGATTGCATGTATAATCATTACTTCTTAATATATAGGTGATATCGCGAAATTATTGATTTTTCAGCTTGAAGTAGGATTAAATTAAAAAAAAAACAGAATTCATATCCGTAAATTCACGAATTTTGCACAATAAATATGATTAGATTCATTAACAATATCATCCTAAGAATTATGCCACAATCATGTTGCATGATGGCAAGTTTCAAAAGTATTGATATCTTCGTTCATATATAACTGCATCTTCAATGCCTTGCCAAAGGGCAAAGTCCAATAAAAAAAACTTTAAAGTTTTCTGTTTAGTAGCACATCGACTCTAGATTACAAGATTTATAGATATCGAGTGACTTGTTGGTCATGACCAATACATCGTCAAAAGCTTATAAATTCTTATATGCAATGACACCTTATGATTTGCAAATACTTCATTGGTGAAGTTTGTAGCACCCTCTCAATAATAATAATAAAAAAGATGCTATTCATAGCTTGAATTTGGAAATAATGCGATAGAATCGTATGATTTGAGTGGTGAAAAGTTTGGCAAATCATAAAGTCCATACTCGACACATTTAATTAGAGTATGTATCGAGAATTTTCAGTTAGTAATTAGTTGTTACTCTTTTGAGTCCCATTAATTGCGTATGCACTGCTCTAGATCAGAGTTATCTATACTAATTAAAGACTTAGACTTAATCGAGTTTGTGAGGTATTGCGCCAGGCTTTGTACCCCTGACTTGGGTTATAGAGAAAATGTAAATGATAATGGTGGTATTGTGATTTCATTTTCTGAGCCAAGCTTTTGGGTCTGCGGAACTTCCCATGGTAAGAAGTAGCTAGGTTATTAGTTCGCTGACATTTATGGTCGACCATTGCATTTATGCAGTGAACCAATGCAAAGTCATGTATGTTCACACGTAGGAAATTCATCTCGATCTTGGGTTTTCTTATGTAAATGCTCTGGGAAATGATCTCGAGAATTTTGGTAGAATGATAGTCAAGAAAAGAATAACTACAGATGAAACGTATCTCAAGAAACGAACCTAAAGTTTCTTCGCTGAGTTTTTTCGTTTCTACGATGGAAGTGTGATGACATATCAGCAATTTCATCGGGCAGGAGTAGAGTCGATCGGCAAGATGCAGCATGAATCTGCTCACAAGGCAGAATTTCAGCATGAACTGCTGGTGAACACGAGCACCGGTGGCTTCAGTTGTTCCCGAACCAACGCCCCGCCACTTCTCTGCCGGTTTGATTCTCTTGGACTTTCTCTCGACGATGAGCAGGTAAATCTACAATCGATCCTAGTTTACAGCTGACACCGGGCGTCTCTGTAGATGAACTCGAGAGATCTGTATCCTTATTACCATCAAGCTGACGAGTCAAGCCAATCCTTGTGAGGGTTTGCAGAATGTTCAGTCGGCGTAGAGTTATCACTACACGGATTTGAGAATCAAGCATTCTTGAACTATCAAACAATCGGCTTAAAAACAGCATTCAAGCGATGACAATCACGTAAAATGGTCTTATGTAAATTTCAGATACACTTGGAAAACATTGCATTGAACAGTGATTAATACCAAGAAATATCCCCAAAAAGGAGAAACAAAAGTCGCTTTTTTTGTTCTCCTCTTTTAAAGGTGCGGCTTGCACTTGCGCAAGTAGTCAAGACTGGGTCTGTTTACAAGAGGACCAGTTTAGTTCAAGCTATATAATTCAGCAAGAAGTACGTAATTTGTTAAGTTCCATTTAATTCTCATCAATAAAGTTGATTGTTATGTGCTAATTATCATCTCTAAATCACATGATTACCGTTTGGATTTCCTGTATCCAAGCTCCGCTTGCTTGAATCTTGAGAAGCTTTTCTGACGCCAGCAACTTTTCCATGATTTTGAAGGGCTGCGGAGGCCGAATCCCTGGCGATTCTCTCGATGACGGTGTAGAGCGAATGAGAGCAGAACAGAGTCGAATTTTGCATTTTGGGGTAGTAGGAGCAAGATGGAGCACACCCTGCAGCTGGTCAAAGTGAAATTTTTGGTCTTAGAGCATCGCAATCATCTAGGATTCACAAATGATCTTCCTAACTTACTCAGAAACAAATACGAATGAGCTGCTGCAGGTGAAGCACAATTCTACAGGTTTGATAAGGAAAAGCGAATCTCATGGCTAGGAAAGACAGGAGCGACCAGATATTGGATATCAATGAAGGAAAATTTGCAGTTCCGCATGTGTTGTTTGCTCTCGCGCTACAGGTAACCGACACGGTGAGAGCCAAAAATGGTTCGTATCAGCATTCAACGTATATCTGCCTATGATTATTTATAGGACCTTGATAAAAAAGCAGCAGTCGACGTGAACTTTTTTCTTTTTCTCATTTTCCTTTCATGTTGGTCGCCATGGAAGTAGCTCGCGCTTGAAGAAAGGGAATCGGCAAGGCTCAGGTGAATCTACAATGAAGACGTCAGGTGCACCAGAGCAAAAGAGATGGGACGAAATCGATGGCAGAAAGGCCAGTTGGGCCTGTGAAGAATAACAAGGAAAAGAAGACCCAGACAACGTTTTTCCAGGTAGCATCTCCTTTTCAAACCAAACACGCACACCTTCATCATGCTTGTAGATTAGGAAGCTCATGAAAAGGCAGTTCTTACCATTAAACTCTCTCTCTCTCTCTTTCTCTCTCTCTCCATTGTGCTCTGAACTTTGTAAAGTTTTATACTACTTCCATGGACATCAATTCTTGTTGCGGCCGCTGGCTATTCTGTTTGCATAGCCGTTAAGTATTACCTGAAAATGGACCTTAATATTAACTTTTCGAAGTTCGAGGGCTATTATGCAACAGTATCAAAGTTCAGGGGGTTTTCCAGGAAGAGTTGTCCATGGACCGTAAAAGAAAAAAAAATTGGTATTGGGCCTCCACAAGTCAAAGCCCAACGCATTTCTTGACCCGCCCATCCGAGCTCTGACTCTTTCCACGGCGCCAGAAAACGACGCCGACCCCCTGCGCACGCGCCACGTAGCAAGCGAGGGCGGCTAGATCGCTGCCACGTCTCGTTCCCGAGAAACCTAGACGATCGGATGGAGCGCCACGTGCCAGCCCGACCGGGCTATCGTCCTGGTGACTTTTCGGGGGGGGGGGGTTCGCGTGCACTTCACCCGGTCACTGGAGCCGCAGAACCTGCCCACCGTGTGGGCCCCAGATCTTCCCTCAGGGGGAGCGGTGGGGCCCGCCGCCCGGCCAATCAGATGGCAGTTTTAGATGGAGTCCTCTCCGCCACGAGTCTCCACCATCGCTTCTCCGCCGTGCAAATCCAATATATTCTTATAATTTGACTAGACTTCTCTGTATTTATCTGAATCACAAAAGCTGGAAATATAAAGGCTCCTTCCCACTTACCTTCGTATTAAGATGTCATCAAATAAAGAAAATATTCATTTAAATATTATTCTTTCGATCATTTCGGAATAACACGATACAATAAAGAAACACTTAGCCTAGTTTCATCCATGATATGACAATTTCGTGATAGGTCGGATATATAGGGAACATACAATGATTTGTAAATTAATTATTCGAAATATTTTGCGGATTTAATAATTAAAATCAGCGTGGACAATAGAAAAAATGGAAATACTGGAAATTATAAAGTGCGGAAGCTAAGTTCTACAAGCAGCCGCCTCTGCTTCTCCGTGGCTGAAACAGAGAGAAAAGAGCAGAGGATTCATCAGTAGATCTCAATCTTCCATCGCCTTGCGTTTTCCGTCTGGCTTGATTGATCTCCACTAGTTCAGGAAACAAGTGTCTTGCAGCTCCGTGTTTCTCCTTGACAAGGTAAGCTTTACTTTTCTTTGTTTTATTTTCCGTTGTTGAAGGAGCAGCTGAGTTCGTGTTCTTTGTGATTGTGCCGATTGTTTGTGCCTGCCTTTGGCCTTGTGGTCGTTTCAAGGAGGAAGAATATGGTGGAGAACATTTGACCTGAGCTTTTGAGCGTTGTTTAGATTAATTATGAGGGTTTTGGCGTACCAGTTCGATGGAGATCCTGCAAAAGCAACTTAATTCTGATCCTAGGAGTACCCACCATTCTCATGCTTATTGCGTTGCTTAACTTGTCATGTCTGGTATTCATTTTCGTGAATCTGTGCTAAGTTGTTCTTCTTTGGTGAGGTTCGATTGTTTCTGTCATTATCTCTTTCAAGAAACATCTTTAGCTTGATGGTTGCATAGTCAGAACCATGACGATGATGGATGGTGGAAGGAGAAAAGACATAGTTGTGGTTGCAGTTGTACAAAATCAACACGCGACATGTCAATTTCAACATAGTGAAAATGCGAAAACTTTAGGCACACAATAAGTTTGAAATAGCTCGTTTTTATTTCTACAATTTCGTCAAGTGAGCTGTCATGACTGGCATCAACCGGTAATTGTACTGCTGAGAGGACGAAAAGTTGCTCGCATCCTGTTTTCTTGTTTGCGGTAGTTAACGTGTGTTTTGACTTTGGAGACCTTTTGAATGATGAACATCACTCTGCAATTTTATCCAGATAAAACTGATGGACTGGTACCATGGGAATGGCACCAATGTTCTTGTTGTCCCCAAGGATCAAGAATTCTCAGATCGGCTCCCATCACCAAACAGTTGGCATCATTGGGGAATATGTAACAGCCCAACTTTTGGGTCACCAAACAAATTCCTTGTCACCAATGAGGAAGAAAACAAATTGAATATGATGTGTTGCAGCGAAGCAGAGATGCAACTTTTGCCTCACAATCAACACCATTCCAGTGCATCCAGCACATGTGAAGGCTTGTCTAGCAGGGCTTTTCATCGGAATGTTCTTTCAGTTGACATACCAGATTGCCAACTGGACTTATCCAAAGCAGATCAGACAGATGACATATTCTTGTACAAGCACTACTTATGGGATTAAGATACTTGATTTGATGCATGTAGGAAACCATGTAGCTCTTCAAATTCTGCCTGGTCTACTCGATTGCTGTTGATTTTATCCGTCTTTAGAAGTTAGAGCATAGTGCTTAGCTATGAAGAAACATCGGACAGTAGCTCTACTTTGGTCGACACTAAGATAGTAGAATGGACTTTGATAGACAGAGAACCAGTTAATACAATTCATGAAATCAAAATCGGAACCTTTTTGTGTAAATTGCTGTTGACCTGTATAAAGCATAAGGCATCTAAAACAGCTTAAATCTCTTCATAGGTGATTTTGCTTATGCGGGCTTTGAATAGCATCTCCTGATGCTGTTGATTCTTTTATGCAGAAACTCCTTACTGGTAGATTCTCCAGGGAATGAGACTCTTGATGGAGCATATTGCTGGTGTCCTTCATGCAACCATGGCATGTTGCCTGTTGATGGTTCACACTTAAGGGTGATGGATTCTCAGAGTATCTCAAGGAACAGTTCCCCTTCAATATCTTTTGAAATTGATCAAGAAGATACCATACCGCAGTTTGACTCATGCAACATGGATGATAACAATTTTCGACCAACAAAGGTGAGGTTGTCCACATTTTATCAGTTGGAAGCTACGCTTTGAATTTCTAAGCCTAATAAATTGCAATCTATTTTTTGGCAGGCTCTGGCTCAACTGGAGAAAATTCCGTGCTGCTCTGAACAATGTGGAGCATATGAACCTATGGTCGAGGAAACAATGTCTACCGAAGAGTATGTTTTGTGGGAGCTTGAAACAGTGATGGCACAGGTGCATACTCTGAAGCCATACTTTTGTTATTGTGATATTTGTCTGTAAAATGGTCTATTGATCTTATGATCTAAATATGACAGTTAGGTGAAAAAATGCGGATATGTTTTCGAGATGCTCTGTATCGCCTTGCTGATAATTCGAAGCAGCACCCTGTCGAAGCAGACAACCACAGTGGAAACTCCAGTGCAGAAAGGTCCCCATCGTGGACTCTCAGTGCTAAAAGTAGAAGGTATTCTTTTTCTGTTGAATACTTTTACGTGAATTGTTGCCTTTCGTTTAGGCGACTATTTCTTCCTCTTGCTACTGAGGTGGGTAGATGAAATCCGATCAACAGAGATCAGTGACTGGATAAGCCTCCAAGGATATGCAAATAACCAAATCTTATAAACTGATTGAAATTACCGAGAGCATGGTTTGTGTGGAGTTTTGAGCTTTTGTCTGTTTGCCATGGTGACGTAAGACCTGACTTAGTTCATATGACCTTAACAGGAGCAATGCTTCTTAAAGTACTGATCCATTATAATTAGATTAAAGTAGTATAATATTCAATATCTTAACTTTCACTGTCCCCTGTTATGTGGAAACTTTGTCCAGACAAAATAATGGCACTCCTGTGGTGATATTCCATGCTACGGTAATTTCTAACCAGGACTCTGATTATCATAGGTTGAGAAATGTTGCAAAGGAATCAGAGACGAATGTCATTGACCGAGCCATTGCAAATATAATGTTTAACAAGATGGACTTCAATCTACAAGATTGTACTGCCATTGGAGCAGACAGCTTCAAGCATGACATTGTTGGAGCTTGTGATCCTTATACCACAAAATGGGGGAATGATTTCGAGGTTCCAGTCTGCAGAAAGAAGTAACTGTTCAAGCTACAGTAGACCAGGCTGAACTCTTCTCGGATGCTGCAAATAACCTGGCGAAATCGTGTATTCCATTTGTGACATTGGTTTATTCATAGTTTCAACAATGGCAAAGAGATGGGGACTGGCAATAGCACAGAGCGGGACAGCGCTGGTTTTTGCACTTTCAAAATGTATATATTGAGGTACAATAAACTACGAGTATCGCTACAGGCTTTCTAGGACTAACAAGTATGTTTCCGGATGAGACCAAGTTCCTGTAGAAATTTCAGCATGTCTTTTATCTGGATTGTAAAGTAGATCTCAGACTGAAGGGGCATCATAATTTCTTTTGCGCAGCAGGTGCTCCTCTTGCTATTAGAAATTGGATCAATGGAGATAACTTTTTGGGGATGGTCAGCCAATGCAAAAGTGGTTTTCACCGACACAAGGAGTACACTTCTCTAGTCAGCCAGACGAAGTTACTAGATTTAGTGGACATGTTTGAACATTTACTGGCCTGTCCTTATCGAGGCAGCCTCTGATGAGTAGGGATGGTTTTTTCATCTTTTAAGGTTGGATTCGCCGATTGCCTGATGTTATTTTATTTTTGTACTAGTGTCGGTAAATATGGTTTCCGCTTGACCTTTTGGATATCTGCTTATACTGAGTCTTCTTAATTAGTACTCGAAATTATTTCTCGGCTCGTAAGATGATAATCTCAGAAAGTGGAATATGATTCCACGTCAATGACAAGCTATAATCTGTGGAAGAAATTACAAGGGGCAGTTAATCTGTTTGAATTGGGTGAGTGAAACTTCATTAGATCTTGCTATGCATCTAGTTATTAATTTGACAAGTTGGGCGGTCTGTTCTTTTGGATCATGTCGAGTCATGGAAAGGGCCTTGTGATTGTAGTCTTAAACATGCATAATGTTAGTTCCATTCTGGAAACCTCTCTGCTCGTGTAACATACTCAGTTTTTCTGTATTACAGAACAAACACACAGCACATGCTTGACTTTTCTGCGTTGTCGTTGGAAAAAGAACCCTATAAAGCCTGTTTTGTCCGCGTTGTAAACGCTAGCAAGATCTTGTACCACGAGATTTTATGTAGCATTCACTGTCATAAATTGGGCGTCCGTTCATGTTCATAAATTGAAAGAAGAAATGGATCCAGTGAAAGATATGAGACGAATTTGTTTTTGGTTCGGTCCAATGGGAGCTACTGATATCTGCCCTTCCTCTAAAAGTCATACCATTTGTTTGGTAAGCAGAAACTGCGAGAACATGCAACCCAACTGCTATTCAACCTACTCATGATCTTCACTGCCAAAACAATAAGAAGAAGACGGTAAAATAGTCAACTTCACTCGAGCCATTTTAAAAAGAATACCCATACTGTGAACTGCGGTAATGGATAAGGATTCCTGACCGCATGTTAGGGAATCCTTTCCAACTTAGCCCTCCCAATTACTTTTGGCCAAAGTGGAAGCTTGGTGGTCTCTGTTTGCCCCTGCGAGGGTGAGTACAATGCACGTGATGCATCGGCATCACCTCTTGGGTTCAGGGTACATATCTCAATGCAAAATTCAATTCCAGTGAGATGGTCTTCATGCATCGTTTATATTATACCAATTACCAGAGTAGCATGACCTATGAAGATATCCGTTATAGTTTTTGGCATGGAATAGCGACAGAATAATATTATTTTCTTTTGGCGATTCCCTCTTTCACCTGGATCACCTTCTTTTAGTGGACGTGTGATGCACTTCCTATGCTCGTGATGTATCTTCTTGAGTTTGCCATCCACTTCTTGCTATGCTTTTACCTTGAGAAAAGTGCGTGAAAAAAGTCGATAGATTATATCATTTGCATGTTACGTACTATGGTTACTGAGACAAAACACAAACGGATAAAAGGGATCCCCAGACCACTAAGCGGTCAGAGGATCCAAGGGGGTTTTTTCCTATTAAAATAGATGGGGTTTTAGATTACAGTCCGTCAATTTGATTAGATCGGAGGTTGTGGTGGAAAAAGGTGACTTGACCAGCAGTCAGGTACAAAAATCTGCCTAAGTGCAGATCCATTCAAGTCACAGAGCATCTTCTTTCCATGTCATTTTGTCTCGTTTCACGGGGAAGAAACGTCACTTCAGGTCAAATAGGAGAGTGACTAATGACTAAAGGCACTTCGCAGCTCAGTTGTCAAGTGTAGCATCAGCAGTCGCAGCAAATTACAAACTGCTCCTCAATGATCTAGGGGCGAAATTTGTCACAAGTATCCTTAATTAGAGGATGGCTTAAAATAATGGGAAAAAATCATCAAAAATTTCAAAATTTATTCCATGTGACACATTTATCCCAAAATTTTTTTATGTCACGAAAAATCTCGAACTTTATCCACCATGACACATTTATCCCTAACTTTTTTTTGTGATACTAAAAACCCTAAACTTTTTTTCTTTTTTCTTTTTTGCAAAAAAATAGTACTAGCGAGACTATCGGCGGAGCTCGCCAGAGGGCGACGAAGCCCTCGTGGCCCCCGCCCGTGGCCGGCGAGGGCCAAACGAGGGCCGCTTCGCCCAGATTTGGGCAGGGCAGGGCAGCCCTTGCCCAAATCTAGGCAAGGCCACCCTCGTCCAGCCGCGGGGGAGGGTTGCCCAGCCCCCATGGCCCTCGCCCGTGCCCGAGGGAGGGCCGAACGTGGCCTGCCCCGCCCAGACTCGCCCCAAAATCTAGCTGCAGTCAATGGTTTCCCCATGCGCGCCACCTGTTCGACGAAACCATTGACTGGGTGGAGGCAGATCTGGGTGAGGGCTGCCCTACCCTGCCCCGCCCCGGCCAAATCTGGGCAAGGCCGCCCTCGCCAGCCGCGTATGAGGGCCGCGGGGGCTAGGCGACCCTCGCCCGTGGCCGACGAGGGTTGGGGAGGGCCGCCTCGCCCAAATTTGCCTCGCCTAGATTTGGGGGAGGCTGCCCTCGCCCGATTGTGGGGGAGGGCCACAGTGGCCTCCTAGGCCCTTGCCGCCCTCGCCTGCAGCCGGCGAGTTCCACCAGCTGTCGGAGCTCGCCGATACTATTTTTTATAAAAATAAAAAAATAAAAAGTTTGGGGTAGATGTGTCACAATGGAAAAGTTTGGGATTTTGGTATCACGAAAAAAAGTTTGGGGTAAATGTGTCACCGTAGGTAAAGTTCAGGATTTTTCGTGTTACAAAAAAAGTTTGAAATAAATATGTCACACAGGGTAAAGTTAAGGATTTTTTGATAGTTTTTTCACTAAAATAATTTAGTTAGCAGGTAATTGAAGTTCTGAACACTTTATGTGATCCATAATGCCTGCTAAAAAAAAAATCTCTACCTAATGTTGACGATGAAAATCCTTTTTCAAGATTAAGGTGCCTTGCAAATAACATGTCACTGAATATGCTAATAACATAGTACAAGCTGACGGTGCTTTCAAGGCACTCTTATATTTCGCTTTTTCAATCATGTCGTGCAAATTTATGAATTTTGTGTGGTATTTTAAGACGAGACTTCGACAAGTGAAAAAGCTGACAAGACACTTTTATATTTTACTTTTTCAATCATGTCGTGGAAATCTAAGAACTTGTGTGGTATCTTACGACGAGATTTTGACAAGTGAGCATACTGCATGATCCTCGTGGAGACGACCGAGAGAGATCATCGTATTGTTTCGTGTCAAGTTCAACGATAGCATAATCGAGGAACCGTTTCTATATAAGTACATATCTATTCGACCATTTCTGCATGCCATTTGCTACCGCTACCACCACCAACAAAAATGGCTATGACACAGTCCCCAGAGAAGCAATTAACGGCGGAAGGAGTCGAAGACGATCGAGATCTGAGTGACGAGTGCAAGGACTTGCTTCTCTCTCTCCCCAAAGAGAAGGGGTGGAGAACAAGACATATCTATTTCTTCCAAGGGTTTTGGTGCCAACCCAAGGAAATCCAATCCATATTATCATTCCAAAGGCATTTCCAAGCACAAGACAGCGACATAATCCTCTCTACCATCCCAAAATCAGGCACCACGTGGTTAAAAGCACTTGCGTTTGCCATTGCAAACCGCAAGAAACATCCGATCTCGGAGAAGAAGAGTCATCCTTTGCTCACTTCAAATCCACATGATCTTGTGCCTTTCTTTGAGTACAAGGTCTATGCAAGTAATGGCCTCCCTGATTTCTCAAAATTTCCGGAACCTAGAATCTTCGGTACCCACATCCCGTTTCCGGCATTGGCTGAGTCCATAAAAAACTCCCAATGCAAGATTGTTTACATTTGCAGGAACCCATTTGACACTTTTGTTTCTTCCTGGATCTTCCTCAACAAAGTGAAGCCGGATGCACTGCCCGTTTTCCCCCTGGAAGAAGCCTTCGAGATGTTCTGCAACGGCGCCATGGGCTTTGGTCCGTTCTGGAACCACATGTTGGGGTACTGGAATGAGAGTTTAAAGAGGCCCGACAAGGTCATGTTCTTGAAGTACGAAGAGATGAAGGAAGACATCGTGTCCCAGTTGAAGAAGTTGGCCATCTTTCTTGGGTACCCGTTCTCAGTCCAGGAAGAGAGCGATGGTGTGGTTGAAGATTTAGCTGAGCTGTGCAGCTTTGGGAAGATGAAGGAGCTTGAAGTGAACAGATCTGGGAAATCTATCATGAACTTCGAGAACAAGAACTTGTTCAGGAAGGCTGAGATTGGAGACTGGGCCAATTACTTGTCCCCGCCAATGGAGGAGAAGTTATCAAAGGTTTTGGAGGAGAAGCTGAGTGGTTCTGGGTTAACTTTCAAGGCAGCAAAAAGGCCATAAATCAAACCGGTAATCTCACAGATCATTTTGTTCTTGTATTTTCTTTTTACTTAGTCAAGGTGGATTACCTTTTGTAATGGCAAGATAAGAAGATTTACCGATATGATGCAGACACTCGGCCAACGGCGCTGGAAGCCATCATTTTTATACGCTAGGGTTTCTAGTTTCTTTTCCCCGCCCATCTACTGGGTTTACCAGATGAGTCTTCCGGGTGTTAATGTTAAGTACATCATATTATGATAATTTCATTCTCGGGTATGTTTTCGTCAAAATTTGCCTTCGCGATGAAATACCTTTCATTGAAAATTGGTTTTAAGTTTTTATAAAAGAAGACATATTTTGTGGTGATTTTGGACATGATATATCATAAATCACAAAGCTTAAAAACACAAACTTTTTTGAAATTTAATCAACGACAAAGTCTGAGATTATAAAGACATGGAGTTGGAATTTAATCGAGGACAAGGCACCCAGAAATTGCAGTAAAGATATGTGCTAGAATTTAATCAATGATGAAATATTTGGGAACAACAACCAAGAGTACAGTGCAAAAATTAAAAGATTACAAGTTTTGTGTGTTGTGCGCCGAGGGCCTTCGGTATATATACGAACACCAGGAATTCTAGTGTTTACAAGATGACTGCCTATGAGAACTTCTTTAGCAGCTTCAGCCATGCTTCCACATTTTCAAGAATCTTGGTTCCATGTTCTCATGTTACTACGATCTTATCTCCGAATGGTTGTTCCTTTAAAACTGTGCCTTGATCTCTCCCTCTTGTGTGCTGCCACTTTGAATCTCATTCAAATGAACTTTATTCTTTTTCCACGATTTGCTGGACTTAATTTCGAATTTGAATACCATAACTGAGTTTAACGCTCTCTAGACATTCGGCCTTCATTTGCTTTCTCAAGCGATAATCAAATTATCCTTTTTAATTGGTATCCTCGTCAACCAATTTTTTCATGATAATCGGAAACCAAAAATGTCGTGCATCAACAACCAATCAATGGTCATTGATGAATATATGTGTCAACGACTGTTTTTTTTTTTTTAATGGTTATCAATAATAGTTCACGTGAGCATTCTTCTCAAGTCATGTGCTTTCTTATGCCTAGGATCTAGTCAATTTTTGGCGCAACTAGCGTAATATACTGAAAGATGGGCAGCATTCCCACGTATCATTGTCAGATTTTGTTTCAAGACCTTTGTCTCTCTCTCTCTCTCTCTCTCTCATGCACACAGTTACATTGCATGGCTCTACTCAGTGCAACTGTTCAACAACATGTCTGTTAAGTAAATACACTAAACACTATCCCAAGAGTAAAAACTAAAATCATGAATCACATAGGTCAGCCTTTGTCTCTTCGATAGGATTAGAATTGCCAAGACAGTGAAATAGTTAATAACTAGCTTTCTCTCCACTATATATCTGCATGTCATTATTAATCCTACAAAACCAAATGATCTATCGCAGCTTCCTGAAATGGACACACAACTGCTCTTCAAATTATCTTCTACTTGTCAATAAAGTCCTTCCAAGCATTGATGAAATGAGACAAACGGTTGCATTTATTTGATAGCACTAACTACGATGGCCAGATGCTATAAGAATTTGCAATTGCCCCACACAAATTTAAGCCAACTCATATCAGTGGCAATCACTTCAAATTTTCTGTGTGGAACCAAAGAGAAAAATTTGTGTATAGACTAGTCACTTCTTTCGTCATCATATATGAAGTTGTTGAGAAAACCTTCTAGAAAGTTCTGAAGTAGATAAAACAATCCACTTATTTCTTTGAAGTTTGATAAATGCCTTGGAGGCTTAGTGATTCAGGTACCGATTCTTAAAGAGAAGCCTAATTTTGCTTGGTTTCAGTGATCTTATATAGACTTAAAATCTAAGTATATTTGGATATTGTGGATCATATCATGTGGAGATCATCAGGCAACAAATAAATATAGTGGATATCAAAGGCTGATAAATGGATATCTTTAAACTTATCCAGACTCTACAACCACAAGTTGAGCATCATTTAAGTCTTGAAACCGGTTTATGACAAAACATATTTAGACTTTATACTAAAGATAAACTTTAGAATTTGGATAATACTCTTCATCTCGTTCAGACTCAAATTGAAAACTTATACTATAATAGCTAGAAATCTAGTTCGGATTTCCTACTCAAGCGAAATTGATGGACCCTTATTCTCAAATATTCTTTTGCAACGGATCAATATGCAAAACATCTTATTGGCTTGGCAATTAATCTCAAGACAAGTTACTTTTCAAAATTGAAGGTCTCTACTTGTGGAAACTAGGACTTCAGTTGTATGGGTGACCAAAATCAATGAAAAGAGATTCTTTATACATGGGTAGATTGGAAGACGATCATCTAAAGACTGTCCAACGTTTCAATTGGAAGTAAAGGGCTATAATAAGAGACCAAAGTGCCAAGGAGAATACAATAAGACCCCGATTCATAAAACCAAAGCAAGAAAACTTCATAAGTCCCTTGTAAGCTAAAATTGTAATCTCTAAGAGGCCTTGTCAGGGTGATCGTGTGAAACAAAGAAATTAGCCATACATACTCGAGAAAACAACACTTACTTGAGAGGAGAACACTCATATTCCGTAACCTCTTGTTGATTGACTAGTGAAATTTAGCTAATAGATTGTCAGCATGGGAGAGTAAAAGTAGGCTTGATCTAAGCCGAACCGCTACAACTTTCGTGTGCAATTCTCTTTATCCCTTTACTCTTGTTAATTTTTTTTTATAGTAGACAATTGCATACTGGTGATCCTAACTTTATAAAGCCTTCCAAATTACTTAAGTCTGAAGATACTTCTATTGTCAAGATTTTTTCAAATCACCTTTTACCCCTTCTAGGTAGCTTTGCTAGCTCCAACAGAAGAGAGATGTGCGTAAGTTCAAGGAAAGACAGTTTGTGGACACCGAACATTTTCGATCTTCGATGTCCGGTGGCAGATGGACGGAAAATGACCATACAACACGGTACACATGTACAAGAATGGTGAGAATCGAGTCTCGCCCTTTAGGGTAAATTCCAAAATGCTGTCTACAGGTGAAGGGATTGTCCTTTCAGCAAATCCCCCTCGCGATATCCGTGGACTGAGGATTTCTGTGCATAGCACGCGAAACACACGCTGGGTGCACGTACAGCGGAAGAACACCGACTTGTAGCAAGTAAAGACAATCACATCGCCAAAAACATGAGGAGTCGTTTTGTCTTAAACAGGGTGATATGTTGGTCCTGTTATTTCTCTTCCCTTTTCCATCCCATTACAAAAGGGCCCTTTGTGTGATCCGTGGCTCTCAGTACATATGCGTAAAATTATCTGGCAAGTAGAGCAACCCCCTTGAAAATCTCACATCTTATCGCCAGTGATTTGCCATAAACCGAGGAGGTGGATTACTTATAATATGGCGAATTGTGACCGCAATAACAATTGTAAAGAGGTCGGTGGGATTAGATGAGACTATAGACATTAGCATTGGTTTCGCGGGGCCACCAGGTTTTAAAGCTAGAAAGCTCAGTCTTATCTGCCGCTGCGCTTCCTATCTTTATATATGCCTTCTTCTGGGGACCAGGAGGCCGGTCCGGCTATACATGGATCTAACCTACATTGACCGATTCATCAATTAGAATTGACCGACCCGTGATCCTTGACGGTCCGAAAAAGGGGGCTAAAATATAGATTTTTTTGCTTTTCTTGCGTGCAAGCTTTGTCAGGATGTGCGAAGCCAGGTTGGCCATGACCTTTCCTATTGCTCTTAAGATCCTTTATGCTCTTTTTCTCTCCATCATGATAGATACCTCTTGCTTTGACACTAATAATATAGACCGATTCCTCCTCCTCCTCCTCCTCTCTCTCTCTCTCTCTCTCTCTCTCTCTCTCTCTCTCTCTCTCTCTCTCTCTCTCTCTCTCTCTCACTCTCTCTCACACACACACACAGACACACACAGAGGTATCCTCGTAAGCAGACCAATTGACGGCTCACTGGCGTCGAGTTTCGATCACATGATGCATGCATAGCATTGGCATCTGAGTGCTAAATCTTCCTCTTAGTTGCTGAATTCAGTTAGCCGATGATAGATAATTACAGCTTCTAACTATTAGAGGTCTGAAGCTTGCATTGGCTGCAATATGCATTCAGGAATCGTGACAGGTGTACCTAACTCTCGTAATTATGATAAACCCCCTTGAGCCTCAACTTGAGGCATAAGAGCTGACGGGAGAATACCTTTGAAGCAATATCAGGATTGATTCTGATCCTCTGACCCCATATTTTTTTCTTTTTTAATGAACACTCAAAACTTAGTAGCTGTACCTATGGACGCTTGAAAGAGACTTGGGAACCTATGCTGATTATAGAAACGAATTGAAAAATTAGAGAGATGGAAGTGAAGTTTGATTAACATAACTTTAAATGTTTCCACTTGGCTACTCAATTATGGATGTGCCAGAAAATGGAAAGGAATGGTATGATAATTCTGACCAAACCAGCTTTCTGAAGCATATACATACGACGTGAATCATGTGATTGGTGTAGTTGGCAAGTCAACTGAGCCCATAAAGGAGTTACTAATCGGCATCGTGGATTTTAAAAGAAAAATTAATGGAAACTTCAATTTGAAAAAATTACAAAAAGTTATCCACTTTAGCCTCGGCTGAACTGTTGAGCGTGTCACTTAAGATGACCATCATATATATTAGCAATTTCTGCTCAAAATTGACCATAATGACTCAATTAACAATCATGAAAAAGTTTAGGATTGAATTGATATAATTGGAAATTCTACGACTAAATTAGTATAAATATAATAGGTTTAGGATATCTGTGATATTTTTCCCTAGATGAATTTATAATTAGAATAACGTGTTTAGTAATCGTACAAAATTTTATTTTTATTCCTGAAATAGAAAAAGAAAAAAATGCATTGGTAAGACTTGAATAAATTTATATTCCCTATTTGTTCATTTAATTATAAAAATGTCAGTGGAAACTTAACAATTTATGTTTGGATAAAACTAGACTTTTATCAAACTTAACTAATCGGCATATCGTAAGATGGCCTTATAAAATCCAATATAATAGTCGGTCAAAGATGGATGGTTGGAAAATGTACCAAATAGTTTCACTAGTTTATAACTCATAATATAGGGAGGTTGATAGTAAATTATTTGGCATTACAATAAACAGATGCATACACATTTTGAGATGAGATGTAGGGTTTAGGATTTGGTGTGTAGGGTTTAGGGTGGATGGTGTAGGGTTTAGTGTATGGAGTGTTGGGTTTAGGGTGCACGGATTCAATGTATACGGTTTATAATTTATGGTTTAGGTTTAGGATAGTAGGATGTAGGTTTAGGTTTAGGTTGCAAGTGGGTGTAAGATTAAAGTTTAGGTAACGATGTGTTTGTTATTTTAAATTGCCATGTTCCTGAGAGCAAAAATATTTTAATTATTTCTGTTCTAAATCTATTACCTAGCCACTGATCTATTTTACGAATTAAAAAATTAATTGATGTCCATTATTTTTCTGACTCGAAGAAGAAAAGAATAGAAACATAGAAATATTACAAGAATAGGCTCTTAGTTGTCCAATGTCAAGTGCTATAATAGTAACGTCATTATATAATTGATAATTGGCGGGCTCACTTGTGAAATCACAAGATGCTTGGTAATCTACTCTTAGATACAAGGATTTAATTGATAATTTCATGTTTTTATTTGTAATTATTTAGTTCATACGTAAAATCATCAATATACCACTCCTAGTAAATACTTAAATAATTTTTGTAATTTATTAGCGGAAGAACGGTCCCTCTTGTAAAAGCGAATAATAGTTCAAAATTTAGAGGGTTCTTCCGCCTAGTAAAGTGACTATTTCATTATGACATTATTGACAAATATATTTTGATGCTTGTAAAATCAATATAATGTTAATAATCTATTAAAATTTATAGTGGTAGCATAATAATTTTTTAATCTACAACCCTTAAGTAACCACCACACTAGGAAAATGAGCGATTCGACATACACTATTGGGAAAACTTGCTAACTTCTGAAAAACAACTATTTATAATAAAGAATGAAAAATACCATCAAAAATCCTAAATTATACTCTATCATAAACTTTTTATAGTGACACAAAAAATTGTAAGGCATTTACATTAAACTTTTTTTTATGACATTAAACACCTAGAACTTATAACTTTGTGCCACATTTACCTCTCTTTTTTTTTTTTTTTCAAAACCCACTTTGGCCAGTAAGCAAAGGCCAATGAGAACCAATAAAACTTGTGTTGATGATTGTCTATGTAGTTTTTGACAATGACAAAACTTAAACTTGATGAAAGTCTGAGGTGTTCAGACTTTACCAAAAATTTGAGGTGTTCAGACTCTGTAAAAGTTTGAGGTGTTCAGACTCTGTCAAAGTTTGAGGTGCTTAGACTCTTCCAAAGTTTAGGGAAGACACACTCAAGTTCTTATGATTACAGACTTTGTTGATCTTATTCCTTTCGTACGGAATGATATATATATATATATATATATATATATATATATATATTCGACAGTTTATTGATTGATTGGATTTGATTATTGCATTTATGGAAACAATCAATTATTTAGAGCCAGTATTCACTTAAGGAAACTGAAAATCCCGATTGGATGGGAGATCGGGATTAACATATTCTCTATTATTTTTATCTATATCTTGAGATCTCCTGATTGATTATGTCCAACAGGTAGATTAGAAGAATTCCTTTGGAAAGTGCCAACGGTCATGAATGCATGAAGGAGTATTTAAGGGAGACATCTTAAGTTGTGTGGTAAGAAGACAAGAGAGCATTTCCTAGAGTTTGAATCTATAAAGAGCTTTAATTATACTAAAAAAAGCGTGATACATGAACTTTGTAAGTGTGAAGTTGAGAAGCGTAAATCTTGATTGTTGACACCTAAATTTTGGTCACATTAATAAATAATCAAAAAAATAATCTTTGAGGGAATATATGTGCATCAATTTTGTGGATTCAGTCAAGATTACGAAATATGTGAGGAGATATTTGATTACGTGTGAATTTTGGCAGGAAAATATCCAATGATAAGAAATCGGCGAAGATGTTTGATTTTAGGAAGAGAATCGGAAAAGAAGGGAAAGAAATAAAAATCAATCTCGCTTGATCGAGAGGAAATCAAAGAATATATTTCTTTTCCTTAATCAACATTTGTTCTCTGACTACTATAAAAGGAGGTCTCAGAGACGATCAAAAGAGAGGGCCACACACGTTGAATACACGGCCACATTGAGAGGACTTTCGGCACAAAAACTAGAGAGAAAGTGTGAGACCTTGAGAGAATTCGGTCGAGAGGGTAGCAAAAGAGACAACAATCTTCAAAACAAGAAAAGGGAGTTTGCTTGTTTATTTTCATCCCTATTGAATATTTGCTTCTTCTTTTATTCTTTCTTTGCTAGCACGTACATTGAAACGGTTTTCCCATGCAGAGAGTGCCAAGAAGAGAAAAGGGAACAATTTGCTGAAGCAAAGAAAAAGACGCAAGGAACCGCACAAAAGAGTGGAGACGTTCTAAAAAAAGATAAGCACTCATAGATCACTTGCATTTTTCCTTGATTTTGCTGTTTGTTCACCAAGCTAATTAGGATTTGTTGGAATTTGTGGTTTTCTCGCAGCTTCTCGCTCAAGTCGCGTGATTGGCCACTTCAACGCCGAGCGTCACCTCTAGCCGCCTCACTTGTTTGATGCAATCGGATTAGATTTGGAGAGATGATCCCAAAGATTTGGTAAAAAAAATCCTTTTTCCCAAGTTGATTTGAATATTTGATTAGTAGCATGTTGTTGCTTAATTTGCTTAATTTGGGTGATATGCATGATCAATTGGAATTTGTTTTCCGATTCGCAACCGCACATAATTTTTTATTCTATCTATAAGGCTTTAGATTGAATAATTAATTGAGCGGGAATCTATAAAATTGATATCTTGATCTTTAAGGCTTAAGATTAATTTATCGATTTTTATGCGCGAACCTTTGTTGGTGAATCTTGGTGCTATTAGAATTGATTTTATTTTATTTTATTTTACCTTCTTTACATGTTTAAATTACTTACATAGTTAGATTAATTGCATGTTTATATTAAGAATTGCATATTTAGATTAATTGCACGTTTACGTTATAAATTGCATATTTAGATTTAAAGTTTCACATTTAGATAATTGCATGTTTAGTTTGATTTCCACATTTAGATTAATTTGCATAATTAATTTAGGTTGCATATTAGATATTCTGGTAGGATAATTTTAGCTAGATTGCATTTTAGGATATTATCTTTGGTTGAGTAAGATTTAATTTAAATTAGGAATTGATAAATTTGGTTTCCTAATTTAGATTAGGTAATATTTAGCTATGGATAATTAGGCTAATTAATTCATAAAAATTCCAAAAAATTACATTTCATATATTGCATTAGATTTTGTTGATTTTCATGCAAATCTTATTTTATTTTGTTAGATTTTATTAGATTCTTTGATATTTTATTAGATTAGATTTTTATTTGATTTCGTTAGATTAGAAGTTAGATTTTATTTGGATTTGATTTTGTTAGATTAGATTTTATTCAACTTTATTAGATTAGATTTTATTTGATTTTGTTAGATTAGATTTTATTTGGATTTGATTTTGTTAGATTAGATTTTATTCAACTTTATTAGATTAGATTTTATTTGATTTTGTTAGATTAGATTTTATTTGGTATTTTAATAGATTAGATTTTATTTGATTTTGTTAGATTAGATTTTATTTGATTTTTTTAGATTAGATTTGATTAGATGTGATTTGATTTTATTTGATTCGATTTTGGTTAGATTTTATTTGATTTGATTTGTTTTATTATTTCATTCCATTCTTGAATTTTTATTTGAGTATACGTGTGATCACTATTGCATGTTAGGAGTAGAATTAAAATGAATCCAAACTGTCTGCGAAGTTTTGAAAATAATGAAAAGGTACCGAAAGGGCGTTAGAGTAATTTAGCGTAACCAAGTCCCCGAGTCCTAGATCTCTGGTTCGTAGGAGTAAGGTATGACTCCCGATGCCTTACATGGGTTTCTAACCAACCCACCATAAATAGGTTAGTGGCGGCTCCAAATTGAATATCTTGCATGTTTAAAGAAAGTGAAACCAAAGTCGTGAATTGGTCCGAGTTTGGGAGAACTCAAGTTAAGTCACACTTAACAAACCATTAGCCGAACCCTAGGTGGTGCACCTTCGGGGAGGTCGCGACATTGATATTGTAACTCTTTTGATTCATAGTGGACTTCAGCCAATAAGCTGTTACCGTGGGAGAATGGATGTAGGCTTGATCTAAGTCGAACCACTATACATCTTGTATTCAATTCTCTTTACTCCATAACTCTATTTATTATCTTGAAGCTTTATGTTTCCGCATTAGCTTTTACGTATTTATTTACTGCACTAGCACTTTCAACTTGCTGGCCACTGGGTGATGGTCATGAAGCCATCGGCGGCCAAAGTAGATGCCAAAAATAAATAAAGAAGAAGAAGAAAATTTTAGGATAAATGTGTTATGACGATATAAGTTCATGATTTTTAATGAAAAAATGTTCAAGATAAATATGTCATAAGGAGACTAAGTTTTGAATTTTTCGTGTCATAAATAGAATTTTCAAGGTAAATGTGTTATACAAGCACAAATTCGGGATTTTTGATGTCATAAAAAAGTTTAGGATAAATAAACTATATATAGTATAGTTTGAGATTTTTTGATGTGTTTTCTCAATAGACAAAGATATTTCAATCGAGTAAATTGATTATTTACTTAGTGTTATGGATAGATAACTCTACTTACCAAATTTGAACAATGTGAATAATATATGGACTTTAGTGGTGAAAAATTTACCATTTTATAAGTTACAAACAACCATCAACCGACTATCAGACCATTTATATGTGCCGGAACCCATTGGACATCATTGTTTCCCCTTGGCAATTCTACCTCAGCATGTCGCGGTCGGAGTACTAGCATAAGTGGATCTTGGAAGAGCATTTCGAGAACTTTTGCCAAGGGCAAATATTGTCCAGGCCCTTTTGGGATCACATCACGGGGTGCTAGAAATAGAACCAAATGTCGCAAAATCATGGAAATGAACCCATTTAATAATTAATTATTGCCTTCTTGCGAATTTCCTAATCTGATGTGGATGTGCTGCTGCCATCATATGTGAGATGTGAACCACAAAAAGGTAGCTCATGGATATAAATTCGCCCCATCAATATACAAATTGATCGGAACTTATGGGTTTTCAATCAAAATACATTGCATATTACAAATTTGTTAATCATGAGAAACCAAAACATGCTCGTTGTAGGATGTAAAATGGGTGCAGAAGATGTGCCATCTCTTGAATATAGACCTAAAAGGCTTATTTAGAATCCTTTGGTTCTGTTTTTCTTGATGGAACCTCAAATATTTGTAGCTTCACATATGTGATCACCTCACCTCCTATCGTATAAGACCAGAAATCGAGAGCAATAGAGTTTATGCTGGAAGAAGACGCAACAAATAGAAAATATGTTGTTTGGCGACAAAAACCTGAATTATGGATAGGCCAATTTTAACTCATGTTTGATCAAACGAGTCCATCGTATAGGTCTAGAATTTGTTCAAGCGCTCCCAAAAGAACAAGCAACGCTGAAATGGTCCCATCCGGCTTATTCATTTCCGAATTGAGGCAAACAATCCAATTCGACCATCGATCGCCACACCAGATGATAAGATTGTGAAACCTAACTGTTTTTTTTTGCTGCCATAACTTTGAGCGGTCTACTCATCCAAATGTCTATTCCTCTTGGCCTCGATGCCAAAACTGTAAGTATCATCATGTCTCGAAGCTTTCCATGACGAATCTGACGTGAAATGCACGACGATTTTGTCGCGACTTACTTGATATCGCCACATCAGATGATAAGATTGTGAAACCTAACTGTTTTTTTTTTGCTGCCATAACTTTGAGCGGTCTACTCATCCAAATGTCTATTCCTCTTGGCCTCGATGCCAAAACTGTAAGTATCATCATGTCTCGAAACTTTCCATGACGAATCTGACGTGAAATGCACGGCGATTTTGTCGCAACTTACTTGATACTGACATAAATAACTGCGATCCAAACCATGCAAAATCTTGCAAGGTCATGAAAGAAACCTAAAACGCTATGTTCTTTTCCCAGAGAGGAACAAGCGGACACTGAGAATTTCATAAGGCGGGGGATGAAGAAAGAAGAGAAGCTCCTCACTCCTACTTCTGGATTACACGAGATCGAGTGATTCAGAAAACTTCATGAGCGATTTGGGGAAGAAAGGCATCGACTTGATTCTATGTAAGCTCCGCGCAAGCGGGTCCTTCATCTTTTGCTGGAACTCAAAAGCGACGGCGTACTTACGACTTCGAGCGCGGAGGCGGGAGACAAAGAGTTGCCATCGAGTGGAGCAGATGGAGGTGGACAGATGCTTCGCGATCATGGGCTCGACAGTGAGCCTGACCAACCCAATCCAACAGACCCAAATGGGCCCGGATATCCATTTGGGTGGGCCTGAGATAGGAAATTCACTCGAAAATCCCGTCCAAGCGCCAATATGCCTGAACCAGCCCCAGCTACTTCGAACCAAAATCTCCGGCATTGACATGGACGAGCAACGGAGGGTGCCCGAGTACGTCAGATTTCAGATGTGCTCCTTCCAACCATTGCATGCCAACTGGTGGGCCAATCGTCCTACCATAGTCACATGGATATATGCAGCCCTTCAAGAAAATTTGTCCTATCTTCATCGATTGGATTCAAATAATGAGGGAGTGGAGATAAACAAAGTCTCGACTAAAACATGGAAAACTGGACAGTCGCTAGCGACAAAACTTTCCATGGTGGATCGCACAAATAGCACATATCCCCTAGCATACGTCAGGGGTGACGTTTTGCATCCTCAATAACCGGGGCGGTCCATTCCCCCAAGTCACTCATCCCAAAGTTAGACGATCCCGTGAAGATAAAATCGTGACAAAAATAATAAAGAAATGAAAAGTCGCTAGCATCAAAATAATGGACGCGGATCTCCTGACGCGGGTGGATCCCACGTCTGGGGATCCGCACCATTCATTGCCCCCTCCCTTGTATTAGGAGGGGATGAACGGTAAAGATGGGCTAACGTGGATAGCCGATCCTCACGCCAAAATAATTAGCCCTTCACTTTTATGTACTTGCTCCCATTCATCCTTGACCACCAAGCCCAGCGGCACCACTACCATGGCAACCCAGCAATTTTCTTCACAGTTCGCCATCGCAGGTAATGAAGAACACGACCGGGAAGCCATTGATGAACTAATTGCTTCGCTCCCCATAAGCAAAGGCCCGGTTAGTCCTGTCCATCGCCTTTACCAAAACTTTTGGTGTCCGATTCGCGTGCTTCCCAACGTGATTGCGCTCCAGCGGCACTTCAAAGCCAAAGATAGGGACATTATGCTGGCCTCTAATCCGAAATCGGGAACAACCTGGCTAAAGGCCCTGTTGTTTTCTGTCGTAAACCGCTCTCGCTTCGACATCTCCAACACGCCCTTGCTCACTTCACACCCCCATGAAGCCGTTCCTTCCATTGAGCAGAAGCCCAACCTTGATGACCTGGCAGAGCCGAGGCTCTTTGCGACGCACATCCCTTACCCGTCCTTGCCAGAAAGTATCAAGCAGACGGATTGCCAGATCATTTACATTTGCCGGAACCCACTGGACACCGTGATTTCCTCATGGCACTTCTTAGTTGACATGGCACGGTCGAACGACCAGCCGGAATGGTCCTTGGAAGAGCATTTTGAGAACTTCTGCCAAGGGCAAATCTTGTTTGGACCCTTTTGGGATCACATCACGGCATACTGGAAAGAGAGTTTGAAAAGACCACACAAGGTGTTGTTCCTCATGTATGAGGACTTAAAGGAAGATATTGGAGGACAGCTTAAAAGGGTGGCCGAGTTTGTGGGGCTTCCCTTCACTGAGGAAGAACAAGAGGGTGGCGTCATAGAAGAGATAGCCAAAATGTGTAGCTTGAAGACCTTGAAGAACTTGGAAGTCAATAGATCTGGCAAATTACTAGGTAGAATCGTGGAGAAGAAAAGCTATTTTAGGAAAGGTGAGGTAGGTGATTGGGTTAACCATCTCACTCCTTCCATGGTGGATCGCCTCCGTAAAATCATACAAGAGAAAATCAGCCCATTTGGGTTACTGTTCAAAACATTTTGAGTTCGAAATACTGTCACTTTCTGTATGTGTGCCATTAGAAATAAACAAAGTTAATCCAGGATGCATCTGCAGTCCTCTTTATTGGTGTAGTATAGAGAACTTGCCTGCATCTGATATTTGGGGCAACCACAAACGATGATCCCCCCTCAATCGATAATGATACGCATTGTTTTGATCTTGTGGGCCAAGCAGAATCGAGTAAAAGACATCATAGCTGTCAAAGATATAAACATGGAGCAAGTTGCAGATTTATTATTCGGGTCAATGAAATAATTTCAATCATGGAAGATTGCATTAAAAAATTTTCTGATGAGCAATCTCAAGACACAGTTGAAACAAGGGAAATAAGATGCCGCAAAGTTTAAGAATATTCTATATCTAACATCACGCAAGGCTGGCATGAAAACAAATAAATAATTGAACTATTAGGTTCACTGAATAAATTGATAAACAACTTCAATGTAATGGAACATATTAAAATTAAAATTAAACAAATGATCCTGTTTAACCACATAACATTAATCACCATATAAGAGAACCAATTGATGATAGAATGTGATAATTGTCGAAAAAGTCATAATTTTTTTTATTAATTCAATCATAAATTTTTCTTTCTCACTTGAAAATCTCTCATCTTAACGCTGGTGATTTGCCATAAACCCGAGGAGGTGGGCATATTCCAGCATGGCAAACCGGGACCCCTATAACAATTGTAAAGAGGTCGATTTGAATTAGGTGAGACTTGCGGATTAGCATTGGTTTCACGTGGCCACTAGGGGTGTGCATGGTCCAGGGTGGTCAGGTTCCACCTTAGAACCGGGGACCGGACCGATGGAACCGGTCCCCGATTTTTAGGACCGAGGACCGGACCGACTAATCCTAGGACCGGACCGGATTGGACCGATCGGTCCGGTCCGGTCCTTGGACGGTCCAACGGAATCGGAAAAAATTCAAAGAGAACTATAAACTAAAATAAAAATCGTTTACTTCCATCGGCAAAAACTCATGACTCTTTCAGCCTTGTTGAAGTCGCCTTGCTTCCATAAGTAATAAGCATCAATAGGTCCATTAGACTCCATCTCGTTGAAATCTCACCATTGTTGAATCATTTAGCCATTCAAAAATCTAAAAGGAAATATGAACACACGAGGCAAAAGTCGATATACGAAGACCGCTGAAGAAGAAAGCTTTGGCGATCACGAGCGCGGGAGCTACTCAGATCTAGAGCGAGGTGTTAAGACATTATGAGACTTTGGACATAGATTTTGGGCTATAGAATTTTGAAGCTTGGGCTAGGATATAGACTTTGGACTTTGGACTCTGGAGTTAGGCTCTCAAGTTACTTTGGCCAAAAGAAATTTGAAGTTTAAATCGAGAAGGTCCTAGTGGTCTGGTCCAAGTGGTCCGATCCGGTCCCGCCCTCATGGAACCGTGGACCGGACCACCCGAGAACCGGTTCCATTTTTTAGACTCGTGGACCGGACCACAACTTCGAAGAACCGGACCAACCCGGCCGGTCCGGTCCGGTCCGGGCGGTTCCCAGATTGAGCGGTACCTGGTGCTCAGCCCTAGTGGCCACTGGGTTTTACTGCTAGAAAGCTCCTCAGTCTTGTCTGCGGCTACACCTACTGTTGTTTTATTTGCCTTCTTCTGAGGACCAGGAGGCCGGTCCCTGTAAATATGGATCTAACCTATATTGACCGATTTATCAATTAAAATTGACCGACCCGTGATCCACGAGGGTGCGAAAAAGAAGGGCTACAGTATAGACTTTTTTTTCGCTTTTTCTTGTGTGCAGGCTTTGTCAGGATGTACGAAGCCAGGTTGGCCAAGGCCAATTGCTCATGAGAGCCTCCATGCTCTTTTCTCTCGAGATTCGGATCCTCTTATCTAGGAATATGAAAGGAGAAAGGGGTGTGGATTTCTCTTACTTAAGGGGACAGCACTTTGGAAAATAAAGATATGCAGATCATCATCAGAGGATCTGTTTCCTTTTCTCTCGCGCCAGCCAGCATGATAGATACCTCTTGCTTTGACACTAATATAGACCAATTCCTCCTCTCTCTCTCTCTCTCTCTCTCTCTCTCTCGCACGCACGCACGCACGCATCCTCGTAAGCAGACCAACCGACGGCTCACTGGCCTCGAGCTTCAATCACACGATGCATGCATTGCATTGGTATCTGAGTGCGAAATCTTCCACTTGGTTGCTGTATTCAGTTCCCCGATGATGCATAATTACAGCTTGTAACTATTAGAGGTCTGAAGTTTTCATTGGCTGCAATATGCATTCAAGAATCGTGACGAGTGCCATCACAACCTAATTTTCTCAATTATGATAAACCTATGAAACTATGAATAACTTTGAGAGAAAACGTTGAAGCCAATGAAGACGATGATGAAGATTCAGTCAACTTCTTCAATAGTATTAATCATTATAGAGAACTCTTCATACAACCGAACTCTCTCGAGTCTCTCTTTGTACTTGTACGAATGCACACGCGCGCGCACACACACACTAACTTGAAGTTGCTTTAAAAACAGAGAGGTTGTTATTCAGCTATACAAGAAGAATCAGTAATACGCTGACACTTGTCATCTTTGTGAGAGATCTCTTGAGGCTGCTCTTCCCGTATTTGATCATCGTATGGAGAATGTACAGCTCGCTTTATTCTTCCAGGTCTTCCAGCGAGTCCCTCTGGCTCCTCTGTTTCCCCTGTTTCTATTTTCACGTTCTGAAGTTTGCATTGGCTGCAATATGCATTCAGGAATCGTGACAAGTGCCATCACAACCTATCTCTCTTAATTATGATAAACACCTCAACTTGAGGCATTAGAGCTGACGGGAGAATATGTTGAAGCAATATCAGGGTTGATTATGATTCTCTGACCCAATTTCTTTTTTTTTAACGAACACTCAAAACTTAGTAGCTGTACCTATGGACGTTTGAAAGAGACTTGGGAACCTACGTTGAAGCAACGAATTGAAAAATTAGAGAGACGGAAGCGAAGTTCGATTAAGATAACTTTAGATATTTCTACTTGGCTACTCAATTATGGATGTGCCAGAAAATGGAAAGGAATGGATGATAATTCTGACTAAACCTGCTTTATAAAACATATAAACGTGAGTCGTGTGGTTCGTGTAGTTGGCAAGTCAACTGAGCCCATAAAGGAGTTGTTGACCGGCATCATGGATTTCAAAAGAAAAAAAAACTTCAACTTAAAAAATTGAAGCATATACTACCACGTGACATTAATCACCATGTAAGAGAACCAACCGACAACAGAAATATAATCACATGATGCATCACATTGGCATCTGAGTGCCAAATCTTCTACCTAGCTGCTAAGTGGGCTTGGAAAGCTCATTCTAATCATTTGCCATTATTACTTGATGAACAGTGAAAGCTCTTATGGCATTTGTAGGGGTTCTAGACTTTGGATAGATTTACTATGAGTTCAAAAGCTGAGTACCTATATTGGTAACCCGAAAACGTAGGGACATAATTGAAGAGAGAAGAAAAGTTGAGTGTATCTCTTTTCCGCTAGATGTCCTTCAAGAAATAGGATTTCTCGTACGCTGGAAGGAGCAGATAAGCTTGTTGACATGTGATGTCCATAATGCGGACCTAATAGATCCAATTCCAGTCTTGCCGACATCTGATATCGAGGGCAACCACGACTCATGGTCCCCTCAATCGATAGTGATACGCATGTGTTTTGATTTTGTGGGCCAAGCTAGCAGAATCGAGGGAAGGAAATCATGGCTTTTGAAGAAATAAACGTGGAGCATGATGCAGATTTATTATTCATGTCGATGAAATAATCACTCAATCATCGAAGATTGCATTAAAAATTGGAACATGTGAAACGAGATGCCACAAAGTTCAAGAATGTGCTGTATCTAACGTCATGCAGGGCTGGCATGAAAACAAATAAATAATTGAACTATTAGGTTGACTAAATAAATTGAAAGTTGAATTAAAATACGCAACTACAATGCAATGGCACATATTAAAATTATAACTAATATGTATATATATACACACTAAAACTGATAGAGGGGTTTTTTCACTCTTATTGTGCTTAGTTTATTTCTTTAGATAACGGTTTCCTACAAACAACTCAAGAAACCTGGATTTTCTTGTTGGTAGAGACAAACAAGTAGTTGATGTCAATCAAGTGTAAGAAAAGAAACAAAGAATCATTGGTTGCAATGGTAGACTACTGTCCCAAACTGTAGAGCAACAGAGGAGAAACGGGAAAAAGAGATTGGAGAAAGGTTTTCTTCCTTTTTGTATTGAATGAATTGATTTGTTACAAGAGACTAATTTATATGCTTTACATGTATGTATAAAGAATAGGAAAGAAAATAATCTAGATACTATTTGTACAATCAAATTATAAATATTTTATTTACATAATCTTTCATATCTTCTATATCTCAAATACTCCCCCTCAAGCTGGTGGCTCAAATTTACTGATATTGTTGATATTGAAGAAGAGTTATGATCGTTGTTGAATTTTGAAGAGTCAAATATTAGAGTTCTATGTTATAATTATATTTTCTAGTTCCTAGGCTCTTAATGTTTTTTAGGTTCCAATGTCGTTTGATTGTTCTGTTTAAAAAAAAAAAGTCTTGTCTTGTAATTTATTTTCCAAGAGTGAAGAAAAACAACCCAATCCAATAGCCCGTCCAAGCACGGATATGCCTGAACCAGCCCCAGCTACGTGGAACTAAAAGGTGCGCGCAATTACATAAAAATCTCCGGCATTGACATGGACGAGCAACCGAGGGTGCCCAAGTACGTCAGATTTTAGATGTGCTCGTTCCAACCATTGCATGCCAACTGGATGGCCAATCGTCCTACCATAGTCACATGGATATATGCAAACTCTCAGGCTGCGTTTGGACGTCCGGATTTCTAGACGGGATAGGATAGGATAAGAAATCCTTGGATTTATTCATATCCTATCCATTGTTTGGTGAATTTCGGATTTAAAGTCGGATATCATCATATCATATCCAATCTACTGTTTAGTAAACTACGGATTTAAAGTTGGATATCTTTATATCATATTAAGTTTGTTGTTTGGTGAACTAAATATTTAAATTTAATTAGTTTAATATAAATAATATTAGGCAAGTACAAATTTGCATGTTTAATATTCAAAAAATCATTTAAACTAATAATTTTTTTTTTCAAATTAACAGATTATCGTCGAGTTTCATGATTACGTATTTTTTTCTATTCCTTTAAAATAAATTTTTTTACCCCTTTCAATATCAAACGTTTTTAAAATAACCTCAATTTCAATATATTTACTTTAAAACATGAATTATTTTTTTCTCTTACAAATTTTTCATTAGTTTCTATTTTGTTATAGGTATAATACCAAATCAAACAAATGCCCAATTAGAACAAAGCATAAAATTCAAAGTTCATTCATTTTTTTTTCAACTGTCACGAGGATACAATGACAATTAATCACGTTAATAAATGATCTTTGAATAATTTGCACATATAAAGTACACTACAATTCATCACTTTCGTAAAATTTTGATGTGAATTGGATAGTTATTAAGGAGAAGGTTTCGACGCCGATTCTTTCGATAAGAGCTTATTCAATTGAGTTTAAAACTTTATAAGGGTTTTTTCATTTTTTATGTTAAACTAAAAATATTTATTTAAAATAAAAATCTATAATTGGTTCGAGACTTATGGAATTAATACTATATGAAATAAATTGTGGTCAAACAACTAGACATTTTTTTGACAAAAATGAAATTTTGAATTTTTTTTTGAATTTTTGAATTTATGGTATTATTATTTTTATAATTTAGTATTTTTTAATTTGAAAAAAGAAAATTCGGACCGGGTCATGGAAACTCGGTTCGACTATATGACCCAAACCCAACAGAGGAGTTGGAATAGTCTGAACACCTAGACATTTTTTATAACAAGAATGAATTTTTGATTTTTTTAAAAATTTAAAATTTATAGTTGTATTTTTTAATTTGAAAAAATAAAATTCTGACCAAGTCGAGAAAACTCGGTCCGACTATATGACTCGAACCCAGTAGAGAAGTTGGAGTAGTTTCTGGGTGCACGACGGAGAAAGGAAAAAAAAGTGGGGTTTTGTGTTTCGGATAAAAGTAATCCTATCCTACCTTATCCCACCCTCCCCCTGGGATTTTTTTATCCGGTCTATATCCCCTTTATATCCGACCTTATCCTATCCTAGACAGTTACCAAACACAGGACAGGATAAAACATATCCTATCCTGCTTTTTATCCGGTCGACCAAACGCAGCCTCAAGGAATTTGTCGTGGTTTTAAGGGGCAGAGCGTCGATTGGACTCGAATAATGAGCGCGTGGGGATAAAAAGAAGAAGTCTTGACAAAAACATTAAAAATGGACAGCCTCTAGCGACAAAAGTTTCCGTGGCGGATCGCGCAGATAGCATCGGACAAGAGACGATGGGCTGCTCTGAGTCACTACCTTTCCAGGAATTGACATGTTTTAAGGGGCAAAACATCGAGTGGCATCAAATAATGAGCCGTGGAGATAAAGTCGCGACAAAAACAATAAAGAAACCAAAACTCGCTAGCATAAAAATGATTAGCGCTTCACTTTCATGTACTTTCTCCCATTCGTCCTTGAACACCAAGCCCAGCGGCACCACTACCATGGCACCCCAGCAATTTTCTTCGTAGTCCGCCATCGTAGGTAATGAAGAACATGACCGGGAAGCCATTGATGAACTAATTGCTTCGCTCCCCAGAAGCAAAGGCTCGGTCAGTCCAGTCCATTGCCTTTACCAAAACTTTTGGTGCCCGATCCCCGTGCTTCCCAACGTGATCACGTTCCAGCAGCACTTCAAAGCCAAGGACAGGGACATTGTCCTGATCTCTAATCCGAAATCAGGAACAACCTGGCTAAAGGCCCTAGTGTTTTCTGTCATTAACCGCTCTCGCTTCAACATATCCAACACGCCCTTGCTCACTTCAAACCCCCATGAAGTCGTTCCTTTCATTGAGCATAAGCCCGACCTTGAAGACCTAGCAGAGCCGAGGCTCTTTGCGACACACATCCCTTACCCGTCCTTACCAGAAAGTCTCAAGCAGTCGAACTGCCAAATCATTTATATTTGCCGGAACCCACTAGACATCATAATTTCCTCATGGCACTTCTTAGTCGAGACGGCACGATTGAACGACTAGTCGGAGTGGTCGTTGGAAGAGCATTTCGAGAACTTCTGTCAAGGGCAAATCTTGTTCGGACCCTTTTGGGATCACATCACGGCGTACTGGAAAGAGAGTTTGAAAAGACCGCACAAGGTGTTGTTCCTCAAGTATGAAGACTTAAAGGAAGATATTGGAGGACAGCTTAAGAAGGTGGCCGAGTTTGTGGGGCTTCCCTTCACTGAGGAAGAACAGGTTGGTGGCGTCATAGAAGAGATAGCCAAAATGTGTAGTTTGAAGACCCTGAAGGACCTGGAGGTAAACAAATCCAGCAAATTACTTGATAAAGCCATGGAGAAGAAAAGTTTTTTTAGGAAAGGCGAGGTGGGTCATTGGGTTAACCATCTCACTCCTTCCATGGTGGATCGCCTCCATAGTATCATGCAAGAGAAAATCAGCCCTTTTGGGTTACTGTTCAAAACATGTTGAGTGCTAAATATGTTCACTTTCTCTATGTGAGCCATTAGAAATAAACGAAGTTAATCCCAGATAGATCTGCAGTCCTGTTTATTGGTATAGTATAGTGTTGGATTTGTCTTAGTGCTGAAGTGTTCTGTTTTTGTTGTTTTTTGTTATTGTATTTAGTCACATGTGTGTGTTAGCAGCAGTTGTTGAAGTTGCTATTTTCTAGGAAGTGGAACTAGGCAGTTAGCACTTGTTGTAAGCAGTTCCAGAATGTTTTCACCTTTTGTAGTTGCAATTTTTTGTACAAATGAAGTTTAACATTCCTTTGTTCATCTTAAAAAAGCTCCTCTGCCTTTGAATGCATTTGTTCTACAATGCAAGACTTGTTTTTAACAATTAGTATCAGAGCCGTTGAAAGATCTTAAGGGACTGTGAAGTGAAGGTAAATGAAGTTTTTATGTGTTGGAAGCAGGTTCGAGTGGTTTCTCTTCTATGGCTGCTCCAGTCTTTACTGAGGAAAATTATCGGGCTTGGGCTGTTAAGATGACAGCATTTTTAGAGGGTCATGATCTATGGGAGGCTGTGGAGAATGATTATGAGGTTACTCCATTCCCAAACAATTCGACTTTGAATCAAATAAAATTTCATAAAGAGAGAATTACTAGGAAGGCCAAGGCAAAGTCATGCATGTATGTTGCTGTTTCACCTTCTATCTTCACAAGGATCATGAGATGTGAATATGAGACTTTCTAAAGAAGGAATATGAGGGAGATGAGAAGATAAGAAACATGAAGGTGCTGAATCTCTTGAGGGAATTTGAGAGACAACAGATGAAAGATTCAGAGTCAGTGAAGGAGTATTCTGATAGGCTTATTGATGTAGCCGAGAAGATCAGAGTATTAGGAACTGACTTGAGTGATGAAAGGTTGGTTCAAAAGATCTTAGTGTCTCTTCTAGAGAAATTTGAAGCCACCATAGCTTCTCTGGAAAATACAAAAGACCTAAGTGATATAAAGCTTGCAGAATTATTAACTTTCTTGTAGGCTCAGGAGCAAAGAAGATTGATGAGAAAAGAAGTGAATGTAGAGGGTGCTCTACAAGCGAAAGTGAAGCACAATGATGGAGGCAAAGGAAAGAAATGGAATCGATTCAAAGGAAGAGTAGGTGACTTCAAGTATGTTGCAAAAGAAGGAAGTTCTAGTGGATCGAGCAAATGGAAGAAAAACAAGAAGCCTTGTCAACACTGTGGATGAACTAATCATCAGTCCTTTAGATGTTGGAGGAGACCTGATGCTAAGTGTAGAAAATGCAACAAGCTTGGTCATATGGAAGTTATTTGCAAAGAAAACAACCATCAACAAGCAGGAGAAGCACATAAAGCAGTAAATGAAATCGAGGAAGAACATTTATTTGTGGCTTCAGGTTCTAGCTCGTATGTTGAGGATGATGCGCGGCTGTACAAATCATATGACTGGCAATCTGAAGCTGTTTAGAAGTCTAGACAGATTGGTTAAGTCCAAAGTCAGGATTGGCAATGGACAATATATCGAAGTGCAAGGGAAAGGTACAGTAGCTATTGAAGGAAGTAAGAGGTGAAGTTGATCAGTGATGTTCTCTTTGTGCCCTAAGTCGACCAAAATCTATTGAGTGTTGGTCAACTAGTTGAGAAGGGCTATAGAGTGAAGTTTGAAGGAAATGAATGTCTTATTGATGATGCTGATTGCAAAGAAGTTCTGAGAATGTCAATGAGGGATAAAAGCTTTATGTTCAAGCTGCAGGAGATGCAACAAACAGCTTTATAATGCAAAGAAGAAAATGCTGAGTTATGGCATAGAAGGCTTGGGCACGTCCACAAAAAGAACATGTTGTTTATACAAAGAAATAATTTGGCAGATGACTTGCCAAGTTTGGAGAAAGAGTTTTCACAGTGCAAAACTTGTCTTCTTGGCAAGCAAGTCAGATTTCCTTTCAAATGAGGAAGCTAGAGAGCACGTGAGAAGCTGCAATTAGTTCACACAAACTTATGTGGACCTATGTCAGAGTTTTCTCTCAATAGCAGCATGTTTTTATTACTTTCACAGATGACATGTCTAGGCTAAGCTAGATTTATTTTTTGCAAGCCAAGTCTGAAGTTGCTGATGTGTTTGTGAGATTTAAAGCCTTGTTGAGAGCCAAAGTGGGAAGACAATTAAAATGCTCAGGTCTGATAATGGTTTCGAGTATACAGCTTACAAGTTTAAGTAAATCTTTGAGCAAGTAGGCATTGTACAGCAATTTACAGCTCCCTATTCTCCTCAATAGAATGGGGTTAATGAGAGAAAAAAAATCGAAGTATTATGGAGATGGCCACATGTTTGATGCAGGAGAAGAGTTTACCCAAGAAGTTTTGGGCTGAGGCAGCTAGCACTGTAGTTTTCTTGTTGAACAGATTGCCCACAAAAGCCTTAGAGAAGTCAACACCTTATGAAGCATGGTATGGTGTTATACCTCCTATGAAAAGTTTGAAGATTTTTGGGTGCTTGTGTTATACACATGTTTCCCCTGTCAAGAGGGGCAAGTTAGATTAAAGAGCGGAGGTTGGAATCTTCATAGGGTATAGTCTTTATTCGAGAGCTTACAAAATTTTTCAGCCTATGACTGGAAAGGTTATTGTAAATAGAGATGTTGTCTTCTTAGAGGAAGATAAGTGGAATTGGGTGGAAGGAAAGATAGCAGATCAAAAGCAATCAAAAAAACAACAACAAGAGGTTGATGAAGCTATTGATGAACTGGAAGATAGTATAGATGATTTTCCAGTAAAAGGCACAAGGTCACTTGCTGAAATTTATGAAAGATGCAATGTGGCAGTGCTCGAACCAGTAAATTATATTAAAGCTAAAGAGGATAATAGGTGGATTGTAGCAATGCAGGAGGAGCTTGCAATGATTCAGAAAAACCACACATGGGAGCTTGTTGATAGACCTTGTGTTAAGAATGTTATTGAGGTTAAGTGGGTGTTTAGAACAAAACTTAATTCTGATGGTTCAATAAATAAACATAAAGCCAGATTGGTTGTAAAAGGCTATGCTCAGATATGGGGAGTAGATTATTCTGAGACGCTTGCTCCAGTTGTGAGGCTTGAAACAATTAGGTTGCTTCTAGTTGTGGCAGCAGAGAAGGGGTGGCCTATATTCCAACTAGATGTCAAGTCTGCTTTTCTGAATGGAGAGCTAGAGGAGGAAATCTTTGTTGAACAACCCGAAGGCTTCAGCATCGAAGGGCAATAAGAGAAGGTATATCGATTGAAGAAAGTTTTATACGAACTGAAGCAGGCTCCAAGAGCTTGGTATGGAAAGATAGATCAATATTTGCAAGACTTTAGCTTTGTTAGAAGTTTGAGTGAGTTCACTCTTTATGTCAAGAGGGTAGATCACAGTGTTGTGATTTTGTCACTCTATGTTGATGATTTATTAGTGACAGGGAATGATGAGGATTTGATAAAGAATGTAAAGCAAAGTCTGTTTTCAGTTTTTGAGATGTCAGACTTGGGGAAGATGGCTTATTTCTTGGGTCTAGAAGTCAAGCAAGCTTCACATGAGATTTTTATCTGCCAGAAGAAGTACACAAAAGAAATTCTCAAGAAGTTTCAGATGGAAGAGTGTAGAAGTGTAAGCACTCCTATGGCTGTTAAGGAGAAGTTGAGAAAGAATGATGAAGCAGATGCAGTAGACGCTTCTATGTATAGAAGCTTGATTGGATGCTTAATGTATCTTACAACAACAAGGCCAGATATTCTATATGCTGTGAGTATTCTTTCTAGGTTCATGAGTACTCCTAGTCAGCTACATTTGGTTGCAACAAAGAGGGTCTTAAGATACCTCAAAGGAACATTGCATTTTGGTGTGAAATTTAAGAAAAGTCAGAAGTTTATAATGCAAGGTTTTTCGGATAGTGATTGGGTTGGGTCGGTAGATGACATGAAGAGTACATCTGGATATTGTTTTCCTCTTGGTTCTACTTGTTTTCAATGGTGTTCTAAGAAGCAAGAGATTGTTGCTCAGTCCACAGCAAAAGCTGAGTTCATAGCAGCTACTGCAGCTGCAAATCAAGCCTTGCGGTTGAAAAAAATAGTGAAGGATCTATGGTTGTATGTTGGTGACTGTTTTGAAGTAAATGTAGACAATCAAGCTACATTGGCAATATCACAGAATTCGATTTTTCATGGCAAAACCAAGCATTTTCAAGTCAAGTTCTTCTTTCTGCGAGAAGTGCAACAAAGGGGTGAAGTTAAGTTGGTCTATTGCAAGTCTGAAGATCAGCTTGCGGACATGTTCACAAAGCCACTTCAAGCTGGAAGATTTGAGATGTTAAGAGAAAGACTTGGCGTATGTAGCAGCAACTAATCCAAGGAGGAGTTTGTTGGATTGGTCTTAGCGTTGAAGTGTTCTGTTTTTGTTGTTTTTTGTTATTGTATTTAGTCACATATGTGTATTAGCAACAGTTGTTGAAGTTGTTATTTTCTAGGAAGTGGAACTAGACAGTTAGCACTTGTTGTAAGCAGTTCCAGAATGTTTTAACCTCTTGTAGTTACAGTTTTTTGTATGAATGAAGTTTAACATTCCTTTGTTCATCTTAAAAAAGCTCCTTTGCCTTTGAATGCATTTGTTCTACAATGCAAGACTTGTTTTAACATATAAAGAACTAAAGAACCCTAGACTTCTCAGTCGCGAGAGACGAACAAGTAATTGATGTGGATAAGGTGTGAGGAAAGGAAAGAAGAATTATTGGTTGCACTGGTAGATTACATCTGATGTTGTAAATTACAACAATCCTACAACATATATAAGCAGTCAATATCACAATTTGATATTTAGTTCAGTCATTAGCAAAGGAACCAAGCAAGTCTGCCCCAATGCACCCGAAACCTTTATGGCTAAACCCTGTTACGACAACCCATGAGCTACAAAATTCCGAGATGAATTGATCAAAGCCACAAAGGTAATCCTCTCATGATCTTTAGCTTTTCGAATATGATGATTTTTTTAGAACTGAATAGGAATTTTGAGATGAGAGAGAGAGAGAGAGAGAGAGAGAGAGAGAGAGAGAGAGAGAGAGAGAGAGAGAAGGGGGAAAACACACTAAACTGTCTTACTGGTCGCCCCGATGCAAAGGGTTCATATGAAGATTAGGAAATCAAAGACGAAATAAAGAATAAAGAGTTCAACGCGATAAGCACGTCATACTCCACCAGCACTAAATTTAAAAAGGGCATTTTCCCAACCTCCAACGGGAAACTAATCGAATCTTGAATTTCGAGCCGCTTTGTGCATGTAGGTGTAAAACTTGTTCAAACCCTCCCAACACAATTAACAAAATTGGAATGGTCCCATCCCGGATATTAAGAAGTAAATTAAGGAAAATGATCTAGTTTAATCGTGTAATATTTATTAGCATACTATGAAATAATGCTACGTAACCTAATTCATTTTTTCCTGACTTAACTTTTTTTTTATAACCGAGGAATCTATCACATGTCCCCTATGCCCGAATGACACCAAAAGGCCGGGCTCCTATACCTCAAAGGAGACTAACACAGGACCCCAAAACTATGACCCCTCACTTAAGACGCCGGCAACTATGAGTTTCGAACCCTCGATGTTGGCGACGAGGAAGGCGCTATCAACCAACACAATTACCTACAATTGGGTTTGCAGACCTTTGAGTAGGCTACTAAACCAAATGTGAAATGCGTACAACTTTTGTCTCGATTAGGTTGATGCTGGACATAAAACAATTACCATTCAACGGAACGTCGCAAAATACCAGAAGGGAACCTATTTACTAATTAATTGATTTCTTACAAATTCCCTAATATTACTGGGGCGGCCTGCTTTAATCATATGTGAGATGTAGACTTGCTTTAATGCGCAATAGGTAGCTTACGATATGTACCACCCGATCAATATACAAAATGATCGGAACTTCTTTGGTTTCAATCAAATCCCATTGTACATCACAAATATGTTAATATGAGAAACCAAAACATAAGTCTTGTAGAATATAAAGGGGGTGCAAGAGCGTGGAAAAAAAAGGCTCGCTTTATTTCTATCCTGTACTGAGTATTGACATTCCGTTACATTGAATTAACTACATTATCAGTTTCATGTCATACTCTTGATTAAATATTATTTCTTACCTTTTGTCTTCTTTTTCTTTTAAAGAGACAAAATTATCCACAACCATTTCAAACGACCTTTTCCACCCTATCCACTCCTTCCACACAAATTATATTTCAACGTCGCATTCATTTCATCTTCTTCTAAACTCTTCTAAACTTATTCCGCCAATTATTTGCTTTATTTCCCTAGATAATCCCCACGACAGTGAACTTTTCAATTTCAATTTGCAATACAGACTTATGACAATTTACTCAAAGATCAAATATATTTTCTACTTTCCTCGTTGATCAGCAAGAAAACAGCAATAAACAACCAAAAAAAAAAAAGGTCAGCATGACCCGGTCAAAGTTGGGTTTTATATATTCATGTTTCTGAAGTTGAAGTTGGCTTTGTAATGGAGCAACGCCTATTCGCAGTGTTTGGAGTGCCCTTGTTGCATAGCGCGTTTGTTTGTGAATTTGCTTTACATCCAATTGGAGTTTTCTTGATGGAATTTCATCCGTCGAACTTGTTCACAAGTGTTTTGTAGCTGATGGCAAATCCCATGTTAAGATTTATTTAATTCCTTCATGAGACTGAAAGACTATTTCACGAGCAATTGTGGATCTAAACACTTATGGGTTATGATGTAATTTGGCTTGGAAAACACTAAGATTATGTGTTTAACTCAAGTGTGGTTATAACCTCCATTATATCGCTTGATTTATAATGAATTTGTTGTCACTCTCCCCATGGACGTAAGTCACTACAACCAAGCCATATAAATCTAGTTTCTGATTTATTTTATTACTCAGTTTATTTTAATGTTCAATGGCTTAGCATATGTAACAATTGGTATTAGAGTTAGGCTTGGCTAACTTGAAACAAATAAATGGTGACAGAAGAAGGAAAAGTGAGAAATGATAGATCTAATAGGAAAGATTTTGATTTCTGAAAGATGCAGATTGAATACTATATGTATCGGATGAAAGTACGTTTATCCATATCTAGAGAGAAGCTAGAGTGGATGAAGCCAACTTATTGGGAACTGCTTTTATAAACATGTGATGGGTGTTATTCTTCTGATGTTGGCTCGTAACGTCGTGTCTAATATCGTAAAAGGGAAAATCGATACGAGTTTAATAAAAGCCCTTTCATACATGAACGAAAAGCCCGTCCAAGCACGAATATGCTTGATCCAGCCCCAGCTACTTCAAATGAAAAGGTGCGCGCAATTATATAAAAATCTCCGGCGTTGATATGGACAAGCAATGGAACGTGCCCAAGGATATCAGATTTAAGATGTGCTCGTTCTAACCATTACATGCCACCCGGCTGGCTAATCGTTCTACCATAATCACATGGATATATGAAGCCTCTCAAGGAATTTTTCATACCTTCATTGGTTGAACTCAAATAATGAGCGAGTGGAGATAAAGAAGTCTCGACAAAAACATTGAAAAACGGACAGCCGCTAGCGACAAAACTTTCCATAGTGGATCGCGCGAATAGCATCAAACAAGAAGACGACGAGCATCTTTGGGTCACTTGGAACTTTCTCTATATTTACATTAAATGGACCTGCTGTCCAACTTGTTGGTACAGTTTGGAGAACTCAAGAGACCTTCACGCCTCCGTCGTCTCCGCGTGCAGTGGTTTGCGGTGGCGTTTTGGCTGTTTGGACTCGTCAAGAGACGAGGAACCTGCTGGTGGTATCTAATATCAAAATTACCAATTAAAAGCGAGGAAAAGCACTTGCAGGCAAGAGTGGCGGCTTCGGGCTTAAGCTTCGTACTTTATTTTAGCATCTGATTTGTCTGAGGGCAATTAGTCTGTTGGTGGTATTTGTTTCCGAAACGAGAGTAGCGAAAGAGTCTCGAACGACAATTGAAGTTGCGGATTTGGAGTAAAAACGATAGAGATGCAGCTAATGGGTGGCGTCATGACGGCTATCATGAACCAATACGGGGTGGCGGCTGGTCTTGAGAGGACCATCATGGAAAAAACTCAATAATGTTTCCTCAAATAAGGATGGCTCTTATAGTAATACCGAGGTAAGAATAATGTGAAAAAATGACTCATTAAAATGCCACATCATTACAATATTAATTGCAATCAATTAGAAAGATATCCAAAATATGCATATATCTCTAGCAACCCTCAGCCGGCCAAGAACTAAGGATTGTTCAAACCCTTTCAACACGAGGCAACATTGGAGCTGTCCCTTCCAACTTAGTAAGGTGCCAATTAAGGCAAATTATCCCGTTTTACCACATAACATTAATCACCATGTAAGAGAACCAACTGAGGACAGAATTCAATCACACGATGCATCACATTGGCCCTAGGTGCTAAATCTTCTACCTAGTTGCGTAGGCTTAGAAAGTGTAGGAAATTGGGAATAAAAAAAGGGGTGAATGAGAAATTGTTCTCAAGAGACAACCCTTAGTGGGATGTGGGTCCCACTTGTGATAAGCAACCTTGTGAGTGGGAAGTGTAGAAGCACTAATCCCACATAGAATAGAAAGAAGGCTTGTGAGTGCTTTAAATGTGATTACACTCCATTAGAGTGGTAACGTAAAATCACGAGCACTATGCCTCGCGCGCACGCGCAGGGGGGGTGCAAATCCGGTTCTTGACGAACATGAACTTAGGTGCGAGCGTGCGACCTGCGAACACGAATGCAACCCCGGATAAGTCCAGAAAGTGGGCTTAGATACAAATCACTTTTTGCCTTCATTCTATTCTGTTACATTTTCGTGACGGCGGGATTCAAAAGGAGACGTTCTAGATGTTTAGACTATCGACCTTCTGGAAATGATCAGAAGGTTCTGTTCAGTACCTTCTGGATGTGACCAGACACAAAACGTTCTGGACCTTCTGGAAATTGAATAGACTCAACGGGTAGAGTTTGTAACCACCGAATTTGGATTAAATGCTGGTTTTAATCCATTGTTTTGTAACAGAAGATTGCAATTAAAGGTTGTAACGGCTTAGTTAAAGCCATGTTATTAAGGTTGTAACGGCTGATTTAATACCGTGTTTAATTCCCAAAAGTCTGAATTAATTCAGAAACGGTAGCTTTTATACCGAATAGTCTTCCCACATTATTTATCTTCCTTTTCATTCGTTTTTACTCTGCCGAATGCATACAGTTTTACATGTTCTTCGAAAGAGAAAACAAGTGCATAGTTTTGTTTTGAAAGAGTGTTCAGCGAAGGGCATTGTTCAAGTTCGCCGAAAGCTCCGAAGATATTCTCTTCTTTGCTGTCAACCGTTGTATCCTGGGAGACAGACGTCCAAGTTACCTCACGTGTACTGGGGAGATCCTCATTGTGTACTGGAGGGGACGAATCTGTTTTAAGGAAAACTGTGATTAGCACAGACCTCGGTTTTACATATTTTGTTTTCTTCTTAGCTTTGTAATTGATTCAATCTGTTTGTATTTGCATCGTTCTATTGAAGTCTATTTGAATTGTATTTTATTAATCAGATTTGTGTATACCCTCCAACAGAAAGCTCATTCTAATCCTTTGCCATTATTTCTTGATGAACAGTGAAACCTTTTTATAGTATTTGTAGGGGTTCTAGACTTCGGATAGATTTACTATGAGTTCAAAAGCTGAGTATCTGTATTGGTTACCCGAAAAGGTGGGGATATAATTGAAGAGAGAAGAAAAGTTGAGTATACGTCTTTTCCGCTAGATGTCCTTCAAGAAATTGTCGGCTATCTAGCATTGCTCATACGCTGGAAGAAGCAGATAAGCTTTTTAACATGTGATGTCCTAAATGCGAATCCAATAGACCCAATTCCAGCCTTGCCTACATCTGATATTTGGGGCAACCACAAACGATGGTCCCCTCAATCGATAATGATACGCATGTGTTTTGATTTTATGGGCAAAGCAGAATCGAGGAAAGGATATCGTAGCTGTCGAAGATATAAACTTAGGAGCAAGTTGCGGATTTGCTAGTCGATGAAATAATCATTCGATCATGGAAGATTGTACTAAAAAAATTTCTGACGAGCAATCTCAAGACACAATTGAGATATGTGAAACAAGATGCCACAAAGTTCAAGAATGTGCTGTATCTAACATCATGCAAGGCTGGCATGAAAACAAATAAAAAATTGAACTATTAGGTTCACTAAATAAATTGAAAGTTGAAATAAAAATACACAACTACAAGGTAATGGCACATATTAAAATTATAATTGAACAAAATATATACTAAAACAGGTAGAGGGTCTTTTTCACTCTTATTGTGCTTAGTTTATTCTTTAAATAATAATTTCCTAGCACAAGCAACTCAAGAAACCCCGACTTCCTTGTTGGTAGAGACAAACAATTAGTTGATGCCGATCAAGAGTAAGAAAAGAAACAAAGAATCATTGGTTGCAATGGTAGACTATGTCTAATAGAGGAAACTACTAGGTGTGTACAAAAGAGTTGGTCACTGTTTGGATTGCCTAGAACCGGATCAAATGGCAGTTTTCATGGGGACAGGTCCGATTGCCAGTTCCAATAAAATTGGAACTTATGAATATCGGTCTTGTTTCTGGCCACAAAGTTCGAACCACCCACTTGTACACCTGGATTGGACTGGTATATAGACTTAATTCTTCAACGTCTTAATAAAAACAGTGACTCTCTTCTTTTAGTCTACTGCACTATCGTTATCGTCCTCTCCATGGAGCCCAATTTTCTCTTGCCTGTTTCTTCAATGCCTTCGCACCATGGCTCGAAACTTCAACATAATCTCACAAGGATTTCAATCTGGGGGCCAGATTCGCCAACCACACTCCTACACTGAAATAAGAGTTCCTTCTACATCATCTCCTTCATTTGGATCGCACGCTCAATGTGGCATCCATACAGAACACATTAAAAAAAATTTAGCTTTAGTCCTTCCTGGTAGACCAGTTCCATGGGCCTACACTAGCACTATTCTAGGGTGGGTCCATGGACTAGTGTAAGTCCAAGGAACCAAAGGGCGGTTCCCAGTTCCCTTTTTTAGACGCAGCTCTTAGTGGGCGATTATCGGTTCTAAAATGGGGACCAACAACTCTTTGGAACCGATCATACCTATAAACTACTATGATCTTAACACTTCATATTAGAGTTCGTGATCAGAATCTACTTTTATAGTTCGTTCAGTAGCAAAGGAAACAAGCAAGCACCCCTCAATGTACCTGAAGCCTTATATAGCAAACCCTAGTACTATAGCCCATGACCTACAAAGTTTGCCTTTAATTGATCCAACCAGCGGCACGATCGAAAGAAAATCCACTTACAACTAAGCCAATTTTTTTTTTGTTTACAAATTTGATGATTCTTGGAGAACTGAATAGGAATTTTGACATCTCGGTATTGGAGAGAGAGAAAACCATAAATCGTCTAAACTGCAACAGCCAAGATTCATATGAATATTGGGAAAGAATCGCGTTCGACTCAATAGCACCTCATACACCCCTCGCATTAAATCAAACTCGGGTATTTCCCTAACCTCCAACAGGAAATCGATCCAATAATAAATTTTGAGCAGATTTGTCTGTGTAAATCTGGAACTTGTTCAAACCCTTTCGACACGACGCAACATTGGAGTTGTCCCATCCAGCTTATTAAGGTGCCCACTTAAGGCAAATGATCCCGTTTTACCGCATGACATTAATCATCATGCAAGAGAACCAACTGACGACTAACTAGCGACAGAATTTAATCACACGATCCATCACATTGGCATCTGAGTGCTAAATTTTCTAGCTAGTTGCTAAGTAGGCTTAGAGAGCTCACTCTAATCCTTTGCCATTATTTCTTGATGAACAGTGAAACCTCTTATGATATTTGGTGGGGTTCTAGACTTCTGATAGATTTGCTATGAGTTCAAAAGCTGACTATCTATATTGGTAACCCGAAAACGTAGGGATAAAATTGAAAAGAGAAGAAAAGTTGAGTATTTTTCTTTTCCGCTAGATGTCCTTCAAGGAATTGTCGGGTATCTAGCATTTCTCATACGCTGGAAGGAGCATATAAGCTTTTTGAGACGTGGTGTCCATAATGCGGACACAATAGACCCAATTCCAGTCTTGCCGACATCTGATATCGGGGGTGGGGCAACCCCAAATGATGGCCCCCTCAATCGGCAATGATACGCATGTGTTTTGATTTTTGTGGGCCAAGCAAAATCCAGTAAAATACATCATAGCTGTCGAAGATATAAACTTGGAGCAGGTTGCAGATTATTATTCGGGTCAATAAAATCATTCATTCATCGAAGATTGCATTAAAAAAAAAAATCGGAGAGCAATCTCAAGGCACAATTGAAACATGTGAAACAAGATGCCGCAAAGTTCAAGAAAGAAAATTCTAGATTGAAAACAATGTTGGTTGTGTTCCGGGTGTTCATTGCTAGTGTGATTTTAGCTCTCACATAATGAAAGTTGAAGGGGGAGGATGTGCAAAGTTTGCCATAGACTGGTTAGTAGACATTGCTTGCGTAAAGGCTGTATAAGTCGCACTTATTATATCCATGCAGACATTTCTACATATGCAAGGGTCAAATTTTGCACATATTACTTGTTTGCATCAATTTTTTTTTTTGCACAGGAAATTTGCTAGCCTCGACAGAATGAACAAACTGGTGAATTTCAAGTCTTAAATCGCTCCTCATGCTATTGAGGAGGACGTTATGGACTTCCATTTTTGTGTCCATAGTCTCAGATTGCACATATTATTTCCTTGAAGACATGTTTTACACTTACTGCTTTTATTAGGCACCGTTTGAAGTGCAAATGATAAATAAAAGGATAGTTTTCTACTTAAAAGCATATTTTAGTCCAATAAAACAGGGATTTCAGAAGATAATTATGTATGTCTACTGCAAGATACTAGATTTCAAAATTATAATATCACTATTTTTGTTCGTAACTTACTAGTTATATGTCAGGTTTAGTAGCAATATCTTAACACACATAGTTCACTGGCAAGTGCTAGAGTGGTAACATCATTATCTTTTTGTTAACTAATGGGCTCACTTATTAGATCACAAAATTTTTTATAATCCACAAATGGGTGCAAGGATTTTCCTAGGAATTTTTATTTCCTTTATTTTGTTTAAACCGTTAACTGATGCTTCTAGTAACTTGCGTAAACAATTTATAATTCATTAATGGAAGAACGCTCCCTCTTGTAAAAGCAAATGATAATTCGTAATTTAAAGCGTAACTCAGCCTGATAAGGCCACTATGTCATTAGTATAGTAAAAGTATTTGAGTGACGTGAGATAGATCCATTTTGTCACTTAATATACAGTGAAATTTTTTACTGCTCTCTCATTCAATGTATTCTCTCTGTCAACATATGTCATATCGACTAGGCCACATATATATGGTATTCGATTTATTCTCTAATTATGGTACTCATAATTAATAGACGAAATTAGATTACAATTAGATAGTTATCTAACAACGCTTATTTGAACTTCTTTATGAGTGGTCACGATATTGCTATCCCGCAAAAATTTTAATTGAATTATAATTGTGTCAATTCAGTCATAATTTTTTTAATTATATTAATTGAATTAATTTTTTTAATTTTTTATTAATTAAGTCCATTCAGCCAGTTTTTGCTAGAAATTATTGATGTGGAAGTCGGCTATCCCTTGTGGCATGATCAACAGTAATGTGGACATTTTTAATATTTTTTTCCTGAATTTGTGATCTTGTAGCAAAAAATAAAATAAAATAAAATGGTCTACTTGAAAATTTTGAAAACAACTGGTAATCAGATAATGGACTTGAGCAAGTTAACATTATTATTTCTTTGTTAACATACAGACAAATTTTTTGGGGTCAAAAACATACAGACAATTGACTGGACCGATAGATCGATGAATTTTTCTTTTTTACCTACGAGCCATATTTTAATTTCGTATAAATTATTCATATTTACTCTGTGCACGACGTATTTCTGTTTTGTGGCGCGCGCAAAGTCAGAAATGGAGGATTATTATATTAATGGCGTGTTCGGAGCCTGTCTGACGTCACCTGGGCGTGTTTCCCGTTACATCTTACAATAATTGAGCCGGGGTGAATCGAATTAGCTTCGCATGTATAAAGCAGTGACAAACAAATGAAAAACCTAACCCTCGTTAGCCACAAAAAAAAAAAAAATCAGAGCTTCCAATTTGTCTAACTTGTTTCGATTCTTACTCAAACATCAATGGCACGCCTGCAACCTTCTTCGAGGTCCGCCATCGGAGGTAGTGAAGAAGATGACCAGGGGGCCACTGACGAACTAATTGCTTCCCTTCCCCAAAGGAAAGGCGTGGTTCGTCCTTTCCAGTCCCTCTACCAAAACTTTTGGTGCCCCACCTTTGTACTTCGCAACGTGATCGCGTTCCAACGGCACTTCCAAGCCAAGCACAAGGACATTATCCTGGCCTCTCAGCCCAAATCAGGAACCACCTGGCTAAAGCCCTTGTGTTCTCCATCGTTAATCGCTCCCGCTTCGACATCGCCAAGACGCCCTTGCTTACCTTGAATCCCCATGAACTCGTCCCTTTCTTCGAGTTCCAGTTGTGTGGAAGCAACCCAAGGCTTGACCTTGACGGCCTAGCAGAGCCAAGGATCTTCGCAACTGTCGCGACCTCCCCGAAGGTGCACCACCTAAGGGTTCGGCTAATGGTTTGTTAAGTATGACTTAACTTGAGTTCTCCCAAACTCGGACCAATTCACGACTTTGGTTTCACTTTCTTTAAACATGCAATATATTCAATTTGGAGCCGCCACTAACCTATTTATGGTGGGTTGGTTAGAAACCCATGTAAGGCATCGGGAGTCACGCCTTACTCCTACGAACCAGAGATCTAGGACTCGGGGACTTGGTTACGCTAAATTACTCTAACGCCCTTTCGGTACCTTTCCATTATTTTCAAAACTTCGCAGGCAATTTGGATTCATTTTAATTCTACTCCTAACATGCAATGGTGACCACACGTATACTCAAATGCAAGAATGGAATGAAATAATAAAACAAATCAAATCAAATAAAATCTAACCAAAATCGAATCAAATAAAAATCAAATCACATCTAATCAAATCTAATCTAAAAAAATCAAATAAAATCTAATCAAATAAAATCTAATCTAATAAAGTTGAATAAAATCTAATCTAACAAAGTTGAATAAAATCTAATCTAACAAAATCAAATCCAAATAAAATCTAACTTCTAATCTAACGAAATCAAATAAAATATCAAAGAATCTACTAAAATCTAACAAAATAAAATAAGATATGCATGAAAATCAACAAATCTAATGCAATATATGAAATGCAATTTTTTTTTGAAATTTTTATGATTTAATTAGCCTAATTATCCATAGCTAAATATTACCTAATCTAAATTAGGAAAACAAATATATCAATTCCTAATTTAAACTAAATCTTATTCAACCAAAGATAATGTCCTATAATGCAATCTAGCTAAAATTACCTTAACAAAAATATCTAATATGCAATCTAAATTAATATGCAAATTAATCTAAATATGAAAATTAAACTAAACATGCAATTATCTAAATATGCAACTTTAAATCTAAACATGCAATTTATAACGTAAACGTGCAATTAATCTAAACACGCAACTCTTAATATAAACATGCAATTAATCTAACTATGCAAAGCAAATAAAATCATGAAATTTATTTTAGCATGCAAATAAAGGAAAACACATCAAATTTATTCTAACATGCAAACGACATCTAAATTAACCAACACAAGCAAATTAAATAGGAAATAACACCAATTGAACACTCAAATCAATTTGGAAAAGATATTTAACAAATCTTTGGGGTGATCTTTCCAAACTCAAATCAATGGCGTGCGAAGAATATGGCGGCTAGTGGTGATGCTCGGCGGTGAAGCGGCCAATGACGCGGCTTAGGTGAGAATCTGCAAGAAAACCACGAACGGCAACAAATCATGGTTAGCTCGATGAATAAAGAACAAAACTAGAGAAAAACACAAATAATTTATGAGTGCTTATCTTTTTTAGGACGAAAGCTTGCTGCTTTGACTAAGGTAGTCTAACTGAGACACACACGAGCAAGGTGGATTGCCGCGGACTCTGATTTGAACTTTGGGCTTCGCCAAATTCGTTGCGGAGAAATTGACTTGGCACGGAATCCTTCGGCGGGGCAGAAGGTGCGGCTCACAGCATGGATGAATCTCCTCACAAAAGAATCAGCAAAGATGGAGGTTGACTTTGACTTGGATCCTTTGCACCGATTGACCTGGCAAACAAAAGTCAGCAAAAGAAAAATCTAGCACTGTGGGTTATCTTCTCATATTCATATTATGTTGATCACGGCTTCGGAAACGTTGCTTCACGAATTGCGGACAAGTCAACGAGACAAACGACGCTCCTCGATGAACTAATGAATAAGGCGTCGCTTGTTGGACGTTAGCACGAACGCGGGAGATTCAGGCCTTGAACACCTCGAGTCACAGGATGGCGAACAAGGGCAGCAACTTCGCCTTCTCGACGTCGCGGCTCCTCTTTCAGTGTGGAAAACCTTTGACCTCTCGTGTTTTCCTCCTAGAAGAATAAAAAGGACTACCCCCGCGCAATTGTCAAATCCCACAAAAAGAACACCCAAATTTGACTTTGACCAGCTACTCTCGTGTTTTCTTTTCTGCAGACCGTGAAGCCCAAGAATAAACTTCTCTCTTTCTCACGCCTCTCTCTTCTGTGTCTACGTTTTCCCCGTGTGTGTGTGTAATTTTTCACCCCAAAAATTCCCTTCGTCCCCCACTCTCCGAAGAAATCTCTCCCCTTTTTTCCAAAAAGAAAAATCCCCCCATGTAGAAGAAATCCCCTTGACACTTAAAGGAAGCAAATATTCGGTCCCTTGGACGGAATATTGCCTCTAAAATTTTATTTCCTCTTCTTTTTTTTTCAAATATCTCCTCTTTTGAACATCAAAATCATGTTTCCTCTTTTGTTCCTTTCCTTTTAACCAAATGCAATATATGGCCAAAATTATGCAAAATACCCTAATTAATTAAATGTAGAAATAAAAGAAAACAAAAATCCTATTTTAAATGAAATCAAAAATTTAGGTGTCAACAGCTGCCCCTCTTTGAAGGTGAGCTCGCAGAGGTTGCATTCAAAGACCGACATGAGACCTAAATTTTGACTATGCAAATGCAATGAAGTGAATTTTTTTTGAATTTTTTTTTTGAATTTTTTTTTGAAAATTTTTTTTTGAAAACTTTTTTTTTGAATTTTTTTTTTGAAAAAAATGTGAATCTTATTCTAGATGCAATGCTGTGAAAATGTAAATGCATAATACGAGAAAAGAAAACATACCTGCAATCTCTTACCTGGTTTGTTTGCTTGGGGCCCGAACCTTCAATCGGTCACGACAGAGGCAAACGAGGACTCACACTTCAGACTGAGATCCAAATTCCTGTACATCGCCACAGGGATCTGAGATGAGATATCGATACATCGCCATCGATACTCACTAGTGAGACACCTGTACATCGCCACAGGCTCTCGAGATGTGATACTTGAGAGTGAGATACCTATACATCACCATAGGCACTCGAGATGAGATAAAATACCGATACATCGCCATCGGCACTTCGATGTGAGATACCTATACTTCGCCATAGGTACTCAGGGTGAGATACCGATACATCGCCATCGGTACTCGAAACATAATACTTGGGCTACGAAAGCACGCCAAGTTAGTGAAAAGAGACCACGGGCTACGAAAGCACGCCGTGTCAATACTTGAAAGTGAGCTACCTATACATCGCCATAGGCACTCGAAATGATATACTTGGGCTACGAAAGCACGCCAAGTTAATAGACTCCGGGCTACGGGAAGCACGCCGTGTCGATGAAGAGACTACGGGCTACGGAAGCACGCCGCGTCGATGAAGAGACTACGGGCTACGGAAGCACGCCGCGTCGATGAAGAATGACTACGGGCTACGGAAGCACGCCGCGTCGATGAAGAGTGACTACGGGCTACGGAAGCACGCCGCGTCGATGAAAAGTGACTCCGGGCTACGGAAGCACGCCGCGTCGATGAAAAGTGACTCCGGGCTACGAAAGCACGCCGCGTCGATAAAGAGACTACGGGCTACGAAAGCACGCCGTGTCGATGAAGGGACTCCGGGCTACAAAAGCACGCCGTGTCGATGAAGAATGACTCCGGGCTACGAAAGCACGCCAGATTGATTATCTGCAAGAAGAAAGCTCGAGAATATTCCAGAAATACTCAAAGTTTCAGAAAACAATTTGATTGTTATAAACTCTCTGATTCTCAGAAGAAAAACTATCATTAGGAAAGATAAGCATAGACAAAATTCAAATTTCAAAATCATGCACATTGATTTTGCATCAAGTTTTCAACAAGATGATTTCCATTCAATAGTGTGAATTTCTCAAGAATGTCAAATGAGATGTAGTCAGAAAGGACTTTCACTCGCTCTCATTGGAAGGCTTCTGTCCCGCCCATTAATACGGGAAAAACTGCATCACTCAATCTCATCATCATCATGTCAACAAGGGTCTAAATATTCTCGCAAGCGGTATAAATTTACCAATCAGAGAGGTCTTTAATAGGACTGCAATTTGGGCTTGGTCAACGGTTAAGCAAAGGGGACTCTTTGAGTCAAGGCTTAGAAAGAATGTCTTCTCAACAAATGTATTCAACAAATGTCACCAGGTTTACAAGTCAAGAACCTAGCAAATGCAATAGAAACAGTCTTGCTCGCACTTCTTCGAGCTAAGCTGAAAACATTGGAAACCTCATATCGACTCAAGTGCCTTAATCAAAAGAGACTTTAAGTGATGTAATGCAGGTTTGGCTCACAGGTGGGAAATCATTGGATAAATAGGCTTAAAAATATGTATGAAGGCTAGTGGTCAATCACTGGGAAATCCTCTCAGGCTCAAATTTTGAGCTTCAAATATTACTTCACTGGGGATGACACATGATTTTTGCAAAATTGCCTTATTCAACACTTTTTGGAAGGCCCGACCACCTCGAGGGCTGATTTTTTTTTTTTGCGGATTTGAGCCTTTGGCTCTGACTTCTATGGGCATCGGCCTTGCTTTTACCAGGCACACTGCTTTTTATTGCCCCATAAGTCTTTTCACTTTCTCTTTTGAACCTGGGCTTTGGCCTTGCTTTTACCAGGCACACTGCTTTTTTTTTTTGCCCCATTTTCATTTTTTTTACTGCTAGACTTGACTGACAAGTATGAGTAATATGACATCTTTGGCTGACATCCTCGGATGTGACTCTTGTATTCAGCTATTTTCAATGGCCTTGAACTTTTTCATGCCCCAGTGTAAGTTTTGATCACCATCAATGCGGGTTTAATTTGAAATAAAGATCATAGGCTCAAAGTGGCTAACAAAGGATAAGAGTGTTTAGGATAGAAAAATGAATGCTCTTCGTCATCCTAATACACTTGATTTGACATTTGATTTCACATGTAATAGCAACACTCAAAGATTGATGCAAGTGAAAGCAAGAAAATTTCTATCCATTTCACACCTTTCAACACCAATAATGTAAATGTTCCTCCAATTTGCCCCAGTGTGGGGTGGTTCTTGACAGGGGTAACAAGAAATGAAACTTCACAAATGTTTAGGCTCAAATTGGGTAGTTAATGGATCAATAAAGTGTTTGGGATAGAGAAATGAATTGCCCCTCATCATTTCGGTCATTGTACCTTTTGCGAGAGAACTCTTTACCTTGTAAACATGGAATTCAATACACTCATCTCACAAGTGTATAAGTATGGGACTGTGTATGGATAAGGCTTGCCTTTCGTCATCCCGACATATCTCATTAACATGCTCAATCAACTCAGCACTACACATCAAATGGTTTAATCTTGGCAATGTTCAGTGGATTCAAAAACTATCATGCAAAATCATTTTATCAAATGTTGGCATTTTAAGCTTATTTCAAACAACTCATCTTTCTCAAAAGTAACAATCCAAGCATAGCATGAACACAATGTCATATGCAAGAGAAAGTGATTAGAAATGAAAGTCCATCAATTGCTCTTGGGTGTGAACACACAAATTATCACCACAGAAATTCAGTCTTTGATGCCGCAATTTTGTTCTTGCCCCCTGCATCAAAGAACGTGCATGAATATGATTCCAAATACATGAAGAGAAAACATTGGAGCAATTCTCATCACCCATCAATGCAATGTCTCTGACAAATTGGAAATTGCCCCACAGTGTTCTATGATAATCTTTGCAAATTATTTTCCTTGGAAAGTGCCAACTCTCAATGGGACCAGAAAGATTAGGCTCTGACACATGAAGTAAATGGGTTAGAGAAACAAACAGAGCTTATCCAACATGCACCTCTTTTTTCCTTTGTCTGAATTTTTTTGAAAATGGTGATACATACTTAAAAATGAAAGGAAACAACTGAACCTTTGAATTTGATGGAAAATTAATTTCAACTCAAAAAGTATCATGAAGACATTACTGATCTAGACTTATCATGGACCGACTCAAAGCACACAAAAAAATATAAATGAAATTCAAAGAATAGGGATAGAAAGCTTACTTCGCAAGTAGATCAGGGGCAATCGCATAGACATGCGCATGAAAAGTGCAGCTCGATTTCTACTCTAAAAGGCTTAGCAAAGTGGAACCACAAGGGTGAGATGACTAGTCGCAGCCTCGCATACTAAGTCAAGTCCTCATGGCTCCGGCTCAGTCAAGAATGATATCCCGATGCGACGCTAACTCGCGGGCAGAGGCAAACACTCTTGACACCAAGAAAGAAAGTTTTCGGGATTAAGTTTGGACAACCTCTACTACGCAGCCTCGCGGTCGAAGTTGTATCCGAACTTAACACCATCCTAAGTGATCCTATGCGGCCCAGGTCCGGCGGCGGGTTGTGTGTGCAAAGGTGTAGTGCTAAAACAATTAAAGCATGCACATCAATTTAAATTAATCAACACTTCAAATAAAAGCATTCAAACAATCCTGCAAAAACATTCAACACACAAGTTAGGGACGTACCTGGAATCCTCGCTGCCAAACAAAATTTTGAAAACAATGGAAAAATGGCCTAAGTCCACTAAGAATTTTTTCAAGTCCCCAGTGGAGTCGCCAAGCTGTCGCGACCTCCCCGAAGGTGCACCACGTAAGGGTTCGGCTAATGGTTTGTTAAGTATGACTTAACTTGAGTTCTCCCAAACTCGGACCAATTCACGACTTTGGTTTCACTTTCTTTAAACATGCAATATATTCAATTTGGAGCCGCCACTAACCTATTTATGGTGGGTTGGTTAGAAACCCATGTAAGGCATCGGGAGTCACGCCTTACTCCTACGAACCAGAGATCTAGGACTCGGGGACTTGGTTACGCTAAATTACTCTAACGCCCTTTCGGTACCTTTCCATTATTTTCAAAACTTCGCAGGCAATTTGGATTCATTTTAATTCTACTCCTAACATGCAATGGTGACCACACGTATACTCAAATGCAAGAATGGAATGAAATAATAAAACAAATCAAATCAAATAAAATCTAACCAAAATCGAATCAAATAAAAATCAAATCACATCTAATCAAATCTAATCTAAAAAAATCAAATAAAATCTAATCAAATAAAATCTAATCTAATAAAGTTGAATAAAATCTAATCTAACAAAGTTGAATAAAATCTAATCTAACAAAATCAAATCCAAATAAAATCTAACTTCTAATCTAACGAAATCAAATAAAATATCAAAGAATCTACTAAAATCTAACAAAATAAAATAAGATATGCATGAAAATCAACAAATCTAATGCAATATATGAAATGCAATTTTTTTTTGAAATTTTTATGATTTAATTAGCCTAATTATCCATAGCTAAATATTACCTAATCTAAATTAGGAAAACAAATATATCAATTCCTAATTTAAACTAAATCTTATTCAACCAAAGATAATGTCCTATAATGCAATCTAGCTAAAATTACCTTAACAAAAATATCTAATATGCAATCTAAATTAATATGCAAATTAATCTAAATATGAAAATTAAACTAAACATGCAATTATCTAAATATGCAACTTTAAATCTAAACATGCAATTTATAACGTAAACGTGCAATTAATCTAAACACGCAACTCTTAATATAAACATGCAATTAATCTAACTATGCAAAGCAAATAAAATCATGAAATTTATTTTAGCATGCAAATAAAGGAAAACACATCAAATTTATTCTAACATGCAAACGACATCTAAATTAACCAACACAAGCAAATTAAATAGGAAATAACACCAATTGAACACTCAAATCAATTTGGAAAAGATATTTAACAAATCTTTGGGGTGATCTTTCCAAACTCAAATCAATGGCCGGCTAGTGGTGATGCTCGGCGGTGAAGCGGCCAATGACGCGGCTTAGGTGAGAATCTGCAAGAAAATCACGAACGGCAACAAATCATGGTTAGCTCGATGAATAAAGAACAAAACTAGAGAAAAACACAAATAATTTATGAGTGCTTATCTTTTTTAGGACGAAAGCTTGCTGCTTTGACTAAGGTAGTCTAACTGAGACACACACGAGCAAGGTGGATTGCCGCGGACTCTGATTTGAACTTTGGGCTTCGCCAAATTCGTTGCGGAGAAATTGACTTGGCACGGAATCCTTCGGCGGGGCAGAAGGTGCGGCTCACAGCATGGATGAATCTCCTCACAAAAGAATCAGCAAAGATGGAGGTTGACTTTGACTTGGATCCTTTGCACCGATTGACCTGGCAAACAAAAGTCAGCAAAAGAAAAATCTAGCACTGTGGGTTATCTTCTCATATTCGTATTATGTTGATCACGGCTTCGGAAACGTTGCTTCACTAATTGCGGACAAGTCAACGAGACAAACGACGCTCCTCGATGAACTAATGAATAAGGCGTCGCTTGTTGGACGTTAGCACGAACGCGGGAGATTCAGGCCTTGAACACCTCGAGTCACAGGATGGCGAACAAGGGCATCAACTTCGCCTTCTCGACGTCGCGGCTCCTCTTTCAGTGTGGAAAACCTTTGACCTCTCGTGTTTTCCTCCTAGAAGAATAAAAAGGACTACCCCCGCGCAATTGTCAAATCCCACAAAAAGAACACCCAAATTTGACTTTGACCAGCTACTCTCGTGTTTTCTTTTCTGCAGACCGTGAAGCCCAAGAATAAACTTCTCTCTTTCTCACGCCTCTCTCTTCTGTGTCTACGTTTTCCCCGTGTGTGTGTGTAATTTTTCACCCCAAAAATTCCCTTCGTCCCCCACTCTCCGAAGAAATCTCTCCCCTTTTTTCCAAAAAGAAAAATCCCCCCATGTAGAAGAAATCCCCTTGACACTTAAAGGAAGCAAATATTCGGTCCCTTGGACGGAATATTGCCTCTAAAATTTTATTTCCTCTTCTTTTTATTCAAATATCTCCTCTTTTGAACATCAAAATCATGTTTCCTCTTTTGTTCCTTTCCTTTTAACCAAATGCAATATATGGCCAAAATTATGCAAAATACCCTAATTAATTAAATGCAGAAATAAAAGAAAACAAAAATCCTATTTTAAATGAAATCAAAAATTTAGGTGTCAACAGCAACGCACATCCCTTACCCGTCCTTGCCGGAGAGCATCAAGCAGTCAGATTGCCGAATCATTTATATATGTCGAAATCCATTGGACACCGTGGTTTCCTCTTGGCACTTCTTCCTTGACGTGGCGCGGTCGTCTGACCACCCGCAATGGTCCTTGGAGGAGCATTTTGAGACCTATTGCCAAGGCACAATCTCATTTGGGCCCTTTTGGGAACACTTCGTAGGGTATTGGAAGGAGAGCTTGGAGAGGCCATACAAGGTGTTGTTCCTAAAATATGAAGACATGAAGGAAGATATTAGAGGACACGTTAAGAAGGTAGCTGAGTTTGTAGGGCTTCCCTTCACTAAGGAGGAAGAGGAGGCAGGTGTGATTGAAGAGGTAGCCAAAACGTGTAGCTTAAAGACCCTCAAGAACCTGGAGAAGTACCCTTGACGATAGAGTACGAGAAGAAAAGCTTTTTCAGAAAAGGCGAGGTGGGGGATTGGGTTAACCATCTCAATCCTTCCATGGTAGATCGTATCGATAGAATCACGCAAGAGAAAATTAGCCCCTTCGGATTACAGTTTAAAACATGCTAAGTGTTAATGACTTCACTTTCTCTCTGTGTGTCACTAGAAATAAACCAAAATAATAATCGATGATTCTGCAGTCTCCATTTGTATACAGAATTCAATGATTTTTGAATTGCAAGAAACAGAATGAGTTTTTGGTGCTGGTTAGGTGTAAAGTAAAAAGAAAAGAGAATTATTAGTAGTACTGGGAGGATACATCTGATACCATAAATTATTAGCGTGCTTGCTTGTGAACTTGCTTTACATCCAATTAGAGTTTTCTCGTTGGAATTTCATCCGTGGGATTTGTTCACGAGTGCTTTATAGCCGATGTCAATCCTATGTTAAGATTTGTTTAATTCCTTTGAGACTGAAAGATGATTTCGTGAGTAACTGTGGGTCTAAAAACGTATGGATTATTTGATGTAATTTGGTATGGAAAACACTAAGAGTGTTTGCTTAATTCAAGTGTGGTTATAACCTTCGTTACATTATTATAATTGCCACTCTCCCATGGATATAAGTCATTACGACCGAATCACATAACTCTAGTATCGGATTCATTTTCTTATTCTATGCATTTTAATGGTCGATCGCTTAGCTTGCGTAACAATTGGTGTTAGAGTTAAGCTTGGCCGACTTGAAGTGGATAGATGGCTGCAGAAGAAGGAAAAGCGAGAACCCACAAATTTGATATGAAGAATTTTGGTTTCTCGAAGATGTAAATTGAACACTATTTGTATCAGATGAAACTGCAGTTATCCATGTGTAGAGAGAGAGAGAGAGAGAGAGAGAGAGAGAGAGAGAGAGAGAGAGAGATTCAATAAAGCGAACTGATTGGGAATTGATGTATAGACAAATGATGGGTATTATTCTTTTGATGTTTGGTTCGTAACGTCGTGTCTAACGTGGCTCCAGCTACCTTCAAACATGTCCGAAAAGCCCGTCCAAGCACGAATATGCTTGATCCAGCTCCTGCTACTTCAAATCAAAGGTGCGTGCGATTATATAAAAATCTCCAGCGTTGATATGGACAAGCAATGGAACGTGCCCAAGGATATCATATTTAAGACGTGCACGTTCCAACCATTACATGCCAACCAGCTGGCTGATCGTCCTACCGTTGTCACATGGACATGTGCAGCCTTTCGAGGAATTTGTCGTACCTTCAATGATCGGACTCAAATAATGAGCTAGTGGAGATAAAAAAAAAGGTCTTGACAAAAACATTGAAAAACGGACAGCTGCTAGCGACAAAACTTCCCATCGTTGATCGCAGCAGGAACAAAAGATAATCTTTCTTAATGCGGATCAACTTTTGTTTGTTTTTTTAAGGTAAGGCGTCGCAATAAAGGACAATGGCCCCTCCTCCAGCTGTCAATGATACGTCTTGTCTTTATTTTGTGGCCTGAAATCTCCTATGTAGACCGCAAGGACAAAGGAGAATCGGACAAGAAGATGTCATAATTATCGGGAAGATTATCACTCGATTGCCGCCCCAACAACAACTTCATGGACACATGGGGACTTAAAATAACCTTTTGAATTTTTAAGTGATGATCAAGAGTATAAAATCACCTTTACCGAAATAATTATTAGCTTAAGTATCCCTAACCTGAAAATCTCTAATTCCATAAGAATAGAGACGACGCTCTCCATATCGATACGATAACTTTGAAATTGAAATGTCCATATAATAAGCAAGGTATAAGCTTGAGAGAGGTTTTGCTCATAATTGATAGACCGAATTGGTTTACAATTAGATAATGTATTTTATTCGTCATCTAACGAAGCTTATTTGGACCTCTTTATGAGTGATAAATAAATATGCATATATAATATATATATCGCAATATCATTTTTATCAAAAACATCCTGCAAACAATAACAAGCAGCAGTAGAGACAAAACAAATCAAACCTGTTCCAATTTACCATAAACTTTATATGGCAAACCCTGTTCCTATGTCTACAACTCTTGACCTATAGGGCTCTAGATATTAATTTTTCCAACCAATAGCAGGAGCAAAGATAATCCAGATTTATTAATCCAGGACAACTTCTGTTTTTTCTAATATGACGATTTATCGAGCACGGAATATAAATTTTGAAATTTGAGGATTAGAAAGGGAGACTAATTCTATGAGACGAAAGGATTGGTATGCAAATAACTAAAGAATCAACAATCAAGTGGAAGTTAGATTTGATAAGGATCAACCCATAGAACTTGCCCATGTTTTATGCATGTCTGAGATTTGCTTAGAGTCAAGGACAAGTCCATCCATGCGCCAAATGTAGAGTCCCATTCCAAAGATACGAAAGTCCAATGCCACCTGCCCGTGCGGTCTTTCCAGCCTAGCAAATGGTTAGCTTTTTCTGACATGTGATGTGTAAAACGTGGACCCAATAGCGCCAATTCCAATATTGGCGACATCTGGGACCCATGAAAAAATCAATTGAGTTGGGGCAACCACGGCCAATGGTCCCTTCTATGGATAATGATACGTTTGTATTTCAATTTTGTGGCCCAAGATTGAGAAAAAAAGATATCATAGCCATCAAAGATCTAAACACGGAGCAAGATGCGGATATATTAGCTGGGTTTATGCAAAAGTCACTCAATCACCAAAGATCACTCAGTCACCCTCGCTAGGAACAAAAATAGATCAGTGCTTCCAGTTCGTCTGCTTGTTTCGATTCTTACTCAAACATCAATGGCACACCAGCAACCTTCTTCGCGGTCCGCCATGGTAGGTAGTTCAGAAGATGACCAGGTTGACGAATTCATCTCTTCCCTTCCCCAAAGGAAAGGCGTGGTTCGTCCTTTCCAGTCCCTCTACCAAAACTTTTGGTTCCCCACCTTCGCGCTTCGCAACGTGATTGCGTTCCAACGGCACTTCCAAGCCAAGCACCGGGACATTGTTCTGGCCTCACAGCCCAAATCAGGCACCACCTGGCTAAAGGCCCTAGTGTTCTCCATCGTAAATCGCTCCCGCTTCGACGTCTCCAACACGCCCTTGCTTTCTTCAAACCCACATGACCTTGTCCCTTGCCTTGAGCTTCAGCTGTACGGAGGTAACCCGAGGCCCGACCTTGATGGCCTATTGGATCCGAGGATCTTTGCAACACACATCCCTTACCCATCATTGCCGGAGAGCATCAAGCAGTCGGACTGTCGGATCATTTACATCTGTCGGGATCCATTGGACACTGTGGTTTCCTCTTGGCACTTCTATCTCGAGATGGCACGGTCGAAGAACCAGCTGGAGTGGTCCTTGGAAGATCATTTTGTGATCTATTGCCAAGGGAAAACATCATTCGGGCCCTTTTGGGATCATATGACGAGCTATTGGAAGGAGAGCTTGGAGAGGCCACATAAGGTGTTATTCCTCAAGTACGAGGACTTGAAGGAAGATATTATAGGACATATGAAGAAGGTGGCCGAGTTTGTGGGGCTTCCCTTCACGGAGGTGGAAGAAGAGGGAGGTATGATTGAAAAGATGGCCAAAATGTGTAGCTTGAAGACCCTCAAGGACCTAGAGGTAAACAAATCCGGCAAACTATCGGTCATGAATATCAACGTTGAGAATAGAAGCTTTTTTAGGAAAGGGGAGGTCGGTGATTGGGTTAACCATCTCACTCCTTCCATGGCGGATCGCCTGAATAGCATCATGCAAGACAAAATTAGCCCATTTGGGTTACAGTTCAAAGCACGTTGATTGTAATTTCTTTCACTAATTCTATTTTCCATTTTGACCGACACATGCAACTATTATAAGAGAATATTAATTTGCCATTAAGTGGTCTATTGCTTAAAAAGAAATAGAAAGAGAAAGAGAAAAGGATAAAAAATTTAGAAAGTTAAATTCGCAAAAATTGTTAACGTCAACCCCGATTGTACTAGGTAAGACAATCAACGCTGATAAGATCACGACATCGACGATTTCTTGCCAAAATTGATAAATCGTTTGAAGGTTTAGAACTTAATTAGCATAATTGAAAAGTTAAGACTAAAGTAGTAAGTTATTAAAAAGTTTGTGGCTAAATTTGCACAATTAAATTTCGGATTGAGTTGATTGCCTTATAATAAATTAAAAAGTATTTGGATAATTTCTCAACATAAAACAATCCATGGAAGGGCACCTATTTAATACTTATCGATTATTGGCGAATCCCCTAACCTAACGTGGATGGCTTGCTTTGATCATGTTGACTCACTTTGATGCACAGAACGTTAAGAAGATTAGTTTACTCCAACATCTACGTTACAAGGGATGAGTTGCTCTGGCGCATGATATCCTATAAATTCTAGTTTTAGGTAAATTGTGACCTGAAAGTATCCACAAATAAGAAAAAGTCACCCACAAAAAAGAAAAAATTATTGCGATCTAACTCATCGGTCCCTATTTGAAACTTTTCCTTTTAGACATTTGATGCATTTTATTCAGAAGACGGATCAAAGAAAAAAGTCAGAAAGAGTCTTTATTGGTTATCATATTTGCTGTTAGCATTCGAGAACACAATCTCTTCTCTTTCACCAAGGAGCACATGCAAAACAATTTTGAATATCATCGATAAAGATATGAAACACTTTTACTAGTGTTATCAAAAAGATCTAGTGAACAATAACAAGCACCAGTAGCGACCAAACAAATCAAGCCTACTCCAATCTACCTAAAACTTTATATGAAAAACCTAAGCTCAAGATAACCAACGGCAGAAGCAAAAGATAATCCAGCTTTGGTAATCCACATCAACACGTTTTTGTTTCTAACTTGATTTATCAAGCACGGGCTATGAATTTTGAAATTTGATGATCAGAAAGAAATGCTAAGTCAGTGAGTAGCATAGCTGTGATCCAAAAGAATTGGGTTGGATAATTAAAGAATCAAACAAGTGGAAGTTCGATTTGATAAGGACCGATCCACGCTTAAGGCACATTGAAGATTTACTTGGAGTCTCGATAAGATCATCGATGGACCAACTGTGAAGTCTCGCTGTAAAGATGGCCAAGTTCAACGCCAACCGGCCGTCCAATTGTTCTGGCCTAACCACTGTTTAACTTTTTGACATCCCATGCATAAAACGTGGACAACGGACAAGCCAATATTCCCATCTTGCCGACTTTGAGATCCATGAAAAAAATCAGGTGGGTCGTCGCAATAAAGGTCAATGGCCCCTCCTCCAGCTCACAGTGACCCGTCTGGTCCTTGATTTTGTGGCCTGAAATCTCCGTGGTAGACAGCAAGGACAAACGAGAATCGGACAAGAAGATGTCGTAATTAATGTTGGCAATGGATTGTTGCCAGCGGCATCATCGGTTTCCTATCAATTTAATGAATACTATAGCAATCCCCCCATATCAACAACGAAGGTCCCACCCGGATTTCTTTGTTGACTTTTGGATAGGACATTTGTATGGCTTACATTAAAAGAAAGTAAAAAAAAATAATCTAAGATATAAAAAATTATAAAGTTAGAGAATACAAACGAACGATCTTAAAACTGTAAAGAAAAGTGTCATGGTATCAACGGTTGATTGGTCGCCATTACAAGACTTCACTATCGATGTTTCTATCCCATCTAACAGCAATTACATAGAAATATTTATCACACTAGCTACAGTTGAAGCTACATGCAAGTTATCGTCATCCAAAACAAAGCTAGAACTTCCGAGATCGCTGACATAATCAAACATCACTTGTATTGGAGTCGATACAACATCATTGTCTTTTAACTCAAACGCTTCTGCAAAAGAACCGAAGTTGCGGATTAGTGGTGAGCTTTGTCGACTAGCAACGGTCTTCCTTGGTAATTTCCTCCTTGTCCGTTTTTAATGACTTGACTGATAAGCCGTCGATTTCTTTGAGGAATTCTTCAAGTCAATTGCCTCGATGATCATCCGGACTAAGCCATACTATAAACAGTTGAGTTCGCCACTCATCAGTAATAGTGGTTGGCTAATTTCTAGTGTGAACACTTCACAAAGAGACAGGGTTTTTGGCTCCTAAACTATGCCTTCACAATAACTTTTTGGTACCCAATCACCATCCTTCCAACAGAGGCAGTTGAAAGCCAAAGACAAGGACGTTGTTCTAATCTCTCGGCCTAAAACAGGAGCCACTTAGCTAAAGGCCCCGGGGTTTTCGACTTCAATCTTGCTCACTTCCTTTCCCCACCAACTTGTCCTTTTCTGACAAACCCAGGACCAAGGTGTTATCCGCATCTGCACGCTTGCTGGATCCATCAAGCAATCGAACTGCCACTTTCCGGACCTCATAAAGAGGGGATAATAACAAGTAGAAGAAAAATCAAACCCAATCAAGTACTCAATTGAATGTATGGCAGTGACTTAGCTAACGAAACTCCAGGGGGTCCCCCAAAGAAACGCGAATTCTACCGAGATTGATTAAGGCTCGTGCACAAAAAGTCAATAGACATAATTTTCATGAACACAGTACATTCGGAAATTCTATATCTCTATCATTAAATCCTATGCATCTCATATAAGGCTCCCAAGGTCCTTTTTCACGTGTGATTGGGGGATACATGGCATCTATAAAGCAGCGAAAAACGAAATGTGAATCCTTGAGTGTTTCGTACTGGAACCTTCATCGGAATGGCTGAAGTTGAGCAGGAGGCCATTGATGAGTTGATTACTTCTCTGCCCCAAGAGAAACTACTAGGTTACCCTTGTTGCCTTTTCCAGAACTTCTGGTGCCCAACCCTCGTGCTTCCTAATGTGGTCGCGTTCCAAAGGCACTTCAAGGCCAAAGGCAAGGACATTGTTATAGCCTCTGACCTCAAATCGGGTGCCACTTGGCTAATGGCCTTAACATTCTCCATCGTCAACCGCTTTCGCTTCAACTCCTTGTTGATGAATGTTTTGATGGTGACAACATCAGATGATATCTTATATGCAGAACGTGGTAGAAATGTTCAGAAGGAAAAGACGAGATCTTATATGCAGAACGTGAAATGTTCAGAAGGAAAAGACGAGATCTTATATGCAGAACGTGAGATGTTCAGAAGGAAAGAAAATTGATAGAACTCATATCCAGAAGGTAATGGAGTTCGGATTCTCAGATATATACGCAGAAAGCCAAAGAGATCTTTTGATTGAGATAGGATATAGGATGAGCATGATTTACGTATCAACGCTCAAACAAAGATATTAATCAAAGGATCAAATCATATCTGATTTTATCCTTTCCTTTCTTGGTTATACGATTTATCTTTGGAAAGAAATCATTGAGCTTCCAACGGACATATTATGGATGATATTTATGGAAGGCTAGAACGGTAACCAAAGGAGAAGACTATTTATAGTACATCCATTTGTGAGAAAAGGGAGAGAGAAATTATCAAAGTATTTTTGTGAACAAAAGATTGTATTGAAAGAGTGATAGTGAGAAAGTGACCTGATTGTACTATCTCTTTTGATACTAGTGATAAACAGCCGATTGGCTGTCTCTGGACAAAGTGGACGTAGGCTTGGATTAAGCCGAACCACTATAACCTTCTGTGTTTGATCCTCTAAACTTTTCTCTTATTACTTTGTTAATTCTGCGCTTTATTTCATATTCAGATCGTTACACTAAGCACTTAGCTTTTTCAGTTGGTATCAGAGCAAGGTTGCTCGTTTTTGAAGTGTTTGTACTTCTGAGCAGAACGATCAATGGCTAGTGCTACAGGTCTAATGGAAGGACAAAGTCACTTTCGTCCTCCTCTTTTTGATGGAAAGGATTATAGCATATGGAAGAACAAGATGAAAGCATTTCTTAGAGCAAAAGATCCACTAGAGTGGGAATTGGTGCAAAATGGCGTTTCTCCGAATTCTTCTTCTAGCAAAGAAATATCTTCAGATGCTGATCTTCAGACTCAATCTGAATTAAAGAAAAGACAGGATACTGATGCTAAAGCTATTCATTCTTTATATTGTGCTTTATCTACTTCTGAATATAATCGTATTTCTTCTTGTGATTCAGCAAAGGAAATATGGGATATTCTAAGTGTAACTTATGAAGGCACAGATCGAGTTAAGGAGACCAGAACGAATATTCTTCTCAATCAGTATGAGTCTTTTAAAATGAAGGAAGGGGAAAGCATTACTGACATGTTCAGTAGGTTTACTGAAATTACAAATGGCCTAGCTTATCAAGGTCATCCAGTTGAAGGACAGATGAAAGTCAACAAACTTCTTCGTGGTCTTACTTCCGAATGGACTTATATTAAAACTTCCATCAGAGAAACTCAACGGATTCAACCTTTATCCCTCGATGAGCTTGTTGGAACTCTCCAAGCTTATGAAGAAGAAAAGCTTGTTGAGACTGAGAACACTAGAGGTAAGAAAACTTTAGCATTAAAATCTAATGAGGATTTTAATGATGCAGAGTCAGAAGACTATCTCAATGATGAAGAAATAGCACTCTTGGTAAAAAGATTCAAGAAGTTCAACAGGAACAACAGAAGCAGTTCAAATCAAATGAACTCACAAAGGAGAGGAATGGAAGATGGTCAACAGAGTTTCCAAAAGCACAGATTAAGCAACAGTCAACAAAATTTTCAGAGACGGAGACCGAGATACTATCAACAGAATACGTTGAGACAAAGTACAGAAGCTGAAGGACCATATGCAGATGTTACTTGCTTTAACTGCAAGAAGAAAGGTCATATAAAACCCGACTGTCCCTTACTCAAAAAGGGAAGAGATGAGAAATACAAAAGAGCTCTCAAAGCTGAAACCTGGAGCGACACTGAGTGTGAATCAAGTGATGATCAATTCAATGTCTGTCTTATGGCAAATTCTGATGTTTCTGATTCTGACTATGAATCTGATTACAATGAAAATCAGGTAAGTAATCTCAGAGTTCCTATTAAAATTGCTAGATACATTGATGAACTTTGTTATGATCTAGAAGATTCCCTTAAGGAGATTTCTGATTTAAAAAAGGAAAATCAGAGACTCAAACGACAGGAAGTTTTTTTGAAGGAAAAAATTGAGATTTTACAAAAAGATTCTTCTTGTCTTGAGCAAAAAGTTGATTCTCTTGAAAAAGAAAACGTGTGTTTAAAATCAGATTTCTCTTGCCTTTCTAAAAGATTCTCTGATGGATCTGAGAAGCTGGAAAAAATTCTTTCCATTCAAAGGCCGTATTTTAAAAAAGAAGGTTTAGGAATGTCTTCTACAACGGTTCCTTTGATTGACTTTCCTAAAGTCAAAAAGAGACTAATGCAAAGACCTTCCAAAAAGGTTTATGAAGATCATTTTAAAAAAGTTTTTGTCAAACCTGTTGGAGATGATTCTCTTTTTCTTTCCTCGAATAATTCAGAATATCTTGATAGAGAACATTCTAAATCAAAATCTTCTGTGTTTGGATTATTTGGTTTTTCTACTAACTCTACTGGACCCAAAAGAATGTGGGTACCAAAAAGGACTGTTACTGGACCCAAGAAAGTCTGGGTACCAAAGAAAGTTTGAGTATTTTGTTATTTGCAGGTATCCTTGAAAAATAAAATGAAGTGGTATCTAGACAGTGGATGCTCGAGACATATGACTGGAAATTTAGATTTTTTCATCAATCTAGTAAATATTGATGGTGGAAAAGTATTTTTCGGGGGTAATAGTAATGGAAAGATCATCGGCACTGGGACAGTCAAAATCGGAAATCTTGTTATCAACAAGGTTTCACTTGTTAAAGGCCTGAACTACAACTTACTCAGCATCAGCCAATTATGTGATTCTGGATATAAGATTACCTTTCAAGAAGGAGTTTGTTCTGGATTTAGCAAGGATAACTCACAAGTCTTTACTGGACATAGACATGGTAATATTTACCTTCTGGATATTAATCTAGAAAATTTGCAATGTCTAGTTACTTTGCAGGAAGAGGCAATTCTGTGGCACAGGAAACTTGGTCATGCTAACTTGAAACAACTTGCTAAACTATCCTCCAAGAAGCTTGTGAGGGGTCTTCCTTCTATTCCTTTCAAAAGTTCAGATCTTTGTACTTCTTGTATTCTGGGAAAACAGGTAAAAAGTTCTTTTAAGTCTATCAATCAAGTATCTACAGTTCGAAGTCTTCAACTTCTTCATCTGGATTTATTCGGACCAACTCGCTCTCAAAGTATTGGAGGAAAGAAATTTTGCTTAGTCATAGTTGATGACTATTCTCGTTTCACCTGGGTTTACTTTCTTGCAACCAAGTCTGAAACATTCTCTATTTTCTCTCGGTTTGCAAGACAAATTCAGAATGAGAAAGGGTATTTTATCTCTTCCATTAGATCTGATCACGGAGGAGAATTTGAAAATCAAGATTTCTCTACGTTTTGTGATGAATATGGTATTGCTCATTCTTTTTCTTCACCCTACACACCTCAGCAAAATGGGGTGGTTGAAAGAAAGAACAGGTCCTTACAAGAAATGGCCAGAACATTGCTTATCGAAAGCAATCTACCTTCTCGTTTTTGGGCAGAAGCGGTGTCCACTGCCTGTTATATCATTAATCGAGTTTTCCTAAGGCCAATTATACAGAAGACATCCTATGAGGTATTTAAAGGCAAGAAACCTGATGTTTCCTATTTCCATGTTTTCGGATGTAAATGTTTTCTTCTCAAGAACTCAAGTGATCGCATAGGAAAATTTGATGCCAGATCAGATGAAGGTATTTTCCTGGGCTATTCCTCTACTAGCAAGGCCTTTAGAGTTTTTAATAAGAATTCTCTTGCAGTCGAAGAATCAATTCATGTGAAATTTTCAGATAATGAATCTTCCGAGTCTGTTTTAAATACAGAAGGTTCTCTACCTGTTAACTATTTCAATCAGACTGATTCATCTATAGATCATCCTGTTTATTCACCTTCTGGATTTGATAAACCATCAGTTTCATCATCTGACTGTGTACCGGAGATCTCTTCAAGTGTTTCTCATGTTATAAAGGATTGGAAGCATAAGTCCAGTCATCCTATTGATCTTATTATTGGAGACCTTGATCAAGGTATACAAACCCGATCTCGTAAGTTAATATTGCCTGAAGAAAGGTTGGAATCAAGTGCTGTTGCTCTTGTATCTACTCACGAACCCAAAAATGTAGACGATGCTCTTACAGATGATAGCTGGATAGAAGCTATGCAGGATGAGTTGAGGCAATTTGTCATCAATGATGTCTGGGAACTGGTTCCTAAGCCTCCAGGAAAAACCATCATTGGAACCAAGTGGGTTTTCAGAAACAAGGTTGATGAAGATGGTCTGGTAACTCGTAACAAGGCTCGACTTGTAGCTAAAGGCTACACTCAAGAAGAAGGAATTGACTATGACGAGACTTACGCCCCTGTTGCAAGGTTAGAAGCAATACGTTTATTACTTGCCTTTGCTTGCTTTAACAATTTCAGGGTATTTCAAATGGATGTCAAAAGTGCATTCCTTCACGGAGTTATTCAAGAAGAAGTCTTTGTTGCTCAACCTCCTGGGTTTGAAGATCCTATTAAGCCCAATCATGTTCTCCGATTGAAGAAAGCTCTCTATGGATTAAAACAAGCTCCTCGAGCTTGGTACGAGAGATTAAGTAACTTTCTTCTTTCTAATGGCTTTGTCAAAGGTAAAGTTGATACTACTTTGTTCATAAAAAGGGTTCATCTGGATTTTCTGTTAGTACAGATATATGTAGACGATATTTTATTCGGATCCTCTAATGAAACTCTTTGTCAGAACTTTGCAAGAGACATGCAAAGTGAATTCGAAATGAGTATGATGGGTGAGCTAACTTTCTTTCTGGGTCTTCAAGTTAAGCAGTCCAATCATGGGACCTTCATATTTCAGGAGAAGTATGCCAAAGATATTATCAAGAAGTTCGGTATGGAAAATTGTAAAAGAGTAGATACTCCTATGTCTACTACTTCTAAACTTGACAAAGATATAGAAGGACGTCCTGTTGATCAGAAGCTTTACAGGAGTATGATAGGATCACTTTTATATCTCACTGCTTCTCGTCCTGACATTCTATTTAGTGTTTGTCTTTGTGCTAGATTTCAATCTGATCCTAAGGAATCACATCTCACGGCTGTGAAACGAATAATCAAGTATGTTGCGACTACATCAAATTTTGGTCTTTGGTATCCCAAGGACGGGAATTTCACACTTCTTGGTTACTCTGATGCTGACATGGCTGGCTGCAGACTTAATCGCAAAAGTACAACAGGTAATTGTCAGCTGCTTGGAAACATGTTAGTTTCCTGGCTATCTCGCAAACAGCATACTGTTGCTATGTCTACTGCAGAGTCTGAATATGTGGCTCTAAGCAGTTGTTGTTCTCAAATTCTGTGGATGAAACAACAATTGCAAGACTTTGGAATCTCGAAATACTGTGTTGAAATTAGGTGTGATAGCACAAGTGCTATAGATTTAACCAAGAATCCTATCCTTCACTCTCGTGCTAAACATATTGAGATTCGTCACCATTTCATCCGTGATCATGTTCAGAAGAAGGATGTTGTGATTACTTTTATTGATTCCAAGAATCAGCTTTCCGATATCTTCACAAAAGCCTTGGACAAACGATCTTTCGAATTCATCAGAGATCGTCTGAATATACTCTCCTTCTAGATTTCGTGATTGAAGATTTTCGACCGTTATTCTTGAACAGGTATGTTCTCGGTACTTGATTATTATTTATTGCCTATTTATTCGAATTCCTTTTCAAAATTTAAAAAAAAAATTTAAAAACAAAAAGGTGGTTTCTTCCAAAATAAAACCGTCTTTGCCCCTTTTTCCTTTATATTTTTGGAATACTTGGATTTCCACTTATTACCTTTTCCGCAAAAGTCTCTCTTTTTCCCTTCCAAAACTCGATCAACTTTTGTCCTCTCTACAAACCCTAGCCCTTTTCTTGCGCTTGTCTGCATCTTTGTGTTCGTCCATCCACTCGATTTTCTCCATGTCTGGGACCCGTAAATCATCTCGGCTGGCAGACAAACACTTTGGGTCTGTTTCTGGTCCCACTCATTTTGATCTCACCGACGACTCTCCAATGGAGGATATTGACGAAGGGGGCCCTCTTCAGAGCAAAGCGGTCAAAGGCATCTATGCCACATATACTCAGATGGTACGTGCCGATGAACCTCATTCTTCGATTAATCGATACTTGACGGGAGAGGGATATTCCTCCCTTGATGCTTTTCTGAAAATTGTCGAAGATTGTGGCATCACTCGACCACGCTCCCCTGCTCAGTCGCGTGCTTTGGCTATTTCTACTGAGCCTCCTGCAAAATTGGCTCATATACCTGATGATGATGAGAAATTGTACTCAATTTTTGTTCCACGACAAGGTATAGCACACAAGGACTCTGGAACTGCTGATAATCTTTTTAGGTCTGAGAATCATCATCAGGTTTATCAGACACTGCTTGACAGAGGTGTGATGCCCCCTCGCACGATTGACCTTGCTTTTCTGGACCGCATCAAGATTAAAATAAGGGGTCTAGTGAAAAGTCACAAATTTGAGTTCTTTTGCACCGAGACTGTGCCTGCCTACAAGGAGTTAACTGCCTATTTTTACTCAAATCTATCTTTTCCAACCAGAGACTCTATTTCTTTCTCGGTCAACAATGTTATCCATGGACTTTCTGTATATGATTTGGCTGACCTTTTGAAAGTTCCTCGTGCTGAGTTTGTTTCCAAGGCGGTTACTGATGAGGACATTCTGCGATATTTCACACGGAATAATTCTTCTGAAGGAAAGCTGGTGTATTCCTGTATGACTGCATATCATATTCTGCTTCACAAAGTTGTCATCAATGTGCTTCGACCCAAGTCTGCTTCCAAGACAGACATTTCCAAGTCTGAAGCTAAATTGATGTATGCTCTTGATATGCGCTGGCCAATTAGTCTCCCCCACATCATTCTGTTGCAGATGTACAGGGCATTGGTGAAGCCTTCTGGTCTTCTTCCATATGGGAGTCTCATCACACAGATTTTTCACCGTCTGAATATATCCATACCCACTTCCTTGACTGCAACTATACTTCCTCATTCTGTGGTTGATAAATATTCAATCGGAAAGATGAAAATTCCTGAACTGATGAGGCTTCCTGCCTTTTCTAGTCCTTCTGACACACCTGGCTCTAGAAAGCGGAAAGGGATTGTCAAATCTGCTGGATCTTCCAAATCGAAGAAGTCTCGATCTGTTGCTCTCAGAGATGAATCCAGTGCTTCCCATTCAGATGGTAACAGAATGCCCCAAGCGACTGGCTCTGCCTTACCAGTTACGGATCCCCTGTTCAGCACACCAATACCTGCTCCTTCTGCACTTCCTCCTGCCTCTCCGGTAGAACCTGCTTTTTCTGTTAGTCAGCAGGATATTCAAGCACCTGCTACCTCTCGTTCTGCACGAGACAGGGGGAGTTTTTCCTTCTCCGCAACCTCAGGTGAGCTCGTCCTGAGAGAGTCCTTCTCCTTCTGCTTCTGCTTCTACTGGAGCTATTGCCGAACTTCAGGCGGCCATTATTCATCTTGAGGAGCAGCAGGCTGCGGCGCTTGATCATCTGCATAACTTGGATAAAAAGATTGATGCTCTTTCTGTTGGGGTGCATAAGAAGATTGATGATCTTATCCAGACTGTTACTAATATGGACATTACTCTTGTCCGTATTCCTCCCAAGCCTTAATCCTTTTTGCTGTTGACAAACAGGGGGAGAAAATCCTGCAGATCGTTGCGTCGTCTGAATTTTGAACTGTTTGGATGCTTGGATACTTTAGTTGCAAACTGTTTGTTTTTAGATGTTTTGACCTTCTGGTTCCATTGACATTCTCCATTGACATTCTGATCTTGTGTAATAGCTACTTAATTGATTCCTCATACTGTTGCTATAGAACGAATCTGCAGGGTAGTTTTGTCACCATCAAAAAGGGGGAGATTGTTGATGAATGTTTTGATGGTGACAACATCAGATGATATCTTATATGCAGAACGTGGTAGAAATGTTCAGAAGGAAAAGACGAGATCTTATATGCAGAACGTGAAATGTTCAGAAGGAAAAGACGAGATCTTATATGCAGAACGTGAGATGTTCAGAAGGAAAGAAAATTGATAGAACTCATATCCAGAAGGTAATGGAGTTCGGATTCTCAGATATATACGCAGAAAGCCAAAGAGATCTTTTGATTGAGATAGGATATAGGATGAGCAGGATTTACGTATCAACGCTCAAACAAAGATATCAATCAAAGGATCAAATCATATCTGATTTTATCCTTTCCTTTCTTGGTTATACGATTTATCTTTGGAAAGAAATCATTGAGCTTCCAACGGACATATTATGGATGATATTTATGGAAGGCTAGAACGGTAACCAAAGGAGAAGACTATTTATAGTACATCCATTTGTGAGAAAAGGGAGAGAGAAATTATCAAAGTATTTTTGTGAACAAAAGATTGTATTGAAAGAGTGATAGTGAGAAAGTGACCTGATTGTACTATCTCTTTTGATACTAGTGATAAACAGCCGATTGGCTGTCTCTGGACAAAGTGGACGTAGGCTTGGATTAAGCCGAACCACTATAACCTTCTGTGTTTGATCCTCTAAACTTTTCTCTTATTACTTTGTTAATTCTGCGCTTTATTTCATATTCAGATCGTTACACTAAGCACTTAGCTTTTTCACTCCTCAAACACACCTTTGCTCACTTCAAACCCACATGAACTCGTCCCTCGCTTTGAGTTTGACTTTGAGCATGACCCGAAATTCGATCTTGATGACATGGAGGAACCAAGGCTCTTCTCTACGCACCTCCCTTATCTGAGTTTGCCAGAGTGCGTCAAGCAATCGAATTGCAAGATCATTTACATCTGCCGGAACCCATTGGACATCGTGGTTTCCTCTTGGCACTTCTTCCTTGAGATTGCGCGATCGGAGAAGCAGCCAGAGTGGTCCTTCGAAGAGCATTTCGAGACATATTGCCAAGGTAAAATCCCGTTTGGGCCCTTTTGGGAGCACATGATGGGGTACTGGAAAGAGAGCTTGGAGAGGCCACACATGGTGATGTTCCTCAAGTATGAGGACTTGAAGGAAGATATTGGAGGGCAGCTGAAGAAGGTGGCCGAGTTTGTGGGGCTTCCCTTTACTAAGGAGGAAGAGGAGGGAGGTATGATTGAAGAGATAGCCAAATTGTGTAGCTTGAAGACCCTCAAGGACTTGGAGGTCAACAAATCTGGCAAATTGCCCGATAAAATCATCGAGAAGAGAATTTTCTTTAGGGAAGGCAAGGTGGGTAGTTGGGTTAACTATCTCACTCCGTCCATGGTGGATCGCCTAAATAGTATCATGCAAGAGAATTTGAGCCCTTTTGGGTTGGAGTTTAAGTGATTTTGAGTGTTAATTACTTGCAGTTTCGCTATGTGCATCATTAGTAATAAAAGATGAATTTGCACTCCTCCTTATTGGTGCAGCATAAAGAACTCAGGGAATTGTGAATTCTCTGTCGCCAGAGACCAAATAACCGCTTGATGCTGATTAGGTGTAAGGAAAGAAAATGGAATTTTCGGTTGCCGCGATAGACTAAATTTGATACTGTAAACTACTACAATCCCACACTTGATATTAGTGAAGGAGATCACAGTCTGCCGTATGACTCATTCAGTAGCACGCCGAAATAGAGTCTCGACCTCATCAATAGAATTATCAAACATTTACACTACTCGCGCAAACTCTTAAAAAGCACGCACCACCATGTACTCGACACAGCAAAAGAACCAACCAAACCCCCAGGCCCCACTACGTACCTGAAACGTTATATGGCGCCCAAGTACTACATTTTCCATGAGCTAATGACGCTTATTCTGATATTATTTTTATCAAAAACATCCTGCAAACAATAACAAGCAGCATGAGCGACAAAACAAATCAAACCTATTCTGGTTTACCATAAACTTTATATGGCAAACCATGTTCCCATGTCTACAGCTCTTGAGCTACAGGGCTCTAGATATTAATTTTTCCAACCAATAGCAAGAGCAAAAGATAATCCAGCTTTGTTAATCCGGGTCAAATTTTGTTTTTTCTAATATAATGATCCGTCGAGCACGGAGTATAAATTTTGAAATTTGAGGATTAGAAAGAGAGACTAAGTCTATGATACGAAAGAATTGGTATGAAAATAACTAAAGAATCAACGAACAAGTGGAAGTTCGATTTGAGAAGGACCACCAGACCACAGAACTTGCCCATGTTTTATGCATGTCTGAGATTTGCTTAGAGTCTACCACAAGGCCATCCACACGCCAACTGTGTAGTCCCTTCCAAATATACAAAAGTCCATTGCCAACTGGCCGTGTAGTCGTTCTGAGATGTGATGTACAAAATGCGGACCCAATAGCGCCAATTCCAATATTGGCGACATCTGAGACCCATGAAAAAATCAATTGAGTTGGGGCAACCACGCCCAATTGTCCTTTCTATCAATAATGATACGTTTGTGTTTCAATTTTGTGGCCCAAGATTGAGAAAAAAAGATATCATAGCTATCAAAGATCTAAACACGGAGCAAGATGCGGATTTATTAGCTGGGTTTACGCAAAAGTCACTCAATCACGAAAGATCACTCGGTCACCCTCGTTAGCCACAAAAAAAAAAAAGATCAGAGCTTCCAATTCGTCTAACTTGTTTCGATTCTTACTCAAACACCAATGGCACGCCTGCAACCTTCTTCGAGGTCCGCCATCGGAGGTAGTGAAGAAGATGACCAGGGGGCCACTGACGAACTAATTGCTTCCCTTCCCCAAAGGAAAGGCGTGGTTCGTCCTTTCCAGTCCCTCTACCAAAACTTTTGGTGCCCCACCTTTGTACTTCGCAACGTGATCGCGTTCCAACGGCACTTCCAAGCCAAGCACAAGGACATTATCCTGGCCTCTCAGCCCAAATCAGGGACCACCTGGCTAAAGGCCCTTGTGTTCTCCATCGTTAATCGCTCCCGCTTCGACATCGCCAAGACGCCCTTGCTTACCTTGAATCCCCATGAACTCGTCCCTTTCTTCGAGTTCCAGCTGTATGGAAGCAACCCAAGGCTTGACCTTGACGGCCTAGCAGAGCCAAGGATCTTCGCAACGCACATCCCTTACCCGTCCTTGCCAGAGAGCATCAGCATTCAGATTGCCGAATCATTTATATCTATCGAAATTCATTGGACACCGTGGTTTCCTCTTGGCACTTCTTCCTTGACGTGGCACGGTCGTCTAACCACCCGCAATGGTCCTTGGAGGAGCATTTTGAGACCTATTGCCAAGGCACAATCTCATTCGGGCCCTTTTGGGAACACATCGTAGGGTATTGGAAGGAGATCTTGGAGAGGCCATACAAGGTGTTGTTCCTAAAATATGAAGACATGAAGGAAGATATTAGAGGACAGGTTAAGAAGGTAGCCGAGTTTGTAGGGCTTCCCTTCACTAAGGAGGAAGACGAGGCAGGTGTGATTGAAGAGGTAGCCAAAACATGTAGCTTAAAGACCCTCAAGAACCTGGAGGCCAACAAATCTGGCAAAGTACCCTTGACAATCGAGTTCGAGAAGAAAAGCTTTTTCAGAAAAGGCGAGGTGGGGGATTGGGTTAACCATCTCAATCCTTCCATGGTAGATCGTATCGATAGAATCACGCAAGAGAAAATTAGCCCCTTCGGATTACAGTTTAAAACATGCTAAGTGTTAATGACTTCACTTTCTCTCTGTGTGTCACTAGAAATAAACCAAAATAATAATCGATGATTCTGCAGTCTCCATTTGTATACAGAATTCAATGATTTTTGAATTGCAAGAAACGGAATGAGTTTTTGGTGCTGGTTAGGTGTAAAGTAAAAAGAAAAGAGAATTATTAGTAGTACTGGGAGGATACATCTGATACCATAAATTATTAGCGTGCTTGCTTGTGAACTTGCTTTACATCCAATTGGAGTTTTCTCGTTGGAATTTCATCCGTGGGATTTGTTCACGAGTGCTTTATAGCCGATGTCAATCCTATGTTAAGATTTGTTTAATTCCTTTGAGACTGAAAGATGATTTCGTGAGTAACTGTGGGTCTAAAAATGTATGGATTATTTGATGTAATTTGGTATGAAAAACACTAAGAGTGTTTGCTTAATTCAAGTGTGGTTTTAACCTTCGTTACATTACTATAATTGCCACTCTCCCATGGATATAAGTCGTTACGACCGAATCACGTAAATCTAGTATTAGATTCATTTTCTTATTCTGTGCATTTTAATGGTCGATCACTTAGCTTGCGTAACAATTGGTATTAGAGTTAAGCTTGGCCGACTTGAAGTGGATAGATGGCTGCAGAAGAAGGAAAAGCGAGAACCCACAAATTTGATATGAAGAATTTTGGTTTCTCGAAGATGTAAATTGAACACTATTTGTATCAGATGAAACTGCAGTTATCCATGTTTAGAGAGAGAGAGAGAGAGAGAGAGAGAGAGAGAGAGAGAGAGCGAACTGATTGGGAATTGATGTATAGACAAATGATGGGTATTATTCTTTTGATGTTTGGTTCATAACGTCGTGTCTAACGTGGCTCCAGCTACCTTCAAACATGTCCGAAAAGCCCGCCCAAGCACGAATATGCTTGATCCAGCTCCTGCTATTTCAAATCAAAAGGTGCGTGCGATTACATAAAAATCTCCAGCGTTGATATGGACAAGCAATGGAACGAGCCCAAGGATATCATATTTAAGATGTGCACGTTCCAACCATTACATGCCAACCAGCTGGCTAATCGTCCTACCATTATCACATGGACATGTGCAGCCTTTCAAGGAATTTGTCGTACCTTCAATGATCGGACTCAAACAATGAGCGAGTGGAGATAAAAAGTCTTGACAAAAACATTGAAAAACGGACAGCCGCTAGCGACAAAACTTCCCATTGTTGATCGCGCGAATAGCATCCTGCTAGAAGACGATGAGCATCTTTGTGTCACTTGGAACTTTCTCTATAAATATCATTAAAAATAAATGAACACGCCGTCCAACTTGTTGGTACAGTTTGGAGAACCCAAGAGACCTTCACACCTCCATTGTCGGCGCGTGCAGCGTTGGGTTGCAGTGGCGTTTTGGCTGTTTGGACTCCTCAAAAGACGAGGAACCTGCTGGTGGTATCAAATTTTATATAGCAAACCCCGTTCTTATGTCTTCAGCTCTTGATCTACAAGGCTCTAGATATTAATTTTTCTAACCAACAGCAGGAGCAAAAGATAATCTTTTTTAATGCGGATCAACTTTTGTTTGTTTTTTAATATGATGATCTATTGAGCTCGGAATATAAATTTTGAAATTTGAGGATTAGAAAGAGAGACCAAGTCTATGATACAAAAAGGATTGGTATGAAAATAACTAAAGAATCGACCAGCAAGTGGATGTTCGATTTGATAAGGACCAACCCGTAGAACTTGCCCATGTTTAACGCATGTCTGAGATTTTTGCTTAGAGTCTACGATGCGCTAAATGTGGAGTCACATTCCCAAGATAGGGAAGGTTCAGCTTTTAGAAAGCCCTTTGGACTCCCAAAGCTCTTTTAACAAATGCTGGAGCGTTTGGCTAGCTTTATTTTTTAGCTTTCAAGTGAAAGCTGGCATTTGGAAAGCTGATTTTAGAAAGCAACTTGGATTAGCTTTCAGCATTCAGCTTTTTTCGGAATGCTGAGAAGAGATTTAATGAAATTTTTATATTTCCTTTTCTGCCCTCAATAATTTACTAAAAATCCAACTTTACCCCTTTTCAAAACAAACCCTATCTTCGGCCGCTGTGGAGGATGGTGATTTGCTCTCAGATGAGGCAAAGGATGGGCTCGTTGGTGGCGATGGGGGGGAGACCGAGGTGGCCGTCGTCAGCGCGGTTGTCGGCGGGGGTGGAGACGGGGAGGAGCCAGGAGACGTCGCCGATGGAGTTCTCAAGGAGGGAGGAGGTCTTGTGGAAGGATTACCAAGGTGGAAAGAGGGGGAGAGACGGTGAGGAATCAAAGAGGAGGTGACGTGCCGATGGGAGCGCCGAGCGCGGAAGAAACCCTCCACCAACGGAATCTAATCCCATCCCGCATTTCTGAATTTGGCGATCGACGATCAAAGCCGAGACGGCAGAATCGGAGCGTTGGATGAGGTGAGAGAGGCAGATGGATTGGAGGATGAAGGGAGAGGGCACGATCCTGAGGGGGTTGAAGCAGCGAATTGCAGAAGGGTTGAAGGAGCGAATTGTTGGAATTTTAGAGTAAAATAAGGGTGAATGAGAAATTGTTCTCAAGAAAGAAACCCTTAGTGGGATGTGGGTCCCACATGTGAAAAGCAACCTTGTGAGTGGAAAGTGTAGAACCACTTGTCCCACATAGACTAAAAGGAAGGCTTTGGAGGAGTTTATATGTGATTACACTCCTATAGAGTGTTAACTTAAAATCACAAGTACTATGCCTCGCGCGCACGCGCAGGGGGGGTGCAAATCCGGTTCCCGTCGAACCTGAACTTGTGCGCGAGCGTGCGACCTGCGCACACGAATGCAACCCCGGAAAACTCCGAAAAGTGGGCTTAGTTATAAGTCACTTTTTACCTTCTTTCTATATTTTTATGTTCTGGATATGTTCAGAATGTGGGATTCGTCTGGATCTGGATATGTTCAGAATGTGGGATTCGTCTGGATCTGGAAATGTTCAGACTTTGTACAGTCTGAATGTGCGATCAGACTGTGTACAGTCTGTAGAACACCAGACTTAACGGTAAAGTCAGAAATACTAAAACGTATGCAAACTTTCTAGCCCGGGCAAAAAGAATGATCGAAGATAATAAAACAATGTGGGAGACCGTTCGGTAATCAATTTACCGTTTAGGAATTAACCACAGTCATTAATCAACCGTTACTAGCATTAACGATGATTAATACGAACGTTACAACCTTAATAATACGGCTTTAATTCAGCCGTTACCAACTGTTACGAATTATTGGATTAAAACCATCATTTAACCCAAATCTGGCGGTTTCAGACTTTACCGTTAAGTCTGGTGTTCTACAGACTGTACACAGTCTGATCGCACATTCAGACTGTACAAAGTCTGAACATTTCCAGATCCAGACGAATCCCACATTCTGAACATATCCAGATCCAGACGAATCCCACATTCTGAACATATCCAGAACATAAAAATATAGAAAGAAGGTAAAAAGTGACTTATAACTAAGCCCACTTTTCGGAGTTTTCCGGGGTTGCATTCGTGTGCGCAGGTCGCACGCTCGCGCACAAGTTCAGGTTCGACGGGAACCGGATTTGCACCCCCCCTGCGCGTGCGCGCGAGGCATAGTACTTGTGATTTTAAGTTAACACTCTATAGGAGTGTAATCACATATAAACTCCTCCAAAGCCTTCCTTTTAGTCTATGTGGGACAAGTGGTTCTACACTTTCCACTCACAAGGTTGCTTTTCACATGTGGGACCCACATCCCACTAAGGGTTTCTTTCTTGAGAACAATTTCTCATTCACCCTTATTTTACTCTAAAATTCCAACAATCCCCCACATGAATGAAAATTGTTTTGATTTTGACACTACGACAGTATTCAGCTCTGAAACCTGCATAGGATAGGTAGGTATCACCCTTTGAACCTTCCCTTGTGAAAGTACACTTGCTTCACTAGCTGTCCAGTAGACACGATGTCTTTGAACTGTCCTGCTTTTTATGTGAAGGACCCATATACTCCACACAGGAATCAATCTTTTGTTCCGTTCTCGGTTGTGTTCGTTTTGGCCATGAACACCGACCTGGTTCTGCGAGAGTTTAGACAGAATTTAGCCCCTAAATTCTTCTTTGAAGCGGCCACTCTTCACTCTTACATAGGTGATATCTTAAGTCTCGAGCAACTCTATTACTCCACTTAATTATCATTAAAGCAAATTGCCTTAAGTTTTGAGCAATCACATTAGCTCCACTTAAGCGTCAATTTTGCTATCCTCTTTTCCGTATATAGTCACTTTCAAGACATAGAAATGGGTTGAGGGTAACTCCCCCACAGTGACCTTATGAGTCTGTATGGTAGGTTGTCCCTTTGAACCTAGATCTTGGGATCTCCAGTCAACTAGGTTGGGTTTTCCTCTATACTCCTCATTGCTCTATGGGCTTTAATCCCATTCCTTTCGTCAACCTCTCAACTAACTCTTGGTTTAACCCTTTGGTTAGCGGATCCGCAATATTATCCTTTGACCTCACGTAATCAATAGAGATAATTCCAGTTGAGAGTAGTTGTCTAATGGTATTATGTCTACGACGTATATGTCTAGACTTACCATTATACATGTTACTTCGTGCTCTACCAATCGCAGATTGGCTATCACAATGTATACATATCGGAGGCACGGGTTTTTCCCATTTGGGAATATCCTCTAAGAAATGGCGTAGCCATTCAGCCTCTTCTCCACATTTATCCAAAGCGATAAATTCTGATTCCATTGTAGATCTGGCTATCAAAGTCTGTTTAGAGGATTTCCAAGACACAGCTGCACCAGCAAGTGTGAATATATATCCACTTGTAGAATTCGAGTCTTTAACATCAGATATCCAGTTCGCATCACTATATCCTTCCAGAACAGAAGGATACCTCATATAGTGCAAACCATAATTCCGAGTATACCGTAAGTACCTTAGTACTCTGACTATTGCTTTCCAATGGTCAGCACTCGGATTGCTCGTAAATCTACTTAATTTGCTAACTGCATAGGCAATGTCTGGTCTTGTACAACTCATTAAGTACATCAGACTGCCTATTACTCTAGAGTATTCTACTTGAGAAATACCCTCTCCTCTGTTCTTAAACAGATGAAGGTTATTGTCTAGTGGTGTTCTAGCAATACCAGAATCATTCGTATTGAATTTTTCAAGAATCTTGTCCAGATAGTGTGACTGGTCTAAAATTAGACCTTCTGACATTCTTGTGATCTTTATTCCTAGAATCACATCAGCATGTCCCATATCTTTCATATCGAATCTTGAATTTAACATTCTCTTGGTAGATTTGACAATCTCATTGTCACTACCCACAATTAGAATGTCATCAACGTAAAGACATAGAATGACAAAGCCATCTTCTGTCTCTTTAGTATAGACACACTTATCAGATTCATTAATCTTGAATCCATTGGTAATCATTGTATTATCAAACTTCTCATGCCACTGCTTTGGCGCTTGTTTCAGACCATACAATGATTTTACCAATCTACAGACTTTCCTTTCTTGTCCTGGAACTATCAGACCCTCGGGTTGTTCCATATAGATTTCTTCATCTAAATCACCATTTAGGAAAGCTGTTTTTACATCCATTTAATGTACTTCTAGATTTCGCAATGCAGCAATCGCAAGTATCATCCTTATGGAGTTTATTCTCGTCACGGGAGAATATGTGTCAAAGTAATCTAAGCCTTCTCTTTGCTTGTATCCTTTGATTACAAGTCTGGCTTTATACTTATCAATTGAACCATCAGCGTTCATCTTCCTTTTAAAGATCCATTTGGACCTCAAAGGTTTACAACCAGAAGGAAGTTCTACTAACTCCCAAGTATGATTCTGCATAATAGAATCAACTTCACTTTTGATCGCTTCTTTCCAAAGCAAACCTTCTGAAGATGTCACAGCTTCTGTATAATTGAGTGGTTCTTTTTCTAACAAATAAGTCAGAAAATCATCTCCAAATGATTTTTCCACTCTCACCCTCTTGCTATGTCTCGGTTCTAGTTCATGATCTGAATCATGACTTTCGTGATCCGAGTCATACACACCTTCTATACTTTTAGAAGAACTTGATCCAACTTTGGATTTACATGGAAACACGTTTTCAAAGAAAGACGCATTCCTAGATTCCATGATCATATTCTTGTGTATATCTGGGATTTTAGATTCATACACAAGAAACCGATATGCACTACTATTTTGTGCATAACCAATAAAGATACAATCCACCGTTTTAGGACCTATCTTTACCTTCTTTGGTGTTGGCACAGCTACTTTAGCAAGACACCCCCACACTCGCAAGTATTCATAGGAAGGTCTTCTACCTTTCCATAACTCGTAAGGGGTTTTATCCTCTTTCTTTCGAGGTACCTTATTCAGAAGGTAATTACTCGATAAAATAGCTTCTCCCCACATGTTCTGGGGTAGACCAGAACTTAGTAACATCGCATTCATCATCTCTTTCAATGTGCGATTCTTACGTTCTGCCACACCATTAGATTGAGGAGAGTAAGGTGCAGTCATTTCATGCACAATTCCATGTTGTGCACAGAATTCACCAAATGGTGCTTCATACTCTCCACCTCTATCACTTCTCAATCTTCTGATTTTTCGATTGAGTTGATTTTCAACCTCATTCTTATAGAGAACAAACTTCTCTATGGCTTCACTTTTGCTTTTAAGCAAATAAACATAGCAATATTTCGTGCTATCATCTATAAAGGTAATAAAATAATTATTACCGCCCCTCGATGGTGCGAATTTCAAATCACATACATCGCTATGTATCAATTCAAGTGGCTCGGTCTTTCTTTCAATTGTTTGAAACGATGACCTCGTTAGCTTTGCCTCAACGCAAATCTCACACTTATGTTCTGAATCAATATGGAATGTGGGTATATGTTCCAATTCAATAAGTCTACGCAAGACATTATTATTTGCATGTCCAAGTCTACCATGCCACAAATTGGAAGACACAAGCAAATAAACAGAAGACGTTCCTTCTTTATTGATGATATTCAGAACATTGAGCTTAAAAAGCCCTTCGGATACATATCCCCTACCCACGTACATTCCAGACTTTGACAAGATCACTTTGTCAGACTCAAAGACCATGCGAAACCCATGCTTATTCAGCAAAGACCCAGACACTAGGTTCTTCTGGATTTCTGGCACATACAGAACATTCTGTAGAGTCAACACCTTCCCTGAGGTCATCTTCAGAAGCACAGTCCCTTGTCCTTCTACCTTGGACGTTGCAGAATTTCCCATGTAGACCTTCTGTCCATGAACAGATTCAAACTTGGTGAATAGGTCCAATCTAGAACATACGTGCCTCGTGGCACCGGTGTCAATCCACCATTCTTTCGAATTGGATCCCACCAAATTCACCTCAGAAATCATAGCCGATAGGTTCATGTTGGACACATCCTTAGATATATCATTCAGCATATTGGCTTGATTCTTCTTTTTGGGAAGTCTACATTCTGCAGATTTTTGTCCCATCTTGCCACAATTGAAGCATTTTCCAGAAAACTTGTTCTTGGAAACGCCTCCTTTAGGTGCTAGCCTCGGCTTGGCAACCTTCTTTTCCTTGTGGACTTTCTTTAACTCCAGAACGTTCGCCTTAGCAGCAGAAGGTGCGAACAACTTACGTTCTGAACTTTTGTTGTCTTCTTCAATGCGAAGTCTAACAATCAGTTCTTCAAGGTTCATCTCCTTCCGCTTATGCTTTAGGTAGTTCTTGAAGTCCTTCCAACCAGAAGGCAGCTTCTCAATTATCGCAGCCACCTGGAAGGATTCACTCAGGTTCATACCTTGAGCCGCAATCTCGTGCAAAATCACTTGGATTTCCTGCACTTGACTGATCACAGTCTTGGAATCAACCATCTTAAAATCGAGGAACCGTCCGACCACAAATTTCTTTGCGCCAGCATCCTCTGATTTATACTTATGGTCAAGCGATTCCCACAGCTCTTTCGCTGTTCGCTTATCACAGTACACATTGTACAGTGAATCGTGTAAGCCATTCATGACATAATTCCTACATAGGAAGTCAGAATGCTTCCACGCATCAGCAGCAATGGCAGCTTGCCGATCATATTCTGGATCATCAGAAGACGTAGGAGCGGCAGGGGCATCTTCCGTCAGGAACCTTGCAAGGCCGAGCGTCGTCAGGTAGAATAGCATCTTCTGTTGCCAGCGCTTGAAATTTGATCCGTCGAACTTTTCTGGTCGCTCTCCATGTGGAGTAGAATTCAGAACTGGGACAGCAGAAGGTCCAGACTGATGGACCGTAGCATGGACACCTTCTGTAGTTTTGGTGTTGGAGCCACCAGTAGCATCCACAACGCTCTTCCCACGAACATCAACCAGATCCTCTGTTGAGATGTCAACCACGTCCTTTCCAGAAGCCATTGAACCTCGAGTCTGTTTTAAGCTTGTTGGAAAATAAAGCTCGAATACAATGAGCAAAAGTAAAATTCAGATGGACTTCAATAGAAAGACGTAATTACAGACAGACTCAAACACTAGAACAAGTAAAAACCGAGGCCTGTGCTAATCACAGTTTTCCTTAAAACAGATTCGTCCCCCTCCAGTACACAATGAGGAAATCTCCAGCACACGTGAGGCAGCGTGGACGTCTGTCTCCCAGGATACAACGGTTGACAGCCAGGAAGAGTAGATCTCCGAAGCTTTCGGCGAACTTGAACAATGAACAACGCTGAACACTCTCAAAAATTCGAAATCTATGCAGAGCTTTTTCGAAGAAATACTAAAACGTATGCAAACTTTCTAGCCCGGGCAAAAAGAATGATCGAAGATAATAAAACAATGTGGGAGACCGTTCGGTAATCAATTTACCGTTTAGGAATTAACCACAGTCATTAATCAACCGTTACTAGCATTAACGATGATTAATACGAACGTTACAACCTTAATAATACGGTTTTAATCCAATAATTCGTAACAGTTGGTAACGGCTGAATTAAAGCCGTATTATTAAGGTTGTTGGAATTTTAGAGTAAAATAAGGGTGAATGAGAAATTGTTCTCAAGAAAGAAACCCTTAGTGGGATGTGGGTCCCACATGTGAAAAGCAACCTTGTGAGTGGAAAGTGTAGAACCACTTGTCCCACATAGACTAAAAGGAAGGCTTTGGAGGAGTTTATATGTGATTACACTCCTATAGAGTGTTAACTTAAAATCACAAGTACTATGCCTCGCGCGCACGCGCAGGGGGGTGCAAATCCGGTTCCCGTCGAACCTGAACTTGTGCGCGAGCGTGCGACATGCGCACACGAATGCAACCCCGGAAAACTCCTAAAAGTGGGCTTAGAAATAAGTCACTTTTTACCTTCTTTCTATATTTTTATGTTCTGGATATGTTCAGACTATTCGTCTGGATCTGGATATGTTCAGAATGTGGGATTCGTCTGGATCTGGATATGTTCAGAATGTGGGATTCATCTGGATCTGGAAATGTTCAGACTTTGTACAGTCTGAATGTGCGATCAGACTGTGTACAGTCTGTAGAACACCAGACTTAATGGTAAAGTCTGAAACCGCCAGATTTGGGTTAAATGATGGTTTTAATCCAATAATTCGTAACAGTTGGTAACGGCTGAATTAAAGCCGTATTATTAAGGTTGTAACGTTCGTATTAATCATCGTTAATGCTAGTAACGGTTGATTAATGACTGTGGTTAATTCCTAAACGGTAAATTGATTACCGAACGGTCTCCCACATTGTTTTATTATCTTCGATCATTCTTTTTGCCCGGGCTAGAAAGTTTGCATACGTTTTAGCATTTCTTCGAAAAAGCTCTGCATAGATTTCGAGTTTTTGAGAGTGTTCAGCATTGTTCGTTGTTCAAGTTCGCCGAAAGCTTCGGAGATCTACTCTTCCTGGCTGTCAACCGTTGTATCCTGGGAGACAGACGTCCACGCTGCCTCACGTGTACTGGAGATTTCCTCATTGTGTACTGGAGGGGGACGAATCTGTTTTAAGGAAAACTGTGATTAGCACAGGCCTCGGTTTTTACTTGTTCTAGTGGTTGAGTCTGTCTGTAATTACGTCTTTCTATTGAAGTCCATCTGAATTTTACTTTTGCTCATTGTATTCGAGCATTATTTCTAACAAGCTTAAAACAGATTCGTTGTTCAATGGCTTCTGGAAAGGACGTGGTTGACATCTCAACTGAGGATGTGGTTGATGTTCATGGGAAGAGTGTTGTGGATGCTACTGGTGGCTCCAACACCAAAACTACAGAAGGTGTCCCTGCTGCGGTCCATCAGTCTGGACTTTCTGCTGTCCCAGTTCTGGGTTCTACCCCACATGGAGAACGACCAGAAAAGTTCAATGGATCAAATTTCAAGCGCTGGCAACAGAAGATGCTGTTCTACCTGACGACGCTCGGCCTTGCAAGGTTCCTGACGGAAGATGCCCCTGTCGCTCCTACGTCTTCTGATGATCCAGAATATGATCGGCAAGCTGCTATTGCTGCTGATGCGTGGAAGCATTCTGACTTCCTATGTAGGAATTATGTCATGAATGGCTTACACGATTCACTGTACAATGTGTACTGTGATAAGCGAACAGCGAAAGAGCTGTGGGAATCGCTTGACCATAAGTATAAATCAGAGGATGCTGGCGCAAAGAAATTTGTGGTTGGACGGTTCCTCGATTTTAAGATGGTTGATTCCAAGACTGTGATCAGTCAAGTGCAGGAAATCCAAGTGATTTTGCACGAGATTGCGGCTCAAGGTATGAACCTGAGTGAATCCTTCCAGGTGGCTGCGATAATTGAGAAGCTGCCTTCTGGTTGGAAGGACTTCAAGAACTACCTAAAGCATAAGCGGAAGGAGATGAACCTTGAAGAACTGATTGTTAGACTTCGCATTGAAGAAGACAACAAAAGTTCAGAACGTAAGTTGTTCGCACCTTCTGCTGCTAAGGCGAACGTTCTGGAGTTAAAGAAAGTCCACAAGGAAAAGAAGGTTGCCAAGCCGAGGCTAGCACCTAAAGGAGGCGTTTCCAAGAACAAGTTTTCTGGAAAATGCTTCAATTGTGGCAAGATGGGACAAAAATCTGCAGAATGTAGACTTCCCAAAAAGAAGAATCAAGCCAATATGCTGAATGATATATCTAAGGATGTGTCAAACATGAACCTATCGGCTATGATTTCTGAGGTGAATTTGGTGGGATCCAATTCGAAAGAATGGTGGATTGACACCGGTGCCACGAGGCACGTATGTTCTAGATTGGACCTATTCACCAAGTTTGAATCTGTTCATGGACAGAAGGTCTACATGGGAAATTCTGCAACGTCCAAGGTAGAAGGACAAGGGACTGTGCTTCTGAAGATGACCTCAGGGAAGGTGTTGACTCTACAGAATGTTCTGTATGTGCCAGAAATCCAGAAGAACCTAGTGTCTGGGTCTTTGCTGAATAAGCATGGGTTTCGCATGGTCTTTGAGTCTGACAAAGTGATCTTGTCAAAGTCTGGAATGTACGTGGGTAGGGGATATGTATCCGAAGGGCTTTTTAAGCTCAATGTTCTGAATATCATCAATAAAGAAGGAACGTCTTCTGTTTATTTGCTTGTGTCTTCCAATTTGTGGCATGGTAGACTTGGACATGCAAATAATAATGTCTTGCGTAGACTTATTGAATTGGAACATATACCCACATTCCATATTGATTCAGAACATAAGTGTGAGATTTGCGTTGAGGCAAAGCTAACGAGGTCATCGTTTCAAACAATTGAAAGAAAGACCGAGCCACTTGAATTGATACATAGCGATGTATGTGATTTGAAATTCGCACCATCGAGGGGCGGTAATAATTATTTTATTACCTTTATAGATGATAGCACGAAATATTGCTATGTGTATTTGCTTAAAAGCAAAAGTGAAGCCATAGAGAAGTTTGTTCTCTATAAGAATGAGGTTGAAAATCAACTCAATCGGAAAATCAAAAGATTGAGAAGTGATAGAGGTGGAGAGTATGAAGCACCATTTGGTGAATTCTGTGCACAACATGGAATTGTGCATGAAATGACTGCACCTTACTCTCCTCAATCTAATGGTGTGGCAGAACGTAAGAATCGCACATTGAAAGAGATGATGAATGCGATGTTACTAAGTTCTGGTCTACCCCAGAACATGTGGGGAGAATCTATTTTATCGAGTAATTACCTTCTGAATAAGGTACCTCGAAAGAAAGAGGATAAAACCCCTTATGAGTTATGGAAAGGTAGAAGACCTTCCTATGAATACTTGCGAGTGTGGGGGTGTCTTGCTAAAGTAGCTGTGCCAACACCAAAGAAGGTAAAGATAGGTCCTAAAACGGTGGATTGTATCTTTATTGGTTATGCACAAAATAGTAGTGCATATCGGTTTCTTGTGTATGAATCTAAAATCCCAGATATACACAAGAATATGATCATGGAATCTAGGAATGCGTCTTTCTTTGAAAACGTGTTTTCATGTAAATCCAAAGTTGGATCAAGTTTTTCTAAAAGTATAGAAGGTGTGTATGACTCAGATCACGAAAGTCATGATTCAGATCATGAACTAGAACCGAGACGTAGCAAGAGGGTGAGAGTGGAAAAATCATTTGGAGATGATTTTCTGACTTATTTGTTAGAAAAAGAACCACTCAATTATACAGAAGCTGTGACTTCTTCAGAAGGTCTGCTTTGGAAAGAAGCGATCAAAAGTGAAGTTGATTCTATTATGCAGAATCATACTTGGGAGTTAGTAGAACTTCCTTCTGGATGTAAACCTTTGAGGTCCAAATGGATCTTTAAAAGGAAGATGAACGCTGATGGTTCAATTGATAAGTATAAAGCCAGACTTGTAATCAAAGGATACAAGCAAAGAGAAGGCTTAGATTACTTTGATACTTATTCTCCCGTGACGAGAATAAACTCCATAAGGATGATACTTGCGATTGCTGCATTGCGAAATCTAGAAGTACATCAAATGGATGGGAAAACAGCTTTCCTAAATGGTGATTTAGATGAAGAAATCTATATGGAACAACCTGAGGGTCTGATAGTTCCAGGACAAGAAAGGAAAGTCTGTAGATTGGTAAAATCATTGTATGGTCTGAAACAAGCGCCAAAGCAATGGCATGAGAAGTTTGATAATACAATGATTACCAATGGATTCAAGATTAATGAATCTGATAAGTGTGTCTACGTTAAAGAGACAGAAGATGGTTATGTCATTCTATGTCTATACGTTGATGACATTCTAATTGTGGGTAGTGACAATGAGATTGTCAAATCTACCAAGAGAATGTTGAATTCAAGATTCGATATGAAAGATTTGGGACATGCTGATGTGATTCTAGGAATAAAGATCACAAGAATGTCAGAAGGTCTAATCTTAGACCAGTCACACTATGTGGACAAGATTCTTGAAAAATTCAACACGAATGATTCTGGTATTGCTAGAACACCACTAGACAATAACCTTCATCTGTTTAAGAACAGAGGAGAGGGTATTTCTCAAGTAGAATACTCTAGAGTAATAGGCAGTCTGATGTACTTAATGAGTTGTACAAGACCAGACATTGCCTATGCAGTTAGCAAATTAAGTAGATTTACGAGCAATCCGAGTGCTGACCATTGGAAAGCAATAGTCAGAGTACTAAGGTACTTACGGTATACTCGGAATTATGGTTTGCACTATATGAGGTATCCTTCTGTTCTGGAAGGATATAGTGATGTGAACTGGATATCTGATGTTAAAGACTCGAATTCTACAAGTGGATATATATTCACACTTGCTGGTGCAGCTGTGTCTTGGAAATCCTCTAAACAGACTTTAGTAGCCAGATCTACAATGGAATCAGAGTTTATCGCTTTGGATAAATGTGGAGAAGAGGCTGAATGGCTACGCCATTTCTTAGAGGATATTCCCAAATGGGAAAAACCTGTGCCTCCGATATGTATACATTGTGATAGCCAATCTGCGATTGGTAGGGCACGAAGTAACATGTATAATGGTAAGTCTAGACATATACGTCGTAGACATAATACCATTAGACAACTACTCTCAACTGGAATTATCTCTATTGACTACGTGAGGTCAAAGGATAATATTGCGGATCCGCTAACCAAAGGGTTAAACCAAGAGTTAGTTGAGAGGTTGACGAAAGGAATGGGACTAAAGCCCATAGAGCAATGAGGAGTATAGAGGAAAACCCAACCTAGTTGACTGGAGATCCCAAGATCTAGGTTCAAAGGGACAACCTACTATACAGACTCATAAGGTCACTGTGGGGGAGTTACCCTCAACCCATTTCTATGTCTTGAAAGTGACTATATACGGGAAAGAGGATAGCAAAATTGACGCTTAAGTGGAGCTAATGTGATTGCTCAAAACTTAAGGCAATTTGCTTTAATGATAATTAAGTGGAGTAATAGAGTTGCTCGAGACTTAAGATATCACCTATGTAAGAGTGAAGAGTGGCCGCTTCAAAGAAGAATTTGGGGGCTAAATTCTGTCTAAACTCTCGCAGAACCAGGTCGGTGTTCATGGCCAAAACGAACACAACCGAGAACGGAACAAATGATTGATTCCTGTGTGGAGTATATGGGTCCTTCACATAAAAAGCAGGACAGTTCAAAGACATCGTGTCTACTGGACAGCTAGTGAAGCAAGTGTACTTTCACAAGGGAAGGTTCAAAGGGTGATACCTACCTATCCTATGCAGGTTTCAGAGCTGAATACTGTCGTAGTGTCAAAATCAAAACAATTTTCATTCATGTGGGGGATTGTTGGAATTTTAGAGTAAAATAAGGGTGAATGAGAAATTGTTCTCAAGAAAGAAACCCTTAGTGGGATGTGGGTCCCACATGTGAAAAGCAACCTTGTGAGTGGAAAGTGTAGAACCACTTGTCCCACATAGACTAAAAGGAAGGCTTTGGAGGAGTTTATATGTGATTACACTCCTATAGAGTGTTAACTTAAAATCACAAGTACTATGCCTCGCGCGCACGCGCAGGGGGGGTGCAAATCCGGTTCCCGTCGAACCTGAACTTGTGCGCGAGCGTGCGACCTGCGCACACGAATGCAACCCCGGAAAACTCCGAAAAGTGGGCTTAGAAATAAGTCACTTTTTACCTTCTTTCTATATTTTTATGTTCTGGATATGTTCAGACTATTCGTCTGGATCTGGATATGTTCAGAATGTGGGATTCGTCTGGATCTGGATATGTTCAGAATGTGGGATTCGTCTGGATCTGGAAATGTTCAGACTTTGTACAGTCTGAATGTGCGATCAGACTGTGTACAGTCTGTAGAACACCAGACTTAACGGTAAAGTCTGAAACCGCCAGATTTGGGTTAAATGATGGTTTTAATCCAATAATTCGTAACAGTTGGTAACGGCTGAATTAAAGCCGTATTATTAAGGTTGTAACGTTCGTATTAATCATCGTTAATGCTAGTAACGGTTGATTAATGACTGTGGTTAATTCCTAAACGGTAAATTGATTACCGAACGGTCTCCCACATTGTTTTATTATCTTCGATCATTCTTTTTGCCCGGGCTAGAAAGTTTGCATACGTTTTAGCATTTCTTCGAAAAAGCTCTGCATAGATTTCGAGTTTTTGAGAGTGTTCAGCATTGTTCGTTGTTCAAGTTCGCCGAAAGCTTCGGAGATCTACTCTTCCTGGCTGTCAACCGTTGTATCCTGGGAGACAGACGTCCACGCTGCCTCACGTGTACTGGAGATTTCCTCATTGTGTACTGGAGGGGGACGAATCTGTTTTAAGGAAAACTGTGATTAGCACAGGCCTCGGTTTTTACTTGTTCTAGTGGTTGAGTCTGTCTGTAATTACGTCTTTCTATTGAAGTCCATCTGAATTTTACTTTTGCACACGGTAAACCGACGGTGAACTTGACCTTGCGGTTGTGCACATCAATTGTTGGAGGGTATACACAAATCTGATTAATAAAATACAATTCAAATAGACTTCAATAGAACGATCCAAATACAAATAGATTGAATCAATTACAAAGCTAAGAAGAAAACATAATATGTAAAACCGAGGCCTGTGCTAATCACAGTTTTCCTTAAAACAGATTCGTCCCCTCCAGTACACAATGAGGATCTCTCCAGTACACGTGAGGTAACTTGGACGTCTGTCTCCCAGGATACAACGGTTGACAGCAACGAAGAGAATATCTTCGGAGCTTTCGGCGAACTTGAACAATGCCCTTCGCTGAACCCTCTCTCAAAATAAAACTATGCACACGTTTTGTCTTTCGAAGAACATGTAAAACTTTATGCATTCGGCCGAGTAAAAAACGAATGAAAAAGAAGAACATAATGTGGGAAGACTCTTCGGTATAAAAGCTACCGTTTCTGAATTAATTCAGACGTTTGGGAATTAAAACACGGCTTTAAATGGGCCGTTACAACCTTTAATCGCAATCTTCTGTTACAAAACAATGGATTAAAACCAGCATTTAATCCAAATTCGGCGGTTACAAACTCTACCCGTTGAGTCTGTTCAATTTCCAGAAGGTCCAGAACGTTTTGTGTCTGGTCATATCCAGAAGGTACTGAACAGAACCTTCTGATCATTTCCAGAAGGTCGATAGTCTAAACATCTAGAACGTCTCCTTCTGAATCCCGCCGTCACGAAAATGTAACAGAATAGAATGAAGGCAAAAAGTGACTTGTATCTAAGCCCACTTTCTGGACTTATCCGGGGTTGCATTCGTGTACGCAGGTCGCACGCTCGCGCACAAGTTCATGTTCGTCAAGAACCGGATTTGCACCCCCCCCTGCGCGCACACGCGAGGCATAGTGCTTGTGATTTTAAGTTAACACTCTATAAGAGTGTAATCACATATAAAGCACTCCAAGTCATTCCTTTTAGTCTATGTGGGACAAGTGTTTCTACACTTTCCACTCACAAGGTTGCTTTTTGCATGTGGGACCCACATCCCACTAAGGGTTTGCTTTTGAGAACAATTTCTCATTCACCCTTTTTATTCCCAATTTCCAACAATCCCCCACATGAATGAAAATTGTTTTAACTCTACGAGAGTGTTCAACTCTGAAACCTGCATAGGATAGGTAGGTATCACCCTTTGAACCTTCCCTTGTGAAAGTATACTTGCTTCACTAGCTGTCCAGTAGACACGATGTCTTTGAACTGTCCAGCTTTTTTATGTAAAGGACCCATATACTCCACACAGGAATCAATCATTTGTTCCGTTCTCGGTTGTGTTCGTTTTGGCCATGAACACCGACCTGGTTCTGCGAGAGTTTAGACAGAATTTAGCCCTCAAATTCTTCTTTGAAGCGGCCACTCTTCACTCTTACATAGGTGATTTCTTAAGTCTCGAGCAACTCAGTCGCTCTACTTAATTATCATTAAAGCAAATTGCCTTAAGTTTTGAGCAATCACATTAGCTCTACTTAAGCGTCAATTTTGCTATCCTTTTTCCCGTATATAGTCACTTTCAAGACATAGGAATGGGTTGAGGGTAATTCCCCCACAGTGACCTTATGAGTCTGTATGGTAGGTTGTCCCTTTGAACCTAGATCTTGGGATCTCCAGTCAACTAGGTTGGGTTTTCCTCTATACTCCTCATTGCTCTATGGGCTTTAGTCCCATTCCTTTCGTCAACTTCTCAACTCACTTTTGTTTAACCATTTGGTTAGCGGATCCGCATAATTATCCTTTGACTTTACATAGTCAATATAGATAATCACAGTTGAGAGTTATTATCTAATGGTATTATGTCTACGACATATATGTCTAGACTTACCATTTCACTATATGCTCTTCCAATCACACATTGATCATCACAATGTAAATAGATTGGTGGCACACTTTTCCCATTTTGGAATATCCTTTCAGAAATAGCTTAGCCATTCAGCCTTTTCTCCACATTTATCCAAAGCTATAAAGCTTTCATTGTGGATCTGACTATCACAGGATTTTCAAGACACGACTCAATCGGCAAGTGTGAATATATATCCACTTGTAGATTTCGAGTCTTTCATATCAGACTTTAGTTCACATCACTATATCCTTCCAAAAATACCTTGGTATCTGGTATAGTGTAAATCATAATTCCGAGTATAACGTAAGTACCTTAATACTTTGACTATTGCTTTCCAATGGTCAGCACTCGGATTGCTCGTAAATCTATTCAATTTGCAAACCGTATAGGCACTGTCTGTTATTGTACAACTCATTAAGTACATTAGACTGCCAATCACTTTAGAGTGTTTCTACTTGAGAAATACTCTATCTTCTGTTCTTAAACAGATCAAAGCTATTGTCTAGATGCGTTCTAGCAACACTATAATCTTCATGTTGAATTCTTCAAGAATCTGGTCCACAAAGTGTGACCGATCTAACGTAAGACCTTTTGACAATCTTTCATGTCAAGTCTTAAATTCAACATACACTTGGTAGACTTTATCATCACTACCAACAATCAATGGCATTTACATAATGACATAGTCATTTTCAGACGTTGATACATATATCACGTCATCCGTCTCACCATTAACAACATTGTCCATTTTGGGACTCCAAAAACCTTCAAGTCTTTATTATTCCTCGAGTTCATTATCCTCTCGATTTTACGAGCACGCAACTCGGGACAACTTGTTGTCTGTAGGTCACAAGCAGAATATCCAGACTGTCTATAGTCTTAAACTGTAAAGTCTGATCACTTCAGAAGCAGATCGTAAAGTCTGATCATCTTCAGATGCAGACCGTCAACTGACCCAGAACGTCTTAATACTCAGAACGTTCTACAGGTTCAGATTATTCTACAGTTTCAGACCGTCTACAGACTCAGACAGTCTACAATTCAGACAGTCTACAGATTCAGACAGTCTATAGATTCAGATAGTCTATAGTCTCAAACTGCCAACAGACTCAAACAGTAAAGTCTCAGATTGTCAACAAACTCAGACAGTCTATAGTCTCGGACTGTCTAATCTGATCTTTTGAGTCTACCTCATTTCCAAACGCATATAATCAACACACGTGCATTTTAGCATACTTTTCCCATCTGAACACATGTTCAATTTACATGGATTCAATACAAGAATCACAACCATAGTATGCATATGCAATTGCTAGTGCTATCATCTCAAGCCATGCAATTGCAACTACTTTATGTCACCGCAAAACCGCCACCGTCTTAGCCATAAGGCTGCCATCATCTCAACCACAAGGCAAAGTCCACCTTTGGTTTATGATGTGCACAGGCGTGTCTAGCTCGGTAACACAAATTTAGCACATAGATCACAAAGATCAACACGTGTGTCATTTCCATTTGGAGGTATCGAAAATACCATGGTTTTAAAGCATTCAACTTGTAACTAGCTTCTTTTGCAAGATACCCCCCACACTCGCAAGTGTCCGTAAGATAGTTTCCTATCTTTCCATTGAGTTCAAAACTCATAAGGGGTTTCATCCTCTTTCGAGGTACCTTCTCAAAGGTAATCTTGTCAAAAGAGCTTTTCCCCCCACATTTCGTGAGGCCCCTAATACATAGGGTCGTTGTGGATTGCATCCGCAACATAATGCTCAATAATTCACAATTCATAGCATATACACATGCATAGTGAGAACAAGCATACTTGAATAAATGCACACACATGCACAATACATGAACATCAAGTCAATCATGAAAACATTTCTCAAGACCATAACATTGGTCTTACAAGGAAATACACTCCAAAAACATTTCCAATCAGCATTCACTGAACACACATGTATCAAGCCAACAAAAACATGCTCAGAATGCACAAAGCAACTATCTACTAGTTTGAACAGAAACGTTGTTCACTTTGTTAAATCAGAAAAATAGATTTAATCATCCAAAAATTCTGATTTTTCACCACAAAGTAGATAAGATCTAGTTGAACAACTTTCAAGAAGGAACCGTCCTCAAAATCATTGAGTAAGAGTGTCAAAAACAAGCATCTATTTGACTGGAAAACTGTGTTGGTTTCAGATAAAACTCGGACACAAATGCTTGTCAAAAAGGTATCAAATCTCATCGTATGAATCTGAAATTTTAACACAAAGTAGCACTACAAATGAGCTACAAAACTCATGAAGGTCATCAAACCAAATTCACAACAAAACAAGCTGAAAACGAGGCTACTTTGACTCGGGGTCAAAACCAGTTTTCTGGAAATAGTTTGAACTATATTCTGGAATTTAAACAAACTGTTGTCTAAAATAATCCAGAAAAATTCCAAATAAATATATGTTATATACAAGCATGAAAGAAACAACTTTCATCAAGATACTAACCTCAAATTCTCAGCGTACAACGCTAGAGAAAAACACAAAGCAGAATTGATCTCTGCTTTCTCCAACCCAGATCAGAATCGTTGAAGGCTGTTCTATTTAAAACACTTCCAAATCAACACAAGGAGATTAGCGACGTTACTATTAAGATTCTAAATTTCATATAATATGGTCAACATTATGGCCTTAAGGAAGTCACCCTCCTTCCATTCTGTCTCAACACCTCCACTTGGATATCTTACATCTGACTTTAGCCATTACTCCTTGGCAAAAAGCTTCCTCGTGTCAGACGCTGCTCCTTAGGTGTTGTAAGACAAATCTCGATCATACCTTGGGTGTCCACCATCGTGACCTTCATCTAGGTCATCTTGGATTTCGAATCCCTCAACTAGAGGCATTCTAGACTTTCCTTTCACCTGGATTTTATGCACTTGACTACTTTCAGTCTTAAAATCCATCATTTCATATCAAGGATTAACCATTTCAAAAACATGAAGGCAACCACTTTCAAAATCGAGGAACCGTCCGACAACAATTTCTTTGTTTCGGCATCCTCTGATTTGTGGTCTAACGATTCCCACAATCAAATCGATGTTTGCTTTACATCGTGCACATTGTTCAAACCACTTAAGACATTGATCCTTCACAGGATGTCTTAGTGTTACCAAGCTCCAATCACATTGATAGCTTACTTATACGTTTCTCAAATAGACCTCTTAGGAGTTTCCTCCATCAAGAATCTCGCAAAAATCATATTTCTCGGTAAAACAACACTCATGTTGCTACCTTTCTCACCTCCACCTTCTAGCGTTTGATATTCTGAACTTATCTGGCCTTTTGCCATGAGGGGTTGAACCGCCAATGGGAACAGCAGAAGGTTCGGATCTTTGATGTTGGTGTTGGAATCACCAGAAGCTTCAATCACTTCTTCCCAGCAACAGCAACCTCTTCCGTCCCCAGCAAGATCAATGACGTTCTTCCAAGAAGCCACTTGAACTAAGCCACTTAAAACAGATTCGTTGTTCAATGGCTTCTGGAAAGGACGTGGTTGACATCTCAACTGAGGATGTGGTTGATGTTCATGGGAAGAGCGTTGTGGATGCTACTGGTGGCTCCAACACCAAAACTACAGAAGGTGTCCCTGCTACGGTCCATCAGTCTGGACCTTCTGCTGTCCCAGTTCTGGGTTCTACCCCACATGGAGAACGACCAGAAAAGTTCGATGGATCAAATTTCAAGCGCTGGCAACAGAAGATGTTGTTCTACCTGACGACGCTCGGCCTTGCAAGGTTCCTGACGGAAGATGCCCCTGCTGCTCCTACGTCTTCTGATGATCCAGAATATGATCGGCAAGCTGCCATTGCTGCTGATGCGTGGAAGCATTCTGACTTCCTATGTAGGAATTATGTCATGAATAGCTTACACGATTCACTGTACAATGTGTACTGTGATAAGCGAACACCGAAAGAGCTGTGGGAATCGCTTGACCATAAGTATAAATCAGAGGATGCTGGCGCAAAGAAATTTGTGGTCGGACGGTTCCTCGATTTTAAGATGGTTGATTCCAAGACTGTGATCAGTCAAGTGCAGGAAATCCAAGTGATTTTGCACGAGATTGCAGCTCATGGTATGAACCTGAGTGAATCGTTCCAGGTGGCTGCGATAATTGAGAAGCTGCCTTCTGGTTGGAAGGACTTCAAGAACTACCTTAAGCATAAGCGGAAGGAGATGAACCTTGAAGAACTGATTGTTAGACTTCGCATTGAAGAAGACAACAAAAGTTCAGAACGTAAGTTGTTCGCACCTTCTGCTGCTAAGGCGAACGTTCTGGAGTTAAAGAAAGTCCACAAGGAAAAGAAGGTTGCCAAGCCGAGGCTAGCACCTAAAGGAGGCGTTTCCAAGAACAAGTTTTCTGGAAAATGCTTCAATTGTGGCAAGATGGGACATAAATCTGCAGAATGTAGACTTCCCAAAAAGAAGAATCAAGCCAATATGGTGAATGATATATCTAAGGATGTGTCGAACATGAACCTATCGGCTATGATTTCTGAGGTGAATTTGGTGGGATCCAACTCAAAAGAATGGTGGATTGACACCGGTGCCACGAGGCACGTATGTTCTAGATTGGACCTATTCACCAAGTTTGAATCTGTTCATGGACAGAAGGTCTACATGGGAAATTCTGCAACGTCCAAGGTAGAAGGACAAGGGACTGTGCTTCTGAAGATGACCTCAGGGAAGGTGTTGACTCTACAGAATGTTCTGTATGTGCCAGAAATCCAGAAGAACCTAGTGTCTGGGTCTTTGCTGAATAAGCATGGGTTTCGCATGGTCTTTGAGTCTGACAAAGTGATCTTGTCAAAGTCTGGAATGTACGTGGGTAGGGGATATGTATCCGAAGGGCTTTTTAAGCTCAATGTTCTGCATATCATCAATAAAGAAGGAACGTCTTCTGTTTATTTGCTTGTGTCTTCCAATTTGTGGCATGGTAGACTTGGACATGCAAATAATAATGTCTTGCGTAGACTTATTGAATTGGAACATATACCCACATTCCATATTGATTCAGAACATAAGTGTGAGATTTGCGTTGAGGCAAAGCTAACGAGGTCATCGTTTCAAACAATTGAAAGAAAGACCGAGCCACTTGAATTGATACATAGCGATGTATGTGATTTGAAATTCGCACCATCGAGAGGTGGTAATAATTATTTTATTACCTTTATAGATGATAGCACGAAATATTGCTATGTTTATTTGCTTAAAAGCAAAAGTGAAGCCATAGAGAAGTTTGTTCTCTATAAGAATGAGGTTGAAAATCAACTCAATCGAAAAATCAAAAGATTGAGAAGTGATAGAGGTGGAGAGTATGAAGCACCATTTGGTGAATTCTGTGCACAACATGGAATTGTGCATGAAATGACTGCACCTTACTCTCCTCAATCTAATGGTGTGGCAGAACGTAAGAATCGCACATTGAAAGAGATGATGAATGCGATGTTACTAAGTTCTGGTCTACCCCAGAACATGTGGGGAGAAGCTATTTTATCGAGTAATTACCTTCTGAATAAGGTACCTCGAAAGAAAGAGGATAAAACCCCTTACGAGTTATGGAAAGGTAGAAGACCTTCCTATGAATACTTGCGAGTGTGGGGGTGTCTTGCTAAAGTAGCTGTGCCAACACCAAAGAAGGTAAAGATAGGTCCTAAAACGGTGGATTGTATCTTTATTGGTTATGCACAAAACAGTAGTGCATATCGATTTCTTGTGTATGAATCTAAAATCCCAGATATACACAAGAATATGATCATGGAATCTAGGAATGCGTCTTTCTTTGAAAACGTGTTTCCATGTAAATCCAAAGTTGGATCAAGTTCTTCTAAAAGTATAGAAGGTGTGTATGACTCGGATCACGAAAGTCATGATTCAGATCATGAACTAGAACCGAGACGTAGCAAGAGGGTGAGAGTGGAAAAATCATTTGGAGATGATTTTCTGACTTATTTGTTAGAAAAAGAACCACTCAATTATACAGAAGCTGTGACTTCTTCAGAAGGTCTGCTTTGGAAAGAAGCGATCAAAAGTGAAGTTGATTCTATTATGCAGAATCATACTTGGGAGTTAGTAGAACTTCCTTCTGGATGTAAACCTTTGAGGTCCAAATGGATCTTTAAAAGGAAGATGAATGCTGATGGTTCAATTGATAAGTATAAAGCCAGACTTGTAATCAAAGGATACAAGCAAAGAGAAGGCTTAGATTACTTTGATACTTATTCTCCCGTGACGAGAATAAACTCCATAAGGATGATACTTGCGATTGCTGCATTGCGAAATCTAGAAGTACATTTTCAAATAGACTTCAATAGAACGATCCAAATACAAATAGATTGAATCAATTACAAAGCTAAGAAGAAAACATAATATGTAAAACCGAGGCCTGTGCTAATCACAGTTTTCCTTAAAACAGATTCGTCCCCTCCAGTACACAATGAGGATCTCTCCAGTACACGTGAGGTAACTTGGACGTCTGTCTCCCAGGATACAACGGTTGACAGCAACGAAGAGAATATCTTCGGAGCTTTCGGCGAACTTGAACAATGCCCTTCGCTGAACCCTCTCTCAAAATAAAACTATGCACACGTTTTGTCTTTCGAAGAACATGTAAAACTTTATGCATTCGGCCGAGTAAAAAACGAATGAAAAAGAAGAACATAATGTGGGAAGACTCTTCGGTATAAAAGCTACCGTTTCTGAATTAATTCAGACGTTTGGGAATTAAAACACGGCTTTAAATGGGCCGTTACAACCTTTAATCGCAATCTTCTGTTACAAAACAATGGATTAAAACCAGCATTTAATCCAAATTCGGCGGTTACAAACTCTACCCGTTGAGTCTGTTCAATTTCCAGAAGGTCCAGAACGTTTTGTGTCTGGTCATATCCAGAAGGTACTGAACAGAACCTTCTGATCATTTCCAGAAGGTCGATAGTCTAAACATCTAGAACGTCTCCTTCTGAATCCCGCCGTCACGAAAATGTAACAGAATAGAATGAAGGCAAAAAGTGACTTGTATCTAAGCCCACTTTCTGGACTTATCCGGGGTTGCATTCGTGTACGCAGGTCGCACGCTCGCGCACAAGTTCATGTTCGTCAAGAACCGGATTTGCACCCCCCCCTGCGCGCACACGCGAGGCATAGTGCTTGTGATTTTAAGTTAACACTCTATAAGAGTGTAATCACATATAAAGCACTCCAAGTCATTCCTTTTAGTCTATGTGGGACAAGTGTTTCTACACTTTCCACTCACAAGGTTGCTTTTTGCATGTGGGACCCACATCCCACTAAGGGTTTGCTTTTGAGAACAATTTCTCATTCACCCTTTTTATTCCCAATTTCCAACAATCCCCCACATGAATGAAAATTGTTTTAACTCTACGAGAGTGTTCAACTCTGAAACCTGCATAGGATAGGTAGGTATCACCCTTTGAACCTTCCCTTGTGAAAGTATACTTGCTTCACTAGCTGTCCAGTAGACACGATGTCTTTGAACTGTCCTGCTTTTTTATGTAAAGGACCCATATACTCCACACAGGAATCAATCATTTGTTCCGTTCTCGGTTGTGTTCGTTTTGGCCATGAACACCGACCTGGTTCTGCGAGAGTTTAGACAGAATTTAGCCCTCAAATTCTTCTTTGAAGCGGCCACTCTTCACTCTTACATAGGTGATTTCTTAAGTCTCGAGCAACTCAGTCGCTCTACTTAATTATCATTAAAGAAAATTGCCTTAAGTTTTGAGCAATCACATTAGCTCTACTTAAGCGTCAATTTTGCTATCCTTTTTCCCGTATATAGTCACTTTCAAGACATAGGAATGGGTTGAGGGTAATTCTCCCACAGTGACCTTATGAGTCTGTATGGTAGGTTGTCCCTTTGAACCTAGATCTTGGGATCTCCAGTCAACTAGGTTGGGTTTTCCTCTATACTCCTCATTGCTCTATGGGCTTTAGTCCCATTCCTTTCGTCAACTTCTCAACTCACTTTTGTTTAACCATTTGGTTAGCGGATCCGCATAATTATCCTTTGACTTTACATAGTCAATATAGATAATCACAGTTGAGAGTTATTATCTAATGGTATTATGTCTACGACATATATGTCTAGACTTACCATTTCACTTTATACTCTTCCAATCACACATTGATTATCACAATGTAAACAGATTGGTGGCACAAATTTCCCATTTTGGAATATCCTTTCAGAAATAGCTTAGCCATTCAGCCTTTTCTCCACATTTATCCAAAGCTATAAAGCTTTCATTGTGGATCTGACTATCACAGGATTTCCATGACACGGCTGCATCAGCAAGTGTAAATATATATCCACTTGTAGATTTCGAGTCTTTCATATCAGACTTTAGTTCGCATCACTATATCATTCCAGAATATCTGTGTATCTGGTATAGTGCGAATCAAAATTCCAAGTATATCATAAGTACTTCAGTACTCTCACCATTGCTTTCCAATGGGCAGCACTTGGATTACTCGTAAATCTATTCAATTTGCAAACCACATAGGCACTGTCTGTTATTGTACAACTCATTAAGTACATTAGACTGCCAATCATTTTAGAGTTTTTCTACTTGAGAAATACTCTATCTTCTGTTCTTAAACAGATGAAGATTATTGTCTAGATGCGTTCTAGCAACACTATAATCTTCATGTTGAATTCTTCAAGAATCTGGTCCACAAAGTATGACCGATCTAACGTAAGACCTTTTGACAATCTTTCATGTCAAGTCTTAAATTCAACATACACTTGGTAGACTTTATCATCACTACCAACAATCAATGGCATTTACATAATGACATAGTCATTTTCAGACGTTGATACATATATCACGTCATCCGTCTCACCATTAACAACATTGTCCATTTTGGGACTCCAAAAACCTTCAAGTCTTTATTATTCCTCGAGTTCATTATCCTCTCGATTTTACGAGCACGCAACTCGGGACAACTTGTTGTCTGTAGGTCACAAGCAGAATATCCAGACTGTCTATAGTCTTAAACTGTAAAGTCTGATCACTTCAGAAGCAGATCGTAAAGTCTGATCATCTTCAGATGCAGACCGTCAACTGACCCAGAACGTCTTAATACTCAGAACGTTCTACAGGTTCAGATTATTCTACAGTTTCAGACCGTCTACAGACTCAGACAGTCTACAATTCAGACAGTCTACAGATTCAGACAGTCTATAGATTCAGATAGTCTATAGTCTCAAACTGCCAACAGACTCAAACAGTAAAGTCTCAGACTGTCAACAAACTCAGACAGTCTATAGTCTCGGACTGTCTAATCTGATCTTTTGAGTCTACCTCATTTCCAAACGCATATAATCAACACACGTGCATTTTAGCATACTTTTCCCATCTGAACACATGTTCAATTTACATGGATTCAATACAAGAATCACAACCATAGTATGCATATGCAATTGCTAGTGCTATCATCTCAAGCCATGCAATTGCAACTACTTTATGTCACCGCAAAACCGCCACCGTCTTAGCCATAAGGCTGCCATCATCTCAACCACAAGGCAAAGTCCACCTTTGGTTTATGATGTGCACAGGCGTGTCTAGCTCGGTAACACAAATTTAGCACATAGATCACAAAGATCAACACGTGTGTCATTTCCATTTGGAGGTATCGAAAATACCATGGTTTTAAAGCATTCAACTTGTAACTAGCTTCTTTTGCAAGATACCCCCCACACTCGCAAGTGTCCGTAAGATAGTTTCCTATCTTTCCATTGAGTTCAAAACTCATAAGGGGTTTCATCCTCTTTCGAGGTACCTTCTCAAAGGTAATCTTGTCAAAAGAGCTTTTCCCCCCACATTTCGTGAGGCCCCTAATACATAGGGTCGTTGTGGATTGCATCCGCAACATAATGCTCAATAATTCACAATTCATAGCATATACACATGCATAGTGAGAACAAGCATACTTGAATAAATGCACACACATGCACAATACATGAACATCAAGTCAATCATGAAAACATTTCTCAAGACCATAACATTGGTCTTACAAGGAAATACACTCCAAAAACATTTCCAATCAGCATTCACTGAACACACATGTATCAAGCCAACAAAAACATGCTCAGAATGCACAAAGCAACTATCTACTAGTTTGAACAGAAACGTTGTTCACTTTGTTAAATCAGAAAAATAGATTTAATCATCCAAAAATTCTGATTTTTCACCACAAAGTAGATAAGATCTAGTTGAACAACTTTCAAGAAGGAACCGTCCTCAAAATCATTGAGTAAGAGTGTCAAAAACAAGCATCTATTTGACTGGAAAACTGTGTTGGTTTCAGATAAAACTCGGACACAAATGCTTGTCAAAAAGGTATCAAATCTCATCGTATGAATCTGAAATTTTAACACAAAGTAGCCCTACAAATGAGCTACAAAACTCATGAAGGTCATCAAACCAAATTCACAACAAAACAAGCTCAAAACGAGGCTACTTTGACTCGGGGTCAAAACCAGTTTTCTGGAAATAGTTTGAACTATATTCTGGAATTTAAACAAACTGTTGTCTAAAATAATCCAGAAAAATTCCAAATAAATATATGTTATATACAAGCATGAAAGAAACAACTTTCATCAAGATACTAACCTCAAATTCTCGGCGTACAACGCTAGAGAAAAACACAAAGCAGAATTGATCTCTGCTTTCTCCAACCCAGATCAGAATCGTTGAAGGCTGTTCTATTTAAAACACTTCCAAATCAACACAAGGAGATTAGCGACGTTACTATTAAGATTCTAAATTTCATATAATATGGTCAACATTATGGCCTTAAGGAAGTCACCCTCCTTCCATTCTGTCTCAACACCTCCACTTGGATATCTTACATCTGACTTTAGCCATTACTCCTTGGCAAAAAGCTTCCTCATGTCAGACGCTGCTCCTTAGGTGTTGTAAGACAAATCTCGATCATACCTTGGGTGTCCACCATCGTGACCTTCATCTAGGTCATCTTGGATTTCGAATCCCTCAACTAGAGGCATTCTAGACTTTCCTTTCACCTGGATTTTATGCACTTGACTACTTTCAGTCTTAAAATCCATCATTTCATATCAAAGGATTAACCATTTCAAAATCATGAAGGCAACCACTTTCAAAATCAAGGAACCGTCCGACAACAATTTCTTTGTTTCGGCATCCTCTGATTTGTGGTCTAACGATTCCCACAATCAAATCGATGTTTGCTTTACATCGTGCACATTGTTCAATCCACTTAAGACATTGATCCTTCACAGGATGTCTTAGTGTTACCAAGCTCCAATCACATTGATAGCTTACTTATCCATTTCTCAAATAGACCTCTTAGGAGTTTCCTCCATCAAGAATCTCGCAAAAATCATATTTCTCGGTAAAACAACACTCATGTTGCTACCTTTCTTACCTCCACCTTCTAGCGTATGATATTCTGAACTTATCTGGCCTTTTGCCATGAGGGGTTGAACCGCCAATGGGAACAGCAGAAGGTCCGGATCTTTGGTGTTGGTGTTGGAATCACCAGAAACTTCAATCACTTCTTCCCAGCAACAGCAACCTCTTCCTTCCCCAGCAAGATCAACGACGTTCTTCCAAGAAGCCACTTGAATTACCGAATCTGTTTTAAGGAAAACTGTGATTAGCACAGGCCTCGGTTTTACATATTATGTTTTCTTCTTAGCTTTGTAATTGATTCAATCTATTTGTATTTGGATCGTTCTATTGAAGTCTATTTGAATTGTATTTTATTAATCAGATTTGTGTATACCCTCCAACAATCTTAAAACAGATTCGGTAATTCAAGTGGCTTCTTAATATGCATAGATTTCGAGTTTTTGAGAGTGTTCAGCGTTGTTCATTGTTCAAGTTCGCCGAAAGCTTCGGAGATCTACTCTTCCTGGCTGTCAACCGTTGTATCCTGGGAGACAGACGTCCACATTGCCTCACGTGTGCTGGAGATTTCCTCATTGTGTACTGGAGGGGGACGAATCTGTTTTAAGGAAAACTGTGATTAGCACAGGCCTCGGTTTTTACTTGTTCTAGTATTTGAGTCAGTCTGTAATCACGTCTTTCTAGTGAAGTCCATCTGAATTTTACTTTTGCTCATTGTATTCGAGCTTTTTTTCCAACAAGCTTAAAACAGATTCGTGGTTCAATGGCTTCTGGAAAGGACGTGGTTGACATCTCAACTGAGGATGTGGTTGATGTTCATGGGAAGAGCGTTGTGGATGCTACTGGTGGCTCCAACACCAAAACTACAGAAGGTGTCCCTGCTACGGTCCATCAGTCTGGACCTTCTGCTGTCCCAGTTCTGGGTTCTACCCCACATGGAGAACGACCAGAAAAGTTCGATGGATCAAATTTCAAGCGCTGGCAACAGAAGATGTTGTTCTACCTGATGACGCTCGGCCTTGCAAGGTTCCTGACGGAAGATGCCCCTGCTGCTCCTACGTCTTCTGATGATCCAGAATATGATCGGCAAGCTGCCATTGCTGCTGATGCGTGGAAGCATTCTGACTTCCTATGTAGGAATTATGTCATGAATGGCTTACACGATTCACTGTACAATGTGTACTGTGATAAGCGAACAGCGAAAGAGCTGTGGGAATCGCTTGACCATAAGTATAAATCAGAGGATGCTGGCGCAAAGAAATTTGTGATTGGACGGTTCCTCGATTTTAAGATGGTTGATTCCAAGACTGTGATCAGTCAAGTGCAGGAAATCCAAGTGATTTTGCACGAGATTGCGGCTCATGGTATGAACCTGAGTGAATCCTTCCAGGTGGCTGCGATAATTGAGAAGCTGCCTTCTGGTTGGAAGGACTTCAAGAACTACCTAAAGCATAAGCGGAAGGAGATGAACCTTGAAGAACTGATTGTTAGGCTTCGCATTGAAGAAGACAACAAAAGTTCAGAACGTAAGTTGTTCGCACCTTCTGCTGCTAAGGCGAACGTTCTGGAGTTAAAGAAAGTCCACAAGGAAAAGAAGGTTGCCAAGCCGAGGCTAGCACCTAAAGGAGGCGTTTCCAAGAACAAGTTTTCTGGAAAATGCTTCAATTGTGGCAAGATGGGACATAAATCTGCAGAATGTAGACTTCCCAAAAAGAAGAATCAAGCCAATATGGTGAATGATATATCTAAGGATGTGTCAAACATGAACCTATCGGCTATGATTTCTGAGGTGAATTTGGTGGGATCCAACTCGAAAGAATGGTGGATTGACACCGGTGCCACGAGGCACGTATGTTCTAGTTTGGACCTATTCACCAAGTTTGAATCTGTTCATGGACAGAAGGTCTACATGGGAAATTCTGCAACGTCCAAGGTAGAAGGACAAGGAACTGTGCTTCTGAAGATGACCTCAGGGAAGGTGTTGACTCTACAGAATGTTCTGTATGTGCCAGAAATCCAGAAGAACCTAGTGTCTGGGTCTTTGCTGAATAAGCATGGGTTTCGCATGGTCTTTGAGTCTGACAAAGTGATCTTGTCAAAGTCTGGAATGTACGTGGGTAGGGGATATGTATCCGAAGGGCTTTTTAAGCTCAATGTTCTGCATATCATCAATAAAGAAGGAACGTCTTCTGTTTATTTGCTTGTGTCTTCCAATTTGTGGCATGGTAGACTTGGACATGCAAATAATAATGTCTTGCGTAGACTTATTGAATTGGAACATATACCCACATTCCATATTGATTCAGAACATAAGTGTGAGATTTGCGTTGAGGCAAAGCTAACGAGGTCATCGTTTCAAACAATTGAAAGAAAGACCGAGCCACTTGAATTGATACATAGCGATGTATGTGATTTGAAATTCGCACCATCGAGAGGTGGTAATAATTATTTTATTACCTTTATAGATGATAGCACGAAATATTACTATGTGTATTTGCTTAAAAGCAAAAGTGAAGCCATAGAGAAGTTTGTTCTCTATAAGAATGAGGTTGAAAATCAACTCAATCGGAAAATCAAAAGATTGAGAAGTGATAGAGGTGGAGAGTATGAAGCACCATTTGGTGAATTCTGTGCACAACATGGAATTGTGCATGAAATGACTGCACCTTACTCTCCTCAATCTAATGGTGTGGCAGAACGTAAGAATCGCACATTGAAAGAGATTGTTGGAATTTTAGAGTAAAATAAGGGTGAATGAGAAATTGTTCTCAAGAAAGAAACCCTTAGTGGGATGTGGGTCCCACATGTGAAAAGCAACCTTGTGAGTGGAAAGTGTAGAACCACTTGTCCCACATAGACTAAAAGGAAGGCTTTGGAGGAGTTTATATGTGATTACACTCCTATAGAGTGTTAACTTAAAATCACAAGTACTATGCCTCGCGCGCACGCGCAGGGGGGGTGCAAATCCGGTTCCCGTCGAACTTGAACTTGTGCGCGAGCGTGCGACCTGCGCACACGAATGCAACCCCGGAAAACTCCGAAAAGTGGGCTTAGTTATAAGTCACTTTTTACCTTCTTTCTATATTTTTATGTTCTGGATATGTTCAGAATGTGGGATTCGTCTGGATCTGGATATGTTCAGAATGTGGGATTCGTCTGGATCTGGAAATGTTCAGACTTTGTACAGTCTGAATGTGCGATCAGACTGTGTACAGTCTGTAGAACACCAGACTTAACGGTAAAGTCTGAAACCGCCAGATTTGGGTTAAATGATGGTTTTAATCCAATAATTCGTAACAGTTGGTAACGGCTGAATTAAAGCCGTATTATTAAGGTTGTAACGTTCGTATTAATCATCGTTAATGCTAGTAACGGTTGATTATTGACTGTGGTTAATTCCTAAACGGTAAATTGATTACCGAACGGTCTCCCACATTGTTTTATTATCTTCGATCATTCTTTTTGCCCGGGCTAGAAAGTTTGCATACGTTTTAGCATTTCTTCGAAAAAGCTCTGCATAGATTTCGAGTTTTTGAGAGTGTTCAGCATTGTTCGTTGTTCAAGTTCGCCGAAAGCTTCGGAGATCTACTCTTCCTGGCTGTCAACCGTTGTATCCTGGGAGACAGACGTCCACGCTGCCTCACGTGTACTGGAGATTTCCTCATTGTGTACTGGAGGGGGACGAATCTGTTTTAAGGAAAACTGTGATTAGCACAGGCCTCGGTTTTTACTTGTTCTAGTGGTTGAGTCTGTCTGTAATTACGTCTTTCTATTGAAGTCCATCTGAATTTTACTTTTGCTCATTGTATTCGAGCATTATTTCTAACAAGCTTAAAACAGATTCGTTGTTCAATGGCTTCTGGAAAGGACGTGGTTGACATCTCAACTGAGGATGTGGTTGATGTTCTTGGGAAGAGCGTTGTGGATGCTACTGGTGGCTCCAACACCAAAACTACAGAAGGTGTCCCTACTACGGTCCATCAGTCTGGACCTTCTGCTGTCCCAGTTCTGGGTTCTACCCCACATGGAGAACGACCAGAAAAGTTGGATGGATCAAATTTCAAGCGCTGGCAACAGAAGATGTTGTTCTACCTGACGACGCTCGGCCTTGCAAGGTTCCTGACGGAAGATGCCCCTGCTGCTCCTACGTCTTCTGATGATCCAGAATATGATCGGCAAGCTGCCATTGCTGCTGATGCGTGGAAGCATTCTGACTTCCTATGTAGGAATTATGTCATGAATGGCTTACACGATTCACTGTACAATGTGTACTGTGATAAGCGAACAGCGAAAGAGCTGTGGGAATCGCTTGACCATAAGTATAAATCAGAGGATGCTGGCGCAAAGAAATTTGTGGTCGGACGGTTCCTCGATTTTAAGATGGTTGATTCCAAGACTGTGATCAGTCAAGTGCAGGAAATCCAAGTGATTTTGCACGAGATTGCGGCTCAAGGTATGAACCTGAGTGAATCCTTCCAGGTGGCTGCGATAATTGAGAAGCTGCCTTCTGGTTGGAAGGACTTCAAGAACCACCTAAAGCATAAGCGGAAGGAGATGAACCTTGAAGAACTGATTGTTAGACTTCGCATTGAAGAAGACAACAAAAGTTCAGAACGTAAGTTGTTCGCACCTTCTGCTGCTAAGGCGAACGTTCTGGAGTTAAAGAAAGTCCACAAGGAAAAGAAGGTTGCCAAGCCGAGGCTAGCACCTAAAGGAGGCGTTTCCAAGAACAAGTTTTCTGGAAAATGCTTCAATTGTGGCAAGATGGGACATAAATCTGCAGAATGTAGACTTCCCAAAAAGAAGAATCAAGCCAAGAATATGTGCACAACATGGTTTAGAGTATACATGGAATTGTGCATTATTCCTTAATGCATTAAACCAAGAATATGTGCATTATTCCTTAACTATCACAATGTATACATATCGGAGGCACGGGTTTTTCCCATTTGGGAATATCCTCTAAGAAATGGCGTAGCCATTCAGCCTCTTCTCCACATTTATCCAAAGCGATAAACTCTTATTCCATTGTAGATCTGGCTATCAAAGTCTGTTTAGAGGATTTCCAAGACACAGCTGCACCAGCAAGTGTGAATATATATCCACTTGTAGAATTCGAGTCTTTAACATCAGATATCCAGTTCGCATCACTATATCCTTCCAGAATAGAAGGATACCTCATATAGTGCAAACCATAATTCCGAGTATACCGTAAGTACCTTAGTACTCTGACTATTGCTTTCCAATGGTCAGCACTCGGATTGCTCGTAAATCTACTTAATTTGCTAACTGCATAGACAATGTCTGGTCTTGTACAACTCATTAAGTACATCAGACTGCCTATTACTCTAGAGTATTCTACTTGAGAAATACCCTCTCCTCTGTTCTTAAACAGATGAAGGTTATTGTCTAGTGGTGTTCTAGCAATACCAGAATCATTCGTGTTGAATTTTTCAAGAATCTTGTCCACATAGTGTGACTGGTCTAAGACTAGACCTTCTGACATTCTTGTGATCTTTATTCCTAGAATCACATCAGCATGTCCCAAATCTTTCATATCGAATCTTGAATTCAACATTCTCTTGGTAGATTTGACAATCTCATTGTCACTACCCACAATTAGAATGTCATCAACGTAAAGACATAGAATGACATAACCATCTTCTGTCTCTTTAACGTAGACACACTTATCAGATTCATTAATCTTGAATCCATTGGTAATCATTGTATTATCAAACTTCTCATGCCACTGCTTTGGCGCTTGTTTCAGACCATACAATGATTTTACCAATCTACAGACTTTCCTTTCTTGTCCTGGAACTATCAGACCCTCGGGTTGTTCCATATAGATTTCTTCATCTAAATCACCATTTAGGAAAGCTGTTTTCACATCCATTTGATGTACTTCTAGATTTCGCAATGCAGCAATCGCAAGTATCATCCTTATGGAGTTTATTCTCGTCACGGGAGAATAAGTATCAAAGTAATCTAAGCCTTCTCTTTGCTTGTATCCTTTGATTACAAGTCTGGCTTTATACTTATCAATTGAACCATCAGCGTTCATCTTCCTTTTAAAGATCCATTTGGACCTCAAAGGTTTACATCCAGAAGGAAGTTCTACTAACTCCCAAGTATGATTCTGCATAATAGAATCAACTTCACTTTTGATCGCTTCTTTCCAAAGCAGACCTTCTGAAGAAGTCACAGCTTCTGTATAATTGAGTGGTTCTTTTTCTAACAAATAAGTCAGAAAATCATCTCCAAATGATTTTTCCACTCTCACCCTCTTGCTACGTCTCGGTTCTAGTTCATGATCTGAATCATGACTTTCGTGATCCGAGTCATACACACCTTCTATACTTTTAGAAGAACTTGATCCAACTTTGGATTTACATGGAAACACGTTTTCAAAGAAAGACGCATTCCTAGATTCCATGATCATATTCTTGTGTATATCTGGGATTTTAGATTCATACACAAGAAATCGATATGCACTACTGTTTTGTGCATAACCAATAAAGATACAATCCACCGTTTTAGGACCTATCTTTACCTTCTTTGGTGTTGGCACAGCTACTTTAGCAAGACACCCCCACACTCGCAAGTATTCATAGGAAGGTCTTCTACCTTTCCATAACTCATAAGGGGTTTTATCCTCTTTCTTTCGAGGTACCTTATTCAGAAGGTAATTACCCGATAAAATAGCTTCTCCCCACATGTTCTGGGGTAGACCAGAACTTAGTAACATCGCATTCATCATCTCTTTCAATGTGCGATTCTTACGTTCTGCCACACCATTAGATTGAGGAGAGTAAGGTGCAGTCATTTCATGCACAATTCCATGTTGTGCACAGAATTCACCAAATGGTGCTTCATACTCTCCACCTCTATCACTTCTCAATCTTTTGATTTTCCGATTGAGTTGATTTTCAACCTCATTCTTATAGAGAACAAACTTCTCTATGGCTTCACTTTTGCTTTTAAGCAAATACACATAGCAATATTTCGTGCTATCATCTATAAAGGTAATAAAATAATTATTACCGCCCCTCGATGGTGCGAATTTCAAATCACATACATCGCTATGTATCAATTCAAGTGGCTCGGTCTTTCTTTCAATTGTTTGAAACGATGACCTCGTTAGCTTTGCCTCAACGCAAATCTCACACTTATGTTCTGAATCAATATGGAATGTGGGTATATGTTCCAATTCAATAAGTCTACGCAAGACATTATTATTTGCATGTCCAAGTCTACCATGCCACAAATTGGAAGACACAAGCAAATAAACAGAAGACGTTCCTTCTTTATTGATGATATTCAGAACATTGAGCTTAAAAAGCCCTTCGGATACATATCCCCTACCCACGTACATTCCAGACTTTGACAAGATCACTTTGTCAGACTCAAAGACCATGCGAAACCCATGCTTATGCAGCAAAGACCCAGACACTAGGTTCTTCTGGATTTCTGGCACATACAGAACATTCTGTAGAGTCAACACCTTCCCTGAGGTCATCTTCAGAAACACAGTCCCTTGTCCTTCTACCTTGGACGTTGCAGAATTTCCCATGTAGACCTTCTGTCCATGAACAGATTCAAACTTGGTGAATAGGTCCAAACTAGAACATACGTGCCTCGTGGCACCGGTGTCAATCCACCATTCTTTCGAGTTGGATCCCACCAAATTCACCTCAGAAATCATAGCCGATAGGTTCATGTTCGACACATCCTTAGATATATCATTCACCATATTGGCTTGATTCTTCTTTTTGGGAAGTCTACATTCTGCAGATTTATGTCCCATCTTGCCACAATTGAAGCATTTTCCAGAAAACTTGTTCTTGGAAACGCCTCCTTTAGGTGCTAGCCTCGGCTTGGCAACCTTCTTTTCCTTGTGGACTTTCTTTAACTCCAGAACGTTCGCCTTAGCAGCAGAAGGTGCGAACAACTTACGTTCTGAACTTTTGTTGTCTTCTTCAATGCGAAGTCTAACAATCAGTTCTTCAAGGTTCATCTCCTTCCGCTTATGCTTTAGGTAGTTCTTGAAGTCCTTCCAACCAGAAGGCAGCTTCTCAATTATCGCAGCCACCTGGAAGGATTCACTCAGGTTCATACCTTGAGCCGCAATCTCGTGCAAAATCACTTGGATTTCCTGCACTTGACTGATCACAGTCTTGGAATCAACCATCTTAAAATCGAGGAACCGTCCGACCACAAATTTCTTTGCGCCAGCATCCTCTGATTTATACTTATGGTCAAGCGATTCCCACAGCTCTTTCGCTGTTCGCTTATCACAGTACACATTGTACAGTGAATCGTGTAAGCTATTCATGACATAATTCCTACATAGGAAGTCAGAATGCTTCCACGCATCAGCAGCAATGGCAGCTTGCCGATCATATTCTGGATCATCAGAAGACGTAGGAGCGGCAGGGGCATCTTCCGTCAGGAACCTTGCAAGGCCGAGCGTCGTCAGGTAGAATAGCATCTTCTGTTGCCAGCGCTTGAAATTTGATCCGTCGAACTTTTCTGGTCGCTCTCCATGTGGAGTAGAATTCAGAACTGGGACAGCAGAAGGTCCAGACTGATGGACCGTAGCATGGACACCTTCTGTAGTTTTGGTGTTGGAGCCACCAGTAGCATCCACAACGCTCTTCCCACGAACATCAACCAGATCCTCTGTTGAGATGTCAACCACGTCCTTTCCAGAAGCCATTGAACCTCGAGTCTGTTTTAAGTTAAAATCACAAGTACTATGCCTCGCGCGCACGCGCAGGGGGGGTGCAAATCCGGTTCCCGTCGAACCTGAACTTGTGCGCGAGCGTGCGACCTGCGCACACGAATGCAACCCCGGAAAACTCCGAAAAGTGGGCTTAGTTATAAGTCAATTTTTACCTTCTTTCTATATTTTTATGTTCTGGATATGTTCAGAATGTGGGATTCGTCTGGATCTGGATATGTTCAGAATGTGGGATTCGTCTGGATCTGGAAATGTTCAGACTTTGTACAGTCTGAATGTGCGATCAGACTGTGTACAGTCTGTAGAACACCAGACTTAACGGTAAAGTCTGAAACCGCCAGATTTGGGTTAAATGATGGTTTTAATCCAATAATTCGTAACAGTTGGTAACGGCTGAATTAAAGCCGTATTATTAAGGTTGTAACGTTCGTATTAATCATCGTTAATGCTAGTAACGGTTGATTAATGACTGTGGTTAATTCCTAAACGGTAAATTGATTACCGAACGGTCTCCCACATTGTTTTATTATCTTCGATCATTCTTTTTGCCCGGGCTAGAAAGTTTGCATACGTTTTTTAGCATTTCTTCAAAAAAGCTCTGCATAGATTTCGAGTTTTTGAGAGTGTTCAGCGTTGTTCGTTGTTCAAGTTCGCCGAAAGCTTCGAAGATCTACACTTCCTGGCTGTCAACCGTTGTATCCTAGGAGACAGACGTCCACGCTGCCTCACGTGTACTGGAGATTTCCTCATTGTGTACTGGAGGGGGACGAATCTGTTTTAAGGAAAACTGTGATTAGCACAGGCCTCGGTTTTTACTTGTTCTAGTGGTTGAGTCTGTCTGTAATTACATCTTTCTATTGAAGTCCATCTGAATTTTACTTTTGCTCATTGTATTCGAGCATTATTTCTAACACGAATTGCAGAAGAAATTGCAAGGGGCAAGAAAGAAAAGAACGAAAAAAGAAAAAGAGGAGGACGGGGCGCAGCAGAGCAGAGAAAGCAAGGAAAGCAGAGAAAGGAGGTGACAGGTGAAAGAAAATCGGGTCAGAAGAGAGGACTGCGGTAGCCACCCTTCTTCCTCCACTAATTTTCTTTCTTTTCTCTTTTTGTTACCCCAAAAATCCCCAAAATGTAATAATTACGATAATGATAACTATGCCGCTATTTTTTTTGTAATTTTTATGTGAATTTCAACGTGGTCCAAGCCCTACATGATATTTGTAATTTTTAAGAATAATAAATTTCTTTTTTAGGACATATGCCACTACATTTATGTTATAATGAAATTAATATTTTTAGATTGAATTATTTAGCTATCAATAAATTTTATTTTTTAATAAAGTTGTTTACATTATGTCTTTTAATATTGTTACCAAAATCTAAAATTAAGAAAGTTCCAAAAATCAATTTTTAATGTTTCGATAAATAAAAATAAAAAAATATAAATTAATTACTCAAATGGGCTTTTCAAACGTGTTTTCTACCAAACAACATTTCTCTTAAAGTTACTTTTCAAAGCAAAACTTACCAAACACTCTTTGCATTTCTACTAAAGCCCATTTGCAGAAATCTTAGCATTTCCCCCAAAGTTCATTTGTAAAGTTGAACCAAACGCACCCGAAGTCCAATGCCAACTGGCAGTGTAGTCTTTCCGAGCTAGCCAATGGTTAGCTTTTTCCGGGTTAGCCAATGGCAGTGTAATTATAACATGGTTACGTTAAGGCATATATCCAACGGTTAGCATTTCTCACTCGATTTTCTTTTTGTCAATCCTAGAGCGGCTGACGATTCATAATGCACAACCCCTCACATGTTGGCAATGGATTGTTGCCAGCGGCATCATCGGTTTCCTATCAATTTAATGAATACTATAGCAATCCCCCCATATCAACAACGAAGGTCCCACCCGGATTTCTTTGTTGACTTTTGGATAGGACATTTGTATGGCTTACATTAAAAGAAAGTAAAAAAAAAAAGTTCTAAGGTATAAAGAATTATAAAGTTGGAGAATATAAACGAAGGAACAAAACTGTAAATGAAAGAGTCACGGTATCAAAGGTTGATTGGTCGCTATTACAAGAGTTCACTATCGATGTTTCTATCCCACCTAACAGCAGTTACGTACAAATATTTATAACACTAACTACAGTTGAAGCTACATGCAAGTTATCGTCATCCAAAACAAAGTTAGAACTTCCAAGATCGCTGACATAGTCAAACGTCACTTGCTATTGGAGTCGATACAACATTATTGCTTTTTTAACTCGAACGCTTTAGCCAAAGAACTGAAGTAGGTCTTCCTTGGTAATCTCCTACTTGTCCCTTTTTAATGACTTTACTGATAAGCTGTCGATTTCATCGAGGCATTCTTCAAGTCAATTGCCTCGATGATCATCCGGACCAAGCCCTAGTATAAGCAATTGAGTTCGCCACTCATCAGTAATACTGGTTGGCTATTTTCTAGTGTGAACGCTTCACAGAGAGACAGGGTTCCTGGCTCCTAAACTATGCCTTCGCAAAAACTTTTTGGTACCCAATCACCATCCTTCCATCAGAGGCATTAAGCCAAAGACAAGGACGTTGTTCTAATCTCTCGGCCTAAAACAGGAGCCACTTACTAGCTAAAGGTATGAACAAATCTCGATACAAACTCTACACAAGCTGAAGAACAGACAACAAAACTCAAGAAGAAGAAGATGAAGAGCAAGAGTAAGAAGATACTCTGGAGAAGATGATGAATAACACGCTTTCCATTTCCTCTTCAGCTCAGTATCAACAATTCATCTGGGAACGATGATTATCCAATTACACAATGAAGACTATACCACGCACTAAAAGTTGTTACAGCTGGACTTATAACAATTCAACAAACTAATAGAAAACTAAGTTGAATTACAACACGTGCATAACACGTGTTAAGCAAGCCTCACTTCAATACATCTTCTGCCTTGTAGTCAAAATACTATACTCAATCAACTTCAATCTTCACACTTTAATCATTCGCACTAAACCATTCTTCACTTCCTTCGCTTTATTAAGCTCCTCCTCCTCCTCTGTTTTAGCTTCCCCTGCTTCGACTGTCCTTATAGTCTCAACAAAAGGCCTCGGTGTTTTCGACTTAAATTCTTGCTCGCTTCCTTTCCGCACGAACTTGTCCTTTTCTGACAAACCCAGAACCAAGGTGTTATCCACATCTGCACGCTTGCTGGATCCATCAAGCGATGGAACTGCTACTTTCCGGACCTCAAAAAGGGGGAAAAATAAGAACTAGAAGAAAAATCAAAGCCAATCAAGTATTCAATTGAATTTATGACAGTGACTCAATTAGCATATTTCATCCAGGGAATCCCCCAAAGAAACGTGAATCCTGCCGAGATTGATTAAGGCGCGTGTGGAAGAAGTCAATAGATATAATTTTCATGAACAAGGTACATTTAGAAATACTATATCTTAACCATTAAATTATATGCATCTCATATGAGGCTCGCAAGGTCTCGTGTGATTGGGAGATATATCACATCTATAAAGCAGTGAAAAGAGATATGTGAATCCTTGAGTGTTTCGTACTGGAACCTTTATGGGAATGGGAGAAGTTGAGCAGGAGGCCATTGATGAGTTGATTGCTTCACTGCCCCAAGGTAAAGTACTAGTTTACCCTTCTTGCCTTTTCCAGAACTTTTGGTGCCCAACCTTCGTGCTTCCTAATGTGGTCGCGTTCCAAAGGCACTTCAAGGCCAAAGGCAAAGACATTGTTGTAGCCTCTGGCCCCAAATCGGGGACCACCTGGTTGATGGCCATAGTATTCACCATCGTCAATCGCTTCCGCTTCAATTCCTCAAACACACCTTTGCTCACTTCAAGCCCACATGAACTCATCCCTCGCTTCGAGTTTGACTTTGAGCATAACCCGAGATTCGATCTTGATGACATGAAAGAACCAAGGCTCTTCTCCACGCACCTCCCTTATCTGAGTTTGCCAGAGTGCGTCAAGCAGTCAAACTGCAGGATCATTTACATTTGTCGGAACCCATTGGATACTGTGGTTTCCTCTTGGCACTTCTTCCTTGAGATGGCGCGATCGGAGAAGCAGCCGGAGTGGTCCTTCGAAGAGCATTTCGAGACATATTGCCAAGGTAAAATCTCGTTCGGGCCCTTTTGGGAGCACATGATGGGGTACTTTAAAGAGAGCTTGGAGAGGCCACACATGGTGATGTTCCTCAAGTATGAGGACTTGAAGGAAGATATTGGAGGGCAGCTGAAGAAGGTGGCCGAGTTTGTGGGGCTTCCTTTCACTAAGGAGGAAGAGGAGGGAGGTATGATTGAAGAGATAGCCAAATTGTGTAGCTTGAAGACCCTCAAGGACCTGGAGGTCAACAAATCCGGCAAATTGCCCGGTAAAATCATCGAGAAGAGAATTTTCTTTAGGGAAGGCAAGGTGGGTAGTTGGGTTAACTATCTCACTCCGTCCATGGTGGATCGCCTAAATAGTATCATGCAAGAGAATTTGAGCCCTTTTGGGTTGGAGTTTAAGTGATTTCGAGTGTTAATTACTTGCAGTTTCGCTATGTGCATCATTAGTAATAAAGATGAATTTGCACTCCTCCTTATTGGTGCAGCATAAAGAACTCAGGGAATTGTGAATTCTCTGTCGCCAGAGACCAAACAACCGCTTGATGCTGATTAGGTGTAAGGAAAGAAAATGGAATTTCCGGTACTGTAAACTACTACAATCCCACACTTGATATTAGTGAAGGAGATCACAATCTGCCGTATGACTCATTCAGTAGCACGCCGAAATAGAGTCTCGACCTCATCAATAGAATTATCAAACATTTACACTACTCGCGCAAACTCTTAAAAAGCACGCACCACCATGTACTCGACACAGCAAAAGAACCAACCAAACCCCCAGGGCCCACTACGTACCTGAAACGTTATATGGCGCCCAAGTACTACATTTTCCATGAGCTAATGACGCTTATTCTGATATTATTTTTATCAAAAACATCCTGCAAACAATAACAAGCAGCATGAGCGACAAAACAAATCAAACCTATTCTGGTTTACCATAAACTTTATATGGCAAATCATGTTCCCATGTCTACAGCTCTTGAGTTACAGGGCTCTAGATATTAATTTTTCCAACCAATAGCAAGAGCAAAAGATAATCCAGCTTTGTTAATCCGGGTCAAATTTTGTTTTTTCTAATATAATGATCCGTCGAGCACGGAGTATAAATTTTGAAATTTGAGGATTAGAAAGAGAGACTAAGTCTATGATACGAAAGAATTGGTATGAAAATAACTAAAGAATCAACGAACAAGTGGAAGTTCGATTTGATAAGGACCACCAGACCACAGAACTTGCCCACGTTTTATGCATGTCTGAGATTTGCTTAGAGTCTACCACAAGGCCATCCACACGCCAACTGTGTAGTCCCTTCCAAATATACAAAAGTCCATTGCCAACTGGCCAAGTAGTCGTTCTGAGATGTGATGTACAAAATGCGGACCCAATAGCGCCAATTCCAATATTGGCGACATCTGAGACCCATGAAAAAATCAATTGAGTTGGGGCAACCACGCCCAATTGTCCTTTCTATCAATAATGATACGTTTGTGTTTCAATTTTGTGGCCCAAGATTGAGAAAAAAAGATATCATAGCTATCAAAGATCTAAGCACGGAGCAAGATGCGGATTTATTAGCTGGGTTTACGCAAAAGTCACTCAATCGCCAAAAATCACTCGGTCACCCTCGCTAGGACAAAAAGAAAAATCAGTGCTTCCAATTTGTATGCTTGTTTCGATTCTTACTCAAACATCAATGGCACACGAGCAACCTTCTTCGAGGTCCACCATCGGAGGTAGTGAAGAAGATCACCAGGGGGCCATTGTCGAACTAATTGCTTCCCTTCCCCAAAGGAAAGGCGTTGTTCGTCCTTTCCAGTCCCTCTACCAAAACTTTTGGTGCGCCGCCTTCGTGCTTCACAACATGATCGCGTTCCAACGGCACTTCCAAGCCAAGCACAGGGACATTATCCTAGCCTCTCAGCCCAAATCAGGGACCACCTGGCTAAAGGCCCTAGTATTTTCCATTGTTAATCGCTCCCACTTCGACATCTCCAACACTCCCTTGCTTACCTTGAATCCCCATGAACTTGTCCCTTTCTTTGAGTTCCAGCTGTATGGAAGCAACCCAAGGCCAGACCTTGACGGCCTAGCAGAGCCAAGGATCTTCGCAACGCACATCCCTTACCCGTCCTTGCCGGAGAGCATCAAGCAGTCGAATTGCCGAATCATTTACATCTGCCGAAATCCATTGGACACCGTGGTTTCCTCTTGGCACTTCTTGCTTGAGATGGTGCGGTCGGAGAACCAGTCAGAGTGGTCCTTGGACGAGCATTTTGAGACCTATTGCCAAGGCACAATCGCATTCGGGCCCTTTTGGGAGCACGTTGTAGGGTATTGGAAGGAGAGCTTGGTGAGGCCATACAAGGTGTTGTTCCTTAAGTATGAAGACATGAAGGAAGATATTAGAGGACACGTAAAGAAGGTAGCTGAGTTTGTAGGGCTTCCCTTCACTGAGGAGGAAGAGGAGGCAGGTGTGATTGAAGAGATAGCCAAAACGTGTAGCTTAAAAACCCTCAAGAATCTGGAGGTCAACAAAGCTGGCAAAATAGACTTGACGATAGAGTTCGAGAAAAAAAGCTTTTTCAGGAAAGGTGAGGTGGGGGATTGGGTTAACCATCTCAATCCGTCCATGGTGGATCGTATCAATAGCATCGTGCAAGAGAAAATTAGCCCATTCGGATTACAGTTCAAAACACGCTGATTGTTAATTACTTCCGCTTTCTCTCTGTGTGTCACTAGAAATAAATGAAATTAATAATCAATGGTTCTGTAGTCCTCCTTGTTGGTCTAGTATGTGTTCTAGCTCGGATAACACGATGACTTTTGACTCATCATTCTCTGATGCATCAAAACCTAATGATTAAATTTAAGAAAACATTGGTCTCAATAGAATTATCTTTATCCTCATAATGATCCAATGATCGTGAATATTTAAAGACTTGATCTAACTATAAACTTGTCACACAATTCTTAACACCCTAAAAATAGGTTCGGTCAAGGCAGATTTCATGGAATTATTCACATAAATTGGACAATGAATGAATAAGTCTTTGCCATAAATAAACACGTAATTATAACATGGTTACGTTAAGGCATATATCCAACCTCGATTTTCTTTTTGTCAATCCTAGAGCGGCTGACGATTCATAATGCACAACCCCTCACATGTTGGCAATGGATTGTTGCCAGCGGCATCATCGGTTTCCTATCAATTTAATTAACACTATAGCAATCCCCCCATATCAACAACGAAGGTCCCACCCGGATTTCATTGTTGACTTTTGGATAGGAAATTTGTATGGCTTACATTAAAAGAAAGTAAAAAAAAAATTCTAAGATATAAAGAATTATAAAGTTAGAGAATACAAACGAATGATCTTAAAACTGTAAAGAAAAGTGTCATGGTATCAATGGTTGATTGGTCGCCATTACAAGACTTCACCATCGATGTTTCTTTCCCACCTAACAGCAATTACATACAAATATTTATCACACTAGCTAGTTGAAGCTACATGCAAGTTATCGTCATCCAAAACAAAGCTAGAACTTCCGAGATCGCTGACATAATCAAACATCACTTGTATTGGAGTCGATACAACATCATTGTCTTTTAACTCAAACGCTTTTGCAAAAGAACCGAAGTAGCGGATTAGTGGTGAGCTTTGTCGACTAGCAACGGTCTTCCTTGGTAATTTCCTCCTTGTCCGTTTTTAATGACTTGACTGATAAGCCGTCGATTTCTTTGAGGAATTCTTCAAGTCAATTGCCTCGATGATCATCCGGACTAAGCCATACTATAAACAGTTGAGTTCGCCACTCATCAGTAATAGTGGTTGGCTGATTTCTAGTGTGAACACTTCACAAAGAGACAGGGTTTTTGGCTCCTAAACTATGCCTTCACAATAACTTTTTGGTACCCAATCACCATCCTTCCAACAGAGGCATTTGAAAGCCAAAGACAAGGACGTTGTTCTAATCTCTCGGCCTAAAACAGGAGCCACTTAGCTAAAGGCCCCGGGGTTTTCGACTTCAATCTTGCTCACTTCCTGTCCCCACGAACTTGTCCTTTTCTGACAAACCCACCCAGAACCAAGGTGTTATCCGCATCTGCACGCTTGCTGGATCCATCAAGCAATCGAACTGCCGCTTTCCGGACCTCATAAAGAGGGGATAATAACAAGTAGAAGAAAAATCAAACCCAATCAAATATTCAATTGAATGTATGGCAGTGACTCTGTTAGCACGCTAACGAAACTCCAAGGGGTCCCCTAAAGAAACGTGAATCCTACCGAGATTGATTAAGGCTTGTGCACAAAAAGTCAATAGACAATTTTCATGAACACAATACATTTGGAAATTCTATATCTCAATCATTAAATTATATGCATCTCATATAAGGCTCCCAAGGTCGTTTTTCACGTGTGATTGGGGGATACATGACATCTATAAAGCAGCGAAAAAAGAAATATGAATCCTTGAGTGTTTCATACTGGAACCTTCATGGCAATGGGAGAAGTTGAGCAAGAGGCCATTGATGAGTTGATTGCTTCACTGCCTCAAGGTAAAGTAGTAGGTTACACTTGTTGCCTTTACCAGAACTTTTGGTGCCCAACCTTCGTGCTTCCTAATGTGGTCGCGTTCCAAAGGCACTTCAAGGCCAAAGGCAAAGACATTGTTGTAGCCTCTGACCCCAAATCGGGGACCACCTGGTTGATGGCCATAGTATTCACCATCGTCAATCGCTTCTGCTTCAATTCCTCAAACACACCTTTGCTCACTTCAAGCCCACATGAACTCGTCCCTCGCTTCGAGTTTGACTTTGAGCATAACCCGAGATTCGAACTTGATGACATGGAGGAACCAAGGCTTTTCTCCACGCACCTCCCTTATCTGAGTTTGCCAGAGTGCGTCAAGCAGTCAAATTGCAGGATCATTTACATTTGCCGGAACCCATTGGATACTGTGGTTTCCTCTTGGCACTTCTTCCTCGTGGTGGCGCAATCCGAGAAGCAGCCAGAGTGGTCCTTTGAAGAGCATTTCGAGAGCTATTGCCAAGGTAAAATCCCGTTCGGGCCCTTTTGGGAGCACATGACGGGGTACTGGAAAGAGAGCTTGGAGAGGCCACACATGGTGATGTTCCTCAAGTATGAGGACTTGAAGGAAGATATTGGAGGGCAGCTGAAGAAGGTGGCCGAGTTTGTGGGGCTTCCCTTTACTAAGGAGGAAGAGGAGGCAGGTATGATTGAAGAGATAGCCAAATTGTGTAGCTTGAAGACCCTCAAGGACCTGGAGGTCAACAAATCTGGCAAATTGCCCGGTAAAATCATTGAGAAGAGAATATTCTTTAGGGAAGGCAAGGTGGGTAGTTGGGTTAACTATCTCACTCCGTCCATGGTGGATCGCCTAAATAGTATCATGCAAGAGAATTTGAGCCCTTTTGGGTTGGAGTTTAAGTGATTTTAAGTGTTAATTACTTGCAGTTTCGTTATGTGCATCATTAGTAATAAAGATGAATTTGCACTCCTCCTTATTGGTGCAGTATAAAGAACTCAGGGAATTGTGAATTCTCTGTCGCCAGAGACCAAACAACCGCTTGATGCTGATTAGGTGTAAGGAAAGAAAATGGAATTTCCGGTTGCCGCGATAGACTAAATTTGATACTATAAACTACTACAATCCCACACTTGATATTAGTGAAGGAGATCACAATCTGCCGTATGACTCATTCAGTAGCACGCCGAAATAGAGTCTCGACCTCATCAATAGAATTATCAAACATTTACACTACTCGCGCAAACTCTTAAAAAGCACGCACCACCATGTACTCGACACAGCAAAAGAACCAACCAAACCCCCAGGGCCCACTACGTACCTGAAACGTTATATGGCGCCCAAGTACTACATTTTCCATGAGCTAATGATGCTTATTCTGATATTATTTTTATCAAAAACATCCTGCAAACAATAACAAGCAGCATGAGCGACAAAACAAATCAAACCTATTCTGGTTTACCATAAACTTTATATGGCAAACCATGTTCCCATGTCTACAGCTCTTGAGTTACAGGGCTCTAGATATTAATTTTTCCAACCAATAGCAAGAGCAAAAGATAATCCAGCTTTGTTAATCCGGGTCAAATTTTGTTTTTTCTAATATAATGATCCGTCGAGCACGGAGTATAAATTTTGAAATTTGAGGATTAGAAAGAGAGACTAAGTCTATGATACGAAAGAATTGGTATGAAAATAACTAAAGAATCAACGAACAAGTGGAAGTTCGATTTGATAAGGACCACCAGACCACAGAACTTGCCCACGTTTTATGCATGTCTGAGATTTGCTTAGAGTCTACCACAAGGCCATCCACACGCCAACTGTGTAGTCCCTTCCAAATATACAAAAGTCCATTGCCAACTGGCCGTGTAGTCGTTCTGAGATGTGATGTACAAAATGCGGACCCAATAGCGCCAATTCCAATATTGGCGACATCTGAGACCCATGAAAAAATCAATTGAGTTGGGGCAACCACGCCCAATTGTCCTTTCTATCAATAATGATACGTTTGTGTTTCAATTTTGTGGCCCAAGATTGAGAAAAAAAGATATCATAGCTATCAAAGATCTAAGCACGGAGCAAGATGCGGATTTATTAGCTGGGTTTACGCAAAAGTCACTCAATCACCAAAAATCACTCGGTCACCCTCGCTAGGACAAAAAGAAAAATCAGTGCTTCCAATTTGTATGCTTGTTTCGATTCTTACTCAAACATCAATGGCACACGAGCAACCTTCTTCGAGGTCCACCATCGGAGGTAGTGAAGAAGATGACCAGGGGGCCATTGTCGAACTAATTGCTTCCCTTCCCCAAAGGAAAGGCGTTGTTCGTCCTTTCCAGTCCCTCTACCAAAACTTTTGGTGCGCCGCCTTCGTGCTTCGCAACGTGATCACGTTCCAACGGCACTTCCAAGCCAAGCACAGGGACATTATCCTAGCCTCTCAGCCCAAATCAGGGACCACCTGGCTAAAGGCCCTCGTATTTTCCATTGTTAATCGCTCCCACTTCGACATCTCCAACACGCCCTTGCTTACCTTGAATCCCCCTGAACTTGTCCCTTTCTTTGAGTTCCAGCTGTATGGAAGCAACCCAAGGCCAGACCTTGATGGCCTAGCAGAGCCAAGGATCTTCGCAACGCACATCCCTTACCCGTCCTTGCCGGAGAGCGTCAAATAATCGGACTGTCGAATCATTTACATATGTTGAAACCCATTAGACACTGTGGTTTCCTCTTGGCACTTCTTGCTCGGGCTGGTGTGGTCGGAGAACCAGCCGGAGTGGTCCTTGGAGGAGCATTTCAAGACCTATTGCCAAGGCACAATTGCATTCGAGTCCTTTTGGGAGCACATCGTAGGGTATTGGAAGGAGAGCTTGGTGAGGCCATACAAGGTGATGTTCCTAAAGTATGAAAGCATGAAGGAAGATATTAGAGGACATGTAAAGAAGGTAGCCGAGTTTCTAGGGCTTCCCTTCACTAAGGAGGAAGAGGAGGAAGGTGTGATTGAAGAGATAGCCAAAACATGTAGCTTAAAGACCCTCAAGAACCTAGAGGTCAACAAATCTAGCAAAGTAGCCTTGACAATAGAGTTCAAGAAGAAAAGCTTTTTTCAGGAAAGGCGAGGTGGGGGATTGGGTTAACCATCTCACTCCTTCCATGGTGGATCATATCGATAGCATTGTGCAAGAGACAATTGGCCTCTTTTGATTACAGTTGAAAATACTCTGATTGTTAATTACTTTTGCTTTCTCTATGTGTGTCACTAGAAATAAACGAAAATTAATAATCAATGGTTATGCAGTCCTCCTTGTTGATCTAGTATAGAGAATTCAAGACTACAAAAAACGGAATGAGTGTTTGGTACTGGTCAGGTGTAAAGGAGAGGAAAAGAGAATTATTAGTAGTACCGGGAGAATACATTTGATATTGTAAAGCATTACAATCTTATAAGAGTTGCATGTTTTGTCAATTAGAGATCATGTATTTATAAATTTATTGTTAATTCATTAATTTCCCAAAAAGTAATTCAAAATTAGTCATAGTCACGTTGATTCTCGTAATAGAAATACTAATCCGTCTTTCTTTTTTCCCCTTAATGTTGGATTAATTCATTTTCTCCTAAATCATAAGCAAAGGATCAAAAATTTCCCCTTATTTCACTTTAGATCTAAAGATTATTGAGCTCCCTCGTTTAATGAATGGAGATGCCACTTCAATGAAAAAAAGTAGTGATTGCATGTTGTTGCTTGGCAATTTCATTTAATAACGACAAGGCATCCACATCATGATGATTTACATTTGCACATCAACCTCATATACGATTCCACAACATGTGCATCGTTGGAAAATTAAACAAATCATTAGAGATAATGAACCACAAATGTCATAATTTTTGTTTGGCGCTTACTTAAACGTCACAACAATTTTTTCAAACGCTAAAAACATTCAATAGGGTGCTATAATTTTCAATCCTTTACTTAAGTGTGAAACTTAAAAAAAAAATTCACCCAAATGTTGAAAGTTCAACATCGCAAGCACTTGTGATGAATATTTGTAAAACTTTTTAGCACTGAAGCAATCGATTAAAAAGATAAATGACACTTAAATAATTAGAAAAAAAATCATGGCATTTAAGTTAATGTCATACAAAAGTTATGAAACTCAAATAATTGAAAAAAAAATTATAGCACTCACGCGAATGCCTACAAGGTGTTCTTTTCTCAAATTATTGCAACTCTCTCTCTATGATATGCACGCAACAGGATGGTGCTCTCAAAGGATTCAATTGTTCCATGTTTTAATGGGTTTTTTTCACTCTGTTAGAGTCACCGACTTTCATTTGTCTATAACTTGCCAAACTAATAAATTTAGCCACTCTCTTCATCAGGCCTTGTCACTTCATTAGATTTATCCACTTTTATTAGTCTGGCTTTAAAAACCAGTTAATTTAGCAACTCCCTTTAGATTTGTCGACTTTTATTGGAGCTATTACCAACTTTTATTCTCATTAAATAACCAATGAATTATGATTATCATTTCTTATTTGAGTTAATTACTAACATTTGTTTGGTTTGTTTAAATTATCACTTTTTTCTTATTTTTGACAAAAAAAAAACAAGTCTGACCATTTATAAATTTCTCTTGTCTGTTTTGACAAACGTGTGCAACTATTGTATGAGAATATTAATTTGTATTTAAGTGGCTTCTTGCTTAAAAAGAAAAGAAAATAGAAAGAGAAAGAGAAAAGGAGAAGGCATCCGGTCGTTGAAGGGTGACAGCATCGCGGTCACCGAAGGGAGGCAGCATCGCGGCCGTGTGTTAGGTCAGGGGAAGAGTAGAGAGACAAAAAGGTGAGAGGCACAGTGGCAAGAGAAAGGGATTTGGATCCTCTGCCTGCAGAGCAGATCTGCTCTACAGATCTTGTGAGAGGGAAGGGGTGGGCCCCACTTTAAAAGGGGCCCACCCCTTTTTTGCTTTTTTTTTTTCGAGAAATAAGCAGCCATCCGATCAGTGATCGGACGGCTGCAGAAGCAGATCAGATCTGCCCTGGAAGTTTTCCAGGGCAGACGATCCGTTTCCAAGAGAAAGAGGTTTATCTCCAAAATACTCTGTGCGCCCATTTGAAAATCGTGGGCCCATGCTAGACAGGTGTCAGATTGTGAGTGAATTGGGTAAAAATGACGTGAAGCCAGATCAATACCTAATATTTTCTCAGGGGGGAAATGTGAAGTAGGAGAAAAATCAAACCCAATCAATTACTCAATTAAAATTATGACAGTGACTCAATTAGCATGTTTCATCCGGGGGGTCCCCCAAAGAAACGTGAATCTTGCCGAGATCGATTAAGGTGTGTGCGCAAAAAGCCAATAGACATAATTTTCATGAACAATGTACATTTAGAAATACTAAATCTTAATTATTAAATTATATGCATCTCATGTAAGGGTCGCAATTTCGTTTTTCACGTGTAATTGGGGGATTCATGACATCTATAAAGCAGTGAAAAAAATATGTAAATCCTTGAGTGTTTTCGTACTGGAACCTTCATCGGAATGGCAGAAGTTGAGCAGGAGGCCATTGATGAGTTGATTACTTCTCTGCCCCAAGAGAAAGTACTATGTTACCCTTGTTGCCTTTTCCAGAACTTCTGGTGCCCAACCCTCGTGCTTCCTAATGTGGTCGCGTTCCAAAGGCACTTCAAGGCCAAAGGCAAGGACATTGTTGTAGCCTCTGACCTCAAATCGGGTGCCACTTGGCTAATGGCCTTAACATTCTCCATCGTCAACCGCTTTCGCTTCAACTCCTCAAACACACCTTTGCTCACTTCAAACCCACATGAACTCGTCCCTCGCTTCGAGTTTGACTTTGAGCATGACCCGAAATTCGATCTTGATGACATGGAGGAACCAAGGCTCTTCTCTACGCACCTCCCTTATCTGAGTTTGCCAGCGTGCGTCAAGCAGTCGAATTGCAAGATCATTTACATTTGCCGGAACCCATTGGACATCGTGGTTTCCTCTTGGCACTTCTACCTCGAGATGGCGCAATCGGAGAAGCAGCCGGAGTGGTCCTTCGAAGAGCATTTCGAGACATATTGCCAAGGTAAAATCCCATTCGGGCCCTTTTGGGATCACATGATGGGGTACTGGAAAGAGAGCTTAGAGAGGCCACACATGGTGATGTTCCTCAAGTATGAGGACTTGAAGGAAGATATTGGAGGACAACTGAAGAAGGTGGCCGAGTTTGTGGGGCTTCCCTTCACTAAGGAGGAAGAGGAGGGAGGTATGATTGAAGAGATAGCCAAATTGTGTAGCTTCAAGACCCTCAAGGACCTGGAGGTCAACAAATCCGGCAAATTGCCCGGTAAAATCATCGAGAAGAGAATTTTCTTCAGGGAAGGCAAGGTGGGTGGTTGGGTTAATTATGTCACTCCATCCATGGTGGATCGCCTAAATAGTATCATGCGACAGAATTTGAGCCCCTTTGGGTTGGAGTTTAAGTGATTTTGAGTGTTAATTACTTGCATTTTTGCTACGTGCATCACTACTAATAAAGACGAATTTGCAGTCCTCCTTATTGGTGTAGTATAGAGAATTTAGGGAATTGTGAATTCTCTGTGACTATAGACCAAACAACTACCTGCTGATCAGGTGTAAGGAAAGAAAAAAGAATTATTGGTTGCGGCGATAGACTAGATCTGATACCGTAAAGTACTACAATCCCACTCGTGATATTAGTGAATGAGATCACAATCTGCTGTACGGCTCATTCAGTAGCACGCTGAAACAAAGTCTAAACGTCCTCGATAGAATTATTGAACATTTACACTACTCCCGCAAACTCTTAACAAGCATGCACCACCACGTAGCCGACACGGCAAAAGAAGCAAGCAAGCCCCCACGCCCCCACCACGTACCTGAAACGTTATATGGCGCCCTGGTACTACATTTTTCATGAGCTATATAGTTTCATCAGATTAATTGACCTAACCAGCCACATGAGTGACAGATAATCCACTTGAGGGTAATCCATGTTTTTTGCTTTGTTTTTGGATATAATGATTTTTATAGAAATTTTGAAATTTGAGGAAGAGAGAGAACACTAAAATATCTTACTGCGACACCAAGAAGATGTAAAGAATCCACAGTTAAGACTGATGAAGCATGTCACACTGTACTCACGCTAAATCCAATCGGGCATATTCCCTAGCCACAAACACGAAATCATTCGAACCTCAGTTATTGAGAAGATATACCCAGGGAGGTCTAAAACTTGCTTAAGCCCTCCCAGCACAACTGACAGCATTGGAGTCGTCCCATCCGGCTTAACAAGTAGCCAATTTAAGGCAGATGATCCGGTTTAACTGTATAATATCAATCACCATACTGGAAAATAATATCGTGAAACCTAATCCAATCTTTTCCCGCCTCAACTTTGAGTAGTCTACTCTCAATTTTGTCCCCATGTGGTTCGTGCCAGACATCATTGACTATGATCCGAACCCGAGTGTCGCGAGATCATGAAAAGCAACCTATTGAATAAATCCCTAATCTAAAGTGGATGGCTTGGTTTGACCATACATGAGTTATAGAGTTACTTTGATGCTTGAAAGGTAGCTCGTGATATGTACCATAATACACAAAATGACCGAAATTCTTGTGTTTCAATCGAGTCACACCATATAACATAAATCTGCTAATCATGACAAACCAAAACGGGAGTTTTGCAGAATATAACGTGGGTGCCGAAGTGGGAAAGGGAAAAAAAATTTGAAGGAGATCACGATAATGTAATATCTCTTACAAATAGGCCTAAAAAGCTCAATGACATTCCTCCGCACCTATATATCTTGATGGAACTTCAGCTCTAGTATCTCTGTGTATGAGGTCACTTCTTGATATATGAAAACCAGAAATCGAGAGCAACGGCGTTAATGCCTGAAGAAGACACGATTCAGATTAATTCTAATCAACTACTGAATTATGGATATGCCAATTAAGGCTAAACCAGCTTGCTGATGAAGCACCTACGAGTCCCCAAAGAAATTAAGGCCTTGCAGATTATTACTTCGCACAAATCATGTGTTTCGTGCACATCACCAAAAGGCCGACAAAAGAGTTCTACCTAGCATCATATTAAAATATATTAGAGCCCAGGCACTAGAAATTAATAGCAATTACTTGCAAGGAATCAATGAAGGGGTCCCTCATCATTTTTCAACTTCAAGGGTATGCGATGCCTTAATTTTTATGATCTGGAAGAGTATTTTGAGAACTTCTGCTAAGGAATGATCAGATTTGAGCCCTCTTGTTATCATATAGTGCGGTGTTGAAAGGAGAGCTTGGAGAGCCCAACACAAGATGTTGTTCCTCAAGTAATGAGGACTTGAAGGGAGATGATGAAAGACTTTTGAAAATGGTAGCCTGCAGGCCAACGAGATGCCAAATTACTCTCGAAAATCTTTTAGAATGAGAAAAGAAGCTTGTTCAGAAAAACTGAGGTGCACAATTAGGTTAATCATCTCACTCCTTTCACGATGGAACACCTCAACAGCATCTTTCATGAAAAGAAAGCCAACAACTCTTGCTTTCAAAAATCACCAACATAGAGCTGCAAGTTAGATGCTTTAAGAAGACACAGCTCAAATCGATCCTAACCGATTACTCAATAATTAATCATGCAATGACTAAATGAATGTTTTCCAGATTATTTAATAGTAGAAGTCATAATCCATTTAGCAATAACGATGTAATGGTGATTTGTCATGTTCTCGTGTTAGTAAAATTGCATAACCGAATCGAGGTTGCGGGCAAGATATCAATAGCTAATAAATTAATCGTTAATTAGGGGTCTCTGCTCATTCTTCTCGTGTATAAAGCAACGACTAGAAAAATGAAAAACCAACACACTAGAGCAACGAAAAGATTAGTTCTTCACAATGGTCTGCTTGTTTTCGTGCTCAATCCCCAAGCCGAGCGGTAACACCATGGAACACCAGAAAGTTTCTTTGCTGTCCACCATCGTTAGTGCTAAAGAACATGACCAGGAGACCATTGATGAACTAATTGCTTCGCTTCCCACAGGGAATGGCTTGGCTTTTCCTTTTCATTGCCTTCACCAAAACTTTTGGTGCCCGATCCACGTGCTTCCCAATGTGATCACGTTCCGGCGGCACTTCGAAGCCAAATCCAAGGACATTGTCGTGGCCTCTCAGCCCCAATCAGGGACCACCTGGCTCAAGGCCCTAGCATTTTCCATTGTTAACCGCTCCCGCTTCGACATCTCCAATACACCCTTGCTCACTTCTAGCCCCCATGAACTCATTCCTTTCATTGAGCTCAAGCTGTATGGAAGCAATCCAAGGCCCGAACTTGACGGCCTGGCGGAGCTGAGGCTCTTCGCGACCCACATCCCTTACCCAACTTTGCCGGAAAGCATCAAGCAGTCAGGCTGCCGGATCATCTACTTATGCCGGAACCCATTGGACACCGTGGTTTCCTCGTGGCACTTCTACCTCTCGTTGGCACGGTCAGCTGGCCACCCAAAGTGGTCCTTGGAGGAGCATTTTGAGACCTATTGCCAAGGGAAAATCGCGTTTGGGCCCTTTTGGGAACACATGATAGGGTATTGGAAGGCGAGCTTGGAAAGGTCGCAACAGGTGTTGTTCCTCAAATATGAGGACTTGAAGGAAGATACCGTAGGACACTTGAAGAAGGTGGCTGAGTTTGTGGGGCTTCCCTTCACGGAGGAAGAAGAGAAAGGAGGTGTGATCCAAGAGATAGCCAAAATGTGTAGCTTAAAAACGCTAAAGGACCTGGAGGTCAACAAATCCGGCAAATTGTCCTTGACAAATATCGAGATCGAGAAGAAAAGCTTCTTCAGGAAAGGCGAGGTGGGTGATTGGATTAACCATCTCACTCCTTCTATGGTGGAACGCCTCGATTGCATCATCCAAGATAATATAAACCCTTATGGGTTGGAATTCAAAACGTGGCGTACATTTTAGTCACTTTCAAGCCCTTCTTTCTCTATTTAAATAACTACAAATAAATCAAAGCAAAATTGAATGGCTTTCAAAGCCAGTTTCTCTTGTCTTGCTGCTCCTCGTTGTCTGGTTGGTGTAGTGAAAGAAAAAGAACAATTCCCAGTTGAACTAAAGAAACCTTGACTTTCTCTGCGCTAACAACAAACGGGTAGGGAGGAAGCGGATCAGTTGCATTATTTTCTTTAGTTAAATCATTCTTGATCAGCCTGTGTAAGAATAATTATGGCCAATTCGAATATTAAAACATATTGCTTGTGAAAAATTGCAATTTTACAAAGATAACATATGAAAAGTTGCAACTTTTATGAAGATGGAATGCCGGAAGTTGCTACTTTTATGAAAATGGCATATTATATGTGCTTTAATGGAATATATCTATTGATAACTTATAAAAGAAGTCCGGTCCACTCTCCATTCAACATACAACAAAAAGTTATATTCTATCTTTCATCAGAAAAAATACGTTAAGAAAAAGTGAGTTAAGGGAAAAAAATATGTTGACCGTACGTTTCTCCTAATTCTGCTACAATCGACAGGTCAAGATTATTGTTTTTGCAAAGTTATCGCTACAGATAAAGTTATACCATAGTTCTTCTCGTTATAAATAAATTATGAAAATCTAAGATCCTTTTATTGTGAATTTCTGCATTATCAATTACATTACTGCTAACAGTTGGAATCAAAACATGATTTTAGGATCTCATTAGTTTTTATATTATTTCATTAGTGCTCTCCCAGTAATGCTTGTTATAGATATGTACATGTACATATCGAATTGATTAATTCAAGTACTTGCTTAATGTAATAAAATGTAAATTATAGTTTGGGTTTAGAGCTCTCGATGTATGTATTTTCATGTTTTCTAGCACGTTAATTGTTTGGCTATATGTCTTCATATAACTGACATATATTCTTAAGGCATCATGAAGTATTATTTGAACAATTATTGAGTTATACAATTGCAAAATTCAATTGTGAATTGTTTGTTAGTCACCAAAGTAGCCAAACCCTAAGGTCATTTAGATTTTTTAAATTTTATAATGTTATATTAAATTAACTGTGATTAATTGATGTCATGACTGAAATTGATATACTACATATCCTTATTGATATCATGTGTATATATTTTTTTGTTAAATGATATCATGTGTATATTGAAGTTCATTTATTATAAGAACCTACAGATTAACCAAAAGGTTGATCATTTTCTTATAATTCATAAACATAGTAGTTGGTAATTAACATGCCTTGTTAGATTTGTATGCATGTCCAAAATAGCAAATAATTTTTAATGATATGCATTTGTAGTTGTCAAGTAAAAGTTATTAACGTCATTATGGTTTGTTGGATGTTTGTACATCATAAGATCACTCAAAAGACAACTATGACATACATATATTGTTCAATTTAAAACTGATTATGTGATATTGATAAGGCATTAATGCATAATTGTTTTCTTGCATATTGGAACATATGTACCTTTCTCTCTTTATACGCATGCTTTGTTCATTTATTCAATGGAATTAACTTCTCTTATTGGTGTAAATAAGTCCAGTTTTACTTAGGTGTTTAGGATCTTGATTTGGTACTTGAAGTTGAAGAATTGACTTCTATTATTGATGAGAGTGCGATGACAAAAGGTATTTCCATAAATCTTGGAAAAAAATTAAACAAATTAAGCCTATTATTTATACGAATGACAATAGAAAATAACTTAAAAACTACTCTTCTCAATAGTGCCAAGATTTTTATGTAATTTGTGGAAGAGCATCCGCAAACGGCTAATAAGTCACTTACTAATACATTTATGAGTACTTTAACCACCATAAAATATGATGATTCAAGTACCATGCATGAGCATGTACTTGGGATCATAAACTTAATAGCGAAATTAAGGATTTTTTGGAATGAATGTGGATGAACATTTTTTTAATACAATTCGTGCTTAATTCATTTCCTCATGAACAATATAGGCCATTTTAGATGAATAATAAAATTGTAAAAGATAAGTGGAATGTAAATGAATATGCTAGTATGTTTCTTCAAGAGGAAACAAGGATTAAAAACCAATAAATTTATTCTTTTCATGTCTTGCAAAAGAAAAGATGGAAAGAGAAAGAAGAAAAGATTACATAACATGAATGACATTTCAAAAGCTTCTAAAATCTATAAGAATGAACACAATCTTATTAAGTGTCAACTATGTAATAAAATTCAACACTTGAAGAAATAGTGTCTAAAGCATTAAACTTGGATTGAAAAGAAAGGTAAATCTTGTGCTTTAATATGTTTTGAATTCAAATTTATTACTTTGTGGATTGATTCTAGTGCCATCAATCATGTTTAGATAATGATGCATGGATTCCTTACAATCCAAACCATAAAGCCAAATGAGAATTATATGTTCATGGAGAAAAGAATAGAGCTGTGATAATTATAGATTAATCTCAAATACCGAACACAATCTGGATTTGTTCAAACCCTTTATACACCTGCATTTACTCGCAACTTAGTTTCTTTTCCAAGACTTGATATATTTGGGTTTTATTTTAAGTTTAGCTCTGGATCTTGCAGTTTACTTAAGGTTAGTAATCTTGTTGAAACTTGAATTTTATGTGATGGTCTCTACAAGTTTAAACTAGATAATACTTTTGTTGAGGCTTTAATGACATTGCATTATAAGGTCGACACTAAATGCAGCTTAGCTTAGGAGAATTCTATTTACTTGTAGCATAAATGTTTGGGTTAATATCCAAAGAAAGAATGCAAAAATTAGTGAGAATGAAATTCTTTTGAATATGAACTTTACTATTTTTGAATTTGTATTGATTGCATTAAAGGCAAACAAAAAAATAATAAGAAAAGTGCCACAAGAAGAATAAAGTTTCTTGAAACTATACAATTCTATATGTGGTCTTTTTATATTTCATCTTTTGATGAAGAAAGTTATTTTATTACCTTTATTGATTATTTTTCATGTTATGATTACATTTATCTATTGCACGATACATCTCAATCAATGAATGCACTTTTGGTATATATTAAAGAAGTTGAAAAACAATTAGATAAAATTGTGAAAATAGTAAGGTCAGATAAATACAGTGCATATTATGGAAAGTGTGATCATTCGGGATAATGTTCGGATCAATTTGTTAAATTCCTTAAAAGATATAGTACTTTTGCTGAATACACAATGATACACCATAATGAAATGATATGGTATAAAGCCGTAATCGTACTTTAATGAAAATAATAGGAGTATGATAAGTTATTCATCATTATTATTATTTATGTGGTTATATGCATTAAATACTTATATATATTTATTAGGCAAGATTTCCAGTAAGGTAGTTCCAAAGACTTCATTTGAACTGTGAATAGGAGGGAAATAGCTTACAACACCTGAATGCTTGGTATTATCTAATAGAAGTAGAAATTTACAATCCATATAAAAAAATGGATTTTTTTAGAATGATCGTCTCTTAAGAGAAGACATTATTTATCTTTTATCAACTTTCTTACCAACGCCATATATTACTAACTTTAAAACTTAATCGACTTGCTTTTAAATTTAAAATTACCAACTTTTTCCTTTCGAATTTAGCAACTAACCGGAGAGTCGTCCAGAAGGCCTTTTGTGAAGGGAAAGCATGATTTGGGCCCTTTTGGAATAACGTGGTGGAGTATCGATAGCAAAGCTCGGCAAGGCCGCACAAGGTGATGTTCTAAACGTCGGGGGACTTGAAGGAAGATGTTGGTAGGACACCTGAATTAGGCGGCCAAGTTTGTGGGGCTTCTGCAAACTGGGCTTGAGATCCCACCGACGCTCACTCCTTCTGTAAGCTGGAAGATGAGGGAGGTGCGACTCAGTAGACAGCCAAAATACGTAGCTTGAAGAACTTGAAGGGTCTGGAGGCCAACAAAAACGTCAACTTATCGTCGACTTGAGAGCGCGCGCGCGCGCGAAAGAGAGAAGTGTGGCCATCGAGAGGAGGAAATGGTGGTGGACAAAGACTTCGCAATTATGTGCTCGACAGCAGGCCTGGCCAACCCAATCCAATAGACTCAAATGGACCCGGAAATCAATTTGGGCGGGCCTGAGACAGGAAATGTACTCGAAAAAAGCCTGGTCGAGCACGAATACGCCTGATTAAGCTCCGCCTGATCCGAATTCCGAATCAAAAGGCGACTGCTAATGTATAAAACTATCTGGTGTTGCAACTTCGGAACGTTCCCAATTCTGACAGATTTAAGGGAATCAACGCGCCAACCATTACATTTTCTCATACGTTTAAGGGGAAAACCATCGAGTGGCGTCAAATAATGAGCCGTGGAGATAAAGTCGAGACAAAAACAATGAAAAAACCAACGCAGCGCTAGCAACAAAATGATCAGCACTTCACCTTAAGAAGATTAGTTTACTCCAACATCTACTTTACGAGGGATGAGTTACTCTAGTACATGATATCCTAGAAGCTCCAGTTTTAGGTAAATTGTGATCTGAAAGTACGCACAAAAAGGAAAAACTCACCGACAAAAAAGAAAAAAGCCATTACGACATAACTCATTGGTCCCCTATTTGAAACTTGATCCTTAGACATTCGATGCATTTCATTCTGAAAACGAATTAAAGAAAAAAAAATCAGAAAGAGTCTTTATTAGTTACCATGGTGACCTATATCCACTAGTGTAAACTACTAAAGTTTTACACTTGATGTTAGCATTCTAGAGCACAATCTCTTCTCTTTCACTGAGCAGCACATGCAAAACAATTCTGGATATTACCGATAGAGATATGAAACACTTTTACTAGTGTTATCAAAAAGATCCAGCGAACAATAACAAGCACCAGCAGCGACAAAACAAAGCCTACTCCAATCTACCTAAAACTTTATATGACAAACCCTGTTCTCGTGTCTACAACCCTTAAGCTACAAGGCACCAACAGCAGGAACAAAAGATAATTCAGTTTTGTTAATCCAAGTCAACTTTTTATAATATGATGATTCATCAAGTGCGGAATATAAATTTTGAATCAACTTTTTATTCTGTTTCTAATATGATGATTCATCAAACACGGAATATAAATTTTGAAATTTGAGAATGAGAGACCAAGTCACTAAATTGCATTGCTGTGATAGGAAGAACTGGTATTTGAATGACTAACGAATTAACAAACAAGTGGAAGTTCGATTTAATAAGGACCCACCCGGGGAACATGCCCACGTTTTATGCACGTCTAAGATTTGCTTGGGGTCTACGACAAGACCATCAATGCGCCAACTGTCTAGTCCCTTTCCAAGGTAGCTTTTTGACATGTGATGTATTAAATGCGGACTCAATGGCCCTAATTCCTGTCTCGGCTACGAGTTTTGGCAACCATGCACAATGGTTCCTTCTATCGATAATGATATGTTTGTATTTTAATTTTGTGGCCCAAGCAGAATCGAGGATAGTTGTCGAAGATATAAACTTGGAGCAAGATGTTGGATTTATGTAAAAATGTTCAATCACCAAATATTGTGTTAAAAAGATTTTATGGGAGCAATCTCAAGACACAATTGAAAGGTGTGAAACAAGATGCGGCAAAATTCAAGAAAGAAAATTATAGATCGAAGACAATGTTGGTTGTGTTTCAGGAGTTCATTGTTAGTGTCATTATAGTGATTTTAGCACTCATACGATGAAAGCTGAAGGGGGAGGATGTGCTAAGTTTGCCATAGACTGGGTTAGTAGACATTGTTTGTGTGGAGGCATGTATAAGTTGTAATATATGTTTTGTAATGGTGGACATGTTTAGCAGAAATGAAATTCCATGAGGACAATGATCTATGATAAGATTTTGCACTTATTATTTCCATGCAGACATTTTCACATATGCAAGGGTCGAATTTTTCACATGTTACTTCCTTGCATAGGAAATTTGCTAGGCTTGACAAAATGAAGAAACTGGAGCAATTTAAAGTCTTAAATTGCTCCTTATTCTATTGAGGAGGGCATTATGATTTTCTATTTTATGTCGATAGTCTCATATTGCACATGGTATTTCCTTGAAGACATGTTTTGCACTCATCACTTTTAAAAGGCACCGTTTGAAGTACAAATGATAAATCATAGAATAGTTTACTGCATAAAAGCATATTTATTCCATTTAAACAGGAATTTCAGTAGATGGTTCCGTGAGGAGCACGCTTGCAATCTAATGCAAGATACTGGATTTCAATGGTGATATCGTCAATTTTTGTTCATAATTTACTATATGTATGACAGGTTTAATTGCAATATCTTAATATATTGGGTAGTTTGCTGGGAAGTGCTAGAGTGGTAATATGATTATCTTATTAATAACTGATGGGTTCACTTACTAAATCACAAATTATCTGGCAATCTACAATTGGATACAAGGACTTCACTAGGAATTTATATTCACGTTGTGATTATTTTGTTCATAAGTAGAACTGTTTAACTGATGCTATTGGTAAAGTTATGCAAACAACCGAAAAACCAAATTGGAGTTCGTGCCAGCTGGCTGCCCAATCATCCTTCCCCACACCCACCAAGTATGGCGGCCACAACAGCCGCCGCCGCCGCCGCCGCCATAGTCTCCCGGACCACTGATTCATCCCTTTCCACTCTCAGAAACCCAAAGCCTTCCCCTTTCTTCTCCATTCCATCCGCGACTCTGCCGAATCACAAGCCCTTGCACCTCAAAGCTTTGACCCCGGTCCGCTCCTCCTCCAACCCCTCTGATCTCTCTTCCTCCTCCTCGTCCTCCGCCAACTCCATCTCCCTCAAATCTCGCCTCAGCGGCGGCGAGACCCTCTACGGCATCTTCCCCCTCTCGTCCACCCCCCCCCCCCCCCCCCCCCCCCGGGGTGGCCGAGATCGCCGTCTCTCAACTACGACTTCGCCGAGAGATTGGTTTGTCTCACGGGATTGCAGGTTAGAGAGAGAGAAAGGCTTTCCAATTTTCTGACACAATGGGCCCCACCGTGCCACTTGTCGCACCGAGTGAATTAATGCATTAATGAGGTGGCATCCCGATTGCACCTAATATTTTCTTGGTGGGTGTGAGATATTAGTAGGGCTTTCGGAGTTGCAAAGAAAGAAGCGGTAGAGAGGAGAGAGAGAGAAAGGCTTTCCAATATTTGACAGCCGGCCCCATTGTGCCACTTGCCGTTCACCAAGTGGATGAATGCATAAATGAGGTGGGATCACTATTGCACCTAATACTTTCTCGTCACATGACATGGATATATACAGCCTGTCCAGGAATTGACATATGTTTTAAGGGGCAAGCCATCGAGTGACATCCCACAATGAGCTGTGGCGATGAAGTCGCCACAAAAACAACAAAGGACCGACACGCAAGTTGAAGCTACAAATATTAATCACACCAACTACAATTGAAGCTACATGAATACATGGCAGCGACTCAATCAGAATGTTAATGAAACTCCAGGGTCCTTCAAAGAAACGCGAATCCTACTGAGATTGATTAAGGCACTTGCACAAGAAGTCGATAGACATAATTTTGATGAACGTGGTACATTTGAAATTATTATACCTCAATTATTGAATCATATGGATCTCATTTCAGATTCACAAAGCTGTCTTTCTCATGTGACTGGGGGGTATAGAACATCTATAAAACCAGTGAAAAAAAAGAAATGTGAACCACCCTAGAGTGTTTTGCACTGAAACCTCATGGGAATGGGAGAAGTTGAGAGGGAGGCCATTGATGAGTTGATTGCTTCACTTCCCCAAGAGAAAGTACTAGGTTTTCAACCTTGTTGCCTTTACCAAAACTTTTGGTGCCCAATCGTCAGGCTTCCTAACGTGGTTGCGTCCCAAAGGCACTTCAAGGCCAAAGGCAAGGACATTTTCTTAGCCTCTGCACCCAAATCGGGAACCACCTGGCTAAAGGCCATAGCATTCTCCATCGTCAATCGCTTCCGCTTCAACTTCTCAAACACACCTTTGCTCACTTCAAGCCCACATGAACTTGTCCCTAGCTTTGAGTTTGACTTCAAGAATAACCCGAGATTCCATCTCGATGACATGGAGGAACCTCGGCTCTTCTCTGCGCACCTCCCTTATCCAAGCTTGCCAGAGTGCGTCAAGCAGTCAAACTGCAGGATCATTTACATTTGCCGAAACCCATTGGACACCCTGGTTTCCTCTTGGCACTTCTTCCTAGAGATGGCGCGATTAGAGAAGCAGCTAGAGTGGTCCTTCGAAAAGCATTTTGAGACATATTGCCAAGGTAAAATCGCATTCGGTCCCTTTTGGGAGCACATGATAGGGTACTGGAAAGCGAGCTTGGAGAGGCCACATATGGTGATGTTATTCAAGTATGAGGACTTGAAGGAAGATATTGGAGGACAGCTGAAGAAGGTGGCCGAGTTTGTGGGGCTTCCCTTCACTAAGGAGGAAGAGGAGGGAGGTATGATTGAAGAGATGGCCAAATTGTGTAGCTTGAAGACCCTCAAGGACCTGGAGGTCAACAAATCTGGCAAATTGCCTGGTAAAACCATCGAGAAGAGAATTTTCTTTAGGGAAGGCAAGGTGGGTGGTTGGGTTAACTATGTCACTCCATCCATGGTGGATCGCATAAATAGCATCATGCAAGAGAATTTGAGCCCCTTTGGATTGGAGTTTAAGTGATTTTGAGTGTTAATTACTTGCAGTTTCGTTATGTGCATCACTAGAAATAAAGATGAATTTGCAATTCTCTTTATTGGTGCAGTATAGAGAACCCAGGGAATAATGAGTTCTTTGCCGCTAGAGACTATTGGAGTTGTCTTAATGCTAGTGCTACTGTAATATTCTGTTGCTTTGTACTCTTTGTCTTTGTATTTGTCGTGACCTCTCCGAAGGTGCACCATCTAAGGGTTCGGCTAATGGATTGCTAAACTTGACTTAGCTCAAGCCATCCCAAGCCCATATCAATTTGCGATTTAGGTTTCAATTTTTAACATGTGACAAATTTTCAATTTGGAGTCGTCACTAATCTATTTTTGGTGGGTCGATTAGGAACCCATGTAAGGTATCGGGAGCTATGCGTTACTCCTACGAACCAGAGATATAAGATTCGGGAACTTGGTTATGCTAGACTAATCTAACACCCTTTCAGTACCTTTTCATTATTTTCAAAAATCGACAGGCAAGTTGGATTAATTTTAAATTTATTCCTAACATGCAATGGTGACCACACGTAAACTCAATCAATAACAAGAAAGGATTGAAAATCCCAAAACAAATCACAAAATCAAATTATGATATAACATGCATCAAATCAAATACAATCGAATCTAATAAAATCAAATATAAAAAAATCTAATCTAATAAAATATAATCTAATCAAATAAAATCTAATATAAAGAAATAAAATCTAAATCAAATCTAATCAAATCAAATCCAAATCAAATCTAACTAAATCAAATCTAATGCAATATATGAAATGCAATTTTTTGGAATTTTTTATGAATTAATTAGCCTAATTTTTAATGGCTAAATACCATATAATCTAAATTAGGATACAATATATATTAATTCCTAATTTAAACTAGAATTTACTCAACCAAGAATAATATCCTAGAATGCAATATAGCTAAAATTATCCTAACAAAAATATCTAATCTAAACTAATTATGCAAATTTACATACACGTGCAAATTAACATAATCATGCAATTATTAATATAAACATGTAATTAAGCTAAACATGCAATTTTAAATCTAAACATGCAATTAATCTAAAGATGCAATTTTAAATTTAAACATGCAAATAACCTAATTATGCAACTAACCTAAATATGCAAATATTCTAATACGCATGTAATGCAACACAATCAATTCAAACATGCAAAATTATCTAAATATGCACAAAAAGAAAATTAAACAGAAAATAACAAATCAAACACTCAAAAATTGAATTCTGAAAAAAAATGATTTTTTTATATTTTTTATTTTTAAAAATAAACGAAAATAACAAAATAAAATAAAATGAAAAGAAAAGAAATCGGAGGCAGCTCATTCGGGCAATTCAACAAACATGCGATATGCAGCAACGGGGTTCACTTGTCGGGGCCAAAATAGCACAAAATCTAGAGGAACTATGCGACAAGGACACTCGGCATCAACACAATCACAGAAATAAGCATCACGGGAGCTCTAAAATTGACCAAATCAGCCACAATCGTCTCAGCATTGAAGAACATAGCAAGGGTAAAACACAACGAAGTCACGGGCAAAGAAAAATAGGACCACCCAGCTCCCTACATGGCTTGGTGAAGTGACGAGTCAGCGCGCTCGAGCGAACTCGAGCCAAGCCGACGTTCGTCCACGAAACTCCCGGCCATGATCCTCAGGAAGGCCATGGATAGAACGACGGTGACCAAGACTCACCGGAAGAAGAGAATGTCGAGTACAGAAACCACGGACGTGTCGCCGGAGACACGAATCAAAACGGGGAAGCACGGATCTGTAATCTCTCTCTCTCTCTCTCTCTCTCTCTCTCTGTTTGCGTCTCTTCTCTTCATGTGTCTTTTTTTTTTCCCGAAAAAATCCCTGTCCCTATTGCGCGCGCGTGTCTATGTCCAAAAAGAGTCCCCTGCCTCACTGTCCCTTTTTTCTTTTTAAAGAAGTCCGAAGCTTTCATTATTTAAGCAAGTGAAAAGCAAATATTCGGTCCATTGGACCGAATATTGCTTTCTTTAAAATTTGATTTCCTTTCCCCTTTTATTTTGGAAATATTTCCTCTTTTTCCCACAGATTTGAGTCAAAAATTGTGTTTCCTCTTCCCTTATTTCTTATTTTAAACCAAAATTAATTTTTCCCAATATATGCCCAAGATTTTCCTTGATATGCAATATGTTCTAACTATATGCAAATAATAAAGATAAAAATAAAATAAAATAAAGAAAACAAAAGACGCAAAAATTTAAGTGTCAACACTTAATAAGGGCTAGTAACGGCAATCTATCAAGGGCTATGAAGGAGTCTGAAGGTGTCTATGAAGGAAATCTATCAAGGGCTAGTAACAGTTGGTTACTACCCTACTGACCGACACCTTTCTTTGATCGACATGAAGAGAAGGATTCAAGAAAGCATCGAAGCCGGTGTAATCGTGCATAATGACCATTCGGGAAGCGTGTTGACTATTTCCTAAGTGGTCATTGATTGGGAGGAAGAAATTATTACCTTGAATACTGAGAGTCAGGATGATCCAGAGCTTGTGACGTTTTCGTTCATGTCATTTCATTTCCGGTCTTCGTGACCTTTCCAATAGGTGCCTCCATGCATGTTTGGTCAATAACTAAACTTCCTATAGTCAATAGGCATCATCTTCATAGCGGTTCGTGCAATGCAAAAAATCGTTTTAAGGAGACGACATGAATTATCAAGCTCGAACCTAAACGAATATGCGGTCAAGCATTCCGAGGACTTTGGGCTCCAATCAACGCACAAGCATTCGGATCAATCTACGACCTCCAAGTTTTGCTTATCTATTTTATCGACCGCAACACTGTATGCTTGTATTTTCCTTTGTTGTTAAAAGGACGCTGCTGCCCAGTTGCTTGGATATTTGATCAGAATATAGTCCATTTGTTTGCTGTTCTATAGTCCAATCATTTACTGTTTGTTTATCTTACGCTTGTCCGAATAGTGCCCTTATTGTTACTTATAACAGTTCTCAAAATACTCTTCCAGATCATAAAAATTAAGGCATCGCATACCCTTGAAGTTGAAAAATGATGACGGACCCCTTAGTTGATTCCTTGCAAGTTATTGCTATTAATTTCTTGTGCCTGGGATTTAATATATTTAATATGATGCTAGGTAGAACTCTTTTGTCGGCCCTTTGGGTGATGTGCACGAAACACATGGTTTGTGCAAAGTAATAATCTGCAAGGCCTTTCTTTGGGGACTCGTAGGTGCTTCATCAGCAAGCTGGTTTAGTCTTAATTGGCACATCCATAATTTAATAGCTGATTAGAATTAATCTGAATCGTGTCTTCTTCAGGCATTAACGCCGTCGCTCTCAATTTCTGGTTTTCATATATCAAGAAGTGACCTCACACCCAGAGCTGCTAGAGTTGGGGTTCCATCAAGATATATAGGTGCGAAGGAATGTCATTGAGCTTTTTAGGTCTATTTGTAAGAGATGTGACATTATTGTGATCTCCTTCAATTTTTTTTTCCTTTCCCACTTTGGCACCCACGTTATATTCTGCAAGACTCCCGTCTCGGTTTATCATGATTACCAGATTTATGCTATATGGTGCTACTCGATTGAAACACAAGAATTTTCGGTCATTTGTATATTGTGGTACATATCATGAGGCAGGTGTCAGTTTGTGAGTGGATTCGATAAAAATGACGTGGAGCTGGATCGGTACCGAATATTTTCCTCAAGTAGAAGAAAAATCAAACCCAATCAAGTACTCAATTGAATTTATGGTAGTGACTCAATTAGCATGCTAATGAAACTCTAGGGGGTCCCCCAAAGAAACGTGATTCCCTACCGAGATTGATTAAGGTGTGTGCGCAAAAAGTCAATAGACATAATTTTCATGAACACATCTAAACCATTGAATTATATGCATCTCATATAAGGCACGCAAGGTCGTTTTCTTGTGTAATTGGGAAATACATGACATCTATAAAGTAGTGAAAAAAGAAACGTGAATCCTTGAGTGTTAAAAAAGAAACATGACATCTATAACCGACTGTCTCTAGTTGGACGCGTGGACTGTACCGTGACTTATTATGCTTAGGGCATGTTTGTTTTTGTCCAAAAACATGTGTGTTTCTGTTCTTTTGTTTCAATTAACAACAAAATAATATAAATATGTTTATTTGCACTTTTGTTCCCAAAAACAAAAAAGATATTTTTTTGTTCCTGAAAACACATTTGGATCAACAACAAAAAACAAAAAAAAAACTTGATTCTTGTTCTTGAACACTTTGTTAAAAAATACTTTTTATTTTTCTTTTTTTTTTCTCTTTTGCCTTTGTAGCCTTTGACCACCCGCCGCCGGCCGCCGGTCATGAACAAGAAGAAAAAACGAGAAAAAACAAAAAAAAAATACTAATCGCACCAAATGCATTTCCTATTCTTTTTCTATTTCAAGAACTTTTTTACCAAGCACTCTATTTTACTCAACAATTGTTATATGGAGTAGAAACACAAAAAAATATTTTTGTTTATAAAATGTGTATTTTTGTTCATAAAATGTTTTCTGAAACAGAAATGTTACCAAACACGCCTTTAGTGGCTAGCACCATGATGGGTGGGCCGGTAGCATTCTTGAACGCTAAGCCACGTAATGGGTGGATGAGTTACAGGAGTTAGTACTCACATAGCGGGGTGAGTGACTTGAGATCCCACATAAAAGCCAAACAACGTGGTGGGTTGGCCAGTGGTGACTTTTAGGGCCAGTCACGTGATGGGTCAACCAGTAGAGGTCTCCAAGAGATAGCACGCAAGAGACAACGTGCAGTAAGGGCTTAGCTTTTTGTTAGTTGAAGTGAACTTGCTATGAGATTCAAGAGATAACTAAGATATATGCCAGTCGAGCCAAGGACTCGGTGATGGAGTGGTACGCCAGTTGGGCCGGAGAGCCCTGATGACTGAGGTTTATGCCAGTTATACCGAGGGCCCCGATGACCAAGCAGTACGCCCTTCAAGCCAGAGAGCCCCATAGATTGAGTTGTATACTAATCGGGTCAGTGAGCCTGTGATCTTACCCATATGGCGAGAGGTGCGAGGTACCCAGAGTGGTAGCCACTGTTTGCACTGTGGTCGATGAGTGAGTGAGGTATCGATAGTAGACATGCATGAGTCGAGTGTTGCCTATCAAAGGTTGAACGACGGACTAAGGACCCTAAGGCAATTGCCTTCCTAATATGGGTTTAGGTTAGACTCATTGAGATTTATTTCTTATCTTACTGTTATTAACCATTTTTAGGTACATGGCTGAAAATTGATTTTGGAAGTGAGTTCTGTTGGAGTTGTTAGGGTGGAGACCCACACTTCTATTGGAGACTTGAAGGTTGGTGACGAATCCTGGAAATGTCGCACTCATCAACCGAATGAGGAAGAGGACAATCGAAGATTACTGCGCACTCAGGAAGCGAGGTGTGACATTGAGCAAATGTACCCATGGAGGTCTAAAACTTGCTCAAGCCCTCCCAGCACAACAGGCAGCATTGGAGTCATCCCATCCAGCTTAATAAATTGCCAATTAGGGCAGGTGATCCGATTTAACTGCGTAATATTAATCACCATACTGGAAAACAATATCGTGAAACCTAATCCATTCTTTTCCTACCTTAACTTCCGAGTAGTCTACTCTCAATTTTGTCCTAATGTGGTTCACGCCAGACATAATTGACTATGATTCAAACCCGAGTGTCGCGAGATCATGAAAAGCAACCTATTGAATATCTAAATTGGATGGCTTAGTTTTGTTGGAAATTGGGAATAAAAAGGGTGAATGAGAAATTGTTCTCAAAAGCAAACCCTTAGTGGGATGTGGGTCCCACATGCAAAAAGCAACTTTGTGAGTGGAAAGTGTAGAAACACTTGTCCCACATAGACTAAAAGGAAGGACTTGGAGTGCTTTAGATGTGATTACACTCCTATAGAGTGTTAACTTAAAATCACAAGCATTATGCCTCGCGCGCGCGCAGGGGGGGTGCAAATCCGGTTCCCGTCGAACATGAACTTGTGCGCGAGCGTGCGACCTGCGTACACGAATGCAACCCCGGATAAGTCCAGAAAGTGGGCTTAGATACAAGTCACTTTTTGCCTTCATTTTCGTGACGGCGGGATTCAGAAGGAGACGTTCTAGATGTTTAGACTATCGACCTTCTGGAAATGATCAGAAGGTTCTGATCAGTACCTTCTGGAAATTGAACAGACTCAACGGGTAGAGTTTGTAACCGCCGAATTTGGATTAAATGATGGTTTTAATCCATTGTTTTATAACAGAAGATTGCGGTTAAGGTTGTAACGGCTGATTTAATACCGTGTTTAATTCCCAAACGTCTGAATTAATTCAGAAACGGTAGCTTTTATACTGAAGAGTCTTCCCACATTATTGTTCTTCTTTTTCATTCGTTTTTACTCGGCCGAATGCATAGAGTTTTACATGTTCTTCGAAAGACAAAACGTGTGCATAGTTTTATTTTGAGAGAGGGTTCAGCGAAGGGCATTGTTCAAGTTCGCCGAAAGCTCCGAAGATATTCTCTTCGTTGCTGTCAACCGTTGTATCCTGGGAGACAGACGTCCAAGTTACCTCACGTGTACTGGAGAGATCCTCATTGAGTACTGGAGGGGACGAATCTGTTTTAAGGAAAACTGTGATTAGCACAGGCCTCGGTTTTACATATTATGTTTTCTTCTTAGCTTTGTAATTGATTCAATCTATTTGTATTTGCATCGTTCTATTGAAGTCTATTTGAATTGTATTTTATTAATCAGATTTGTGTATACCCTCCAACAAGTTTGACCATACGTGAGTTATAGACTTACTTTGATACTTCAAAGTAGCTCGTGATATGTACCGCAATACACAAAATGACCGAAAATTCTTGTGTTTCAATCGAGTCACACCATATAGCATAAATCTGGTAATCATGATAAACCAAAACGGGAGTCTTGCAGAATATAACGTGGGTGCCAAAGTGGGAAAGGAAAAAAAAAATGAAGGAGATCACGATAATGTAATATCTCTTACAAATAGGCCTAAAAAGCTCAATGACATTCCTTCGCACCTATATATCTTGATGGAACCCCAACTCTAGTATCTCTGTGTATGAGGTCACTACTTGATATATGAAAACCAGAAATTGAGAGCAACGGCGTTAATGCCTGAAGAAAACATGATTCAGATTAATTCTAATCAAATACTGAATTATGGATGTGCCAATTAAGACTAAACCAGCTTGCTGATGAACCACCTACGAGTCCCCAAAGAAAGGCCTTGCAGATTATTACTTTGCACAAATCATGTGTTTCGTGCACATCACCAAAAGGCCGACAAAATAGTTCTGCCTAGCATCATATTAATATATTAAAGCCCAGGCACAAGAAATTAATAGCAATTACTTGCAAGGAATCAATTAAGGGGTCCGCCATCATTTTTCAACTTCAAGGGTCTGCGATGCCTTAATTTTTATGATCTCAAAGAGTATTTTGAGAACTTCTGCTAAGGAATGACCAGGTTTGAGTCGTCTTGTGATCATATAATGCGGTGTTGAAAGGAGAGCTTGGAGAGGTCAACACAAGATGTTGTTCCTCAAGTATTGAGGACTTGAAGGGAGATGTTGAAAGACTTTTGAAAAAGGTAGCCTGCAGGCCAACGAGAATGCCAAATTACTCTCGACAATCTTTTAGAATGAGAAAAGAAGCTTGTTCAGAAAAACTGAGGTGCACGATTAAGTTAATCATCTCACTCCTTTCACGATGGAACGCCTCAACAGCATCTTTCATGAAAAGAAAGCCAACAACTCTTGCTTTCAAAAATCACCAACATAGAGCTGCAAGTTAGATGCTTTAAGTAGGCACAGCTCAAATCGATCCTAATTAACCGATTACTCAATAATTAATCATGCAATAACTAAATGAAGGTTTTCCAGATCATTTAATGGGAAAAGTCATAATCCATTTAGCAATAACGAGTAATGGTGATTTTGTAATGTTCTCGTGTTAGTAAATTGCATAACCGAATCGAGGTTGCGGCCAAGATATCAATAGCTAATAAATTAATCGTTAGCTAGGGGTCTCTGCTCATGTTTCACGTGTATAAAGCAATGACTAGAAAGATGACAACCAACATACTAGTGCAACAAAAAGATTAGTTCTTCACATTCGTCTGCTTGTTTTCGTGATCAATCACCAAGCCGAGCGGTAACACCATGGAACACCAGAAAGTTTCTTTGCTGTCCACCATCGTTAGTGATAAAGAACGTGACCAGGAGACCATTGATGAAATAATTGCTTCGCTTCCCACAGGGAATGGCTTGGCTTTTCCTTTTCATTGCCTTCACCAAAACTTTTGGTCCCCGATCCACGTGCTTCCCAATGTGATCACGTTCCGGCGGCACTTCGAAGCCAAATCCAAAGACATTGTCGTGGCCTCTCAGCCCCAATCAGGGACCACTTGGCTCAAGGCCCTAGCGTTTTCCATTGTTAACCGCTCTTACTTCGACATCTCCAACACACCCTTGCTCACTTCTAGCCCCCATGAACTCATTCCTTTCATTGAGCTCAAGCTGTATGGAAGCAATCCAAGGCCCGAACTTGACGGCCTGGCAGAGCCGAGGCTCTTCGCCACTCACATCCCTTACCCAACCTTGCCGGAAAGCATCAAGCAGTCAGGCTGCCGGATCATCTACTTATGCCGGAACCCATTGGACACCATGATTTCCTCATGGCACTTCTTCCTCTCGTTGGCACGGTCGGCTGGCCACTCAGAGTGGTCCTTGGAGGAGCATTTTGAGACCTATTGCCAAGGGAAAATCGCATTTGGGCCCTTTTGGGAACACATGGTGGGACATTGGAAGGCGGGCTTGGCAAGGTCGCAACAGGTGTTGTTCCTCAAATATGAGGACTTGAAGGAAGATACCGTAGGACACTTGAAGAAGGTGGCTGAGTTTGTGGGGCTTCCCTTCACGGAGGAAGAAGAGAAAGGAGGTGTGATCCAAGAGATAGCCAAAATGTGTAGCTTAAAAACGCTAAAGGACCTGGAGGTCAACAAATCCGGCAAATTGTCCTTGACAAATATCGAGATCGAGAAGAAAAGCTTCTTCAGGAAAGGCGAGGTGGGTGATTGGATTAACCATCTCACTCCTTCTATGGTGGAACGCCTCGATTGCATCATCCAAGATAATATAAACCCTTATGGGTTGGAATTCAAAACGTGACGTACATTTTAGTCACTTTCAAGCCCTTCTTTCTCTATTTAAATAACTACAAATAAATCAAAGCAAAATCGAATGGCTTTCAAAGCCAGTTTCTCTTGTCTTGCTGCTCCTCGTTGTCTGGTTGGTGTAGAGAAAGAAAAAGAACAATTCCCAGTTGAACTAAAGAAACCTTGACTTTCTCTGCGCTAACAACAAACGGGTAGGGAGGAAGCGGATCAGTTGCATTATTTTCTTTAGTTAAATCATTCTTGATCAGCCTGTGTAAGAATAATTATGGCCAATTCGAATATTAAAACATATTGCTTGTGAAAAATTGCAATTTTACAAAAATAACATATGAAAAGTTGCAACTTTTATGAAGATGGAATGCCAGAAGTTGCTACTTTTATGAAAATGGCATATTATATGTGCTTTAATGGAATATATCTATTGATAACTTATAAAAGAAGTCCGGTCCACTCTCCATTCAACATACAACAAAAAGTTATATTCTATCTTTCATCAGAAAAAATACGTTAAGAAAAAGTGAGTTAAGGGAAAAAATCTGTTGACCGTACGTTTCTCCTAATTCTGCTACAATCGACAGGTCAAGATTATTGTTTTTGCAAAGTTATCGCTACAGATAAAGTTATACCATAGTTCTTCTCGTTATAAATAAATTATGAAAATCTAAGATCCTTTTATTGTGAATTTCTGCATTATCAATTATATTACTGCTAACAGTTGGAATCAAAACATGATTTAGGATCTCATTAGTTTTTATATTATTTCATTAGTGGTCTCCTAGTAATGTTTGTCATAGATATGTACATGTACATATCGAATTGATTAATTCAAGTACTTGCTTAATGTAATAAAATGTAAATTATAGTTTGGGTTTAGTGCTCTCGATGTATGTATTTTCATGTTTTCTAGCACGTTAATTGTTTGGCTATATGTATTCATATAACTGACATATATTCTTAAGGCATCATGAAGTATTATATGAACAATTATTGAGTTATACAATTGCAAAATTCAATTGTGAATTGTTTGTTAGTCACCAAAGTAGCCAAACCCTAAGGTCATTTAGATTTTTTAAATTTTATAATGTTATATTAAATTAACCATATTTAATTGATGTCATGACTGAAATTGATATACTACATATTGATATCATCAATCATGTTTAGATAATGATGCATGGATTCCTTACAATCCAAACCATAAAGCCAAATGAGAATTATATGTTCATGGAGAATAGAATAGAGCTTCGAAAAGGGTGATAATTATAGATTAATCTCAAATACCGAACTCAATCTGGATTTGTTCAAACCCATTATACACCTGCATTTACTCGCAAGCTAGTTTCTTTTCCAAGACTTGATATATTTGGGTTTTATTTTAAGTTTAGCTCTGGATCTTGCAGTTTACTTAAGGTTAGTAATCTTGTTGAAACTTGAATTTTATGTGATGGTCTCTACAAGTTTAAACTAGATAATACTTTTGTTGAGGCTTTAATGACATTGCATTATAAGGTCGACACTAAATGCAGCTTAGCTTAGGAGAATTCTATTTGCTTGTAGCATAAATGTTTGGGTTAATATCCAAAGAAAGAATGCAAAAATTAGTGAGAATGAAATTCTTTTGAATATGAACTTTACTATTTTTGAATTTGTATTGATTGCATTAAAGGCAAACAAAAAAATAATAAGAAAAGTGCCACAAGAAGAATAAAGTTTCTTGAAACTATACAATTCTATATGTGGTCTTTTTTATATTTCATCTTTTGATGAAGAAAGTTATTTTATTACCTTTATTGATTATTTTTCATGTTATGATTACATTTAGCTATTGCACGATACATCTCAATCAATGAATGCACTTTTCGGTATATATTAAAGAAGTTGAAAAACAATTAGATAAAATGGTGAAAATAGTAAGGTCAGATAAATATAGTGCATATTATGAAAAGTATGATCATTCGGGATAATGTTCGGATCAATTTGTTAAATTCCTTAAAAGATATAGTACTTTTGCTGAATACACAATGATACACCATAATGAAATGATATGGTATAAAGCCGTAATCGTACTTTAATGAAAATAATAGGAGTATGATAAGTTATTCATCATTATTATTATTTCTGTGGATATATGCATTATATACTTGTATATATTTATTAGGCAGGATTTCCAGTAAGGTATTTCCAAAGACTTCATTTGAATTGTGAATAGGAGGGAAATAGCTTACGACACCTGAATGCTTGGTATTATCTAATAGAAGTAGAAATTTACAATCCATATAAAAAATGGATTTTTTTAGAATGATCATCTCTTAAGAGAAGACATTATTTATCTTTTACCAACTTTCTTACCAACGCCATATATTACTAAATTTAAAAGAGCGACTTAATCGACTTGCTTTTAAATACCAACTTTTTCCTTTCGAATTTAGCAAATAACCGGAGAGTCGTCCAGGAGGCCTTTTGTGAAGGGAAAGCATGATTCGGGCCCTTTTGGAATAACATGGTGGAGTATCGATAGCAAAGCTTGGCAAGGCTGCACAAGGTGATGTTCTAGACGTCGGGGGACTTGAAGGAAGATGTTGGTAGGACACCTGAATTAGGCGGCCAAGTTTTGTGGGGCTTCTGCAAACTGGGCTTGAGATCCCACCGACGCTCACTCCTTCTGTAAGCTGGAAGATGAGCGAGGTGCGACTCAGTAGACAGCCAAAATACGTAGCTTGAAGAACTTTAAGGGTCTGGAGGCCAACAAAAACGTCAACTTATCGTCGACTTGAGAGCGCGCGCGCGCGAAAGAGAGAAGTGTGGCCATCGAGAGGAGGAAATGGTGGTGGACAAAGGCTTCGCAATTATGTGCTCGACAGCAGGCCTGGCCAACCCAATCCAATACACTCAAATGGACCCGGATATCAGTTTGGGCGGGCCTGAGACAGGAAATGTACTCCAAAAAAGCCTGGTCGAGCACGAATACGCCTGATTAAGCTCCGCCTGATCCGAATTCCGAATCAAAAGGCGACTGCTAATGTATAAAACTATCTGGTGTTGCAACTTCAGAACGTTCCCAATTCTGACAGATTTAAGGGAATCAACACGCCAACCATTACATTTTCTCATACGTTTAAGGGGAAAAACATCGAGTGGCGTCATATAATGAACCGTGGAGATAAAGTCAAGACAAAAACAATGAAAAAACCAACGCAGCGCTAGCAACAAAATGATCAGCACTTCACCTTAAGAAGATTAGTTTGCTCCAACATCTACTTTACAAGGGATGAGTTACTCTAGTACATGATATCTTAGAAGCTCCAGTTTTAGGTAAATTGTGATCTGAAAGTACGCACAAAAAGGAAAAACTCACCGACAAAAAAGAAAAAGCCATTGCGACCTAACTCATTGGTCCCCTATTTGAAACTTGATCCTTAGACATTCGATGCATTTCATTCTGAAAACGGATTAAAGAAAAAAAATCAGAAAGAGTCTTTATTAGTTACCATGGTGACCTATATCCACTAGTGTAAACTACTAAAGTTTTACACTTGATGTTAGCATTCTAGAGCACAATCTCTTCTCTTTCACTGAGCAGCACATGCAAAACAATTCTGGATATTACCGATAGAGATATGAAACACTTTTACTAGTGTTATCAAAAAGATCCAGCGAACAATAACAAGCACCAGCAGCGACAAAACAAAGCCTACTCCAATCTACCTAAAACTTTATATGACAAACCCTGTTCTCGTGTCTACAACCCTTAAGCTACAAGGCTCTAGATATTAATTGATCTAACCAACAGCAGGAACAAAAGATAATTCAGTTTTGTTAATCCAAGTCAACTTTTTTTAATATGATGATTCATCAAGTGCGGAATATAAATTTTGAATCAACTTTTTATTCTGTTTCTAATATGATGATTCATCAAACACGGAATATAAATTTTGAAATTTGAGAATGAGAGACCAAGTCACTAAATTGCATTGCTGTGATAGGAAGAACTGGTATTTGAATGACTAACGAATTAACAAACATGTGGAAGTTCGATTTAATAAGGACCCACCCGGGGAACATGCCCACGTTTTATGCACGTCTAAGATTTGCTTGGGGTCTACGACAAGGCCATCAATGCGCCAACTGTCTAGTCCCTTTCCAAGATAGCTTTTTGACATGTGATGTATTAAATGCGGACTCAATGGCCCTAATTCCAGTCTCGGCTACGAGTTTTGGCAACCATGCACAATGGTTCCTTCTATCGATAATGATATGTTTGTATTTTAATTTTGTGGCCCAAGCAGAATCGAGGATAGTTGCCGAAGATATAAACTTGGAGCAAGATGTTGGATTTATGTAAAAATGCTCAATCACCAAATATTGTGTTAAAAAGATTTTATGGGAGCAATCTCAAGACACAATTGAAAGGTGTGAAACAAGATGCGGCAAAATTCAAGAAAGAAAATTATAGATCGAAGACAATGTTGGTTGTGTTTCAGGAGTTCATTGTTAGTGTCATTATAGTGATTTTAGCACTCATACGATGAAAGCTGAAGGGGGAGGATGTGCTAAGTTTGCCATAGACTGGGTTAGTAGACATTGTTTGTGTGGAGGCATGTATAAGTTGTAATATATGTTTTGTAATGGTGGACATGTTTAGCAGAAATGAAATTCCATGAGGACAATGATCTATGATAAGATTTTGCACTCATTATTTCCATGTAGACATTTTCACATATGCAAGGGTCGAATTTTTCACATGTTACTTCCTTTTACAGGAAATTTGCTAGGCTTGACAAAATGAAGAAACCGGGGCATTTAAAGTCTTAAATTGTTCCTTATACTATTGAGGAGGGCATTATGATTTTCTATTTTATGTCGATAGTCTCATATTGCACATGGTATTTCCTTGAAGACATGTTTTGCACTCATCACTTTTAAAAGGCACCGTTTGAAGTACAAATGATAAATCATAGAATAGTTTACTGCATAAAAGCATATTTATTCCATTTAAACAGGAATTTCAGTTGATGGTTCCGCGAGGAGCACGCTTGCAATCTACTGCAAGATACTGGATTTCAATGATGTTATCGCAATTTTTGTTCATAATTTACTATATGTATGACAGGTTTAATTGCAATATCTTAATATATTGGGTAGTTTACTGGGAAGTGCTAGAGTGGTAATATGATTATCTTATTAATAACTGATGGGTTCACTTACTAAATCACAAATTATCTGGCAATCTACAATTGGATACAAGGACTTCACTAGGAATTTATATTCACGTTGTGATTATTTTGTTCATAAGTAGAACTGTTTAACTGATGCTATCGGTAAAGATATGTAAACAACCGTAAAAGCAAATGGGAGTTCGTGCCAGCTGGCTGCCCAATCATCCTTCCCCACACCCACCAAGTATGGCGGCCACAACAACCGCCGCCGCCGCCGTCGCCATTGTCTCGCGGACCACTGATTCATCCCTTTCCACTCTCAGAAACCCAAAGCCTTCCCCTTTCTTCTCCATTCCATCCGCGACTCTGCCGAATCACAAGCCCTGACACCTCAAAGCTTTGACCCCGGTCCGCTCCTCCTCCAACCCCTCTGATCTCTCTTCCTCCCCCTCGTCCTCCACCAACCCCATCTCCATCAAATCCTGCCTCCGCGGCGGTGAGACCCTCTACGGCATCTTCCCCCTCCCGTCCCCTCCCCCCCCCCCCCCCCCGGGTCGCCGAGATCGCCGTCTCTCAACTCCGACTTCGCCGAGAGATTGGTTTGTCTCACGGGATTGCAGGTTAGAGAGAGAGAAAGGCTTTCCAATTTTCTGACACAATGGGCCCCACCGTGCCACTTGTCGCACCGAGTGAATTAATGCATTAATGAGGTGGCATCCCGATTGCACCTAATATTTTCTTGGTGGGTGTGAGATATTAGTAGGGCTTTCGGAGTTGCAAAGAAAGAAGCGGTAGAGAGGAGAGAGAGAGAAAGGCTTTCCAATATTTGACAGCCAGCCCCATTGTGCCACTTGCCGTTCACCAAGTGGATGAATGCATAAATGAGGTGGGATCACTATTGCACCTAATACTTTCTCGTCACATGACATGGATATATACAGCCTGTCCAGGAATTGACATATGTTTTAAGGGGCAAGCCATCGAGTGACATCCCACAATGAGTCGTGGCGATAAAGTCGCCACAAAAACAACAAAGAACTAACACGCAAGTTGAAGCTACAAATATTAATCTCACCAACTACAATTGAAGCCACATGAATGCATGGCAGCGACTCAATCAGCATGTTACTGAAACTCCAGGGGGTCCCTCAAAGAAACGCGAATCCTATTGAGATTGATTAAGGCGCTTGCACAAGAAGTCAATTGACATAATTTTCATGAACGCGGTACATTTGAAATTATTAGATCTCAATTATTGAAATATATGGATCTCATTTCAGATTCACAAACCTGTCTTTCTCATGTGACTGGAGGGTATAGAACATCTATAAAAGCGCTGAAAAAAAAAAGAAATGTGAACCCTAGAGTGTTTTGCACTGGAACCTCATGGAAATGGGAGAAGTTGAGCAGGAGGCCATTGATGAGTTGATTGCTTCGCTTCCCCAAGAGAAAGTACTAGGTTTTCAACCTTGTTGCCTTTACCAAAACTTTTGGTGCCCAATCTTCGTGCTTCCTAATGTGGTCGCGTCCCAAAGGCACTTCAAGGCCAAAGGTAAGGACATTTTCTTAGCCTCTGCACCCAAATCGGGAACCACCTGGCTAAAGGCCATAGCATTCTCCATCGTCAATCGCTTCCGCTTCAACTTCTCAAACACACCTTTGCTCACTTCAAGCCCACATGAACTCGTCCCTGGCTTTGAGTTTGACTTCAAGAATAACCCGAGATTCTATCTCGATGACATGGAAGAACCTCGGCTCTTCTCTGCGCACCTCCCTTATTCGAGCTTGCCAGAGTGCGTCAAGCAGTCGAACTGCAAGGTTATCTACATTTGCCGAAACCCATTGGACACCGTGGTTTCCTCTTGGCACTTCTTCCTTGAGATGGCGTGATCAGAGAAGCAGCCAGAGTGGTCCTTCGAAGAGCATTTCGAGACATATTGCCAAGGTAAAATCCCGTTTGGTCCATTTTGGGAGCACATGATAGGGTATTGGAAAGCGAGCTTGGAGATGCCACACATGGTGATGTTCATCAAGTATGAGGACTTGAAGGAAGATATTGGAAGACAGCTGAAGAAGGTGGCCGAGTTTGTGGGGCTTCCCTTCACTAAGGAGGAAGAGGAGGGAGGTATGATTGAAGAGATGGCCAAATTGTGTAGCTTGAAGACCCTCAAGGACCTAGAGGTCAACAAATCCGGCAAATTGCCTGGTAAAACCATCGAGAAGAGAAGTTTCTTTAGGGAAGGTAAGGTGGGTGGTTGGGTTAACTATGTCACTCCATCCATGGTGGATCGCCTAAATAGCATCATGCAAGAGAATTTGAGCCCCTTTGGATTGGAATTTAAGTGACTTTGAGTGTTAATTACTTGCAGTTTCGTTATGTGCATCACTAGAAATAAAGATGAATTTGCAATTCTCTTTATTGGTGCACAGTATAGAGAACTCAAGGAATTGTGAATTCTTTGCCGCTAGAGACTGTTGGAGTTGTCTTAATGCTAGTGTTGCTGTAATGTTCTGTTGCTTAGTACTCTTTGTCTTTGTATTAAATCATGTTATTTGTATTAGGCAATCGTTTTCTAGTTGCTATTTCCAGAAAGTGGAACCAGTCGGTTTGCACATGTTGTAAACAGTTCCACAATGTCATTTAATCCCTTGTACTTGACAGTTTTCGTTGGATGAAGTTAATGTGTTTCTTTATTAATATTCTATTATGACTCTCTGCCTCTGGATCATTCAGTCCCACGACTTGCTTCAATAGAGGCCAAACAACCACTGGATGATGATCAGGTGTGAGGAAAGAAAAAGAATTTATGGTCGCGGCAATAGACTAAATCTAATACTGTGAACTAATACAATCCCACACTGATATTAGTGAACGAGATCACAATTTGATGTATGGCTCAATCACTAGCACGCCGAAACAAAGTCCAAACATCATCAATAGAATTATCAAACATTTACACTACTTCCGCAAACTTTAACAAGCTCGCACCACCACGTACTTGACACAACAAAAGAACCAAACATGTCCTTAGGCCCCACTACGTACCTAAAATGTTATATGGCGCCCTGTTCCTACATTTTCCATGAGCTACATAGTTTCAGATTAATCAATATAACCAGCCATGAGTGACAGATGATCCACTTAATGGTAATCCATGTTTTTCACTTTGTTTTTGGGTATGATGATTTATTGAGAACTATTTCTCTTTATTAGCATGCTTTGTCTGTCCATTTATTCAATTGTATGAATTTCTAATAAGTCCAATTTGTCTCTCCGTCTTTTGATGGAGAAAGTTATCTTATTACATTTATTGATGATTTTTCATGTTATGATTACATTTACCTATTGCATAATTGATGAATGCACTTTTGGGTGAATATTAAAGAAGTTGAAAAGCAATTTGATAAAATGGTGATAATAGTAAGGTCAGATAAATATAGCACATATTGTGGAAGGTATGATAAATCAGGACAATATTTGGATCCATTTGCTAAATTCCTTAAAAGACATAGCATTTTTGCTTTATACATTATGCTAGATACACCACAATAAAATGTTACACTAGAAAGGCATAATTGTACTTTATTGAAAATGAATAAGATTATAATGAGTTATTGATTATTATCATTACTATTACTATTACTATTATTATTTCTATGGATGTATGCATTAAGGACTTTTATATATTTATTAAGTAGAGTTTCGAGTAAAGTAGCAAAGAGTTCCAAATACTTTATTTAAATTGTGAAAGTGGGAAATTTGATTTATGATACCTACATGTTGGGATTATCCAGCAAAAAAGTAGGAATTTACAATCCATATCAAAGAAATCAAATTTTAGAATGCTTTGTAGTTATTTCATTGGTTATCAACTTGTCTTACTTATCTTTTACCAACTTTCTTACTAACGCCTTAAATTACGAACTTTAGAAGAGCGACTTTAAATTACCAACCATTTATCAATTGAGTAGTCGACTAGTTCTTAAAATAACAAGTTTTTCCTTTCAAATTTAGCAACTAACCGGAGAGTCGGCCAGGAGGCCTTTTCTGAAGGGAAAACAGGATTCGGGCCCCTTTTGGAACAACGTGGTGGAGTATAGATAGGAAAGCTCGGCAAGGCCACACGAGGTGATGTTCTTGACGTTGGAGGACTTGAAGGAAGATGTTGGTAGGACACCTGAATTAGGCGGCCGAGTTTGTGGGGCTTCTGCAAACTGGACTTGAGATCCCAGTGACGCTCACTCCTTCTGTAAGCTGGAAGATGAGGGAGGTGCGACTGAGGAGAGCCGAAATACGTAGCTTGAAGAACTTGAAGGGTCTGGAGGCCAACGAAAACGTCAACTTATCGTCGAATTTTGACAATAGAAAAGCTTGTGTAGTGAATGCGAGGTGGGTGACTAGGTCGGCGATCTGAGTCCTTCCATGGCGGACTGCCTAAATAGCATCGTGGAAGACAAGATGGGTCGCCTTCGGTTACAATTCAAGACATGATAATGCTAAAAGAGTTCCCCGCAACTTCGACGTTGTTCTCTGTCCGGACTTGGATTTTGGGTCTGCAACAAACAAATTGAAAAACCCTTATCTCTTCAGATCCACATGACTGTGACAAGATTCTCTTTAGCAATCATGATGTAATGGTGATTTTGTAATGTTCTCGTCTTAGTAAAACTGCATAACCGAATCGAGGTTGCGGGCAAGATATCAATAGCTGATAATTAATTTAGGGGTCTCTGCTTCACGTGTATAAAGCAATGACTAGAAACTGAAAAACCAACACACCAGAGCAACAAAGAGATTAGTTCTTCACATTCGTCTGCTTGTTTTCGTGCTCAATCACCAAGCCGAGCGGTATCACCATGGAACACCAGAAAGTTCGTTGCTGTCCACCATCGTTAGTACTAAAGAACATGACCAGGAGACCATTGATGAACTAATTGCTTCGCTTCCCACAGGGAATGGCTTGGCTTTTCCCTTTCATTGCTTTACCAAAACTTTTGGTGCCCGATCCACGTGCTTCCCAACGTGATCACGTTCCGGCGCCACTTCGAAGCCAGATCCAAGGACGTTGTCATGGCCTCTCAGCCCCAATCGGGAATCACCTGGCTCAAGGCACTAGCGTTTTCCATTGTTAACCGCTCCCGCTTTGACATCTCCAATACACCCTTGCTCACTTCTAGCCCCCATGAACTCATTCCTTTCATTGAGCTCAAGCTTTATGGAAGCAATCCAAGGCCTGAATTTGACGGCTTGGCAGAGCCGAGGCTCTTCCCGACTCACATCCCTTACCCAAACTTGCCGGAAAGCATCAAGAGGTCAGACTGCCGGATCATTTACATATGCTGAAACCCATCAGACACCATGGTTTTCTCGTGGCACTTCTTCCTCTTGTTGGCACGGTCGGCTGGCCACTTAGAGTGGTCCTTGGAGGAGTATTTTGAGACCTATTGCCAAGGGAAATTGGCGTTTGGGCCTTTTTGGGAACACATGGTGGGGTAGTAGAAGGAAAGCTTGGAAAGGTCACACAAGGTGTTGTTCCTCAAGTATGAGGACTTGAAGGAAGATCTCATAGGACACTAGAAGAAGTTGGCCGAGTTTGTTGGGCTTCCCTTCACAGAGGAAGAAGAGGAAGGAGGTGTGATCGAAGAGATAGCCAAAAAGTGTAGCTTAAAGACCCTTAAGGACCTGGAGGTCAACAAATCTGGCAAATTGCCCTTGACGAATATCGAGATTGAGAAGAGAAGCTTCTTGAGGAAAGGCGAGGTGGGTGATTGGGTTAACCATCTCACTCCTTCCATGGTGGAACGCCTCAATGGCATCATCCAAGATTATATAAGCCCTTTTGGGTTGGAATTCAAAACATGTCATACAGTTTAGTCGCTTTCAAGCCCTTCTTTCTCTGTCTAAATCACTACAAATAAATCAAAGCAAAATCAATTGGCTTTTAAAGCCAGTTTCTCTTGTCTTGCTGCTCCTTGTTATTTGGTTGGTGTAGAGAAAGAGAAAGAACAATTCCCAGTTGAACTAAAGAAACCCGGACATTCTCTGCGCTAAAGACAAACAGGTAGGGAGGAAGCGGATCAGTTGCATTCTTTTCTTTAGTTAAATCATTCTTGATCAGCCAGTGTAAGAATAATTATGGCCGACATGAAATTACTAATGATTTAATCATTATTCAAATATTAAAAACGTATTGCGTGAAAAAATTGCAATTTTACAAAGATAACATATGAAAATTTGCAACTTTTATGAAGATAGAATGTAAGAATTTGCTACTTTTATGAAAATGGCATATTCTATGTGTTTTAACGGAAAACATATCTGAATAACTTATAAAAGAAGTCCGGTCCACTCTCCATTCAAATACAACAAAAAGTTATATTCTATCTTTCATCAGATAAAATACATTAAGAAAAGGTGAGTTAAGGGATAAAAAATCGGATTTGACCGTTTCTCATAATTCTGCTACAATCAAAAGGTCAAGATTATTGTTTTTGCAAAGTTATTGCTACAGATAAAGTTATACAATAATTCTTCTCGTATGAATAAATCATAAAGATCTGAGATCCTTTTATCATGATTTTCTACATTATCAATTACATTACTGTTAACAATTGGTAGCGAAACGTAATTTAGGATCTCATTAGTTTTTATATTAATAATTTTTTTTTTCATTAGTGCTCTCCCAGTAATGCTCGTTATAGATATTTACATGTATATATCGAACTGATTAATTCAAGTACTTGCTTAATGTAGATTATAGTTTGGGATTAGTGCTTTTGATGTATATATTGTCATGTTTTCTAGCACACTAGTTGTTTGGTTATATGTATTCGTATACCTGACATATACTCTTAAGGCATCATGAAGTATAATTTGATTCTCATGATATCAAGAAAGTGATTAATCTTAACATAATCACATTATAGAACAATTATTGAGTTATACAATTGTTAATTGTTTGCTACGCATCAAAGTAGCCAAACCCTAAGGTCTTTTAGATTTTTTAAATTTTATAATGTTATATTCACAATTAACCATGATTAATTGATGTTATGACTGAAACTGATATGCTACATATCCTTATTGATATCATGTGTATATTGAAGTTCACTTATTATAAGAACCTACAAATTGACAAAAAGGTTGATCATTTTCTTATAATTCATAAACATAGTAGTTGGTAATTAACATGTCTTGTTAGATTTGTATGCATGTCCAAAATAGCAAATAATTTTTAATGATATGCATTTGTAGTGTCAAGTAAAAGTTATTAACGTCATTATGCTTTGATGTATGTTTGTACATCATAAGATCACTCAAAAGAGAACTATGATATACATATATTCTTCAATTTAAGACTGATCATGTGATATTGTTAAGGAATTGATGCATAATTGTTTTCTTGCATAGTGCAACATCTATACCTATCTCTCTTTCTTCGCATGCTTTGTCTGTTCATTTATTCAATGAAATGAATTTCTCTTATTGGTGTAGATAAGTCTAGTTTTACTTAGGTGTTTAGGATCTTGATTTGACACTTCAAGTTGAAGAACTGACTTCTATTATTGATGAGAGTGCGATGATGAAAGGTATTTCCATAAAGCTTGGAAAAAATCAAACAAATTAAGCCTATTGTTAATAGGAATGACAATAAAAAAAAATAATTGAAAGACTACTCTTCTCAAAACTAGTGCCAAAAAATTTATGTAATTTATGAAAGAGCGTTCTCAAACTATTGATAAGTCACTTACTAATACATTAATAAGTACTTTAACCACCACAAAACATGATGATTCAAGTGCCACACATGAGCATATACTTGGTATGATATTTTGGAATGAATGTAGATGAGCATTTTTTTTAATACATTTCATGCTTAATTCCTTTCCTCATGCACAACATAGGCCATTTCAGATAATAAAATTATAAAGAATAAGTGAAATGTAAATGAATCGCTAGTATGTTTCCTCAAGAGGAAACAATGATTAAAAAGCAAAAGATTTATTCTTTTCATCTCTTGCAAAAGAAAAGATAAAAAGAGAAAGAAGAAAAGATTAAATAACACAAATGACTTTTCAAAAGATTCTAAAATCTATAAGAATGAACACAATCTTATTAAGTGTTAACTATGTAATAAAATTCGATACTTGAAGAAATAGTGTCCGAAGCATTAAACTTGGATTGAAAAGAAAGGTAAATCTTGTGCTTTGATATGTTTTGAATTCAAATGAACTAAAGTTCCTCATAATACTTTATAGGGTGATTCTAGTGCCATCAATCATGTTTCAGATTTTGAAAAAAAAAATCATGCTTTAGATATAATGCATGGATTCCTTACAATCCTAACCATAAAACTCAAATAAGGGATTGATACTTATAGATTAATCTCAGATACTAGATATCATCAGGATTTTTTCAAACCCTTTATGCACCTACGTTTACTCACGACTTAGTTTCTTTTCCAAGACTTGCTATATTTGGGTTTTATTTTAAGTTTAGCTTCGAGATCTTTCAGTTTATTTAAGACTAGTAATCTTGTTGAAACTTGAATTTTATGTGATGGTCTCTACAATGCATTATAATGTCGACACTAATTGCAGCTTAGCTTATGCGAGTTCTTTTTACTTGTAGCATAAATGTTTTGGGTTACCTATCCAAAGAAAGAATGCAAATATTAGTAAGAATGAAATTCTTTCGAATTTGAACTTTACTATTTTTTTGAATTTGTATTGATTTTATTAAAGGTTAACAAAAAAAAAGTGCCACAAGAATAAGGTTCCTTGTAACTATACACAATATATAAGTGGTCTTTTACATATTCCATCATGATAGAAAAGTTATTTTATTACCTTTATTGATGATTTTTCATGATATGATTACATTTATCTATTGCATGATACATCTCGATCAATTAATGTACTTTTCGGTATATAATATAGAAGTTGAAAGAAAATTAAATAAATGGTGAAATAGTAAGGTCGGATAAATATAGTGCATATTATGGAAATTCTGATAAATCGGGATAATGTTCGGATCCATTTGTTAAATGCCTTGAAATATATAGTATTTTTGCTTTATGCACATTGATACACCATAATGAAATGATATAGTAGAAAGGCGTAATCGTACTTTAATGAAAATAAATAGGAGTATGATGAGTTATTCATTATTATAATTATTTCTGTGGATGTATGCATTAAATACTTCTATATATTTATTAGGCAAGATTTTTAGTAAGGTATTTCCAAAGACTTCCTTTGAACTGTTAAGTTTTAACAGGGGGAAATAGCTTACAACACTGGACGTTAAGTTGAGTGCTCGACGCCACTAGCTTTCATCACTGTGAAACGACGTTCTTTTTGTCTTCTTCCGAAATCTTGTGTCGGCAAATATGAATTGGTTTCGTAAGATGGACCGACGGTCGACAGGCTCTGCGGCAATCTCTCTCTTACCTTCGATATGACCTTTATGTATTGATAGCTCGAGCATAGGATGGCCTAGGTTAGACCGAGAGAAGAAAACTGCTGATGTACGAGACAGCTTCCGGCTAGTAGAGAAGGCACGAATGATCTGCTTTCGGGTTCTGATAGTTCGCAGTGTTGTGTATTATATGGGAAACCATTGCCATCTTTTGCAAAGGCATTCGTGTGGACAATCATATTCATGGTTTAGGTTCTATTTGTTTTGCGAAAAACGGATACTTTAGAAGATATTTTTTCCAAAAGGGATAGTTTGGATATATACAGGAGCTTATTCATAGAGTTTATTAGATGAGTATCTAAGATAACATAACGATTAACGATTAAGACATATGCATAATCAAAAGGGAGATACATGCGCAATCTTGAGAGTTATGGAGAATCGACATAAATATCATAATTATCTATAATATAGAAAAGTATTCTAAAAAAAATCCTAAACACTTGTAACAAGTTGAATATATATCGGTTGTAGCTCGATCATGACATGATTGGTTTACACTATCGTTGATAGGAATGTTCCAAGAGAATTGAAGGTTCAATCCGAAGTCCCAGAAACTGAAGAGAGATGCATGGGTCTGTGCTCTTGTGTCTGCATTCTTTTCTGGGTTCTCAAATCGAGCTCTCCGATGGAGGTAGGGTAGAGCTCGAGGGCTTGCTCGTGCGCAACGCTGCACGTCGTCGATCCTCTACCACTGGACGATGTGTCGATCTCTCATTGCTGACGTCTCTTTGTACGTATTCTCAAGGTTGGCAGACGATCGCAGCCAGAAGTTTTGCTCCGATTGTTTAAAACACGATCCAAAATTTTTGGACTAAACCGTCGTGCTCCGTTCGTCGGCCGTCCTTTTCTTCCGTCCAAATCCCGTCAACATTGGATGGAATGACCGAGGTCGTCGAGGTCAGTAGCGTGACATGATCAATCATATGCATTCTCTGCACCACATGAACGAAATAGCATGACCCTAGACAAGGGAAATAATTAACAACGAATGCCCTCCAAAACTCGATTAAGCATTACAAACGAACAGTCTCGTGGCGGAACTCTGCTTTTCCATATCTAAAAATTAATTTTCTTTTTTCTTTTTCGTCCAAGCTGGAAAGTTTTTGGGAGCAGCGAGTGATTGTTGGAGAAAAATAGACACCGGCGAGCTTTTTTTTTTTTTATCTTGATAAATTGGTGTTAACTTACCAATCTTTGTAAGATATTACCAATTTATTTTTGGAGTTTACAAATTATCGGTTTTTTGAATTAGCTTACCAATCTTCATTTATATAACTTACTAACGTTCCGATTTTAGTAATATTTAAGTGATGATCAAGAGTATATAATCATCTTATGTTAAATAAATAATTAGTTTGGTACCGAAATAATTATTAGCCTAAGTAAGTTCCTAAATCTTAAAATCTCTAATTCAATATGAATCAAAATGACACTCTTCATATCGATAGGTTAGTGAGAATTATAAATAAACTTAAAATCAAATTGTCCAAATGTCAAACGAGGTATGAATTTGAGAAAGCTTGTACTCATAATTAGACAATCCTTTTGATCTGTCATCTAATGGCGCTTATTCTGATATTGCTTTTATCAAAAACATCCTGCAAACATTAACAAGCAGCAGTAGAGATAAAACAAACCAAACCTATTCTGATTTACTAGAAACTTTATATGGCAAACCCCGTTCCTATTTGTACAGCTCTTGAGCTACAAGGTTCTATATATTAATTTTTATAACCAATAGCAAGAGCAAAAGATAATCCAGCTTCCCCGTGTTTTATGCATGTTTGAGATTTGCTTAGGGTGTGCATGGTAGAATTTTGTATTAGAAATTAATTTCTAAAACAGAAATTGAAAAATCTATGTCTAATCTAGAATGAATTTCTGAGGGAAAAAATGAGTTTGACAAAAATAAATAATTTCTACTCCTGAAACAAAAATCCATTTTATAACAAAAAAATGTTTCTATTTTTGTTTCATTTACAAAAATCATTTTAGAGTTTACAAGGTGTTCATTTCTATAAATTTCAAATGCTTATTATTTAGTACAAAAAATTGTCCAATTTCATCGCATTTTCTATTATTGTGTAACTCCAAATTCACTTTAAACATGTTGATCTCCTCGTTGAAAGTTGTACTTATGCAAGAAGAATAAATTTCCACCTAAAATAACCCCACCATGAAAAATAAAATTTCTTTTGGTTAGATCCTCCATCATCTATTCAGTGGCCAGAGACAAATGACAAGCCTCTCATGCATAATAAATTCGATCTCATCTATAAAAAGAAAGAGACCTAAGGAAGTAACCACATACCATTTGAGATAAGAAATCATCAAGTACAAAATAATAGAAATACATTACAAAAGTCGAGATAGAGAGAGTGGAGATTGTGATAAGATTACATCAATTGTGTGTATGGTGTGCAATTCAGTAAAAGAAACAATTTCTAAATTTCTCATTTCAGAACAGAAACAACAATTTTTTTGTTTCTAATTTATTGGCCAAACCTATTTTTAGAACAAAAATCTACTCCACAAATAGAAAAAAGAAATTTTTCTACCAAATAGATTTATGTTCCAGAATGAGTTTTGGAACAAAAAAACTTATTCTAGAACGCAGCCTAAGTTGCTCACCCTTACTTTGTAGTTATTCTTTTGCTTTTCCTCTTAGCCTTCATTAAGAGAAGGTGTCATAAGTTTTTTCTTGATAAGATTATCATACGATACGAGGCATCGAGATCACTCTCACCGTCCTGCTTTTCATTCTTGTTAAAAGGTCCTAAACCCGTGTAATCTCAAGTTAAGGTTCCACGCTATTCATTGCCCATGCATTTACACGATCTCTCAATCACATGATCACACATGCAGAGTCCCCCAGTTTCTCCTTTTGTTTTATTGACCATATCATAACTGAGAAATCCTAATGGTATCTTTGTATATCAAACAAAACTAGATGACTAGGGAATTAAACTGAACCCTAATTGATGCATGAGTCGCCTGAGTAATATCCTCGGAAGATTTGCGTGCTGTCCCCAGAGAAACGCTTAGATGTGAAGACGTGTTCTCTGGCTTGGCTTTGAAGTCAGTGCTTCCACGTTCGAACATGGAAATCATTATTGCGTAAAAGAGTTTGCTATTGGGAAAGAACAACGTGCCCGTACATCGATTCCCGAACACTTTCTTCTTAGCCATCTCTGCCATTGGTACGAAAAATGAGATATTTGACTCTGAAACAGCATAGTCTTTTGCTTCGAGTTCATGGTATTCTGATGATCAAGGCTTTGTCAGGTGATCTGCAGTGTACTTTCTATCGTTTTCTTATCTCTCTCTGTCTCCTTCTCTGTCTGATCAAAGGCAAAGGCAGGAAGGCAAGAAGCCCGCAGTTTGATGATCTCGATTCCCGCTGTGTAAGTCTGAATGCATAAGCCCAACTATTGTTTTATTCGAAAGTACCGTTGGCAAGTCATAAAATATTCCCGATAATCTTCTCGCGATCTTAATCAGAGCGGCCTTAGGGTAGGTTTTAAACAAAATATGGATCGGACGGGCCTACACTGAGGGCCCCTCCGTGCGCAAGTCAGAGTCGAAGAAAGAGTGGACAGATCGGTATCAAAATTGGGAAAAGAAAGGAAGAGAAAGGCTCTATTCATTTCGTGAAAAATAAAATATTTTATAATAGTTTTCGATATTCGTCTAAAACTTAAAAATTTTCTGAAAGATATTTTTCACAAAATTTTTTGTTCTTTCCGTTTTTTTTCTTGTTCATGGATGCCCGATCGTCACCACTGCCGCCCAATCGGCAGCCAGTGACCAGCTGCGGTCCGACGTCCAGCAGCGATCTGGCTACTGGTAATTTGATCGATATCGAAGATCGGTTGGTTTTCGAAAAATGTTTTCGTTTTTTCAAAAATGAAAAAAATTCTTAATTACCAATTGAAAAATATTTTCTATGGTAAAATATTTTTCATCTCCCAAACACCATAATTTTTGAAAAATATTTTTTCAAAAAAAAATATTTTCCTTGAAATGAGCGAAACAAAAAAAAGGAAAGAAAATATTAGGTGCAAGAGCGGTGACGCCTTATTTATGCAATAGTCCACTCAGTGAACCAAAAGCGGCACTGTTGTGGGGGCCCACTGTCACAAAATTGTCAGCCCTCTGTCCTCTCTCTCCGCCGCCTCTCTCCCCTCTCTCCTGTTCACCGAGTAAGAAGAAATTCTTTCTCTGCAACTCCATGGGACCACCCTACTATCAAACTCTCACCGCTGCTCGCTCCCTCCCCGACCGCCACTGAATACCCGCTGCGATAGCCACAAGCAAAACTGTAGATTGGGACTTCTTGCTCCACCTCGAGGCCTACCTCGCCAAGTAGCCGATGTCGACCAGGCCCTCGAGATCTCTAGGTATACCATGAAGATCATCCTCTCCTCTCCCCTCTTGCCCGATGGCCTACTGACGCAAAGGAAATAACGCTTTGAAGAAATTCCTAAAAGTTAATGTTTATTTCAAATAAAAATGTATTGATTACAATATTCATAGGCGCCTATTTATAAGGTGAATAACAAAATTAAAGAAAAGACATTGATAAAAGGAAAGTTATCGGATATAACTAGAAAATTTATAAAAACATGTATGAAATCTGTGACATCCCAAAAATTAACGAATCGCGTTAATCAAATATTATAATTTTGAAGATTTCGCAATCATCTTTGATTTGTTTTGCAGACAACTGTTGGATGGCAGCAAGTAGGTATTGCATCATCTCGTTGGTGGTCTTACAGAACTTGTCAAGCTAGGTAAATACTTCACGTGTAACAAGCTCATGGCCGTTAGCTACGAAGGTGTTTCAATTCACGTTATGAGACATCATCACAGTGATAAACCTTACTCCGATACCAAACGATGCAAAGGAAGTAACACTTGGAAGGAATTCCCTAAAGATAACGTTTATTTCAAATTAACAAGTGCCGATTATAATATCTATAAGCGCCTATTTATAAGGTGAATAACAAAACAAAAGGAAATATATTGATAAAAATGAAAGTTATCAACTACAACTAAAAAATATGTAAAATGCGTATGAAATCCGTGACAATCCGAAAATTAAAAAAACGCGTGAATCAAATATTGTAATCCCGAATATCCTGCAACCCTCTTTGATTTGTGGGTCCAACCACTCTTATGACACTCCAATATTTCCGTAAAAGCATATGCTTGTTGTTCTACATCACATATCCCTCCAGCTGCCTCAAGAGCTTCAAGTCCAGTGTCGACCTACACCGACCTACGCTGGAAGGCATTCCGGCTGGGCAAGTTCCTCGACTCCGCGTAGGACTGCTAAACTCGAAGATCTTCAAGCAGCGGTCTTGATTTTGCTCGTGGCCGTAGCGGCGGCGTTTTGGTGGTGTTCGGGTTGACAGTGAGCATCGGGAGATCGGTGATCCATGGAGTTGCAGACAAAGAAGGAGAGAGAGAGAGAGAGAGAGAGAGAGAGAGAGAGGCGGAAGAGAGAGAGGGGAGAGAGGGAGAGAGAGAGAGAGAGAGAGAGAGAGAGAGGCGGAAGAGAGAGAGGGGAGAGAGGGCTTATAATTTTCTGATAGTGGGGCCCACAGTGCCACTAAGTTGACTATTACATAAATGAGGTGTCACCATTCTTGCACCTAATATTTCCTAAAAAAAGAAAAGAGAGGAGAGGGCAGGGGGTCCGGCGGAAAAAGAGGAGGGGAGAGGAGAGAGAAGAAAAGAGAGGAAAGAAAGAAAAAAAAGAAAAAAGGAAGAGAGGAGGGAAGGAGAGAGAAGAATCAACGCATCTGACTTTCCTCTTTCCCACACTTGAATGATTAAAAGCTCCCTATTAAAAATTAAATCGTACGAATCTCATTTCAGATTCACAAAGCCGTCTTTCTCACGTGACTGGGGGTATAGAACATCTATAAAAGCAGTGAAAAAAAAGAAATGTGAACCCTAGAGCGTTTTGCACTGGAACCTCATGGGAATGGGAGAAGTTGAGCAGGAGGCCATTGATGAGTTGATTGCTTCGCTTCCCCAAGAGAAAGTACTAGGTTTTCAGCCTTGTTGCCTTTACCAAAACTTTTGGTGCCCAATCTTCGTGCTTCCTAATGTGGTCGCGTCCCAAAGGCACTTCAAGGCCAAAGGCAAGGACATTTTCTTAGCCTCTGCACCCAAATCGGGAACCACCTGGCTAAAGGCTATAACATTCTCCATCGTCAACCGCTTCCGCTTCAACTACTCAAACACACCTTTGCTCACTTCAAGCCCACATGAACTCGTCCCTGGCTTTGAGTTTGACTTCAAGAATAACCCGAGATTCCATCTCGATGACATGGAGGAACCTCGACTCTTCTCTGCGCACCTCCCTTATCCGAGCTTGCCAGAATGCGTCAAGCAATCAAACTGCAGGATCATTTATATTTGCCGGAACCCATTGGACACCGTGGTTTCCTCTTGGCACTTCTTCCTCGAGATGGCGCGATCGGAGAAGCAGCTGGAGTGGTCCTTCGAAGAGCATTTCGAGACCTATTGCCAAGGTAAAATCCCGTTCGGTCCCTTTTGGGAGCACATGACGGGGTATTGGAAAGCGAGCTTGGAGAGGCCACACATGGTGATGTTCCTCAAGTATGAGGACTTGAAGGAAGATATTGGAGGACAGCTGAAGAAGGTGGCCGAGTTTATGGGGCTTCCCTTCACTAAGGAGGAAGAGGAGGGAGGCATGATTGAAGAGATGGCCAAATTGTGTAGCTTGAAGACCCTCAAGGACCTGGAGGTCAACAAATCCGGCAAATTGCCTGGTAAAACCATCGAGAAGAGAAGTTTCTTTAGGGAAGGCAAGGTGGGTGGTTGGGTTAACTATATCACTCCATCGATGGTAGACCGCCTAAATAGCATCATGCAAGAGAATTTGAGACCCTTTGGACTGGAGTTTAAGTGCTTTGAGTGTTAATTACTTGCAGTTTCATTATGTGCATCACTAGAAATAAAGATGAATTTGCAGTTCTCCTTATTAATGCAGTATAGAGAACTCAGGGAATTGTGAACTCTCTGCCACTAGGGACTATTGGAGTTGTCTTAATGCTAGTGCTGCTGTAATGTTATGTTGCTTAGTACTTTTTGTGTTTGTATTAAATCATGTTATTTGTATTAGGCAGTTGTTTTCTAGTTGTTGTTTCCAGAAAGTGGAACGAGTCAGTTTGCACATGTTGTAAACAGTTCCACAATGTCTTTTAATCCCTTGTACTTGACAGTTTTCGTTGGAATGAAGTTAATGTGTTTCTTTATTAATCTTCTATTATAACTCTCTGCCTTTGGATCATTTAGTCCCACGACTCGCTTCAATAGAGGTCAAACAACCACTTGATGATGATCAGGTGTGAGGAAAGAAAAAGAATTTATGGTTGCGGCAATAGACTAAATCTAATACTGTGAACTAATACAATCCCACACTTGATATTAGTGAACGAGATCACAATCTGATGTATGGCTCAATCACTAGTACGCCGAAACAAAGTCCAAACATCATCAATAGAATTATCAAACATTTACACTACTTCCGCAAACTTTAACAAGCTCGCACCACCACGTACTTGACACAACAAAAGGACCAAACATGTCCTCAGGCCCCACTATGTACCTAAAAAAAAATATATGGCACCCTGTTCCTACATTTTCCGTGAGCTACATAGTTTCAGATTAATCAATCTAACTAGCCACAAGTGACAGATGATCCACTTAATGGTAATCCATGTTTGTCACTTTGTTTTTTGGGTATGATGATTTATTGAGAACTATTTCTCTTTATTAGCATGCTTTGTCTGTCCATTTATTTAATTGTATGAATTTCTAATAAGTCCAATTTGTCTCTCCATCTTTTGATGGAGAAAGTTATCTTATTACATTTATTGATGATTTTTCATGTTATGATTACACTTACCTGTTGCATAATTGATGAATGCACTTTTGGGTGAATATTAAAGAAGTTGAAAAGCAATTTGATAAAATGGTGATGATAGTAAGGTCAAATAAATATAGCACATATTGTGGAAAGTATGATAAATCGGGACAATATTTGGATCCATTTGCTAAATTCCTTGAAAGACATAGAATTTTTGCTTTATACATAATGCTAGATACACCACAATAAAATTTTACAATAGAAAGGCATAATAGTACTTTATTGAAAATGAATAAGATTATAGTGAGTTATTGATTATTATTATTATTATTGTTGTTGTTGTTGTTGTTGTTCTTATGGATGTATGCATTAAGGACTTTTATATATTTATTAAGTAAAGTTTCGAGTAAAGTAGTTTCAAAGAGTTCCAAATACTTTATTTGAATTGTGAACATGGGAAACTTAATTTATAAGACCTACATGTTGGGATTATCCCGCAAAAAGTAGGAATTTACAATTCCATATCAAAAGAAATCAAATTTTAGAATGCTCTGTAGTTATTTCATTGGTTATCAACTTGTCTTACCTATTTTTTACTTTTAGAATGCCCTATAGTTATTTCATTGGTTATCAAGTGGTCTTACTTATCTTTTACCAACTTTCTTACTAACGCCTTAAATTACGAACTTTAGAAGAGCGACTTACCAACCATTTATCGATTGAGTAGTCGACTAGTTCTTAAAATAACAAGTTTTTCCTTTCAAATTTAGCAACTAACCGGAGAGTCGGCCGGGAGGCCTTTTCTGAAGGGAAAACAGGGTTCGGGCCCCTTTTGGAACAACGTGGTGGAGTATTGATAGGAAAGCTCGGCAAGGCCTCACGAGGTGATGTTCTTGACGTTGGAGGACTTGAAGGGAGATGTTGGTAGGACACCTGAATTAGGCGGCCGAGTTTGTGGGGCTTCTGCAAACTGGGCTTGAGATCCCACTGACGCTCACTCCTTCTGTAAGCTGGAAGATGAGGGAGGTGCGACTGAGGAGAGCCGAAATACGTATCTTGAAGAACTTGAAGGGTCTGGAGCCCAACGAAAATGTCAACTTATCGTCGACTTTTGACAATAGAAAAGCTTGTGTAGGGGATGCGAGGTGGGTGACTGGGTCGGCGATCTGAGTCCTTCCATGGCGGACTGCCTAAATAGCATCGTGGAAGGCAAGATGGGTCGCCTTCGGTTACAATTCAAGACATGATAATGCTAACAGAGTTCCCCGCAACTTCGACGTTGTTCTCTGTCCGGACTTGGATTTTGGGTCTGCAACAAACAAATTGAAAAACCCTCACCTCTTCAGATCCACATGACCGTGACAAGATTTTCTTGAACTTAGTTTGGATCTTTCCCCTGGAGCAGGTATCCAGATTCTGAGAACAACTTGAACTTCTTTTTGCAATCTACAGACATCTTTAATTCATTTAACTAAGAGGAACAAATCAATAGTAGAATAAATAAGTGTTAAGACGATATGAATCGCAACAATCCTACGACCAACATAAGCATTCGTGACCATTAGTCTATTGCCTGCTTCATTTGACAATCTACATTTTGTCCTTTAGGAAATTTTATTTACTATTTCTCATGGAAAGCAACAATTAACTATTTGTTCATTAAACAACAAAGAAGAAAACAGAGAGCGTTAGCAAATAGCTCACAAGCACCGCTCAAGCTACATGGGACGACACAAGACAACATAGAAAGAACGAATCTGATGATCAGCACTTGGTCGCCAGTGTATTGGAATAAATAGAATAAGTTAGAACAATCGATAATTGTTGAGATTTGCCGTCTCAAGGGAAGAAAATTTTTAGGAAGTGACATCTATGGGGATTGAGTTTTGATTATATTTTGTCGTCTTCATTTTGGTGGGAAATCAAAGGCGAAGGGCCCGAAGTCCTTCTATTGCGCCGAGGCCCGAGAAAGAGAATGATCGATGGCCCATGCCGCAGCCCATCAAAGGTAGGCAACTGTGAAAGGTCCAATAAATCACATTACTGAAATACCCTTATTTGCTGAAATATACTAATCTATCTAATTAAGTATACTACTTGAATTCGTATCAATATATAATTTATTGGAAATGTCTTGGAAAAAGGCATAAGAAGTTGAGGTTTATTGGGTTTTTGTGCGCCTAATCAAGATGGTTTTAAACCCAGCCAACTTTGGGATGAGTTGGTCGAGAATAGATGGGGTCGAGATTAGAGGTGTGCAACCAAATCGGATAAACCTGGTTCCCGGACCGGCCCACTCAGAAAATAGGGTCAGGAAACCGGTTCGAGAACCGATTCCAAGGGATTACCCACCCAAGAATCGGATCAACTGGACCAATTCGGGAATCGGTTTGTAAGACAACCCAAAAGTCCAAAACCCTAATTTATTTCCCCGTTTCACTCTTTACCTCTCACACCCACAGACTTCACAGCATTCTCCTTCGTCGTGCCATCACCAAATCCAACTCTCCGTCACGTCATCACCAATGTATATGTAATATTATGATTTTTGTTTTATCTTATGATTTTGTTTATGATAATTTGCCTAGTGGATCCTTAGTTTTTTGCTTAATAAAGAAGTTTATTTACTTATTAATTACAAGTGCTTAATGTTTTAAGATAAATTAGAAGAATTATGTTGTTACCTCGCGTAGTAATATAAAATTCGAAATTGTATAGGATGGGCAGTTACAAAACATGTTCCAATATAAACAGGATTAATCATAAAACCGGACTTCAAAAATAGGGTGTGTTAGGTATATGGTTCAATGCAAATAGGGTCGGGTACATGGTCCAAAAAAAGGAACCGATTATAATATGATCGGATACATAGTCCAGATCTAGAACCTACCCATCTTAGATCCGATCACCCCTAGTTAAGACCATACAAATTTGATACCACGTGACATAAAAAGTAAATTTCTTCCTTCTTTTTTTGTGTCGGAAGAAGTGGACCATTTGCCCGTTTTGTCAAAAAATTGTATGGATGACCTGAACCTCGAGAACTGCTCCAATCAACTTCCGACGACTCTTTTAACTCTTCCGAACCGTCTTCAACGGTTGGATTGGAGGATGAACGTCTATGTAAAGAGAATCAAAGCAACTGAAAGGGCTGGGCAAAAATTTAAGAAAGCTCGCTCTATTGATATCATTTGTTATCTATCTTTAACAAGTTGTGCCACTATCTCTATCGTAGAGTTATTGTTGCTCTGTGATCAATGTTAAGAGAAGTGTACAAGTGCGATGATAATACTTGCTTTTTCGATAGTGTGATTTATCGTGTGATTGGATAAATCCTTGCTAATTGTAACATCTCTTAAAAATCAGTAGTGGATTTCAACCTCTGTTAAGATTGTTATTTGAAGAGTGGATGCAAGTTTTAGGGATAAAGTCAGGTTACTATAAATTGGTGGGTGATATTTTCTATCTTCTCATTATTGCGTATAATTGTCTACTAGAAGCACCGGAATGCTTAGTACTTTCAATTTGTTTCTGCAGCTGCCAGAGTGTATGTTGCTATCTTTGAAAACTTGTTATACTTTTCAAACAATTTATTCAATTCCTCCTTGGTTGCCTTGTTAGCGTTTTTAGGCCATTTGCCTTCGGAAGACAGGGCTTGGGACCTCTTGGGATTATATTGTGGCGGTATCGGAAGCTTAGAGAGGCCATTCAAGGTGTTATTCCTTTATGAGAACTTGGAAGAGAGATGTTGCTGGACACCAGAAGACGGTGGCCCGAGTTCGGTGGAATTCCCTTCTCTAAGCTGGAAGGAGGTGTCCTTTAATAGATAGCCAAAATGTGTATTTTGAAGAACTTGAAGGGGCTGCAGGCCAATGAGAGTGGCAAATTACTGTCAAAGAATTTCGAGAATGAGAAGAGAAGCTTGCTCAGGAAAAGTGAGGGGCATGACTGGGTTATTAAGTATCTATCTCCGAGAAAAGATGAGCCGATAGATTTTGGTCTCACCAACTCTTAATATATAAAAAAGATCAGAAAAGGAGAGCAGCACATTAGATGCTTCGAGATGGCACAGTTCAGATTGACCCTAATCGATTGCTCAATCGCTAATCATGCATATGGAAGATATGAACAAGGATCTTATCACAGCAATGACTAAATCAGCTTGCTAAAGAAAGGTATTCCAGATTATTTAATGGTAAAAAGTCGCCAAAATCCATATGGCAAAACACTTTAATGGCCACTTGGTAACATTGCTGTGTTGGCGAAATTGTGTAACAAGTAACCTGTTTGATAGGTACATCAATGGTAATTTCCTAGCAATATCAGCAATTTTAAAGTATCACGTGAAATGGCAAGTTATCAACATCTTTTAGAGATTTATTGCCAGAAACAAAACAGAAAAAATTGCAGTAAATTTAGTAACTTACCGATGAAATTAAAGATCTTAAAACCAGATATCTGCTTATCATGTTATAATTTACGAGCAGGGTACGAAACATACAAACTTCAACAATTGTGTAACTCAACTATTTTTTTGAACCTTACTGTTTAAAACAAAAACTTACCGATGTAATTAGTAAATTTTAATAATATTCTTAACTTACCAATATTGGGCCGCTTACAAGTTAGTAGGGTTACTAGCAAAGAAAGGAATTTGTCATTCCGTAATAACATCAAACTTAGTATACTACCGATGAAATAAGCGACTTACTAAAGTACACATACACTCATTTCACCGTAATAAGTTATGAACAATTTGAGGAATGAACCACCTGCTGTGGTGGCGTAGTTGGTTCGAGCCTTGTGCTTTTCGCAAAAGGTGCAGGTTCGAATTCCAGCGACGTCGTTAGGTGAAATAACTGTTGATGTGAATGTGGTGGCTAGCTTCTATTGGCCCGAGGTATAGACACCATATTCCTTAGCGCTTGCCGAGCGCGGCAACAAGATATTCGCAGGAATTTTTCGTTGAAAATAGAACCTTACACAGAACTCAGTAAAGGTACCATGTAAATTATTAACTTATAATAGAAGCGGAGGTTTTCTTCTTCAATAGAAAGTTACTGCGCTAGTAAGGAAATTACCAACATCTAATTAAGTCATTATCAAGTTATTAAACTGGCAAGTTACTTGCCAGTGCAATCCGTGACTTACCAATCCATGCTTGCTTTTCAGGAAGTGACTCACCAATTCAGGAAAAATTACCAATGTCTGACACAAGATTAAAAGATGTCAAGCTAGCTATTCTTTTTGCCATCGCGAACGAGACATTACTAGCTAATTTTGGTAATACTTAATAGCTGTAGGTACTACCCAGCCTGTTTGTATCACCTAAAGTGCGGCTGGTAAAACTATCCATCATTTCAGGGTGGTGAGAATTTACTAAGAATTTGTATTTGCAGAAAAGTTATTTTGTTCACAGGTAAATTAGTTAACCAATACGAACAGTAAAGTACATAATCAATTTATAATCTACTAGTAAAAGGATGCACCTATTTGTAAAAGCGAATGATTGTTCGCAATTTAAAGGGTAATTTAACCAAATTGATCGATTGTTTGGAATTGGAAAACTACTTTACTAGAATTGGTTTCCGCTTCTTGGAATGTCGAACCCATCTTGTTTGCCGCAAAACTGATCATAAAGCCAACTACATCTTTTCTTTTCCGATTTGAGGGGTCTACCTAATAACCTGTTTTTTTTTAATTATTATTCTATTCTTTGGTTTCATTTGTTGCAGCAGAATAATATGAGCGACAAAACCATACAAAAGGAAAGACGAACGAGGGCAAGCAAGCAAAGGGAAGTTGGATAGAAGCAAGAGTTGTGAGGCTCGAACAAGCTAGGGCGAGTAAGGAGAGAGAGAGAGAAAATCGTGAAGTGTCTGAGTAAGATTGGAGAGAACAAAGAAAAAAAGAACCAAAACTGTTTTTTGGGCGGGCCGGTTCGGTCATCAGGTAAAACCAGTCCGGTTGCATAACCATGTGAAAAATCTGCATTACAACGGGAATCATGTGTTTGCATGTTCGGTGTATCCTACAACACGTGAATGGAGGTTGCGGGCAAGAATGCAACAGCAATAAATTAATCGTTGATTAGGGAAGCAGCAAGAAGAAAAGCTTAAAAAGCAACGCTCGCCAGCAGCAAAAGATAGCGCTTCAAATTGATATGCTCGTTTTCGCACTCGAACACCAAACCGAGCGGTGTCCCCATGGAACATCCGAAAGTTTCTTCGAAGTCTGACGTCGGAAGTACTGAAGAATATGACCAGGGGGCCATTGATGAACTGCTTGCTTCGCTTCCCTTGGCTAATAGCCCTGTTTTTTCTAAACCATGCCTTTACCAAAACTTTTGGTGCCCGACCTTCTTGCTTCCCAATTTGATCGCGTTCCAGCGGGACTTCGAAGCCAAACACAAGGACATAGTCCTGGCGTCTCTGCCCAAATCAGGGACCACCTGGCTAAAGGCGCTAGTATTCTCCGTCGTCAACCGCTCCCGTTTCGACATCTCCAACACACCCTTGCTAACTTCGAACCCCCATGACCTTGTCCCTTTCTTCGAGGCGCAGCTGTATGGAAGCAACCCAAAGCCTGACCTTGACGGCCTGGTGGAGCCAAGGATCTTTGCGACTCACATTCCTTACCCATCCTTGCCGGAGTCCATCAAGCAGTCACAGTGCCGAATCATTTACATCTGTCGAAACCCCTTGGACAACATAGTTTCCGCATGGCACTTCTATCTAGGGCTGCCGTGGCCTGAGGACCAGCCGAGGTGGCCCTTGAAAGAGCATTTCGAGATCTATTGCCAAGGGAAAATACCGTTCGGGCCCTTTTGGGATCACATAGTGGGGTACTGGAAAGAGAGCTTGAAGATGCCACAGAAGGTGTTGTTCCTCAAATATGAGGACTTGAAAGAAGATATTATAGGACAGCTAAGGAAGGTGGCCGAGTTTGTGGGGTTTCCATTCACTGAGGAAGAGGAGGGAGGTGTGATTGAAGAGATAGCCAAAATGTGTAGCTTGAAGACCCTTAAGGACATGGAGGTCAACAAATCCGGCAAGATACCCATGACAATCGAGGTCGAGAAGAGAAGCTTTTTTAGGAAAGGCGAGGTGGGTGATTGGGTCAACTATCTCACTCCTTCTATGGTGGATCGCCTCAATAGCATCATCCAAGAGAAGATGAGTCCTTTTGGCTTGGAGTTCCAAACTCGTTGAACCTGCAATTGCTTTCAACCCCTTCTTTCTCTATCTAAATAACTACAAATAAATCAAAGCGAAATCCGATGGTCTCTTGGCAGTCAGCATCTCTTATCTTGTTTCTCCTATTTACTTGGTTTAGAGAAAGTAAAAGAATAATTCCCAATTGAACTAAAGATCCGCTTTTTGCTGTGCTAAAGACCAAACAAGTAGGGAGCGAAGCTGATCGGTTGCATTCTGTTCTCTAGTTAAGTAATTCTTGATCTGCAATCTGAATATTTAGAGGAGAATGAACAGGTTATATAAAGATTATGAGGATCTTTTGCAGAAATGAATAACCAATCCCAGGAAATTAGCCGATTGTGATAATATCAAGTGAGCGCGATACAATTGGTAAGATATAGATAATGAAAAGCAAATAAAGGCAATACACAGCAAATTATAGTGGTTCGGCTTTATCTCTCCTATATGCTTAATTTTATCACAACTACAAAACAGCAAGAACACTACATTAGAAACTGCAAATGAACATATCATACTATTGATTAGTAGAGATAGCGATATCAAACTCCGATAATCTTCTCTTTCATCCAACCACGTCAGCTTCATTAATCCTCCTTTATATAAACGCCTTTATGTTTCCCATTGGAGATGACCTCGTAGAGAAAGAGTCATTGGAAGCTATCGGTCATAAAATGGGATCTCCCATACGATCTATTTCCTTGGACTAAACAGAGTATCTAATTCTACCACATCTTCGGTACTCTAAGCTAACATTCTGACAAAACCTATCAATTGCTCTCTAACAAGTTTTGGTTCTTTTACTGTGGTGTTTCCAACTGCCAATGGCTATGATCTTTGTGTCTAACAATCATCTTCGGATGAACGTATCAACAACATCACCAACAACTCAGCACATGCTCCTAATTTGCATGTGCACATTATAACCAGTATCTTGATGTTATCCACAGATAAACCGTCAGATAACTTATGATTCCATCTCCAATTATACTAATGTACCAAGTCCTCATGAACAGATCATCATGTCTAACATGTTTGCCTCCTCTCTAAATCTACATTGTCGTAATCAGTCTAGGCTGAACCCTTCAAGCAATCATGGAGATCATCACGACCTTTCAAATATCACCACGAATATCTGCAAATATCATAATGTGTATTATATCAAGTATAGTTTTGCAATCATCAGAATTTCATAGATATGTTTTCCAACAAGCAGGGGTTTTTGGGCCTAGGTAATGACCAGAGATGCTTGTTGAGATCTGCGAGAGGAAAGACTGAAGACAAAGATCTTCTTACTTTCGGTAGCAATCGCAAAAGTGAGCAAATTTCTTCGCCATCCGTCCTCACCACCACCTCCTCTACTTCCCTGCGCACCCTCTGTCTTCGTCTCTGCAAATTATTCTCCTCAAAGCAATTATTGATCGCCATCTCTTGGTCACCATTTTTGTTGCTTTCCTTCGCCAGCGTTTCTGCCAGCCACCGCTTGAATGGTGAAGACCCTCGCCTGGGGTAACAAGGGTCGCCAGCCATCCCCGAGGCCCCATCACGCCTTCCGGTGATGGTAGCGCTGCCCCTAAGTGAGCTTGTAGTCCCTTTTCTTTAAGAAATTAAATAAAACGGAGAAAATGATGATGATGATTAGTCAAATCAACATTTTCAGTCAACTAAATTAAACAGAATTAATAAAAAGATTTAATCGTATCAATTTGATAAAATTTTATATACTTTTTGAAAGTTTTAGGTTCGGTTGGTCAAAGGCTTTGTCAAGCTGAACGGTAATTGCTCGTGGATTGACAGAGCTTCGGAAGCTGCCTTTGCTGGTATCTTCCGAGACTCAAGCAGATCGAGGGTGGACGGCTCCATGAAAGCAATTCGAGCTTCCTCGGCAATGATCTGTTCGTTGAACTTTTCGTAGACTGCTTATCACTGAGACTATCACGGGCCAAAACGAAGGCTCGTGGGCCTTCAGGAACATCATTGAAGAATATCGTATTAAAAGTGTTTTGTCAAATTCGCCGTATTAAAAAAAAATATCATATACATTTATTAACATTTACTATAATAAGATATTGGCTACTTAATCAAGTAGACGGAATTTCCAAACATATTCAGGATGCAATTCAGGTCCCAAATCTCATAAACAACTGTCAACTATCTTGCCCCGATCCCAGGGGTCATCACTCACTCCTCATACTCCTTTCATTCGCACTCTACTTTGGCATTCACCAACATTCATTTACTCCCAAGTCTCTATGTTTTGATACTGATCTCTCCACCTCTCCTAAACCCTCTCGTTTCACGCTGCTTTTGCGGCTTTTCTCCTCTTTCTCTCACATGTCCTCCTCAGCCGAACCTCCGGCAGCGGCTGGAGTCGCCCTTGGCTACGGCATCGCCATTGCCGTGAGCCTCCTCATCCTCATCTCCACCATCATGCTCGCCTCCTATGCCTGCGTCTGCGTGAAGTCCCACGGCCTCCGAGCCGCCTCAAACGGCAATGCGGACGTGGCGGACCCAACGCCGCATGCGTCGGAGACCGTGTTGGCGGTTGGGATGGATGGGGCGGCAATAGAGACGTGCTACCCGAAGCTGGTGCTGGGGGAGAGCAAGAGGCTGCCGAAGCATAACGAGGGGGGGCATTGCTCCATATGCTTGGCGGAGTATGAAGCCAAGGACGTGATCCGGTGCGTCCCCGAGTGCAGCCACTGCTTCCACGCCGAATGCGTTGACGCATGGCTCAGGGTCAGCGCCACGTGCCCGCTGTGCCGGAGCTCGCAGGTTCCCACCCCGCTCGCCACGCCGCTCTCGGAGCTGCTCCCCCTCGCTATCAACCCCAGGTGACATTGTCTGGGTCGAGGCTTTCCGGTTTTGACTTGGCTTATGGTATGTTCATTTTTGGGTGTGTGTAGAGTGTAGTTGCTAGTCTCTGAGAAGAACACGAGCGTGCATGGTGTTTCGGCGAGTCTGCTTCGTTCTCAAGTTTCGTTTCTGAACATCCTGCAGCTTAATGCTCATAACCAGCAGCCAGGACTCTAATGAAAGGGAGAAGTGCTCGGAAATGTCGGGTTCAGGTTGGCATAAAAAAAATTTGTTGGACTTTTATTAGCAACGATCATATGCACAATTCCCAATGTATCTGTTTTCTCAAATAAGAAAGAAATCAGTATCGAAGAGAAAGACACATGTCAATTTCCCTGAGACATGGCATCATCCTTCGGAAGAGCGACATAATTGATGGGAATGACGGCATTAGACTTGCGGCCATCTCTGCGCTCCTTGCCACTAGAGGCTACCCCATGACGGCCTGGGGTGGCACCCCGTCGACCGATTGGTGTTCCATGGAGGGTATTGGCGGTGGTGCTCTGGCCCAGCGGTTTCTTGGGCCGGGAACCAAAGATGGCTTCCTGTTCTGCAGCAAGTTGCTCCTGCAGTCGTTTCTGCTCCTGTAAGAGGCAGAAAGGATGCAAAGCAAGCTTCACTACACAACCGCAGCTTCCATATAAAAATATCAAATTCTAAGCTCCTAAATGAGAAAGATAGCATAGTAGAACCTTCAAGATATTTCAAAAAATTATCATAGGAGACTAAATTGGTGCCTTTTCCAGCGTGAAAGAGAATAGGGAATCAAATCTGCGTGTTATGGATAGCAACATAATGAAATGCAAGCAGTGCCAGATTAGACGATTTATACCCGAAATCTACGCTTTTCCTCTTCTCTCTCTTGCCGCAGCATTGTGTACTCCTCCAAAGTACATAAGAGGGGATCCTGGAATTATTTAGCAGCTTGAGTCAAACTACTTAAATGCTAAATTATAGATAAAACAGAAGATGCTTGAGCTGATTGATTACCTTATCATACAAGAAAGGGATCCCTTTCTCTGATTCCCAAGCTTTTACTTTTGATGTCAGACTTTCAATAATAGCTAGTCAAGAAAATTTGTCTTGCATGAGCATTCAACCATCTATTGAAATCATAAACAGTAAAATAAACGCTTCTGGTCAACTGCAGATTGAAACCTGACAGAATACTTCATTTAATGACATTTGACTATTATCCATCAGAAGGTTATAAACTTACAGCATAATGCAAGGAATTTCCTTGCAGTCAAAAACGCTATGATAGCTGCAACATTTAATTTAATCCAAGAGATAAAATCATAAACAATTGTGAAGATGCTGATCACGGAAACATTTACACAGTAGTCTTCACCATGGGGGTAAGATTGGAGAAAATGACACGTTCAGGAGAGATAGCTTGATTAGCGCAGGAAAAGAGGATTTCTTTTTATAGTCTTCTATGAAGTATAGATTAATATTTATGTTGAGTAATCCAAGTCTGAAATTTAATTAGCAATGGTATTGATTGACAAACAGTTTGACTTATGAATCAAGAATGCATTGTGCCACCTATCATCAAGGACTCAGCTAATGTTATAACATGTCTGTAGAAGATGAAAAGCTCACATGGCATTTTGCTGACCAAGATCCGTGCCTTCTCTGCACGTTTGAGATTTTTATGAGCGCCCCTTCCAGCAGAATAGCGATTTTCATCCTGCGAAGGTAAAAGTAAAGTGAGCAACTAAGGATTCAAAAGCCTAAAGCTTGAAACGTGATTGCCTAAGAACAAGTACACGGCTCAAATGTATTACTTGCTATGAGTCTCCTAATGAAGGCCTTGAGTTCTGTTAAAACTTACAATAGATTGGAATAGGCTAATCAATTTAGCATGAATATAATAAAAAGAAATGTGAGTATCTCCTATGGTCGTACCCATGGAGATAAGTCTAATTTTATGTTCTAAGCAGTACATACCAGTTTACGAGCTTAAGCAACAGAAATTACTCCAGCATGTTAATTACCTTTTCTCTTCAAAGAATCATCTAATTGCAGTAAAGAGTTTGTTTGTTATGACTGAGGCTTGTGACATAACAACAGGCCCAAGGGGCAACACTAGGGATGTCAAGGGGTCAGGTCGGACCTTTCCTCACCATGCTTGGTCATGGATGTGGCCGCACCCCATTGCCGCAACAAGGAGGTTGATGAGACATATATTCACAGTACTCATGATCCAGATGTAAGCAAAATTATCATCATTTTATGTACAAATGTAAACCGTTTGACTTGAAAAAAAAAATCATTAACATATACTCACTGAAAGTGAAAGTTCCAGAGACAAAAAAAGTCATAGAGCTGTTACTTTCTCATGTTTGTTTCTGCATGTTTAGACAATGCCTGGGCTTCACCTTTCATGTATGGTATCTCCGTGAAAACTTGACGTGCCATTTTGTAAACCAGTGCAAAAGCTAGAGTACCAAATATATCTACCGCCAGGCTGTGCTGCAAAGCAATCCGAAAGCTTCTTGAGATTCAATACCTTTTCATAATCATCAAACCATTTCTCCTCTTCCGCTGCATACTTCCACTTCTCTACCTTATCCAAAATGTCCTTTCTGCTGCTGAGAGCTTGCTCTTTTGCTTTCGCAATCTGTTACTTTCTCTTTTGCAGTTAGAGAGAGAGAAAGGCTTTCCAATTTTCTGACACAATGAGCCCCACTGTGCCACTTGTCGCACCGAGTGAATTCATGCATTAACGAGGTGGCATCCCGATTGCACCTAATATTTCCTTGGTGGGTGTGAGATGTTAGTAGAGCTTTCGGAGTTGCAAAGAAAGAAGCGGTAGAGAGGAGAGAGAGAAAGCTTTCCAATATTTGACAGCCGGCCCCATTGTGCCACTTGCCGTTCACCAAGTGGATGAATGCATAAATGAGGTGGGATCACTGTTGCACCTAATACTTGCTCGTCGCATGACATGGATATATACAGCCTTTCTAGGAATTGATATATGTTTTAAGGGGCAAGCCATCGAGTGACATCCCACAATGAGCCGTGGCGATAAAGTCGCCCCAAAAACAATAAAGAACTGAGACGCGAGTTGAAGCTACAAATATTAATCACACCAACTACGATTGAAGCTACATGAATGCATGGCAGTGACTCAATCAGCATGTTAATGAAACTCCAGGGGGTCCCTCAAAGAAACGCAAATCCTATTGAGATTCATTAAGGTGCTTGCACAAGAAGTCGGTAGACATAATTTTCATGAACGCGTGGATCTCATTTTAGATTCACAAAGCTGTCTTTCTCATGTGACTGGGGGTATAGAACATCTATAAAAGCAATGAAAAAAGAAATGTGAACCCTAGAGTGTTTTGCACTGGAACCCCATGGGAATGGGAGAAGTTGAGCAGGAGGCCATTGATGAGTTGATTGCTTCGCTTCCCCAAGAGAAAGTACTAGGTTTTCAACCTTGTTGCCTTTACCAAAACTTCTGGTGCCCAATCTACGTGCTTCCTAATGTGGTCGCGTCCCAAAGGCACTTCAAGGCCAAAGGCAAGGACATTTTCTTAGCATCTGCACCCAAATCGGGAACCACCTGGCTAAAGGCCATAGCATTCTCCATCGTCAATCGCTTCCGCTTCAACTTCTCAAACACACCTTTGCTCACTTCAAGCCCACATGAACTCATCCCTGGCTTTGAGTTTGACTTCAAGAATAACCCGAGATTCTATCTCGATGACATGGAGGAACCTCGGCTCTTCTCTGCGCACCTCCCTTATCCGAGCTTGCCAGAGTGCGTCAACTAGCCAAACTGCAAGATTATCTACATTTGTCGGAACCCATTGGACACCGTGGTTTCCTCTTGGCACTTCTTCCTTGAGATGGCGTGATCAAAGAAGCAACTGGAGTGGTCCTTCGAAGAGCATTTCGAGACATATTGCCAAGGGAAAATCCCGTTCAGTCCATTTTGGGAGCACATGATAGGGTACTGGAAAGCGAGCTTGGAGAGGTCACACATGGTGATGTTCCTCAAGTATGAGGACTTAAAGGAAGATATCGAAGGACAACTGAAGAAGGTGGCCGAGTTTGTGGGGATTCCCTTCACTAAGGAGGAAGAGGAGGGAGGTATGATCGAAGAGATGGCCAAATTGTGTAGCTTGAAGACCCTCAAGGACCTGGAGGTCAACAAATCCGGCAAATTGCCTGGTAAAACCATCGAGAAGAGAAGTTTCTTTAGGGAAGACAAGGTGGGTGGTTGGGTTAACTATGTCACTCCATCCATGGTGGATCGCCTATTTAGCATCATGCAAGAGAATTTGAGCCCCTTTGGATTGGAATTTAAGTGACTTTGAGTGTTAATTACTTGCAGTTTCGTTATGTGCATCACTAGAAATAAAGATGAATTTGCAATTCTCTTTATTGGTGCACAGTATGGAGAACTCAAAGAATTGTGAATTCTCTGCCGCTAGAGACTATTGGAGTTGTCTTAATGCTAGTGTTGTTGTAATGTTCTGTTGCTTAGTACTCTTTGTCTTTGTATTAAATCATGTTATTTGTATTAGGCAGTTGTTTTCTAATTGCTATTTCCAGAAAGTGGAACGAGTCGGTTTGCACATGTTGTAAACAATTCCACAATGTTTTTTAATCCCTTGTACTTGACAGTTTTCGTTGGAATGAAGTTAATGTGTTTCTTTATTAATATTCTATTATGACTCTCTGCCTCTGGATCATTCAGTCCCACGACTTGCTTCAATAGAGGCCAAACAACCACTTGATGGTGATCAGGTGTGAGGAAAGAAAAAGAATTTATGGTCACGGCGATAGACTAAATCTAATACTGTGAACTAATACAATCCCACATGATGCAATGAAGATTAGTGTTATTTTTTTAAGTTTAAATTTAGTTTTATATTTGAATTTAGTTTTTCTATTCAAATTAGATTTTCTGTTATCAATAGGATTCCTATTCGAATTAGATTTCCTATTGTGATTTGGTTTCTTAATTGAACACCATATATAAGGTGTTTTAGGGTTTCAAGAGTTATTAGATTATTATTATTCAGTCTTTTGACACTTTTATATTGATTATCAAATTTGAGAGAACGAGATGTTCCTCTATCGATTTCTTATTCCTGTTTAGCCAATTTTCTATTGCGTTCCGGCATCAATAAATTCAAATATAAAACTAAATTTAAACTTAAAAAAAATAACACTAATCTTCATTGCATCACCACACTTGATATTAGTGAACGAGATCACAATTTGATGTATGGCTCAATCACTAGCACGCCGAAACAAAGTCCAAACATCATCAATAGAATTATCAAACATTTACACTACTTCCGCAAACTTTAACAAGCTCGCACCACCACGTACTTGACACAACAAAAGAACCAAACATGTCCTTAGGCCCCACTACGTACCTAAAATGTTATATGGCGCCCTGTTCCTACATTTTCCATGAGCTACATAGTTTCAGATTAATCAATATAACCAGCCATGAGTGACAGATGATCCACTTAATGGTAATCCATGTTTTTCACTTTGTTTTTGGGTATGATGATTTATTGAGAACTATTTCTCTTTATTAGCATGCTTTGTCTGTCCATTTATTCAATTGTATGAATTTCTAATAAGTCCAATTTGCCTCTCCGTCTTTTGATGGAGAAAATTATCTTATTACATTTATTGATGATTTTTCATGTTATGATTACATTTACCTATTGCATAATTAATGAATGCACTTTTGGGTGAATATTAAAAAAGTTGAAAAGCAATTTGATAAAATGGTGATAATAGTAAGGTCAGATAAATATAGCACATATTGTGGAAAGTATCATCGGGACAATATTTGGATCCATTTGCTAAATTCCTTAAAAGACATAGCATTTTTGCTTTATACATAATGCTAGATACACCACAATAAAATGTTACAATAGAAAGGCATAATCGCACTTTTATTGAAAATGAATAAGATTATAATGAGTTACTGATTATTATTATTACTATGGATATTACTATTATTATTCCTATGGAGGTATGCATTAAGGACTTTTATATATTTATTAAGTAGAGTTTCGAGTAAGGTAGTTTCAAAGAGTTCCAAATACTTTATTTAAATTGTGAACGTGGGAAACTTGATTTATGATACCTACATGTTGGGATTATCCGGCAAAAAGTAGGAATTTACGATCCATATCAAAAGAAAACAAATTTTAGAATGCTCTGTAGTTATTTCATTGGTTATCAACTTGTCTTATTTATCTTTTACCAACTTTCTTACTAACGCCTTAAATTACGAACTTTAGAAGAGCGACTTACCAACCATTTATCGATTGAGTAGTCGACTAGTTCTTAAAATAACAAGTTTTTCCTTTCAAATTTAGCAACTAACCGGAGAGTCGGCCAGGAGGCCTTTTCTGAAGGGAAAACAAAATTCGGGCCCCTTTTGGAACAACGTGGTGGAGTATAGATAGGAAAGCTCGGCAAGGCCACACGAGGTGATGTTCTTGACGTTGGAGGACTTGAAGGAAGATGTTGGTAGGACACCTGAATTAGGCGGCCGAGTTTGTGGGGCTTCTGCAAACTGGACTTGAGATCCCAGTGACGCTCACTCCTTCTGTAAGCTGGAAGATGAGGGAGGTGCGACTGAGGAGAGCCGAAATCCGTAGCTTGAAGAACTTGAAGGGTCTGGAGGCCAACGAAAACGTCAACTTATCGTCGAATTTTGACAATAGAAAAGCTTGTGTAGTGAATGCGAGGTGGGTGACTAGGTCGGCGATCTGAGTCCTTCCATGGCGGACTGCCTAAATAGCATCGTGGAAGACAAGATGGGTCGCCTTCGGTTACAATTCAAGACATGATACTGCTAAAAGAGTTCCCCGCAACTTCGACGTTGTTCTCTGTCCGGACTTGGATTTTGGGTCTGCAACAAACAAATTGAAAAACCCTCACCTCTTCAGATCCACATGACCGTGACAAGATTTTCTTGAACTTGGTTTGGATCTTTCCCCTGGAGCAGGTTTCCAGATTCTGAGAACAACTTGAACTTCTTTTTGCGATCTACAAACATCTTCAATTCATTTAACCAAGAGGAACAAATCAACGGTAGAATAAATGAGTGTTAAGATGATATAGATCGCAATAATCCTACAATCAACATAAGCATTCGTGACCATTAGTCTATTGCCTGCTTCATTTGACAATCTAAATTTTATCCTTTAGGAAATTTTATTTACTATTTCTCATGGAACATTAATTGTTCATTAAACAACAAAGAAGAAAACTGAGAGCGTTAGCAAACAGCTCACAAGCACCGCTCAAGCTACATGGGACGACACGAGGCAACATAGAATGAACGAATCTGATGATCAGCACTTGGTCGCCAGTGGATTGGAATAAATAGAATAAGTTAGAACAATCGATGATTGTTGAGATTTTGACGTCTCAAAGGAAGAAAATTTTAAGGAAGTGACGGCTATGGGGATTGAGTTTTGATTATATTTTGTCGTCTTCATTTTGGTGGGAAATCAAAGGCGAGGGGCCCGAAGTCCTTCTATTGGGCCGAGGCCCGAGAAAGAGAATGATAGATGGCCCATGCCGCAGCCCATCAAAGGTAGGCAACTGGGAAAGGTCCAATAAATCACATTACTGAAATACCCTTATTTGCTGAAATATACTAATCTATCTAATTAAGTATACTACTTGAATTCGTATCAATATAATAATTTATTGGAAATGTCTTGGAAAAAGGCATAAGAAGTTGAGGTTTATTGGGTTTTTGTGCGCCTAATCAAGATGGTATTAAACCCAGCCAACTTTGGGATGAGTTGGTCGAGAATAGATGAGGTTGAGAATAGATGGGGTCAAGATTAGAGGTGTGCAACCAGATCGATTAAACCTAGTTCCTGGACCGGCCCACTCGAAAAATAGGGTCAGTAAAACCGGTTCGAGAATCGATTCCAAGGGATTACCCACCCAAGAATCGGATCAACTGGACCAATTCGGGAATTGGTTTGTAAGACAACCCAAAAGTCCAAAACCCTAATTTGTTTCCCCATTTCTTTCTTTACCTCTCACACCCGCAGACTTCACAGCATTTTCCTTCGTCGTGTCATCACCAAATCCAACTCTCTGTCATGTCATCACTAATGTATATGTAATGTTATGATTTTTGTTTTATCTTATGATTTTATTTATGATAATTTGCCTTATGGATCCTTAGTTTTTTGCTTAGTAAAGAAGTTTATTTACTTATTAATTACAAATGTTTAATGTTTCAATATAAATTAGAAGAATTATGTTATTACCTTCGAAGTTGTATAGAATGAGAGGTTATAAAACATATTTCTATATAAATAGGGTTAATCCTAGAACTGGACTTGAAAAATAGAATGTGTCGGGTATATAACCCAATGCAAATAGGGTCAGATACATAGTCTAAAAAAGAAGAACCGGTTATAATATGGTCGGATATATGATTCAGATCTGGAACCTACCCCTAGTTGAGACCATACAAATTTGATCCCACGTGACATTCAAAGTAAATTTCTCCCTTCTTTTTTTGTGTCAAAAGAAGTGGACCATTTGCCCGTTTTGTCAAAAAATTGTATGGATGACCTGAACCTCGAGAACTGCTCCAATCAACTTCTGACGACTCTTTTAACTATTCCGAACCGTCTTCAACGGTTGGATTGGAGGATGAACGTCTATGTAAAGAGAATCAAAGCAACTGAAAGGGCTGGGCAAAAATTTAAGAAAGCTCGCTCTATTGATATCATTTGTTATCTATCTTTAACAAGTTGTGCCACTATCTCTATCGTAGAGTTATTGTTGCTCTGTGATCAATGTTAAGAGAAGTGTACAAGTGCGATGATAATACTTGCTTTTTCGATAGTGTGATTTATCGTGTGATTGGATAAATCCTTGCTAATTGTAACATCTCTTAAAAATCAGTAGTGGATTTCAACCTCTGTTAAGATTTTTATTTGAAGAGTGGATGCAAGTTTTAGGGATAAAGTCAGGTTACTATAAATTGGTGGGTGATATTTTCTATCTTCTCATTGTTGCGTATAATTGTCTACTAGAAGCACCGGAACGCTTAGTACTTTCAATTTGTTTCTGCAGCTGCCAGAGTGTATGTTGCTATCTTTGAAAACTTGTTATACTTTTCAAACAATTTATTCAATTCCTCCTTGGTTGCCTTGTTAGCGTTTTTAGGCCATTTGCCTTCGGAAGACAGGGCTTGGGACCTCTTGGGATTATATTGTGGCGGTATCGGAAGCTTAGAGAGGCCATTCAAGGTGTTGTTCCTTTATGAGAACTTCGAAGAGAGATGTTGCTGGACACCAGAAGACGGTGGCCCGAGTTCGGTGGAATTCCCTTCTCTAAGCTGGAAGGAGGTGTCCTTTAATAGATAGCCAAAATGTGTATTTTGAAGAACTTGAAGGGGCTAGAGGCCAATGAGAGTGGCAAATTACTGTCAAAGAATTTCGAGAATGAGAAGAGAAGCTTGCTCAGGAAAAGTGAGGGGCATGACTGGGTTATTAAGTATCTATCTCCGATAAAAGATGAGCCGATAGATTTTGGTCTCACCAACTCTTAATATAAAAAGATCAGAAAAGGAGAGCAGCACATTAGATGCTTCGAGATGGCACAGCTCAGATTGACCCTAATCGATTGCTCAATCGCTAATCATGCATATGGAAGATATGAACAAGGATCTTATCACAGCAATGACTAAATCAGCTTGCTAAAGAAAGGTATTCCAGATTATTTAATGGTAAAAAGTCGCCAAAATCCATCTGGCAAAACACTTTAATGGCCACTTGGTAACATTGTTGTGTTGGCGAAATTGTGTAACAAGTAACCTGTTTGATAGGTACATCAATGGTAATTTCCTAGCAATATCAGCAATTTTAAAGTATCACGTGAAATGGCAAGTTATCAACATTTTTCAGAGATTTATTGCCAGAAACAAAACAGAAAAAATTGCAGTAAATTTAGTAACTTACCGATGAATTTAAAGATCTTAAAACCAGATATCTGCTTATCCGGTTGTAAGTTACGAGCAGGGTACGAAACATACAAACTTCAACAATTGTGTAACTCAACTATTTTTCTTGAACCTTACTGTTTAAAACAAAAACTTACCGATGTAATTAGTAAATTTTAATAATATTCTTAACTTACCAATATTGGGCCGCTTACAAGTTAGTAGGGTTACTAGCAAAGAAAGGAATTTGTCATTCCGTAATAACATCAAACTTAGTATACTACCGATGAAATAAGAGACTTACTAAAGTACACATACACTCATTTCACCGTAATAAGTTATGAACAATTTGAGGAATGAACCACCTGCTGTGGTAGTGTAGTTGGTTCGAGCCTTGTGCTTTTCGCAAAAAGTGCAGATTCGAATTCTAGCGACGTCGCTAGGTGAATTAACTGTTAATGTAAATGTGGTGACTAGCTTCTATTGGCCCGAGGTATAGACACCATGTTCCTTAGCGCTTGCCGAGCACGGCAACAAGATATTCGCAGGAATTTTTCATTGGAAATAGAACCTTACACAGAACTCAGTAAAGGTACCATGTAAATTATTAACTTATAATAGAAGCAGTGGTTTGCTCCTTCAATAGAAAGTTACCGTGCTAGTAAGGAAATTACCAACATCTAATTAAGTCATTATCAAGTTATTAAACTGGCAAGTTACTTGCCAGTGCAATCCGTGACTTACCAATCCATGCTTGCTTTTCAGGAAGTGACTCGCCAATTCAGGAAAGATTACCAATGTCTGACACAAGATTAAAAGATGTCAAGCGGAGGTTTGCTCCTTCAATAGAAAGTTACTGCGCTAGTAAGGAAATTACCAACATCTAATTAAGTCATTATCAAGTTATTAAACTGGCAAGTTACTTGCCAGTGCAATCCGTGAATTACCAATCCATGCTTGCTTTTCAGGAAGTGACTCACCAATTCAGGAAAAATTACCAATGTCTAACACAAGATTAAAAGATGTCAAGCTAGCTATTCTTTTTGCCATCGCGAACGAGACATTACTAGCTAATTTTGGTAATACTTAATAGCTGTAGGTACTACCCAGCCTGTTTGTATCACCTAAAGTGGGGCTGGAAAAACTATCCATCATTTCAGGGTGGTGAGAATTTACTAAGAATTTGTATTTGCAGAAAAGTTATTTTGTTCGCAGGTAAATTAGTTAACCAATACGAACAGTAAAGTACATAATCAATTTATAATCTACTAGTAAAAGGATGCGCCTATTTGTAAAAGCAAACGATTGTTCGCAATTTAAAGGGTAATTTAACCAAATTGATCGACTATTTCATTAGTATGTTACTAACATATAGACATTTCTACTCATGAAATGAAAGTAATGTGAATAATTTACTAAGAATTTATAGCGATTTAACAGTTTTTTCTTTTCTTTTTCTAAGTTACAACTAGCTAATTAACCAACACGCTAGTAAAGTAAAGCAATTAGCAATCTGCTAAAATGAGATGCGTCCAATTGTGAAAGAGAACTACTTTTCCTATTTTGCGAGGGTATTTCGACCAAGTAAATCGATTATTTACTTTGTATATCACTGCTAAATTAAATGTGTTGCTACTTGTAAAATCGAAACAGTGTCAATAATCCGCTGTTATAGTGCCAAAATACTTACTTTGACAACCATCGACTGACCTTACTAGTAAAGTACTGTAAATCATAATCTGCTAGCGAAAGTACGTGTCGATTGTAAAAGCAAACGATATTTCGTATTCTAAGAGGGTTTTCTAACCCAGCAATATTGATTATTTCGTTAGTACGTTACAAATAAATATTATTACTCGTCAAACAGTGTTAACAATCTAGTGTGAAATATTAATTAAACAGTCAACCGACATTAACGGCAAAAGTAGGCAATCAATTCATAAATCTTGTAGCAGAAAAACAAGAGCACTTTGGTAATGTACTATTAAATTGAGGACGTCGAAATTACTATTTCATTATTATCCATAACGTTCCAAATTCACGATTGGTAATTTATAAGGGTGACCAGTTTAAGTTAAGTAGGTTATGGGCTCTAGATTATTCATGTTCCAGTTTGGAATTGGAAAACTACTTTATTAGAATTGGTTTTCTCTTCTTGGAATGTCGAACCTATCTTGTTTGCCGCAAAACTGATCATAAAGCCAACTACATCTTTTCTTTTCCGATTTGAGGGGTCTACCTATTAACCTGTTTTTTTTTTAATTATTATTCTATTCTTTGGTTTCATTTGTTGTAGCAGAATAATATGAGCGACAAAACCATACAAAAGGAAAGACGAACGAGGGCAAGCAAGCAAAGGGAAGTTGGATAGAAGCAAGAGTTGTGAGGCTCGAACAAGCTAGGGCGAGTATGGAGAGAGAGAGAAAATCGTGAAGTGTCTGTGTAAGATTGGAAAGAACAAAGAAAAAAAGAACCAGAACTGTTCTTTGGGTGGGCCGGTTCGGTCATCGGGTAAAACCAGTCCGCTTGCACAACCATGTGAAAAATCTGCATTTCAACGGGAATCATGTGTTTGCATGTTCGGTGTATCCTACAACACGTGAATGGAGGTTGCGGGCAAGAAAGAAACAGCAATAAATTAATCGTTGATTAGGGAAGCAGAAAGAAGAAAAGCATAAAAAGCAACGCTCGCCAGCAGCAAAAGATAGCGCTTCAAATTGATATGCTCGTTTTCGCACTCGAACACCAAACCGAGCGGTGTCACCATGGAACATCCGAAAGTTTCTTCGAAGTCTGACGTCGGAAGTACTGAAGAATATGACCAGGGGGCCATTGATGAACTGCTTGCTTCGCTTCCCTTGGCTAACGGCCCTGTTTTTCCTAAACCATGCCTTTACCAAAACTTTTGGTGCCCGACCTTCTTGCTTCCCAATTTGATCGCGTTCCAGCAGGACTTCGAAGCCAAACACAAGGACATAGTCCTGGCGTCTCTGCCTAAATCAGGGACCACCTGGCTAAAGGCACTAGTGTTCTCCGTTGTCAACCGCTCCCGTTTCGACATCTCCAACACTCCCTTGCTAACTTCGAACCCCCATGACCTTGTCCCTTTCTTCGAGGAACAGCTGTATGGAAGCAACCCAAAGCCCGACCTTGACGGCCTGGTGGAGCCAAGGATCTTTGCGACGCACATTCCTTACCCATCCTTGCCAGAGTCCATCAAGCAGTCACAGTGCCGAATAATTTACATATGCCGGAACCCCTTGGACCACATAGTTTCCGCATGGCACTTCAATCTAGGGCTGCCGCGGCCTAAGGACCAGCCGGGGTGGCCCTTGAAAGAGCATTTCGAGATCTATTGTCAAGGGAAAATATCGTTCGGGCCCTTTTGGGATCACATGGTGGGGTACTGGAAAGAGAGCTTGAAGATGCCACAGAAGGTGTTGTTCCTCAAGTATGAGGACTTGAAAGAAGATATTATAGGACAGCTAAGGAAGGTGGCCGAGTTTGTGGGGTTTCCATTCGCTAAGGAGGAAGAGGAGGCAGGTGTGATTGAAGAGATAGCCAAAATGTGTAGCTTGAAGACCCTTAAGGACATGGAGGTCAACAAATCCGGCAAAATACCCATGACAATCGAGGTCGAGAAGAGAAGCTTTTTTAGGAAAGGCGAGGTGGGTGATTGGGTCAACCATCTCACTCCTTCTATGGTGGATCGCCTCAACAGCATCATCCAAGAGAAGATGAGTCCTTTTGGCTTGGAGTTCAAAACTCGTTGAACCTGCAATTGCTTTCAACCCCTTCTTTCTCTATCTAAATAACTACAAATAAATCAAAGCGAAATCCGATGGTTTTTTTTGCAGTCAGCATCTCTTATCTTGTTTCTCCTATTTACTTGGTTGGTTTAGAGAAAGTAAAAGAATAATTTCCCAATTGAACTAAATATCCGCTTTTTGCTGTGCCAAAGATCAAACAAGTAGGGGCCGAAGCTGATCGGTTGCATTTTGTTCTCTAGTTAAGTCATTCTTGATCTGCAATCTGAATATTTAGAGGAGAATGAACAGGTTATATAAAGATTATGAGGATCTTTTGAGGAAATGAATAACCAATCCCAGGAAATTAGCCGATTGTGATAATATCAAGTGAGCGCGATACAATCGGTAAGATATAGATAATGAAGAGCAAATAAAGGCAATACACAGCAAATTATAGTGGTTCGGCTTTATCTCTCGCATATGCTTAATTTTATCACAACTAAAAAACAGCAAGAACACTACATTAGAAATTGCAAATGAACATATCATACTATTGATCAGTAGATATAGCCATATCAAACTCCGATAATCTTCTCTAACTTTCATCCAACCACGTCAGCTTCATTAATCCTCCTTTAGTCAAGAGCTTCATTAATCCTCCACGTCAGCTTCATCCAACCACCCCACTGCGCTAGTAAGGAAATTACCAACATCTAAGTCATTATCAAGTTATTAAACTGGCAAGTTAGTAACTTGCCAGTGCAATCGGTGACTTACCAATCCATGCTTGCTTTTCAGGAAGTGACTCACCAATTCAGGAAAAATTACCAATGTCTGACGCAAGATTAAAAGATGTCAAGCTAGCTACTCTTTTTGCCATTGCGAACGAGACATTACCAGCTAATTTTGGTAATGCTTAATAGCTGTATACTACCCAGCCAGTTTGTATCACCTAAAGTGGGGCTGGAAAAACTATCCATCATTTCAGGGTGGTGAGAATTTACTAGGAATTTGCATTTGCAGAAAAGTTATTTTGTTCGCAGGTAAATTAGTTAACCAATACGAACAGTAAAGTACATAATCAATTTATAATCTACTAGTAAAAAGATGGACCTATTTGTAAAAGCGAATGATTGTTTGCAATTTAAAGGGTAATTTGACCAAATTGATCGACTATTTCATTAGTATGTTACTAACATATAGACGTTTGTACTCATGAAATGAAAGTAATGTGAATAATTTACTAAGAATTTATAGCGATTTAACAGTTTTTTCTTTTCTTTTTCTAAGTTACAACTAGCTAATTAACCAACACGCTAGTGAAGTAAAGCATTTAGCAATCTGCTAACGGGAGAGATGTGTCCAATTGCGAAAGAGAACTACTTTTCCTATTCTGCGAGGGTATTTCGACCAAGTAAATCGATTATTTACTTTGTATATCACTGCTAAATTAAATGTGTTGCTACTTGTAAAATCGAAACAGGGTCAATAATCCGCTGTTATAGTGCCAAAATACTTACTTTGACAACCATCAACTGACCTTACTAGTAAAATACATTTAAATCATAATATGCTAGCGAAAGTATGTGTCGATTGTAAAAGCAATCGATTTTTCGTATTCTAAGAGGGTTTTCTAACCCAGCAATATTGATTATTTCGTTAGTATGTTACAAATAAATATCATTACTCGTCAAACAGTGTTAATAATCTAGTGTGAAATATTAATTAAACAGTCGACCGACATTAACGGCAAAAGTAGGCAATCAATTCATAAATCTTGTAGCAGAAAAACAAGAGCACTTTGGTAATGTACTATTAAATTGAGGACGTCGAAATTACTATTTCATTATTATCCACAGCGTTCCAAATTCACTATTGGCAATTTATAAGGGTGACTGGTTTAAGTTAAGTAGGTTATGGGCTCTAGATTATTCCATGTTCCAGTTTGGAATTGGAAAACTACCTTATTAGAATTGGTTTTCTCTTCTTGGAATGTCGAACCTATCTTGTTTGCCGCAAAACTGATCATAAAGCCTACCTCTTTTCTTTTCCGATTTGAGGGGTCTACCTAATGACCTGTTTTTTTCTTAATTATTATTATTATATTCTTTGATTTCATTTGTTGCAGCAGAATAATATGAGCGACAAAACCATACAAAAGGATAGACGAACGAGGGCAAGCAAGCAAAGGGAAGTTGGATAGAAGCAGGAGTTGTGAGGCTCGAACAAGTTAGGGCGAGTAAAGAGAGAGAGAGAATCGTGAAGTGTTTGAGTAAGATCGGAGAGAACAAAGAAAAAAGAACTAGAACTGTTCTTTGGGCGGGCCGGTTCAGTCATCAGGTAAAACCAGTCCGGTTGCACAACCATGTGAAAAATCTACATTACAATGTGAATTATGTGTTTGCATGTTCGGTGTATCCTACCACACGTGAATGGAGGTTGCCGGCAACGTGAATCATGTGTTTGCATGTTCGGTGTATCCTACCACACGTGAATGGAGGTTGCCGACAAGAAAGCAACAGCAATAAATGAATCATTGATTAGCGAAGCAGCAAGAAGAAAAGCTTAAAAACCAACGCTCGCCAGCAGCAAAAGATTAGTGCTTCAAATTGATATGCTCGTTTTCGCACTCGAACACCAAACCGAGCGGTGTCACCATGGAACATCCGAAAGTTTCTTCGAAGTCTGACGTCGGAAGTACTGAAGAATATGACCAGGGGGCCATTGATGAACTGCTTGCTTCGCTTCCCTTGGCTAACGGCCCTGTTTTTCCTAAACCATGCCTTTACCAAAACTTTTGGTGCCCGACCTTCTTGCTTCCCAATTTGATCGCGTTCCAGCGGGACTTCGAAGCCAAACACAAGGACATAGTCCTGGCATCTCTGCCCAAATCAGGGACCACCTGGCTAAAGGCGCTAGTGTTCTCCGTCGTCAACCGCTCCCGCTTCGACATCTCCAACACGCCCTTGCTAACTTCGAACCCCCATGACCTTGTCCCTTTCTTCGAGGCACAGTTGTATGGAAGCAACCCAAAGCCCGACCTTGACGGCCTGGTGGAGCCAAGGATCTTTGCGACGCACATTCCTTACCCATCCTTGCCGGAGTCCATCAAGCAATCACAGTGCCGAATCATTTACATCTGCCGGAACCCCTTGGACAACATAGTTTCCGCGTGGCACTTCTATCTAGGGCTGCCACGGCCTGAGGACCAGCCGGGGTGGCCCTTGAAAGAGCATTTCGAGATCTATTGCCAAGGGAAAATACCATTCGGGCCCTTTTGGGATCACATGGTGGGGTACTGGAAAGAAAGCTTGAAGATGCCACAGAAGGTGTTGTTCCTCAAGTATGAGGACTTGAAAGAAGATATTATAGGACAGCTAAGGAAGGTGGCCGAGTTTGTGGGGTTTCCATTCACTAAGGAGGAAGAGGAGGGAGGTGTGATTGAAGAGATAGCCAAAATGTGTAGCTTGAAGACCCTTAAGGACATGGAGGTCAACAAATCCGGCAAGATACCCATGACAATCGAGGTCGAGAAGAGAAGCTTTTTTAGGAAAGGCGAGGTGGGTGATTGGGTCAACCATCTCACTCCTTCTATGGTGGATCGCCTCAACAGCATCATCCAAGAGAAGATGAGTCCTTTTGGCTTGGAGTTCAAAACTCGTTGAACCTGCAATTGCTTTCAACCCCTTCTTTCTCTATCTAAATAACTACAAATAAATCAAAGCGAAATCCGATGGTTTTTTTTGCAGTCAGCATCTCTTATCTTGTTTCTCCTATTTACTTGGTTGGTTTAGAGAAAGTAAAAGAATAATTTCCCAATTGAACTAAATATCCGCTTTTTGCTGTGCCAAAGATCAAACAAGTAGGGGCCGAAGCTGATCGGTTGCATTTTGTTCTCTAGTTAAGTCATTCTTGATCTGCAATCTGAATATTTAGAGGAGAATGAACAGGTTATATAAAGATTATGAGGATCTTTTGCGGAAATGAATAACCAATCCCAGGAAATTAGCCGATTGTGATAATATCAAGTGAGCGCGATACAATCGGTAAGATATAGATAATGAAGAGCAAATAAAGGCAATACACAGCAAATTATAGTGGTTCGGCTTTATCTCTCGTATATGCTTAATTTTATCACAACTAAAAAACAGCAAGAACACTACATTAGAAATTGCAAATGAACATATCATACTATTGATCAGTAGATATAGCCATATCAAACTCCGATAATCTTCTCTAACTTTCATCCAACCACGTCAGCTTCATTAATCCTCCTTTAGTCAAGAGCTTCATTAATCCTCCACGTCAGCTTCATCCAACCACCCCACTGCGCTAGTAAGGAAATTACCAACATCTAAGTCATTATCAAGTTATTAAACTGGCAAGTTAGTAACTTGCCAGTGCAATCGGTGACTTACCAATCCATGCTTGCTTTTCAGGAAGTGACTCACCAATTCAGGAAAAATTACCAATGTCTGACGCAAGATTAAAAGATGTCAAGCTAGCTACTCTTTTTGCCATTGCGAACGAGACATTACCAGCTAATTTTGGTAATGCTTAATAGCTGTATACTACCCAGCCAGTTTGTATCACCTAAAGTGGGGCTGGAAAAACTATCCATCATTTCAGGGTGGTGAGAATTTACTAGGAATTTGCATTTGCAGAAAAGTTATTTTGTTCGCAGGTAAATTAGTTAACCAATACGAACAGTAAAGTACATAATCAATTTATAATCTACTAGTAAAAAGATGGACCTATTTGTAAAAGCGAATGATTGTTTGCAATTTAAAGGGTAATTTGACCAAATTGATCGACTATTTCATTAGTATGTTACTAACATATAGACGTTTGTACTCATGAAATGAAAGTAATGTGAATAATTTACTAAGAATTTATAGCGATTTAACAGTTTTTTCTTTTCTTTTTCTAAGTTACAACTAGCTAATTAACCAACACGCTAGTGAAGTAAAGCATTTAGCAATCTGCTAACGGGAGAGATGTGTCCAATTGCGAAAGAGAACTACTTTTCCTATTCTGCGAGGGTATTTCGACCAAGTAAATCGATTATTTACTTTGTATATCACTGCTAAATTAAATGTGTTGCTACTTGTAAAATCGAAACAGGGTCAATAATCCGCTGTTATAGTGCCAAAATACTTACTTTGACAACCATCAACTGACCTTACTAGTAAAATACATTTAAATCATAATATGCTAGCGAAAGTATGTGTCGATTGTAAAAGCAATCGATTTTTCGTATTCTAAGAGGGTTTTCTAACCCAGCAATATTGATTATTTCGTTAGTATGTTACAAATAAATATCATTACTCGTCAAACAGTGTTAATAATCTAGTGTGAAATATTAATTAAACAGTCGACCGACATTAACGGCAAAAGTAGGCAATCAATTCATAAATCTTGTAGCAGAAAAACAAGAGCACTTTGGTAATGTACTATTAAATTGAGGACGTCGAAATTACTATTTCATTATTATCCACAGCGTTCCAAATTCACTATTGGCAATTTATAAGGGTGACTGGTTTAAGTTAAGTAGGTTATGGGCTCTAGATTATTCCATGTTCCAGTTTGGAATTGGAAAACTACCTTATTAGAATTGGTTTTCTCTTCTTGGAATGTCGAACCTATCTTGTTTGCCGCAAAACTGATCATAAAGCCTACCTCTTTTCTTTTCCGATTTGAGGGGTCTACCTAATGACCTGTTTTTTTCTTAATTATTATTATTATATTCTTTGATTTCATTTGTTGCAGCAGAATAATATGAGCGACAAAACCATACAAAAGGATAGACGAACGAGGGCAAGCAAGCAAAGGGAAGTTGGATAGAAGCAGGAGTTGTGAGGCTCGAACAAGTTAGGGCGAGTAAAGAGAGAGAGAGAATCGTGAAGTGTTTGAGTAAGATCGGAGAGAACAAAGAAAAAAGAACTAGAACTGTTCTTTGGGCGGGCCGGTTCAGTCATCAGGTAAAACCAGTCCGGTTGCACAACCATGTGAAAAATCTACATTACAATGTGAATTATGTGTTTGCATGTTCGGTGTATCCTACCACACGTGAATGGAGGTTGCCGGCAACGTGAATCATGTGTTTGCATGTTCGGTGTATCCTACCACACGTGAATGGAGGTTGCCGACAAGAAAGCAACAGCAATAAATGAATCATTGATTAGCGAAGCAGCAAGAAGAAAAGCTTAAAAACCAACGCTCGCCAGCAGCAAAAGATTAGTGCTTCAAATTGATATGCTCGTTTTCGCACTCGAACACCAAACCGAGCGGTGTCACCATGGAACATCCGAAAGTTTCTTCGAAGTCTGACGTCGGAAGTACTGAAGAATATGACCAGGGGGCCATTGATGAACTGCTTGCTTCGCTTCCCTTGGCTAACGGCCCTGTTTTTCCTAAACCATGCCTTTACCAAAACTTTTGGTGCCCGACCTTCTTGCTTCCCAATTTGATCGCGTTCCAGCGGGACTTCGAAGCCAAACACAAGGACATAGTCCTGGCATCTCTGCCCAAATCAGGGACCACCTGGCTAAAGGCGCTAGTGTTCTCCGTCGTCAACCGCTCCCGCTTCGACATCTCCAACACGCCCTTGCTAACTTCGAACCCCCATGACCTTGTCCCTTTCTTCGAGGCACAGTTGTATGGAAGCAACCCAAAGCCCGACCTTGACGGCCTGGTGGAGCCAAGGATCTTTGCGACGCACATTCCTTACCCATCCTTGCCGGAGTCCATCAAGCAATCACAGTGCCGAATCATTTACATCTGCCGGAACCCCTTGGACAACATAGTTTCCGCGTGGCACTTCTATCTAGGGCTGCCACGGCCTGAGGACCAGCTGGGGTGGCCCTTGAAAGAGCATTTCGAGATCTATTGCCAAGGGAAAATACCATTCGGGCCCTTTTGGGATCACATGGTGGGGTACTGGAAAGAAAGCTTGAAGATGCCACAGAAGGTGTTGTTCCTCAAGTATGAGGACTTGAAAGAAGATATTATAGGACAGCTAAGGAAGGTGGCCGAGTTTGTGGGGTTTCCATTCACTAAGGAGGAAGAGGAGGGAGGTGTGATTGAAGAGATAGCCAAAATGTGTAGCTTGAAGACCCTTAAGGACATGGAGGTCAACAAATCCGGCAAGATACCCATGACAATCGAGGTCGAGAAGAGAAGCTTTTTTAGGAAAGGCGAGGTGGGTGATTGGGTCAACCATCTCACTCCTTCTATGGTGGATCGCCTCAACAGCATCATCCAAGAGAAGATGAGTCCTTTTGGCTTGGAGTTCAAAACTCGTTGAACCTGCAATTGCTTTCAACCCCTTCTTTCTCTATCTAAATAACTACAAATAAATCAAAGCGAAATCCGATGGTTTTTTTTGCAGTCAGCATCTCTTATCTTGTTTCTCCTATTTACTTGGTTGGTTTAGAGAAAGTAAAAGAATAATTTCCCAATTGAACTAAATATCCGCTTTTTGCTGTGCCAAAGATCAAACAAGTAGGGGCCGAAGCTGATCGGTTGCATTTTGTTCTCTAGTTAAGTCATTCTTGATCTGCAATCTGAATATTTAGAGGAGAATGAACAGGTTATATAAAGATTATGAGGATCTTTTGCGGAAATGAATAACCAATCCCAGGAAATTAGCCGATTGTGATAATATCAAGTGAGCGCGATACAATCGGTAAGATATAGATAATGAAGAGCAAATAAAGGCAATACACAGCAAATTATAGTGGTTCGGCTTTATCTCTCGTATATGCTTAATTTTATCACAACTAAAAAACAGCAAGAACACTACATTAGAAATTGCAAATGAACATATCATACTATTGATCAGTAGATATAGCCATATCAAACTCCGATAATCTTCTCTAACTTTCATCCAACCACGTCAGCTTCATTAATCCTCCTTTAGTCAAGAGCTTCATTAATCCTCCACGTCAGCTTCATCCAACCACCCCACTGCGCTAGTAAGGAAATTACCAACATCTAAGTCATTATCAAGTTATTAAACTGGCAAGTTAGTAACTTGCCAGTGCAATCGGTGACTTACCAATCCATGCTTGCTTTTCAGGAAGTGACTCACCAATTCAGGAAAAATTACCAATGTCTGACGCAAGATTAAAAGATGTCAAGCTAGCTACTCTTTTTGCCATTGCGAACGAGACATTACCAGCTAATTTTGGTAATGCTTAATAGCTGTATACTACCCAGCCAGTTTGTATCACCTAAAGTGGGGCTGGAAAAACTATCCATCATTTCAGGGTGGTGAGAATTTACTAGGAATTTGCATTTGCAGAAAAGTTATTTTGTTCGCAGGTAAATTAGTTAACCAATACGAACAGTAAAGTACATAATCAATTTATAATCTACTAGTAAAAAGATGGACCTATTTGTAAAAGCGAATGATTGTTTGCAATTTAAAGGGTAATTTGACCAAATTGATCGACTATTTCATTAGTATGTTACTAACATATAGACGTTTGTACTCATGAAATGAAAGTAATGTGAATAATTTACTAAGAATTTATAGCGATTTAACAGTTTTTTCTTTTCTTTTTCTAAGTTACAACTAGCTAATTAACCAACACGCTAGTGAAGTAAAGCATTTAGCAATCTGCTAACGGGAGAGATGTGTCCAATTGCGAAAGAGAACTACTTTTCCTATTCTGCGAGGGTATTTCGACCAAGTAAATCGATTATTTACTTTGTATATCACTGCTAAATTAAATGTGTTGCTACTTGTAAAATCGAAACAGGGTCAATAATCCGCTGTTATAGTGCCAAAATACTTACTTTGACAACCATCAACTGACCTTACTAGTAAAATACATTTAAATCATAATATGCTAGCGAAAGTATGTGTCGATTGTAAAAGCAATCGATTTTTCGTATTCTAAGAGGGTTTTCTAACCCAGCAATATTGATTA